>CM074513.1:37338884-37968606 GCA_037379345.1 Perna viridis | reverse complement strand
GTTTAAAGAGTTGACTGTGTCTAAATGTCCAAATCTGACAGATAATGGTGGTCCTTATGATGGCATGGGGACTAATAAGTGTCTCAATTGACCGGTCATCATTGTCGTCAATGCTACACAGACCATAATGATTCTGATGTATGGAAAACAACTGTTTAATATTCAACATGTGTACATGTACTTATAATTTTACATTTAATATTTACTTTTTCTTTGAGTTAAAATAAATTAACGAAGTGGCTATATGAAATCTAGCTAGCAATCAATTTAGCTTCAAGTATTTGACACTATCACGTCAAATAAATAAAATTCAAATATGGCCCTATTAGGTCGCATATCCTTACCAACCAACATAATACAAGTTACATCCCCTTCCCCTCCCTTCTTTCGTGACTAGTGCAGACATGTGATAAAATGTTTCAGCTATTAATTTAATAAAGATTCGGGAATTGTTGAAACGTTTCTAACATCGGATGATAACGAGCTGTTTTACAATCGTTGCCTGGATTTTACGTTTTTTGTTTTGTTTGTTTGCTTTTTAGGGCGCTTCGGTGGAGTCACACGTTTTACATTTACACTGGGCTCATTTAGTGAGACGTTTTACTGTGGGTTCTATTTATTTTATGCTTCACTGAGATTTATTGGTCAAAATTTCACGACACATTCTTTTTTATAGACGTTTTGATGATAGCTTCTTTAGAGCAGACATTGTTATAGGTGTTATTTGGTCTAGCCTTATCTAGTAACGATGAGATAGTCTTAACAACCTTAATCTGTATTGCACTCACTTCCGTGTTCATGTCGGAAAACCAGCATTGACGATCGTCATGGAAATCATTCCTGTTATTCTATGATATTCTGACATAATTTCTAGCATTGTAGATGGGAACATAACTTTATATTTCTTTAAAAACCCAAGATGGTTACAGTACTTTAATGAATCTGCCAATAGTCTTCATTACGTATATTATCCATATTGATGTTTGCTAGAACATGTATCACATATTGATAATAATTACATGGTTTTGTTAGGACATGTGTACCATATTGTACACCGAATGGTTCTCAAAAAATAACCGTTAATTTGTTGCAGATGAACACGACGTTAAGATTTGTACTTGAATTTGTATCCTTTATTTCCAGGAGCAAACAAATAGGCGCTACGTTAATGAAAGGACACATTTTGTATGAAAAAAAAACCCTTCATCTGGATAAACGTTTTCGTTAATAACACGATTTGTATCTAGTTATATTTAGTTGCGTGCTTCCGTCGGTCAAAGCTCGCTTAATGACATGTACTATTTACGAAACCATAAAAATGTGAATGTTTATAAGAGATAGATTAATGGTAATGGTATTCCCATACAAATGTCATAATAAAATGATAATCTTACCTAATGTAGAATTTTTACCATACGTTGGACATAGAAACTCCACTAGAAATATCACAGATAGAAGCTGTATTATCCACAGTTTTGACGAATAGTCCATTATTATTTTTTTAAAAAGGTATTTGAGCAAATAATATTAATATCCTTCCATTATCAGTTTCCAATATTTTTACATCCTTTGAAGTTTTCCTATTGCGCGTAGTCTACCTCCAGGTGAGAATATTTTGTAGTATTACGTTAAAGTTTATAATAGTTCACCATCAGTTGATGAACACAATCGTACCATATTTTTTAGAAGGATGTAGAAAACAAATTAATCGTATAACAATATAAAGGTGCTGAGAGTATACAATTTTCTTTAGAAGACGTACCGAGGCCTTCAGGGATCCCGTTCCTTGTCAAATGCTATCAATCACTGACCATGTTTGGCCCTAGGCGATATCTTACGTATGGTAACCATAAATGATTTGATTGGAGAACTTATATATGTTTTATTTGATAATTAATACAAATAATCATAACGGCAATATGTATCTATAGATGACGAATCATAACAAAGGATTACACGACATTATTGAATAAGTACAAATATGTGAAAAAAATAAACTGATTTATTATGCTTGTAAGGAAAACGTTTGGAAGTGTTTTTTTTTTAAACGCTTCAAGTAGAAAATGACAAGATTTACAAGTAATGAGGACATTAATTTTTATGATGCCATACGCTCGATTTTCTAAAACACAATTAAATGAAATACAAGGAAAGCGAAATCGTTGTGGTGGTATTCAGCTGTCTGTTTATTCTGTTTGCCCAGCCACACTTCATTTTGAAGAATTCCAATATTTGGGGATGGGGTAGGGTTGGGTGCAAAAATGTTCTTGATTAAAAATATTTGAGTTGGGCTATGGTACACAAAAAAGGCCAGACCGCATTAGGGCTTCTTGTCATAAGAACATTTATTGTATGTTGAATATCAGTAAAAAACACATTTTATTAGTTAGCCATCGCCATAATATGAGACTAACACAGTGGCAAGATGAATTACTGTTAGAAGCATAGGCCGAATGAGATTTTTTTTTAATTCAGCCACTATTTTCTATTTCTAAATCAGGTCAAGAGACGTGCCATTTGAACTTAACACTGCAGCCTTGCTGTGAACCAATGGGGGTGTTGCTCCTTGGTGATAGAAAAATCGAGATGTCCGCTATTATGAGATTGAAAGAGCATACAGGCAACTCAGCCTTGAAAAAGGGGAATCGGAATGGTTGCACCTGCTGCTCTGAGTTGAGAAAAGGAGGATTGATATCGGCTACTGAGAGGGTGAGGAAAAAGAATGGTTGCCGAATATTCATAGACCGAAGATGAGGCTGATCAGAAGTCGGGGAAGGATGCATGCATGCCGGTGACTTAGATATGGGAGCATGTTATTTTTAGCGATATCTTAGTGACAGAAAAAAAATAATTTTTTGTCCGATGGCTACTTAGAATTTGTGGAAATTCGATTTCTTCTTTTTGCCTGCTTCTGAGGAAAAGCTAGGATTGTTGTCAGTGATGGGGAATTGTCGTGTCTTTAGAAATTGTGAAACCGCCAAGCCCATGTTGCAACTGGTATTTTAGAACAGTCAATGTTCAAACTATACATGTAGTCACTGGGTAATGGAATTAATTAATGAAATAGTAATTTTCCTATTCTGTAGACCGACCCTATCATTAATTTGGCGTGTTATACGTTATACTACAGAAATTAAGTGTTCTTCGGGTGATGTTTGCCTTTGAAACTCAGTTTTTCCTATCTTATAGTTTTGTTTATGAAATGTGAAATCAAAATTTTCTTTTCATAACAAGTTAACTTTTTTATCGGTTTCATAAGCAATGACTATGTCATTTATTATGGATAGTGTTGTTTTTTTGACATTCAATCAACCATCACACATATCACATTTAATGATTCATCTTACTGGTTTCCTGTCAAATAGATTTACATTTCATTATAAAATTTATAATAAGGTCTAGTTACCTGTTTCATTTCTTTTAACTTTAACATATATAAGTTTCAAAAGGGACAAAATAAATAAAACAGAGACAGACCTTAAAATGGTTTAATCACCGGGGCTTGCTCCCACTATCAAATATGTAGCCCGATTATTTATGAACAAGGTATGAGGCCCTGCATATTTGATAGTGGGAACAAGTCCTTGTGGTTAAATCACAGTCGCTTGTCCCCTTTCCGCTAAATAAGTTAGCTGCAAATTTGATAATGGTCTATAGTTCAAGTCATATCAATCCACAACCATACCAGTTAGCTTATAAATGTTATTCAAGTGCCACGTAAAACATACTGTATTTATTCCTAATCGTTTGTTCGCAAATGTATATCTAACGTCGCAAAAAAAAACTCAAAAGATATCGCAATATTTCAATTGGTAAATATTTCAATTGATTTACTTGTTGCGTTAAACAACCACTATCAGAAAATGAGTGGGTGAAACTGAATTACCATTTTCCAATATAACCAAAACTAGCTCTAGTAATTTGTTCACTACATTCAGGAACTTTAATTAGATTGCTCCATTTTCATGACCGAACTTTTTTTATTTGTAGATTTACACTCGTATGCAAATTTATCCATATGAACGCATTTAACACGTGCATGTGCAATAAATGTGCACTTGGTCGGGATTATTTGATTTGAAAAGCTAGGACATTCTAAACTCTTTTTTTTTTATTAAATATCAGGTTATATCTGGATAAAAAATTGACCGGATTAATGTTCCCACAAAATGGCGTCCAATGACGTAAAGAGTAACCAAGGGAACCAAGGTTATAGCGGTAATCAAAAGAGTGCAATCCAGGGACAAAGACCAGACATGGAAAACAGATATACACAACAAAGAACATAAAGTCACTAAAATCAAACATACAAAGTAACAAAAGCAAATGATCAACTCGGACTCTCAAACCTGGGAGCATGGACCAGGTGCACCGGTAGGGTAAGCTTAATTCCTCTGCTTTCCTAGAAACACCCGCCGAGTTGGTCATAAAAGTCAAGTCCGGGGTAGACAAACAAGGAAAGGAAAACAACGACTCGTTGAATAAATCATTTTTCATGGTGCAGATGGATACACCATAACGATCCACGAGTTATTGATGATGACCATAAAACTTCTGTAGTGATGACTTCAATCTTGTAGGAACATAACCCTGTTCCAGAAGCCTATTTGTTAGAGTTCTAGCGCGATACAAAAAGTCGTGAGTTTTGATATAAACCTCGCATTTTGACTATAAAATCCGATGAAAATGTGAGAAAACATAAAATGCATGGTTCTATCATATGCACATGCACTTCGGAACCGTTATTTGCCCAGAAACTGACAAAAATACGGTTTTCAATCAAATTAACGAATCCGACAGAAAAATGGCTCTCGATATAAAAAATGGTGGTCGAAAGTTGAAACCATCCGTTCCCCAAGAGCCTTTGGTTATATACTGCATGTATAATCGTAGGTTTACCGGCATTCCCTTCCCCTTTACTCCAACCTCCACAGTACTTCCAAATCTCTACAATTTATTCAAATTTCCCTCCTTAAATAAGAAAGGAAAAAAATAACAACCAAACAAAAACATACAAATAAATGAAATAATATTTAAACAAATGAAACAAACAAAAACAAAAAAAAAAAACAAATCAAAACAAAGATAAACTAAAGCAAACAAGCAAAGAAAGCAAAACAGATATACAAACACAAACTCCCGATTTCAGGAAATTTGATTCTTTTCACTGCGATTAGATTAGAACAGAATAGGATATGGAATTATATGCACCTGTAAACTGCGAAACGAAAAGAAAAAAAAACGAAACAAAATAAGCCGAAACGATACAAAATAGACCGAAACGAAACTAAAAGTACTATAAAGGGCATAAATGTGCAGAAATAAGAAAAAAAGTGAATCGATGTAGCGCATCACAATAATCATTACAAAATTAAGCAGTAGGGAAAGAACAAAAGCACGTATCAAATTTTTGTTTAAATAATGCACCACATTTTAAAGTGTCAGATAATACAGGTTGTTTTATAATTGAGTTCATCCAAGTTTTTGGCATTCAAATATCGATACATTAAGTAATAATTACATCTTGCTAATCACTAAAAAATTTCACTTTCAATCAATAACTTGATCATTGACAATCGAATATCCAAGCAAACTCATCGAAGTTTACGATTAAATGTGAAATATGTTCTAATGAAGATAGTTGTATAAACCTAGAGGACGTGGTCCTGATTTCGTACATTTACCAGGCATGGATCTAAGCACACCTATCTCCCGTTAAATTTGGAAAACATTTTTTTTGCATGAAATCTTGATTTTTTCACAAATTATATCTCCATTTTTTTTCTCGCTTTGCTCGGCATCTAATTCTATTAACACCCCTAACCTGAAATCCTTGCTCCGCCCGTTTACCAAAAATCGGTTTCACAAGGTAACCTTGTTTGGCATATCGAAAAAGCGGTGAGTAAGCCGAGTATCGAAATCGTTGCAAGATCATATTGACTACATTAATGTATGCACATTTAGTGTTGCTATTATATCTATTGATAACCAATAAAATAGTATAAGAAGTAAATCCTTCATTTAATTACAACTGGTTATTCAAGATAAAGAAAAAAAACAAAAACAAAAAACAACAAAGTGATGGGCAACTAGGTCACCAAGCAGATCCAAGAAAACAGCAATACCAATCTAACCATATATGTAGTGTGCTATTATTTCAATAAATGATGGAAAATGTTCGGACATTCACTAATTTATTCGCTTTTCTAGATTTTACGTGTCTATATCAACTACTTGTATTTCGACTAAATAACCTTATTTAGACACTGTTGTGTGGTACGTTCGTGCACTGGGCTCTGTAACTGTAACACTGTATAAATGAAAACTCTTTTTAAGGGATCGGTCAAAATTTATCGCTGCTTAGGACCGGTGCAAAAAAAATTAAGAGCCTAAATAAAAGTTGCAACCCTATGGCTATCTGACTTGAAAAAAAAATGATGTCCTATGTCAACAAAGTTGGTGTCCTATCATGGTTTTCTCATGAATATTTTTTTTTAAATATTATATTAACACATACAGTGTATTAAAGATCTTACAAATAAGGTATTGATATAAAGCTATTTCTTTTTTCAATGCGTGATATACAGTGGTGGATCCAAGAGGGGCCAGGGCCCCCTTGGAAAATTGCTATTTTTCAAAATTGTTGAAAAATTGTTCAAGATACCCTCAGAATGCAGGATTTGAGGTTTAATTTTTCAAAATTTTTCCCCACCCCCCTAGCAAATTTGGAACACATCGTGATCCTCACCGCTGATCCCGTCAAAAAAAAATTTGCCCCCTCCCTCTTACCTAAAACCCTGGATCTGCCACTGATACAGTTATTACAGTTACAATGAGTTATGTTAAATAGTTGTATTTTCTACTGCATTTATATGTTGTAGACTATTTTGTTATAATAGTTTGGTTTTTTTTAAGTTAATAAAAAAAATTAGTTCAAAGTATTTGTTCGTAAAAAAAAAACATGCGTCCTATGGATATTATCAGTAAAAAAGTGGTGTCCCAACAAAAGCATTACATCAAAAATGTGTCTGTCCTACTGCTATTTGCACTGGTCCTATGTGGCGATATATTTTGACCGGTCCCAAATAGAAACACATACGAGTACAAAGCCTTTGATGTAAAACAGTGGTGCGTATCGCTGATAAATACATAACGCTTAATAACTTCAAAATTAACCGGTATGGCAATGCAACTGGAAGTGACTGGATTTTATTAACCTAACCCCCTAAACGTTAGTTACCGCGCCATATTTGTAGCTCGACAGAAAACCAGAAATATAAATAATTTTGTAATGATTTAGCGTATAAAGAAGCCGAAAGGTCCGAATAAATCTAAACAAAAGCATTCTCTCGGAATGTTACATTCATGTGAGAAAACGGCATAACCGAAGATAGGTTAGAAGCAAAGAATGTTCAGACTGCAACAATCTTAGCGTAGAGACGGTGTGCTACATACCTGAATGAAGCGATCAACCGAGCTAATACTAAATGCCGACTGAATTGACCAATCAAAGCGACTCATATGTTATTAACTCAATCTCGTTTTCAAACCCATTAAGCATATATAAAATACAGACTCAACAGTTCAATGTAAAACCCCGAGCTCAACTCACTACGATTAGTTTTAATAAATAAATTAAAACGGGTAATTACGACGATTAAATAGTACTCTCCATGTACATGTATGTGCATAGTCAAGGGTCATTATTGACATGGTATATATTTAGGTGAATACTTTTACTGTTCTTTGTTAGAAAAATTTTGAGTTTGACGGTGGAAAACATTTTCAGTTCGACGAGTAATTTTGAAAAAAAAACTTTTTGTTAGAAAATTTATCATATCGCCTCTAAATTCCGTAGCCAAAAAAGATGCATATCTAAGCGATTTGTTGGGAAAAAAAGCAAAAATAAGCTTAATCATCCTGAGTGTTCTAATACATATCCTAACTTTCCGAAAAACAATTGACTAATAAAGGCTAAAAACCACTAATTCCACTTCCCATAGGCTTCTATTCTAATTTTACAATATTCAATGGCTTCTCTGGACTTTACCTTAACTTTAACCTGCAGAGGACTAAATATCAGCATGATTGTACATATGCCAGCTCACAATCCTCAGAATGGCATGTGGGGTTAGCAGACTTGCAGTGCAGTACTGGTCACCGGAAGTGAAGTGTCTATAAATAGCATGGGAAATCCCAGTGTTTTCACAAGATAGGGGTATATTTAGAAATCATTATGGAGATTAGGCTTCACATCACAAGAAGCAAAATGCACCTATAAAATGTACAGAAATGTTTTTCCTTTCAGAAACTGTTTAAATTTTTTAAATGAGATGAGAACTTTTTTCACAGCACTATGAGGAAAAGGGGTAATTTCTGCGTAGGACTATTTTTGCCTACGTTCCAAATGCTCATTGGTTGAATTGGTGGTCTGTAATCTAAAGGCTAAAAACCACTAATTCCACTTCCCATAGGCGTCTATGCTAATTTCACAATATTCAATGGCTTCTCTGTACTTTACCTTAACTTTAACCTGCAGAGGACTATATATCAGCATGATTCTACATATGTCAGCTCACAATCCTCAGAATGGCATGTGGGGTTAGCAGACTTGCAGTGCAGTACTGGTCACCGGAAGTGAAGTGTCTATAAATAGCATGGGAAATCCCAGTGTTTTCACAAGATAGGGGTATATTTAGAAATCATTATGGAGATTAGACTTCACATCACAAGAAGCAAAATGCACCTATAAAATGTACAGAAATGTTTTTCCTTTCAGAAACTGTTTAAATTTTTTAAATGAGATGAGAACTTTTTTCACAGCACTATGAGGAACAGGGGTAATTTCTGCGTAGGACTATTTTTGCCTACGTTCCAAATGCTCATTGGTTGAATTGGTGGTCTGTAACCTAAAGGCTAAAAACCACTAATTCCACTTCCCATAGGCGTCTATGCTAATTTCACAATATTCAATGGCTTCTCTGTACATTACCTTAACTTTAACCTGCAGAGGACTAAATATCAACATGATTCTACATATGTCAGCTCACAATCCTCAGAATGGCATGTGGGGTTAGCAGACTTGCAGTGCAGTACTGGTCACCGGAAGTGAAATGTCTATAAATAGCATGGGAAATCCCAGTGTTTTCACAAGATAGGGGTATATTTAGAAATCATTATGGAGATTAGACTTCACATCACAAGAAGCAAAATGCACCTATAAAATGTACAGAACTGTTTTTCCTTTCAGAAACTGTTTAAATTTTTTTAATGAGATGAGAACTTTGTTCACAGCACTATGAGGAAAAGGGGTAATTTCTGCGTAGGACTATTTTTGCCTACGTTCCAAATGCTCATTGGTTGAATTGGTGGTCTGTAACCTAAACACGCAGTTAAATCCGGAGGCGCATGTGTTTTATCCGGAATATATGAAAAGATCAATGGTCAATTCTATTATATATTGTAATAGTATTTGTAATCAGTATGATTTATCGTCATCTGAAGTCAAAAATGATTGTTCTTGGTGTTCTGATCTTGTTTCTGAGATTCCAAAACAGTTTAACGTTAACTATTTGGTTGAGCAACATGAAGCATTGTGCGAATCGGAAAAATTCAATTTTCAAGATTTACGAATTACTGTACTTTCAAATTTAAACATTGAATTCTTTCGATTCATGTTAGTAGATTATACAGAAAAAGAAGTGTGTGAATTTTTAGATTTTGGATTTCCGCTTGGTATAGATAATATGCATGGTGATTTTTGCGATAATATTTTCCAGAAAAATCACAAGGGAGCTGTTGATTTTCTAGGCGATATGCTTACGTATTTTAAGAAAAAGATTCAAAAGTGGGCTGTTTTAGGTCCTTTTCACAGTAACCCATTTTCTCACAGATTTATCATATCGCCTCTAAATTCTGTAGCCAAAAAAGATGCATCCGAAAGACGTATTATCTTGGATTTGAGTAGTAAAGGGGGTAGTTCAGTTAATGCTTTCATTGACAAAGATATTTCTTTAGGAGAACAGGTTCATCTGAAATACCCGAACATGAATGCTTTGGTGGATTTGATCGAAGCTAAAGGTCCAGGGTGCTTAAATTTTAAGCGTGACTTAAGTAGGGTATATCGCCGAATTTTTATTGATCCAAAAGAAATACATTTAGTGGGTTATGTTTGGAATTGTCATCTATTTTTTTGACAGAGCGTTATTGATGAGATTGAGGTCTGCAGCACAGATATGTCAAAGAGTTACAAACGCTATTGCTTTTATGGCTTCGATATTATCAATTATCTTGACGATTTCGCTGGGGCCGAAACTCCGGATTTAGCCGAGAAAGCCTTTGTCGAATTGCGTATTTTTAATGCTTGTGGCATTGATGAATCTGTTCACAAAGCTTGTCCATCTAGTACACGGATGGAATTTTAGGTATAATTTGTGACACTGTAAAATTAACTGAGATACCTATTCATAAATTAGATTATATTTCCAAAATACACAATTATAGGAAGAAAGCTAAACTAAGAGATATTTAGTCTTTGGTAGGAAAGCTAATTTTTTTGGCTACGTGTGTTAGATCAGGAAGAATTTTTATGTGTAGAATTTTGAACGGGCTCAGTGATGTTTATGAAACAAGGGGCTATATCAAAATACCCTCAGATGTTAGAAAAGATATTCTTTGGTGGAATACGTTTTTGCCCCATTTAATGGAGTGTCAATTATGGCTCTTGAAGAATGGTTGCATCCAGATTTTCTTATGTCGCCTGATGCTTGTATCAGCGGATGTGGTGGATGGTTTAGAGGAAAATATTTCCATGAACAGTTTCCTTAATTCATTTTGGATAAGAATTTACAAATAAACGCATTGGAAATTTTGGCTATTATGGTTTGTCTTAAACTGTGGAGACCAGATTTAAAGTATAAGCGCTTAAAGTTGTTTTGTGACAATACTGTATCTGTACAGGTTCTTAACACTGGGAAACCCAGAGACGTTTTTCTACAATCTTGTTTAAGAGAAATATGCTCAATTTTTTTCTAACAATGAACAGAAAAAGTATTCACCTAAATATATACCCTGTCAATAATGACCCTTGGCTATACACATACATGTACATAAAGAGTACTATTTAATCGTCGTAATTAGCTGTTTTAATTTATTTATTAAAACTAACCAATTACTCTGGTATGAATAGACAAACAAATGTTAAAAAAATAATTTATTTAATTTGCCAGAAAACAGCAGGAAATTATTTCCTGCTTGATAATAACATAACATAATGAAAAGATTAATTCTATCACATTCACTTTCTCTCGAAATCATATGAAACACTATAAGGCGGGCCACAAAAAAACATGAATCGGCCAAACAAGCCCGCCAAACACTACAATAAAGCAATAACATGTACATATCACAAAAAAACCCAAACTATATAAAAAAGAACAAAAAATCTACATGAGTTGCTCTACTTCCTGATGTAGAATAAGCTTCCAAGAAATGATGTTCTCCCTTGTAAAAGCTCTACGTCCCTAAAAGCTGTACGAGATGGTCTGCTCTCTTATCAAGCTCGGACTTTACAAAATGCTCTACTTTCGTACAGAGTAAACTTCCAAAGGATGAAGTTCTCCTTTGTAGAAGTTGGCCTAAAAGATAAAGCAGAATTTTGTAGATATATACATATTACAGAAATACAAGAAAAAAATAATACATCATAAAAATAATTATCATCAACAACAAAAATTACACTACATAGATAACTATATAAAATCACAAGTCCTTAATATATATTTGATTTCTGTTTAACATAAGAAATTTATTTATTTAGTAGATGATGAACTGTATTGATAATACACCATCTTAATTGCGTGGTACCTTCATAGCTCAGGTGTAAGCCATCACGATATGAGAAAAATTGTCGTACAGGTTGACCCCTTTACTAAAAATCTTATATAAGATTTAATAAATCCTACATTGTTTCTAAGAACAAATTGCCTTGGTTTTATTAAAATCGACGGGTCGTGGTAAAATATAAGAAAATAGAATTTTAGACCCATCAAAATATTGTAAACAAACTTTCAACAAAAATCTAAAATTTGACATAATCTTGTGGATCTTATTTGTGTTAATATCATTAGTGCCTACATGTAAAATAATGTGAGAAAATTGTTGTAAATTAAACTCTCCTCTTTTATTTTTTCTTCAATGTCCACCAGATGTGCACCTCTATAAACCATGACAGTGAGATTATCCACTTGATCCACGTATTTAGCAATAAAATCCGAAATAAAGACTTACATGAAACTTATCTGAAAAAATTCAAGTTTGGAGAGACTGAGCTAACTTCCTAGCAATAGTGATTTTATCATCCAATGAAAATTCTAAATGAATTAAATATGCGTCACTAGCCCAATCATCGAGTATTTTAATCATTTCACCGGGCACTTGCGAACGAAAACTAAATGTAGCACTTCCCCTTCTCGATATAATAACTGAATATGAAAGTCGTCTAATGACGGAAATGAATGGCCTAAAAATAAATGTGAAGTACGAACTCCACTTATGTAATTTTTAATAGAATCGACAGATTTAAAAGATCTGCTGAGGAATTAAATAAACAAACAGTCTCTGACGATGCGGGTAAAGCCGACAAATTAAAAAATGTACAAAATAATAAAAAGGCTCTCCAGTGAACTTTCAGATTTTTTTCTAGTACCCTCAGGGTAAGCTGAAACAGAAGACTTCTTAACGTCTCTTTTTTAAGTATGAAACTCATATTCTGAAAAATACAAAAAGAAGGACTCATCAAAATTACATTATTCCAAAATATATCTAAAAAAAGTTGACTACCATTCATGTTTAAATTCAAAATAACTGTCTGAAATGTTAAACTCTATCAAGTCACATGAATTGAAATCCCTTTGAACTATCTCATGAAAAAGAAAACTATTATTTTTGTCCAAATGCCAGCGAGATAGTAAATCTGCTACTCTGTTGGAATAACCTTGCAAATGAACTGCTTTAATTTCAAACTCATGAACAGCAGCTAAAATGCATATTTCTCTTAAACAAGATTGTAAACTCACCAGAACGAAATCATATGATAATCACGTGATAATAGCAAAATCATGTGTACATGTAAACAGATCACTTCCATTACAAAAGCATTTCGAAGGTTAAGCAAGGATGTACCCCAACAGTGCTAGAGGTTATCTGGCAAGCTACTTTTTGACTTGGTGCCATCCTAACCTCTAGCAGCTTACATGTTGAAAGCCACCGAAAATGTGAGTTAGCAAAGCATGTGTTTTAAAATATTTGAAGTCTTTTATAGAAGAAGTTTAACCTTCCGGAAATCAAGCGATAAAAATCCTATATTTTCTTAAAGAGGTCCATGTAATATAGTGCTTTTGTGCGGATTCTGTTGCCGCCTGTCACCTGTTGTGTAGATCGTTTGATAACTTTTTAAAAAATCTCCTCTGAACCCTGAAATCGGATTTTCGAAACTATGGTCGATTTGTATATAGCTATAAATATGAGGTGAGTTTCCTTATCTTAACAACAGAGATATATTTGGTTATTTCCCGATTATTATTCAATTTCATTTTTGTCATGCACTGAAAATTGAAAGAGAGGATATCTCTCATTCAAAAGTAAAACGATTTTTAATAAGTGGCCGAGTGTCAGATCGTTATTTCCGCCTTGTTTGTTACTTTCGTCCTGTATTATACTTATAATTTTCATTTTGTTTCATTACGTTTCGTTTCGGTCCATTTAGTTTTCGTTCCGCAGTTTACAGGTACCGAAGAAGGTCAGTCATTTTTGAGAAATTTTAAAAATTGACGTCGCCGGTTGACCCAGAGAACATTACATTTTATTCCAATCAAAGGGCCCTTTACTGAGCATATATGACATATAAGTGGTACGACTTATTTTAATTCTGGTGACCGAATTAATAAGTGTTGGAATACTCCAGAATTTCCAAATCCCACATCTACTTTCTTTTTCTATATTTAGATTAGGTGCTTTCCACTTTGATTTTCAGGAAAGATGTCATGAAAAATGGCGACTGGTACAGATTACAGTTGTGTGCACCTGTATTCTCCGATTTTAAAGTATATTCTGACGCCAGCAGAGTTAACTTCATCAAAACTAAAGACAATTATTAAGGATGGTGCGTATTATTTTAAGTCTACATTAGTTAGCTAACAGTAACACGATAGCTAATTTTTTTGTACTTTCGTTTGCCGGTTTGGACTGTAATAGTATATAATAATTATAGTATATAATTTTCTTATCGACACAGCGATTATACTAAACACTGCAAGGACAAAGGACAAAACTAATTTGGTTCACATTGAAAAAAATTAAGACAATTTTGAATATATATCTATACCAGTTATCACACTAAGCTTGAACTACTGACTTATGTCATGAGCAACATTGAAACTTAATTACAGTTTATACAGGTGAGGACTCAGTGGTGACTAGCACAGGTCGTGACTTAAAAACTCTATAATTGGGTACACCCCGAATGTGTAACCCGTACCTTAACCCAAATCACTATGTCCACGATTTTTCTATTATTATTATTAGGAATTTTATAGTCAAACTTGGCCCTAAAGTCCTTATTGATGTTTGAAATGAATTGAAGTTAAAACTAGTTGAAAACATTTATGATATTTTCAAATTCAATCAATTTTATGTTCTCAAATGTCACGAAATGTGTAAGCGGAAGTTACCATACCAAACTAATGATTGACTATTTCTCACTTTGAAGTCCAAGTTTTGCATTTTTTTCTGAAAAAATTCAGAGGTTAAAACATCATTTTAAGACTTTGGAAAACTTTTTGAAAGATTTGATATCGTTTAAAAAAAAATTTTTTTGGAGTTCCATATTGTTCTATAGCATGAATCCCTGTACCAGCAAGTAATGGATCTTATCAAGAATGGAAAAGAAAATCTCATACACATACCTGTTAATCTAGTCAAACCTAATTTTGGGAGATCTCCTGCAATCCATCATAAAATTGCGGGAGATTTTGCGTGATGACATTATCAACATATTTTGTTATGTTATAAATTAAATAAAACAGAGGATTTTAAATATTTTTTTCAAAACCATAAATACATGATATATATAAATCAATCAACAAAATGAATTATACATGTATTCACTGAAGTGATGCTTGGTATGGCATAAAATAGATTTTGCCTTGTTCCAATGTTCATCACTGCCATGTCAATGAATCTGGTTTTGATGTCCATGTTTCCATCTGTAAGATTGCGAACAACAATGGCAAAGAACTTTTTGGCACCCCTACCATTGCTTTCATCACAAAAAATACTGAATGGTTTTTGTTTACAGTTTTCAAGTACGCTTACCCTACCGGTGCACCTGGTCCATGCTCCTAGTTTTTAGTGGAGTCCGAATTGCTCATTTGCTTTTGTTACTTCATATGTATGATTTTAGTTACTCTATGTTCTTTGTTGTGAATGTCTGTTTTTCATGTCTGGTCTTTGTCCCTGGATCACATTCTTCTGATTACTGCTTTAAACATTGGTTCCTTTTGATTACTCTTTCAATCACTGTACATTTGTAGCCTCAAGACTTGGTATGATAGCCAGCTTTATGATTTGGGTGAATTTAGTCCTTTTACATTAAAGTTTCTCTTCAATTTTATTGTCAGATAATGTTTTTTTCTCTCAAAAAGTCAGTAAAATTATCAGTCTCACGGAACAGCATGTTGTGTGCGGCCACAAAGTTCATAAAATCTTGACATCACTATCCATTCGAAATTGTAAATTATACTATTTGTTGATATGAACGAAGATAATTCTAGAGAGACTCATATGTCGATCAGCTGTTCCAAGTGTTTTGATGATAAAGCGCTTTCGCAACCCACGCGGTTGTTGACATAAACAATAATGGCTGACAATAATTGACAAAAATTTGATAAATTCAATTAGGGAGGTTTTTACGGAAGGAATTCTTCATACTGGAAGATTGATCCCTCCTGCAAGGGATACTTTTTTTTTGTGGGTCAAAATGTAAAATTACGGGAGACTCCTGCAAAAACGGGAGGGTTAACACCTATGCATAGATAAAATCTGATGCAATTTTAATTTATCACCCTTGAATAATTGAATAATATTATGGTGTTCTAATGTGAAGTACATATTAATATTGTACAAATAACAAAATTACCAGACTTTGATCTTGGGTTACGGAATTTTAGGTTACACATTTCAGTGCTTTTGAGTATATGGTTACGGGGAAAAGTTGGTACGGGTACAGATTACACATATGGTATATATCCTAAAATTGTAAAACAGTAAAAACAATGAAAAATATTGCGAGAAGTCATGATTTTTCTATAGGTATTCTTCCACTGCTTCATTGATGTAGAAGTGTCTGGCTACTTTCTGTCTTGGTGTCATCAATATTGAATAGAATGCTAACATAAGTAAAAATATTTTTTTTATTTATTTATACGGTATGTTAGTAAATTAAGTTGAGATGTAAATATGGTATACATGGTTTTAATGAAAATCTTTCAATAACATTAACTAAAACACAACCACCAACCACAGTCTTTGCATGAATTCTTTATTCTTTATAGTCACATGACTTCCCATAATTCAGTTTTGTTATATAAGAGTTCATTGGCATTTAAAGTAGTACCTTTCTCAAATTATTTCATATTACAGATGCTTTGAATGCTGTGAAAGAAAGCAAAGTGCAAGAAAAAGAAAAAGTGTTGAAGATTCTAGAGTTAATTGGTGAAAGTGAAGATGACAGTAAATTGGAACTCTTGATTGGTGTCCTTGACATTTTAGGTAAGCAATGTTTGGTTTACTGTTTTAATTGTACATATAAAACAATAATTGAAATTATTACATATATGAATAGAGAGTATAGAATAAATATAGAAATGAATTTAAAGTACTAAAATGGCAGTGTGTGAGAGTAAAGCATGGATACAACAAAATTTTAGTTTTAATTTTAATTTTATCAAAAAAAAAAAAAACTCAGAAAATATGTTATGTGTAAAACTTACAGAGGCCTTTAAATAAAATATGATGTATACTAATGTATTCTTTCTTATTTGGTGATTCACGTGGAAAAATTCCACAAGAATATATACAATTTTTAAAATTTGTAATGGGAGAGCATGATTTGACACACAAAATTGTATTATCCCCATCAAGAATTGAACCTTAGACCGGTAATAAGGCAGCAACAAATAGATTGGCTAAAGAATTAATCCTTTAGTGGCTATTTGATTGTACACGTACATATTTCAATACAGGTAAGTTATCGCTGCGAAATCGTAGCTCTTGATCTTTTTTTTTTTTTTGATTTTGCGTTAAGAAAATACAATAAAAATAGTTAGAGCTACGTTTCGCAGCTAGGTAAGCTATTAAAAGAGGCTGTGGATTTTTTTCCTGTTTGGTAGATCATTAGTTTTTGAGTTCACCACAACCATGTTTAAAAAAATCTATTGTACTTTCAGGGTTTATATTCGTCCAGAAAGCATTATCTAAACAACACAGTGAAGAGACACAGGAAAAGTTAAAGAAAATTGTTGTCATCCTTGCTGAAGAAGGATTGGACACAAAAACATTATCTAAACTAGCACTAGACCATGGGTTGATACAGGCTGTAAATCATGAGAATGTATTAACAGAATGCGATAACTATGATGATAAAACTGGGCTGATAGTCTTGATTGACAGTGTTGTGACTCCACCCCCTGATGAATGGTATGAAGAGTTCATGAAATGCTTATGTGAGGCTGATTATGGAGAGATTGTCACAAGAATCAGGGATTATGACAACATGGAAGGTAACTAAACTAATCTGAGCATGCCAACCATGAAAATTGGTTCCCAGCAATTAACATTTCTTAATCATTATTCTTTTTGTTTTTAGATTTTTAATGTCAGTTTTTCATAAATATGATCCTAAGATTTTTATAGTTGACAGGATTTGAACTACATGATGATAGACTCCATTCTGTGAAAAGACATCACTTTTTTCAATTGTTGATATTTTCATCAGCCAAACTTCCTGCTTCAGATAATTATATCCAAATTTCTAAAAGAAAAAAAAAAACGTAAAACAGAAAATGATTTACTGAATTCATTTGCTCCACGATTTCTTATAGTTTCATTGCCAATCAAAATTTGATAGTATTTATCATATTTGAATGTTTTTGTCTGTTTTTGGTCATATACATCAACCTAATAAACTTCACTAGAAAAATCTATTAGTATTTTGTAAAAAATGTGAAATCAAAAAGTTCTAAGCAACTTTATTTTGAAGTCTCAAGTCTCACTAGATGTTTATATGTATTCAATGGAAATCTAGACAACATAGAAGTCTACATTACATTAGTATATAAACATGGTAGAATGATACATGTAATTTTGACTTCATCCTTATTCTATATCACTTACCATTTTTGTATGAAATGTATTAATAAAGTCTTTAATTTATGAATTCCTATATTTTATAATTCAGAAGAATGTTCAGCTTCAAACAGTAAACAACAGTCATTTGAAAGTCTATCTGAAGATGAATACTGGAGAAAACTGGTTATGGAATTGTTTCATAAATTTATTATTGCCCATGTCAGACCTTCAGATTTGATTGTGAATCTATATAATGTCCTAGGAAAGGGTAAATATATGATGTGTACTGATCAGTTTTTTTTGTCTGTCAGTGAAACTTTGATACTTCTGTAATCTTCTTGCTAATGAAATTTAAGTGCCACGATTATTTCTTTCAAAAAAATAATAAATAAATGAGAGAAATTAATATGAATTATGGAATTTCATGTCTGCTATGAAATAGAATCATCCAATACAAACATTTTTATGGTCTGTGATTGCTGGTCCTTTTATTGAAATAGAGAATTTGAAAACCTGCCAAGTTCTTATGTGAAAATGGAAAATACCTTAAGCATACATGTTTCTATAATTTTTAATTGTTTTTTTGCAAAAAAATACACCCTGGAAGTGTGACACATCTGTTGTAAAGAAAGATAACTCTTGAAATTGGGAGAATACTCATACTGTATACTGAAAAGAGAAAAAGAAATACATTTGCTCCTTGTACTACTCTGATTACATTAAAAAAAGATCTGTTGCTGAAGAAAGAAAAACATACATAAATAGTCTCTAATTTCTTTAATTTAATAGAAAAAGGATTTTTCATGTCATTTTTTTTTTTAATCTTAGCTGACATTATAAAAATTAGGAAAATGCAGAACCAGCAGTCAGAGGAGGAAGCCATGAGAGAAATGCTACAGAAGATTGATGAGAGTACATCTCCTGGTAAATGGGCTTCATTTAGAGATGCACTGCATAATGCAAGTAAGATTTTTATCAGCACTCAATTGTTTATTTCAAAATTACTGCAAGCATTTATTATTGCCTTTTTATATAACCACAAATAAAATGGTATGGCGCTGTCACCATCCTTGTTGTCGTCATCTGTATAAACTTGGTTTTCGTGTGATAATTTGATATTAGTTGAATGATCTTTATCAAAAACAAGTTTCCAAATCACAAAAGGAAGGTTGGTATTGATTTTGGGGGTTATGTCCCAAATGTTTTGGTACAAGGTGCCAAAAAGGGACCAAAAACAAATCTTTCCTAAAATTTAACTTGATCACTCAAGTGTTGTTGCAGAATATTATATTATCACCGAAGGAAGACTTGAATTGATTTTGTGGGTTAGACCTTAAAACTTCTAGGAATAAGTGGCCAAAAAGAAGCCAGAAACAAGCGTTTTCCTAACGTCCAAACAATAACTTGGGTCAATGCAAATGGATTAATACCACAAAAGGAAGACTTGGATTGATTTTCAAGGTTCTGCCTTATTCCATAACATAAAAATTAAGGACCACAGAATGGCTAGAAACAAGTGTTTTTTTCTGATTTCTGGATGATAACTTCAGAAGTAGGGAATGGATCACTTTAAAATTGTCAAAAAGTGCATTATTGGGTTTTCTGTGTATTATTATTTTAACTGAAATCTCGGGGTTCTTATGATTTGCTGAATCTACATGTAACCATGTTTTTAGATTTTGGATACTTGGTCATAATTGGTAAGTGTCCAGTTAAAAAATTAAGGTTCATTTTGTGTCAGAAACATATGCAGTGTTAATCGTTTAATGACAATCCAAACTCAGAGCTATATCAAGCTTGAAAGTTTTGTTTATGTCTTGTCTATGCTAATTTTTTCTAGGTTTGACCTCAGCAGTCAAATCAAGCTATGCCCTATAAATATTTTTTATTCAATAGTAAAATGATCAAATGACATCCATGAATTTTAAGAAAATTATTTAAAAACCAAATGGGTACAAAATATCTTGCAAATGGAGATAATCAAACATTTATTGAAGCTTGTCCAACTTGACAATCGTGATTTACAAAAGCTGATCCAAGGTCAGGCCCGAAACTTCCTGATTTGTCATAAAAGTTGCTTGATATAGAAACTTGAAATCACTGGAGCAGCCCCAATGGGCCAGTTGATGCCCCCACTTCATAATATCTGGATGTGCTACTGATTTAAATAAAATAGAAGTTTGGGAGGGTATTCTCTTTGTGTGCTTGCTTAAAGTATTTCTAGTTATGACTGTAAACATAGGTAAAACTTACGTCAGGAAACTGTAAGCTATTCCAACAAATTTAGGAAATATTGGATATATTAGCACATATCTCCAATGAAATCATTTTTAAGTTCAAGTGGCCGAAGTCCATGTGAGCTTTTGCCATTACTTGGCATCCATTGTTGTCATTGTTTTCTTCGACTGTAGTCTTTCAAACATCTTCTCCTCTTAAATTACTTTAATGGGCTAAGATGAAACTTAGCATAATTGTTCCTTAGAGTGTCCTGCACAAGTCTATGCTATGATTTTTGATCTGTAGAAAAACATGGTGGCCCTTACTAAAATGGAACATAGGGGTAAGACAGTAGTTTTTTCCATATATCTTCACAACTGTTTTGTTAAACCAAATTCTGACACAGTGGTAAAAATATTCAGCCTGTTGAGAGCTACCTGTATGCCAATTTTTGGCTATTTTTGGTCTTATTACAATGTTGTTCAAAAATCTTCTTCTCTGAAACTGCTGATTCAGAATCGAATGAAATTTGATCAGATTGTTCCTTGTGGTATTCTGCACAAACTGATAGTTCTAAATTTTTGAAATGCTGAAAATCATGGCCACTGTTACTAAAAATAGAAAAAAGAGTTCAAAATAATTTTTTTTTGCAGCTCAAAAACCATTGAATTTAGCAAAATTCTAATAGTTAGTTATAGTGTTCACCTTCAGAAAATGGATCTATGCCAAAATGTTCAAATTGATTTGTTGCCTGATGTAGGAGTTATGGCCCCTGAAACAGATTTTTGTTCTTGTTTTTCACATGTATCACTTTGAAAATTTTCTTTGAAATCAATAACAGAAATTAATGAAAGTTGATATAATTGTTTTTTAGGGTATCTTGCAAAAACTGATCCTTTAAAATTTTTCATTGGTCGGAAAATATGGCTGTCATTACTAATATGATGAAGATGAAACCTTTTAACACTCCCGAAGAAACATTAATTAAAAACAACTTTGATTTGATATTTTATACTTATAATCTTCAAGTATGGCAAATTTTGTAGTGATATATATTTGTCCTAAAGCATTATAATGAATGTAGTGGTCTGATATGTCTATTAGGCGAAATGTCTGGCATTCATAAGGAATTATTGGTTGTCATGGTCCGAAATATCTTTGGCTCGAATTGTCCGGCACTGGTTAACATTATGGTCCTTATATTTGTGAAACGTCTTCAAGGATATCTTTTGTTGCATTTAGTTTCGGTTCATTCTGTTCTATTTGGTATAGTTAAATTATGTTTTTATAATGATTTGATTCATTTTATCGAATTGATTCGTTTACGATTCTTTCTTTTATTGATTATTTTTCGTTTCGTTTTGGTTCGTTTTTGTTTCGCAATTTTTATGACCTCAGAATTATAGATAATATTGATTACGTAATTTTCGTAAACATCTTGACGCCATACTGCAGACTATAATGCCAACCCTATCTTGGAAAATCTATGATTTGATTTGTATTTAATTATCGAAACTAGCAAATATTTTCGAGACTGGTTTGGCTCTCAATCACACATTTACAAGTATATGCAAATGAAGCTGCCATTATGCTGTTTTTCAGCTCCTGAAAATGCAGGTACAAACCGGATATTGATTCTTTTTCTTGCCATAAGTATACAGAACCAAGTTGATAATACAACCATAAACGCTGCCTTCAGGAACGTATAAATAGAACAAAATGCGTTTTTTGCTATATTTTTCTTTACTATAGAGAAATATTGGAAGATGACAGCTACTCATTTGAAAATGGCTGGCATTTTTTCCAGTTGCTTGGATTCCAGTTATTTTTGATTTCATCAGGAAACATGGTATTTTAAGTTGAATAGGGATGTTGAAAGTTTGTTCTTGGCAGCCATTTTCCCACTAATTTTATACTTGCTTTGATTTCAACAGTTTATATAGTAAGCATGGTCTCCTGAGTTAAATGGTGATGATTAAAATGTTGTTAAGCCATGATTTAACTTCATTTGATGATCTTTTTTGCAGCAAGTGTATACTGGGCTAATGCCCCTTTAGACCTGGTGAAATAACAGGGCATAGGGATCCGTGCCAAAAATTTTTTTAACAGGTTAAAAAGTACTTCGAAGGCTTTTCCAACATTTTAGATTGCATTAGGTGCTCAGTTGAACTTGGAGCATTCATCAATATATGTTCTTTTTCTGCATTTTTTTTGTCAAACATGGTAACAAAGCATGATACCTTTACTTATTTAGTTAATAGGGTATGTTTGAGAGCCTCTTGTTTCAAAAAGCACAGAAGAAAAATAATTATAAATATCCTAACTATTTAAAGAAATGGCTTTCATTTCATTTATTTCTAGTAATAACATCATCTGAGCTACATTGATATTTCTTGCAGATTATGTAAAAATTATTGAAGCTGTTGATGGAAGACTAATAAACTTTGAAGATGAAGAAAAGTGGCAGAATATGATCAAGATCTTTAATGAAGTTTTAATGAGCAAAATAAATCCTTTTGAAATTTTACCTGACTTAGTAAATGAAAAACTCATCAGTGAAGAAGAATTACAAGAAATATCTCAAGAATGTAGATATAGAGGAGAAAGGAGTGCAAATTTTTTGCTACTGATGTGTATTCCAAGGCGCCATCCTGAGTGGTATCCTGTGTTTATGGAGGTGCTATTTCTGAAAGGATGGGATGAATTTGTCAATGAGATTGATGAAGATGAATGGAAAAGTGGGTTTTTAAATGATGAGACCAATATAAAAACTCAAGTTTTTTTTTTTTTTTGTGATTGGCCTTATGGAAGTTTTTTAGAAGATAATTTTGTCCAAAACCTTTTTAAAATTAAGGGCAAAGGAGGTGCAAAAATAATCATTTCATACAATTTAACTATACAACTCCAGTAAAAGTGTAGGAATGTCTATGATATTGTTCCACGACAGTCTAAACCAGAATAGTCAGACTGGTAATGATTTTAGGGGTCAAAGACTTGAACATTTTAGAAATTTGGGGCAAAAAAGGGGGGCCAGAAATGAAAAGAAGACTGGGATTTATTTTAGAGGTTGTGACTTAAGCCGAATAAGGAGGGCCATAAACAAGCTTTTTTTTTATTTCTGGATAATAACTTTAGTAAAATGGAATGAAATGCTTTGAAATTTGACTACATGGTGCCATGCTCCCAAAGGAAGGCTGGGATTGATTTTGGAGGTATTTAGAAATAAGGGGTAAAAAAATCAACCACTTCAATTCAGGTCTAGTTCTTATCCTGTCTCAAGTTTCTAATTGTTATCAAAATTCAAATCTGTATCAAATTGGAATGGTATATCAATACTATCCCCAATTGTTTAGGGTTCTACTTCTGCAGTTGTATCAAGCTACATTCTTAAACCATTTTATGACTATGTGCTATTCATATAATCAGTGTGAAGCATGTATTAACATGTTGCTTTTACTTCAGGGCTAAATCAGAAACATGAAGGAAAAATGACTAAAAACTCTAAGTTCTATGCTGATCAAAGTGTAAATATTGCAGTCAACACATCCAAGACAATGGTGGTTAAATTAAATGATGTGACAGTTGTTAAAGAAGCCAATGTTTCTTGTAAGCTTTTTTTTTTTTTCACTTTTTTCAAGAAAGCTGTAGTTGCTCTCTTAAAATATTTATGTATTAAGCTTTTAAGGCATGAAAATGATTATGTTAATAAAAGCCTTTATCTCAACTGTCATTAAAAGATTCTCAGTGGTAAATCAATAATTTCAGCGAATAAAATGTGATCAGTATGTAAAGTTGTTGATGATTTTATTGTAACATGGTAGCATTAAGTTATGATTTGGCAGAAGAAAACTGATATCTAGTGAGAAAATATGCTACTTTTCAAATCAGTTAGTTTCAAATATAAGGTTCAGGAAACTTCATAGTATAAAATATACAGTCAAACCTGTCTTAGCAACCACCTATATTAAGCAATAACCTATCTTCATAGAATATGATTAAAGTACATGTATCTTATGAAGTGCATCTTGTGTAAAATTAACCTATTTATAATGACCACCTGTCTTGTGTGACCATGATATTGATCTCACTTGAAAGGTTACTGAAGACAGGTTTGACTGTACATTTTTTTTAGACACTGAGGAGCCATTCATAAGAAATAACAACTTAAGTGCACCAAATATAGAAAACCAGGATGACAGTGCCTTGTTGTACAGTGGAACAATGCATGATTTAAGGTCCTGTGATGACAACAACATGGATGAGGTTACCATGGAGAAACGCTTAGCTCAGTCTACAGGGCTGCCCCCTCCTGCCAAACGTGGTCAGTCTTTGATGTCACTTCCAAGCCAACCAAATTCTATACCAAGTCAGAGTAACCAGTTCTCAACCCCCCAACCTAAGGCATCATGGGGTGCTTCAGATTTTTGGGAGAGTGGTAATATTCAGCCTGACTCTCTCATGTTAAATAATGTACTTGGTGATTTGGAGATGGAAGTTGGTGGGGAACCTGAGAAGAACATTCCTATCAATGGTAATTGTTTTAATCCTTTCAAATAGTTTGAAAGTAGATGAAGAATATAGAACAGTACCAAAATTACAAGAAAGGAAAATCTATAAACAAAAAAGGTCTCACTGGGCATAACATTCTCATCTATTACTTGCTATCATTTTGACATTGTTTATAATACCTTGAAAACATAGTCACACAGATTTCAGAGTTAGATATCAAGATATTGAAAGAGGAATTCCATGTTAAAGTTTTACCTATATCTCACAGTTTCAGTGAAGTATTTTGTATCATGATATTCAAAATTAGAGTTTCTGTGTTTTCATGGTAATCTCTGGTTCTTAAGTTTTAAAACTATTTGAAATTTTAGTTGTTGTTTACAGTATTTGAAGACACACCAAGTTCTTTGTCAGATGATGAAGACCAACAAGCACAGAATGAGCCTCTTGAATTGAGAAGTTATCAGAAGGAACTAGCGGCACCAGGATTGCAGGGCAAAAATTGTATCATAGTAGCCCCGACTGGGAGTGGAAAAACACATGTTGCCTTGAAAATCATTCAGGTTTGAATCTTGGTGTTGCCATAGGCAATAAATATGGATACTTAAACATGTCTTATTAATTTGAATGGGTTGGTCTGAAAATGTTTATACCTCTCACAATTTTTTTAAGGAATAATACAGTCAGTCTGTCTTAAGGTCTGTTTACATATCTTGTAAGTATAACTCCTTCAAACCTCGTAAATGCAATTTCCCAGTGAATTTCAATGAAATTTATAAGAAAAATAGGTATAAATGAATGAAGTATAAGGAAAGATAATTTTGAAGTGCTTTCGTAAAGTATTGGCAATCTTTTTGTGATTTTGTTAGTATTTCAGTTATGTCTTTCTCCTGTAATATATCCGAAAAAGGTGACATGGACAACATGTCTGTTAATTTAAAAATGCAAAACTTCAAAATGACCAATTTGTGACATTTCATTGTAAAAAATATTTCTACACACCGTAATTGACCAGATCATACTGAATCATTACAAATCAATTCAGGAAAATCAGGTACTGCATGTATTTTGTAACTCTGAAACAACATAATTATTTGTCTTAAATGATTTCGACATTTTGGATTATTTTTCCTTTTTCCTTGTGTTATCATGCCTATATATTTTTTTCAGGAGCATATGAGCCAGATAAGATTTCGACGACATCCCAAGGTTGTCTTTCTTGTTGAGCAATCAGCACTTGCAGAACAGCAAGCTCTCCAGGTTCAGAAGTATCTGCCATGTAAAGTCAAACTTATTACAGGAGAAGTTCAGAGAAATGAAAGACAGAAAAGCTTTGCAGAATGGTTAAAAAAGTAAGGGAATAGGTTACTAAGAAAGGGGATACTATCTGATGCTCTCCAGGCAGACTTGTCCTGTTAATATATGTTACTGGCTTCAGTTTACTCTAAAACTTTATTTTAAGACTATATAGGGATTTAAGAAGTCACCCAATTTTAAATAGAGCATATCGCAGCTGCACTTAAATTTTGCTGATCTTGGCTGATTGACGAACTGTTGCCTTACACAACAAAGGTCAAAGTTCAAAAGGACAATTGGTACATATAAAACATACGATACAAGCTCTGATGAGCTTTCAAAACCAACATCAACTTTGAAGCTTTCTAAAATGTAAAGTTTAAATTATTTTTGAAAAACGAATATACTTATTTTGCTACTAATGTACAAATGTATCATATGTCAAAAGATGTGAAATAGAAATGGACATAAATGTATATCATCAATCAGCCTGAAATCTTCAAGTTTCAGCTCTCTTAAACTCATGATTTTTTGAATTCTTAACCAAGTTTATACATTGAGAAAATCTCTGATTGATTGGGAGTTAAGTTTAGTAGGGCATTCAATTCGCCTGGATGTTGAAAGCAAGCCAGTGGCATAGAATATTTGACAATTAGTGACTTTTAGACATTCATTTTAATGAGTAATCAGGATAATATTTTATGGGATGTTTTACAAATTATTTTTTATCCAGGATATCATCTATGGTTATATGTTATCCTAAAAAAACAACGAAGGGCACATGTAAATTTAAAAAAAAGTAAATAATTGCCAGGATGTCATGAAACAATAAAATTTTACCAGGGGTATTATTCAATAACAAAACATATAGTTAAACCAAATTATCCATGTTTGGTTTTTAGTACTGCCTGAATTCCTAACAAATGTTTGTTTCATTTGTGACAATAAAACACTAGCAAATCCATCAAATTTATCAATAACCCAGCGGGCACTCCACGTTGAATCAACATAGAAATATGGTGGATATTTGGTGGTGACGTGGATCAACGTCAATTTCACATCGTATCCACGTGGATATATTCCACGTTGATGTTTTGAGGAAATGTCTACGTTATTTCCATGTCGATGAAATCCAGTCATATTACAGAAATAATAAAAAAGCTTACTGTTATGGAAAAGTTCAGGATTCTAAACTGAGTATAAATAGTTGTGAAGTGTTGTAAAACATTGTAATTACACTGACGCTGATTACTTGTCAAATGTGATAAAACAGACTTTTTAAATAATTTTGAAATTTACTGCCAATGTGTACTAAATGCAATCGGAACTACTCGGCCTTTCAGTTTGCATGCGCTTTTCAACAGTCCACTTTCTTCAAATTTGAAGATGTAAACAAACTCGGATTGCAAAGAACAAGAAGAAAATGCAGATTACAGAGCAGATTGAGCCATTTCTTTCACAGTATGTGAGTTATTTTATAATACATGTGACAAGATTGCTTATTTATAATCTTAGTTCGTGATAATAATGATAAATTTAGTAAAATTACTGTTATTCGAAAAAAGGGGGAGGGAATCCTGATGCGATGCTGACTTTATTCCATGTTGATAAATTATTTAATTTGGATTATTGCAAGGAGATGTTATCTGTTTTATATTTATTTTGCTTTTCATCATTCCAGGACACTTAAGTAGCACTGAGTTGTTGAAAAGAAGTTACAGTCTTCAATGCCACGGATGATAAATATTGTACAGAAAGAATTTGTAACACTTGGAAGAGTTTACAATGTAATCACACCTGTTCTTGTAAGTACATATTAAATATGTTATTAATATTACAAACTCAAGGATGAATGTCTTTATATTCCTTTGCTGAACATATAGAAATCACAACCAGCATGTCACCTCCTATAATTGTCTCTTTGTAAGTTCTTGGAACTTAAGTTTGTATATTTTCTTTTGTAGCTCTGGAATGTTGTTAAGCCAACAGTATTAAATTGAAACAAAAATTTTATATGATTTTACAAGGGCTTTTAGCAACTCTATTTCATTCTGGAATATTAGTATAATTGGGACCAAATAACCAATTCAATTTTTATAAAATTTTTAAAAAATTAACAGATGGACAATGCACAAATTGCATGCATGAATTACATGTACATCAAATTATGTAAATGTAGTAATGTTAAAAATTAGAGTCTATCACATTAAATAGAGGTCTATTGATCTAAAGCATAATTGTAAAGAAAATATACTTTTATTTCAGAGGTGCAAGGTCAGAGTTTTCACATTGGTGGATAAAGAAACAAGTTGTTGCACAAGAACTTTCTATTCACAGAACTTATAAGAAATGGTTTTGATACATGTACATTATTGTTTACATAAAATCTACTTTGAAAGACTGTTTACTTTCATCTTATGTTGAACTAGTTGAATGGGTAGATACTGTCGAAAAAAGTTGTATATTTCAAATATATATATATATAAGTCTAAAGGATTGTACAACGATACCGATAAAGATGTTAACACACTATAATTAAATATATAATGGGCAAAATTTTCAGTCAACAAATGACCTTCTTCAGTGCCTTAAATAAACTGAGTGTGTATGAAAGTAATGGTCTGTGAACACGACTCACTACCTAATCAGGTGAATACCAGTAACGTATAAAATTTTACCGACAGTAACAAAGATCTTGAACATTGTGCTATAGACACACGTGTATTGATCTTGAATACTGAACTATAAACTAAAAATATTTACAAACACTGTTATAAGAAACTATACAAAATAGGAAGAACTTAATGTTTTTTGTTAATTCCGTGTGGGTGTAAAACACGGAGTTCTTTTATCCAAAATCCCTCCCGCTTCACTCTGTAGATCGCTCCAGATCGTGTTTTGTTCCACGATGAAGATTTTCATTTTGTTGAAATCATCGAGGCAGTGGTTAGGTAATCTGAAGTGTTGGCTGTTTAGATCCACCAACATATTGAAGGCCACATATGGGACAGTGGAGCAAATATATAACATTAGCACTCTTGCAGTGCACATTGCAAAATATTTTGTAGCATTTCCCTGTGACTGTGCTGGTGAATGATGACGAGTGGTGCATTTGGTTGCAACATTTACACCTTTTGTCACCACAGGAGCGACTCTCGCCTGGAGTCAAGTTGGGCTTAGATATTTCAGCCCATATATAGCAGTGAAAGGCTTTTGTAACTGTGAGTGCAATGAGATAAGATTTAGATATATTACAATAAAACATTAATGAAGGTTTACAAAGTTAAATTATTGCCAGTGAAAACTTTCAAAGATTTAAAGGAGACACATTCCTACCTTTAGTTATTTATTATTTATATTGAGATCAAACTTTATTGGTATGCTGTAAACTGAATGTGGTTCCAACTTAAAGAGAAGGTATATTATTTCACAATTGTTTCAAAGGCATGTGATGTTGAGTAGGATTCAACAAAATACACTAAATATACATGTACAAGAAATTTTTTTGTTGCATCACTAAAACGTAAGACAAATAAAAAACTTCTTGGTGATAACATGGCCTATTTCAACACAATCACTGCCATTAAGGATCAGCTTTAATTCAACGTGGATGTTCAGTAAATTTTCAACGTTCTTTACATGTGAAATTTAAGTCATAACATAACGTTGAATCAACGTCAAATTTCCATGTCATTTCAATATTCTATTCAATACCATTTTTCAACGTTGTTTCCATGTTGAGAACTGACATGATTTCAACGTTGAATCCACGTGGCATGCCAGCTGGGAATATGCATAAAGTTTTTAATACATTTCCTTTTAGGTGTTACTTCCCTAAAGCACTGAGACATGGGTTTTTATTAAGAGTATGAATTATGTTCACCATATATGAACTATGTTCTGGATATATTTAATAGTATGAAATAATTAGGAATACCTGTAGTAAGCAGTGAAAACAATTTAATAGGCGTGCAAAAATTTTGGTGGTCAAATAATATCCTCTGGAAAAAAATTAATGTGAAATAAGATCCACAGGATATATCCATCTGGATAGTGTTACGTTTGACACATACAGTATACTTGTAAATGTATTTGCCGTATCAAAAAAAGTTCAAAGAATTATAGATTTTTCAAGTGCGTTTTAAGGAACAAAAACAAAGTTCCGTAATTGATGTAACAATAACAAACAATGTAGGGAGTCATTGTATGTAGAAACTTCCATTTGTTCCCATACATATTTTCTATGGTCAGATATTCTTAATGTATTTTACATACATGTGGTAAACATTGAAATTCAAGTAAGGAGATTACAAATTTTTGTCAGGAGTTGAAACCTCAGAATGGGAGGTTTTTAAATCAGTATCTTTTTTCTGTCACATCTGATTGAAAATGTTTCTTTTTGACATTTGTGGATTATTCTGACTGGTTCATATACAATAACAAATTCCCTATACTTTAATACATTGAATATAGAAGTAACTTCTTATCCAGGATGCTAGTTAATTTTATACAACAAGGAATGTCATGAAGTATAATGAATTAACAGCTATAATCTCATGTATACTGTTGTTGTTTTTAGGCGTGATATATTGGTAGTAACTGCTCAACTTCTGGTGAATGCTTTACTTGACAAAGATGTAAAAATCACAGACTTCACATTACTTGTGTTTGATGAATGCCACCATGCTCATGCTAATCATTCTTACAACAAAATCATGCACTGTTACATGGATGAGTTGTTCAAGTTAGAGACAGAGAAGACTAACCTACCGATGGTTTGTATTTTGTTTGATATGGATATTATGTATTTAGTCTGCCAAAAAACAAATTATCATATTTATGCATGTATACATATACATATCCTCTCTTGACCCTTATGGACTCATGAAGCTGTTCAACATAACTCATCTGCCTATTATTTACCATTGCTTCAGCCCTCTGCCATATGTTCCATCTCCATCTCTACCACTCTTCTCATAGTGTTTCTGGATCTACCCCTCAGGTGTCCATGTCAGTGTTATCTTTGTGTTGATGCAGGGGCTGCTCTGGGTTCCAAAATTCTATCGCCAGAAAAATTGGCAGCTGCCATTTTATGTCGCCTATTTTCAGAAATTAGAGCAGGGGGGGGGGGAATTATCTTTTTCAATTGATCACGTGCACATGGCCATAATTGTGTTTACCTTTGACCAGATGATGAGAGTTTTGATTGGCTCAATATTATATTTACATTTGATTGACACCTCCCATGAGGATATTGTCAGTCATGGTCGTCTGGTCTAATTACCGTTGTTGCCTTCAGTCGTAAATTGGTCATGGTCAGTTAACTCTGACCAGGTGCCAACATAATTTGATAACTAAAAGAAAATATCCCTTGCTGATAAACTTCCTGTCAATTATAATATACAAAACTTAGGCGCCAAGATAATCGCCAACTGGTTATTTTTGTTGCCAGGTTTAGCTAAATTCTTTCAATAGCTGAAATGATCCTTATTATTAGGACTACAAAAGTCTTTATGGATTAAAGTTGTCAGACTTCTCTTTGTAGGAGTTTTTGCTCTTGAAAGGGGAAAAATGACGTTTTTTTTGTTTTTTTTTAATACAGTTTTCAGCTAATATCTTGAAAACTATGATGGATAGAAATTTCAATGCTGAAATGATCCTTATGATAAGATATATCAATGTCTTCTTGAGTCAAAATGGTTAGACAACTTTTTGTTTAATTTATTGCCCTTGAAAGGCAAAATTCAACCAGGTGAGTGATTCAGGCTCCTGGGAACCTCTTGTTCTATTGAAAGGCAATGATTTGTCCCCGGATTGCATTCTTTTGATTACCGCTATAACCTTGGTTCCCTTGATTACTATTCCAGAAACCAAATCGTAGTTTACTCAATATATATTTAAATTGCAAAAACATAAGAAAGAAGGCAAACTCAGAAGAAGAAATTGATTACTATTCTGCTAGCAGTTACTATGGATAAAATATCATAAAAGTTGTATGTATCTAACATGTTACATATACATAATTTGAATTGATTTCTGATAAGTTGCTTCTCAATGAACACACAAAATTATTTTGTATGACCTAGCTTGGTATTGTGACATTATTATTGTTAATTGGTCTGCACTCTGCTATTCTCAATAATCCCAAATTTTTGGACTGGAATCCATAAGAAATTAAATAATAAAGAATTTTTCTAAATACTGAGCAGGTTATAAAGATAAACCTGATTTGGGCCAGTTTACACTTCGTATCAAAAAGCAGTTTATAAAAGTAGTTTATTAAAGTTGTTTATAAGTGTGAACTGCCACGAACAAGGTATTACCTGTTCCAAAATTAGAAACGTTCCGTAACTTTTTTCATTCAAATAAATAATACAAGATTTGTGTTTCAGTTTGATTTTCAATTCAAACAAATACAAACACTAAACACCACTATGGAAAGTGGAGCCTAGCTATGCCTGGACAATTCTACACAAATTTGAACGATAACCATGTCATAAAATATGTATGACAATCTGACGTCTTGAACAGGTTTTCCACTGTATGCAAACCTCCTTTTGTTTAGGGGGAAAAGGTTTTACAAGTTTATCAACAAGTATCACTCAAAAATAGAAAATTCATGTTAAAAGTCTTTAAAAGCATTAAAAGTTATTTATATTTAGGATGGGCTTAACTTTTTGCAGACTCTATATTTTCTGTTCATATTCTTTGAACATTTGTAACTAATGTCTGAAGTAAGGTTGAATAATGAATTTGTACACTTAAAAGGCCCAACTTGATGAAATATAAGATAATGCCTTAATATAAGAAAATAAACTATTTTTAATTATTTTACCAATACTGGTACTTACTTAGCATTAAAAGGGGTGAATTAGCAAAAATAAAACCCTTGACTTTGTAGCATCACATTTAGTCATGATTGCAAGTGGGGTTATGTAGTGATAAGGGTGTTCATCTTTCCTTCCTCCCATCCAAACTTCCTACCTTTTGTTACACAGAGGGGGACCAATCTCTTATTCATTACTTCTTCTGCACCACTGAAAGGAAACTTTCACAGAATCTTTATTTCATATTCTTGATCCAAATTAATTTAGAGGTGAAAAGGTCATGTTAACCAATGGGGAATTGGAGTATCAATTAAGTGAGCATTTTTCTCAGTTTTATGTATATTCTTATTGAACAAAATACTGTAAACCTATTAATTTTTGCTGATTCTGTCAAGTGAACATATTCACAGATATCAATTTTCACAGTTTCAAAATAATGATTAGCGTTATATAGTGTTAATAATCAATTTCGCATGTACTATTTTTTTGTGGTTTTCTGTCCACCATGAAAATAGCAAAAATTAGTATGTTTACAGTATACAAATCACTTTAAGATTTACCAGTAATGTTCTGCGTTGTATTTTCTCACCAGATCGTAGGTTTAACAGCATCTGTTGGAGTTGGTAGAACCAAGAACACGGATGGAGCTATAGAATGGATCAAAACTATGATGGCTAATTTAGATGCTGAGGAATTGGCCACTGTCAGAATAAACAGTGATGAGTTGCATAAGCATGTGATAGTCCCAGAACAAGGTAATGTCATATTCAACTGAATAATGAATCTTTCACTGATAAGAGAACATGCCACATTTCTTTTTTTGTTTGTGTTTTTATACCCCACGCAACAAAGTTGCGAAGGGTATAATGATTTTGACCTGTCCATCAGTCCATTTTCAGTTTTCTGGACTTTTTTTTAAACGCTTGCAGATATTGACATGATTTTTGGTATATAAGTTCACCATGATAAGTTACAGGTCATGTTTAACTTTCATTCCTCTCCGATGATTTTTACAGAAATTACGTGCCGTCACATAATTAGCAAAATTAACAGAAATACAGTTTTCTGTACTTTTTTTCTAAACGCTTGCAGATATTGACATGATTATTGGTATATAAGTTTACCATGATAAGTCACAGGTCAAGTTTATGTTTTGTTCCACTCTGATGATTTTTACCAAAATTACAGGCCTTGAAAAATATGTTTTCTGGACTTTTTTTCTAAACGCTTGCAGATATTGACATGATTTTTTGGTATTTAAGTTCACCATAAGTTACAGGTTAAGTGTATGTTTTGTTCCACTACGATGATATTTACTTTGGATGAACTAAAACTCAAAGAAATCACAGTCTGGAGTTTGAAACTACCATTCTGAGTAATAGAATTTAGTTGGAAGATAAAGGTCTAAAGCCTAAAAAACATTCATATTCCTCTTTTTATCAGGTCCTTCTACATGTATTTCTCTTACAAACAAATTTACTTAAGTATCCAACATGGGGATGTGTGGGTTATGTGAGCGCGCTCACTAAGGTTCTTTAATTTCTAAAGCCTTATTTTTTTAGAACTATTGTTGGATATTTTTAGAGGTTTTAGTACCAATTCCATAAGTATAAAAGACTTTTCATGAACATTTATAATAAGTTATATGGGTTCAAATGTAGGTAGATAATGTACAACTTAAGGGAGATAATTATTGTCTTAGTTAAGTAAGGGATACCCATTTCTGTGTATGTTCACAATATAGTTTTATTGTTTTATTTTTTTTTTGTAGTGATACATAAATCAGCTCCAAGGAGGAAGAATTATTTTGGGGAGGCAGTTAGTAAGATCATGGAAGTTACAGAGAAATACATGAAGCAATCAGCATGTAAGTATTGATTTTGTTTGTATTGATGTTTAGTTCTATAAGTGTTATATGTATTTTGTACTGCAATTGAGTACTTTTTCAAGGACATGGTATGGTAAATTGTATCTTATTCACACAATGAAACCCCCCAGATTTCAGTGTACCTGTACTTATTTAAATGTATTTGGGCATAAAATATATGAATTATCATATAGACACATAGTGATTTAATTTAAGAATGATAAGTTTGTATAAATTTATGATATTGACAGTTTTAATTGCAAAAAATAAGTAAAGAAAACCTTTAGATAATCTATTCTGTCATGCATACTTTGTTTGTGACAGATTCTGATACCATTCCTGACAAAGAGAAGGTGCTGAAGGCCCCTCCTGACAAAGGCTCAGATCAATACACCCAGTGGATCAGTAAATTTTGGAGAGAAACAGCTAAAATATTTAACCAAGAGGCCAGGAGGTTTTTTACCACATGCCGTTCTTATTTGGATGTAAGTATTACAACCTGACATCAATTCCTAAGGTCTTAAATAAGTTTTATTCTACTTTTTGCAATTATACCTTTAACAGTTCCAAATGGTTATGTAACACATCCATCCATCCTTTCTTCCTTCCATATATTCCTATCTGTAATTATCTCTTCACTAATGAAGGGATAAGTCATCCATCCATCCATCCATCCATCCATCCACCCATCCATCCATCCGTCGTGCCGTCCATCCATCCGTCCGTCCATCCATCCATCCATCCATCCATCCACCCACCCATCCATCCATCCATCCGTCCGTCCGTCCGTCCATCCGTCCGTCCGTCCATCCATCCATCCATCTAATAGCCCATTGATCTTTAGAGATTCATGTTAAAGGTCAAGGTTGCAAAGTAAATTTTGTCAGGGTAAAAGTATGTTTCTGGTATTATTGATTCAAGCCCAATTTTGAAAAAAGACCTTATGCTTTTGAAATCCTTATTTCCCGGGTTTCATATGTGCTTGCAATGCACCTTTTCTTACAATTTGTAGTGAAACCTTGAAAATGTCCACCAGAAGAGTTAGAAGAAGTAAATGAGACCTTCACAACCAAGGAATTGCTTTTCTTATTCTTGGCATGTTTCAATGATTTGATTTGCTTAAAATTGTGTAGCTGTTCATTTGAATTGACTATAATGATGTATATTTTGAGCTATAAATATGAATTACCGGTATATTTCAGTTGTATAACAGAGCTTTGATAGTATATGAAGATGCCAGGGTGAAAGATGCCTTAGATTTTCTTGAGGAAAACATCAGAAAAATGAATGAAGGTATAATTCAGGATGAAACAGATAAAAAGATGATGACCTTGTATGAAAGTAAGTATTAACTTTCATGTGGTTTCATTTTTGGCTATACACAGGCAAATGTGTCACTTATGATAATCTTTGATTATTCTGATTATCTTTTGAATCTCATATGTTAATTTTGGCTTGAAAACATATGATGATCATATGTTTTTGAAAAAATGATGATCATGCTATTATCATAAACAAACTGAAACATATGATTATCATATTATGCTTGATTCGTATGATTTCCGTTTGTTGCAAAATATAAACTTCTCATGTGGAGCACTTTTGATTGTGTATTGTATGACGATTAATTGCAAAATGGACTGAAGAAAAAGTTTCTGTCTAATGAATGACTATCAAAAAAAATTAAAAGCTATTTTAAGGAAGAAATTGCCCTCAACTGCATTAAGTAACCAAAAAAAACAATCATTCAATCATAACTTATGATCAACTTTACAGTAACTATTTGTGAATTTTATGAAAAGATAAACATTTTAGTTGCAAGGTTTATACTAATAGTTTTTTAAAATATATAAAGTGGATTTTATCTCCTTTTTAAAGAGAGTAAAGCTTTGCTCCAACACTGTGTGAACGACCCAAACCATGACAATCCAAAACTGGAAACCCTGAAGAAACTCGTCTCCAATACATATAGGGAGAATATGGACTCCAGGGGGATCATTTTTGTCAAGACAAGAGATCTTACTACTGCTATACAGAATTGGATGAGAGATACAGAACGATTAAAGGTTCTTAGTCCTATCAAGTTTGTTGGTGCTCAGGCTGGAGGAGAAAAGGGAGGTAATTTGTACCCTTATTTTATAAAGTGATTTTCATTCTGTAACATCAATCACATTTTCACACAAGATTTTCACTACGTAGAGAACAGTGAGTAACTTGGAATCTGCTTTATTTGTAAGTAAATTGTTTATGTATGAACCTATCAACATAAATTTATCACATCACTTACTGGTATTAAATACTATCTTGTTCCAGGGACTTTATATACACTCCCTGCTTTTACATGCGTTTTTTACATTATCTTTCAGGAATGACAAGAAATGACCAAGAAAACATCCTAAAGTTATTTAAAGATGGTCGTCACAAGATCATTGTTGCCACGTCTGTCGCAGAGGAAGGTTTAGATATACAGAAATGTAACCTCGTTGTAAGATATGATCATGTGACCAATGAAACAGCCATGGTACAGGCTAGAGGTAGGACATTGTTTGATGTAGTGTTAAACTGAAATGTCTTTTTATCACTGCCATGAACTGCTTGTAAGTTCATGCTTAATCAGACCGGCCAAATTTTATTTCTAAAATATGCCCTAGAAAACACTTATAATGCAGATCAAGGTAAAGTTATTTAAATAATTTCTTTAAACTGGTTGCACTACACATGTAACTAGTACAAAAGACTTTCTAAGGATTATTATTTCTTTAGAAGTGTTTTTTTATCTGTTAAGAATGTATTTCTGAAATGAAGATAGTTGCAAAAAAAGATTTTAGGTGTACCACTACATTCTTGTACATGTATTTAATGAACTGGTCTGAACTTTGACAGTATGATAAGAAAGCGCTTACTTTGAATTTCATTTAAAGTGTTTTTTTTCCCTTTATCAAGTTTTATTATAATCTATTCTCAGGAAGAGGTAGAGCTGAGGGTAGTCGTTATTATGTGGTTGCTAGTGCCCAGAAAAGAACGGCAGAAAAAGAAGAACTAAACATGATGAGAGAAGATAGAATGAATAAAGCTATCAGCCATCTACAACGCGAGATAGAAACCAATAGAACTAGCTTTTTAGAAGAAATTTTAGTTATTCAAAGGGCAGCTAACATACAGAGAGAATTGGAAAATGCCAACAAAGGTGGAAGAATTGTCTGTGATTATGAATTTGAAATGAGATGTGGCAAATGTAATCAATTTATATGCATGTCAAATGATGTAAAGAAAATCCAAAATGCCCACCATGCTGTCATTGGGGATGGAATAGCTAACCATATCACAACTATAAGGGTACCTAAACCTGCATTTGAAGATGAAAATATCAAAATGGGGGTTGGAAAAGTTAATTGTAAAAGTTGTGGTAAAAACCTGGGTAATATTGTTATCTATAAAAAAGCACAGTTTCCAGTGCTGAAGATAGAAAACTTTTTAGTGGCTGATAGTCTAGGGAATACTGATGTATACAAAAAATGGAAGAATGCACCATATGTTCCTCAAGAGCTGTCAACTGATAGCTTGTTGGAGAGAGTTAATGGAAGAAAGTATATCCCCATGGAGGACTGATTGAAAAGTTTGTGGTTCTCTATGTATGCCATAATATAATACTGTATGGAGGGTTATTTTAGCAGGTGTAAATTTTGTGATTTTTAGGCAAAAAAGTTCATGAAAAATTTTGTTGATTCTAATTTTGGCAGATGCTACATGGTGCACTAAATACTTCAGCTCAAAAATGTTTCATGTAATTTATTTTGCCGTTTTTAGACAGACCACTAAAATACACAACCTGCAAAAATTACCCGATAAATATGTTATGATATCAATGAAATCCATTGTTATCTAGATACATGACTGTGAAAGGTTACAATATACTATTAAAGAATAATCAATGCAAACTTGTTTAATTGACAATTTCCATGAAGAATAGCAACTATGAAAATTAAACTGCTTACACTATCTAATTTCTTCTGTATATTGTAATTAGATTATATTTGCTTGGAACATTGTGAGCTTATTCTAAATTCTATTGTGTGTGTGTCTGTTTTGTGTTATTTTGCTAAGGATTAAATACTTGATAAAACATTTATTAAATATTTTGATACTTCCACAAAATTTAGTGTGTATATACCAGTAGATTTCTTATACAAGAAACTCATCATGAACCATTCTTAGGGTTACATGAAACATGATTGGAAGATTAAGCATCACTTGGAGATATATGTAGGTACAGCAAGATAATTATTGCCAAATGCTTGTTAAGGAGATAATTCGGCTTATAGGATTTTCATATTTAGGACTTGTAATTACAACTCCTAATCATAATGTTCCTGGTTATTCTAAGGGCCAGTTATAAAGTTTTTGGTACCAAATTTGCCTGGGATACATTTTTGGAAGATAAATTAGAAATCCATTTTGATATGTTTGTTACCATACTAATAATAAATTGAAATTTGTTTCATTCTGTGCTTTTTTGTCAGTTATGATATCAGCTTCACAGTTAATGATTTGTTATGTGTGTAGTTGATCAGTGCCAAATTATTACAGATCTGTTGTGATGTTGTAATTTTTCACAAGCCTAGCAGATCCATTATTATTTTGCTATTTTGCTGGAGTCACATGTATTTTTTATGACACTTAACAGGCCTGTTATTGTCTTTCAAGGACTGACAAATCTATACCAGTATGATGCACAATTATTTGTGACAATTTTTTTTTTATATATTTCAAACTATTTCTGTAAAGTACATTTTAAAATAGAAAAGGCAGTTAGAAAACCAGAAAGTTTGAAAAGGGGGAGCCTTCTGACTGCACTGAAGGGGTCTGTTCCAGTGATTTTTTTTTTATCAACCAAAATTTTTTAGCATAAGGAGGGGGCTGGGCTACCATCTGCCCCTTTTTGAATCAGTTGATGGAAATTTACATTATGAATCCACAGATATAATTATCTTCGTAACAAGTGCTCCAGAGGATTGAATTCCCAAGCAAAACTGTACAAGCATTATTTTGTGTACATTGTACATATTTGACAGTTTTTAAAAAATAATTTATGTACACTGTGTTTTACTGTAATTTATTGCTGCTGACTGTGATAATTGATTCAATTAAAATGAAATGTAGGTACTAGAAGTATTTAAAGGCAGTAATGTGTATTTTTTAATACTTTTTTGTTTTCACAACACATTACATGTATCTTGTTTATTGCAATCACTTTTTTTCACTGCTTTATGATGGGATAGTGCAAAATATGAAATTTTAAGCATATGTGTATGTGTGTGTGTATTTGTGTGGTGTGCATGTTTCTTTACGCATATTAAAAAACATAGAACATTGAAACCTCAATATATAAAGCATATTTGTTTTTGTGGTAGTATATATGTACTCATTGTAAATGATATACATGTGACAGGAGTGGATCCTAGAAAATCTTAAAAGGGGGTGGGAGGGTTCATGGCTATTGTTTGCTAATATTTGTCCTTATTTTGCACAAAATTAACAATTTTTTTCAACAAGGAGAAGGGGATATCAATTGATACTACTCTTTCATTTCCACTACACTAAAAAATAATGTTTCTCCCTGTTACCAGAAAAGCTGAGTAGTTTTATTTGGGTGAGTGTAACCTGTAGAACCCTCCCTCTGGATTTGCAACTGATTTAATGTAAAGCATATCATGTTATTTCTAATTTGAATTCAATTTTTCTTACCTAATTTTTGGGAATATTTAGGTATAGGTAAAATAGGAAGGGTCTGAATACAGTTTGTAGTTGTATTAGATTTTTATAGGCATTCAAGTCTTATGTGATATTGTCTTTGTATTTATTCCAGTGATGTATAGATTCTTTCGAGGTTTTTGAAGAATCCTCTTTTAATTCTTTGAATTTTTAATCTTTAAACAAGTTTCAGGTCGTAACCTAGACCCTAAAAATGGTTGGTCTAATAAACTGATGTTGTTAAGTCCCTTCATACCTTTTTCTGTGCCATGAAGAATTGTGAAAGGATTTTCTCCCAACTTCTCCACAAGACATGTTCCATACCAATTTCTGTGTTCTCCCAAATTGAGTAAAGTATGAAGATATTTATGTTCCCGAAGCATTTTACCTGCAGGTCTTGGTGGATACTGGTAATTGAATCTTTACTATAAAAGGGTATGCATAGCTTGCTGATGGTGCTGCTTATTTTCAATTTCTACTGTTAGTGTTGTGTGTATTTTGTTATTTACTGTAGGCTGTAGAGAATAGATGTACAAGTTGATTTATTTTTTATTACTAGTTTCTAAGTTTAAATTATTGAGTTCTTTAAGTAGTATTGTTGTAAGTCATTGTTGAGTTTATTTTTTGAAATAATTTGATCACAGCTTTTGATTAAACTGATTGTATCACTTCTAATTTAATCTTTTTACACAACTGCATAAACATTTGTGATTGTATAATGGTATAGCACAGCTGTCGCATCATTGTCTGTAGATTCTTGGTTTTCATGCAATGACTTGAATACTAGTTGTTTGATGTTTATAAGATTTTGAAATGACAACAGGAAAGTTGATATTGATTTTGGAGGTTATGGCCCCAACTGTTTAAGAATTAGGGACCAAAAAGGAACCTAAAAAAAAAACATTTCATAGAATTTAACTATATAACTCCAGTAAAAAAAAGCATAGGAATATCTATGATGTTGTTCCACAATATTCTATACCACAATGGTCAGATTGGTATTGATTTTGGGGTTAAAACATTTAAGAAATTAGGGGTTAAAACATGTCTTTTTCTGACGTCCAGACAATAACTTGACTATAAATGAATGAATCTTTTTATAATTTTTATTACAAGGTGCCATACCACCAAAGGAAGGCTTGGATTGATTTTGGGTTTTAAGACTTGAACCTTGTTTGAATTAGGGGCCAAATAAAGGCTTAAAACAAACATGTTTGTTTTTTTATTTCTGTATTATGATTTGAGTAAAAGGGAATAAACCGCTTATTATACCGTACCCAGAAAGGAAGGTTTGGATTGATTTTGAAGTTTCGACTAATAAAGGGCCAGAAAGTGACAACTTAGATTCTGGTCAAATTCTTGTCTTGAAAGGTGTGTCCATACTTGCCCCAACTGTTCAGGGTTCAACCTCAGTGGTAATATTTAGTTGTGCCCTGTGAAGCCATTTTATTCATGAATGAAGCCTGTTTTGTAACAGGAGATCTACTGGACACGTACTCCTACTGCATAAAAGTTTGGAATTCTGTTTTTTCTTACTCCAACCAAGTCAAAAAATAGCTTGCCACACAACCTCTACCATTGCCAGAGAACAGGAAATGTAGCACATGACATAAGATAGCACATGCCATAAGAACAAGAGCTGCAAACAATTTCATAAAATGTTGCAAGTGTAAGATTTATTGTAAGAAATTATTCACTATGCCATTTTTACCTCCCTCCTTTGCAAAGTGTGGGTTTATAGTTTTAGGGTGTCGGTCCAATCTATCAGTTGTTCGATTTAGTCACTACTGGTACATGCAGTGACTGAATGAAACAATTGATAGGTCTAATTTTAATTAGGTTGGTTGTTTGTCCTTCTTTTATGCAGAGGGGGACCTATCTCTTAAATCTTTTACTCCTCCTACATGGCAGAATGGAATTAAATGAAACTGTAATTTGCCAATGAAGGAGTATGAAACTTTAGTTAAGGTATTTCCAGAGGAACAAGTTGCAGGAATTATATATATCATTATTTAAGGAACATGGTCATATTTACAGAGGACTGATCTTTCAATGGGTATGGGTTTAGCTATTAGAGTTTTATTGGTTAATAATGGAAGTAGCCATACGCACATATTTAAATTGTTTTTAGATGTCACAAAAATATTATATGTTCCCATTGTGCACCTCCTTCTTATCTGAATTAATTTGGGGGTTTCACATAACAAAACATGGACTGTCATTTATGAATATGGGGACATGGAGGGGGACATCTCATATCCATTACTCCATCTACAGTGCAGAATGGAATTCAATGAAATTTATTACATATTATTACTGTGCACATTCTATTTTAGGTTTTTATCCGAATCAATTTGGGGGTTTAATGTGACAGAACATGGAATTTGACATTTATGAATATTGGGACATGGGGGAACCTATCTCTTTTCCACAACTCATTCTAGACAACTGAACGGAATTTACTGAAACTTTCATAGAATCTTTATTACATATTAATTTCATAGTGCACACTCGTTACCAGTATGAAGATTTTGATCCAAATCAATTTGGAGTTCAAAAGGTGCATGTTATCAAGTGGGGGTGTGGGGGTATCAATTTAGTGAGCGCTGCACAGTTTTTATAGTCTATTCTGACATTACAACCAATTTTACACTCATGACTTTCTGTGATAAAGACCAATGAATGCCTAAATTAAATTTTGTTGATGCTTCAAAAATGAATGTCTCCTCCACGTTTTGAAAGTTTAAAGGGCTATAACTCCCATTAATTTCAACTGATTATGAATTTCTGGTAATATGCACAACTACAGATCATGTCCTAACTACCTACAAAGTATAAAGAAATTAGCTGCAGATTACAAAGTGTGATGGACAGACTTTCAGAACATAAAGTGACAAGACAAACTTGAGATAAAAAGAGACAAATACAACAGATCACTTCCAATGTTTTGCTACACGTTACTGGTGGATAGATCAGAGAAAAGGGCAATGGGAATAGCCAAATTTTACAAGCTGATGTATTTCATAGCCAGAACTGCTTGGAAACTACTTGCACTCTAGTTTTTATCTAGTTTAACCACTCGCAAAGTCCATAAACATGTCTGATGGTCATATAAAAAGCTGAAAAATAAATCTGTCCTTGAATTTGAGATTAACAAAGCATCAAAACTTGGGGTCAACACAAATATGGATATGGTGAAACATAACAAATGCACCAGCATACAAACCTTATTACAAAGTAGTAAATACTTTCAGAAATCACCAAAAGGTATTCAAGAAGTGTAAACACAACTTTAAGTTAGTCCTAGAAGGCCCTGACAACACTAATAAAATCCATGGTTACTGAGCAATGACATTCTTCAAAATCAAACTAAAAAGTAATATAGCAACACAAACCAATATCTGATTATGGACAGGCACATGAAATACGAGTGGGGTTAAACTAGGTTCAAAGGCCTTAACTATCCCCCTTTAACATAAGGTCAATAAACACTGTGCAAGGGGCAGCTTGATACGACTGCAGTGGTCAGCCCTAAACAGTTGAGGCAAATATGGACACAACATACAAGCTTGACACAGTTCATGGCTAGGATTGACACAGAAAAATATTCTAATATAGTCTAATTGAAACTGTTAAAAAACTTTTGAAATTTCCACTTAAAGATTTCCTTAATCTGACCTGATTTCCATAACTAAAAATTAAATGAGGTTGCATGCCTTGTCATTCTAAGAATACCTCCACCCAACCTGGAAAGGGAGACACTGAGGTGATCAGTAAACACGAAGGAACCTGAAAAGAGGAGACATGGTAAAAGTCATCATGCAAAAGCAATATATCAAACATCTAAGATTTCCCTTCAATAGAAGCTGAGGAACTTGTTTCAGATGGACAAGGTGATTACAATATAGCCCCAAAAAGTCAAAGAATACCAGTAGTTTCATTTATGTAAGACCACATGGGATAAATCTTTGATATTATGGTCATATCGGTGAAGACCTAACAGTGTTAATAATACAATTAGACAAATTTATTGAAATATATATTTTCTTCCCAAGTATTTTTCAAGATTTGACCATAACATTTTGAAAATTTTCATAAAAGGCAGGTAGATGCCACCTCTCTTTCCCCTGGATTCACCTACGAAAATAAACCTAGCTATAAAAAGAGAATAATAAATTTAAGTCCTCAAAAACTACCTTTCTGTTTCATATAAATTTGATAGTTACTTAGTTGGTTGTAGAAATTTTAAAAATCATCAAATTTCTCACCACATAGTATAAAATAAATACAATAGCATAAAACACTTACATTCAATTTAATGAACCCTATTTACAACAGATGATCTGTTGAAAATCAATGAATGGTTAGAATGCAACTATATTGAGTAATCCCAAATTTCTGTGTTGTGCAATTCTATCAAACTATTTTTACCTTATCTAATGGACAAATAATATAATTAGCACACACTATTGATACAGATTTGAACACATCATTCTGAATTGGATTGAGACTAAATGTTTGATATAGGATTCACCCAGAAATGATGTGGCCTCTTTTTGACCTGTTTTCCTAATCAATACAAGTAACATAACACAAAATTAATCCTTGACTTCCACTTACTGTATAGCACCTTGCGATATAATTTCAAGATCTTAAATTATTGTCAGGACATCAGAAAAATGCTACAATGGTTGAAGTTACAATATCCCCCAAATTATTCCTGGCCTTTCTTTGGTGTAGTGGCACCTGTAACAATTTCAAATCAATTTTCTAAAGTCATTATCTACATTATTTGAACTTTAAAAAATGTTTGGTTTCTGGCCCCCTTTAGACCCTCAATTTTTAACAGTTTAAGTCAAAACCCCCAATTCAACTCCAACTCTCTTTTTCTGGAATGATACATTGTAGTAAAATTTAAAATAGATCCATTAATCTAATACTGGTTATTGTCTGAACATAAAAAAAATAAAAAATTTCAGGCCCCTTGACCCCGGCTCCATTCCAAAAAAAGAATTCATGTCATAACCTCATAAATCTATCTAAGCCTTCCTTTGGTAGTATGGCACTTTGTGTTAGAGATCTATTCACTTGAGGTCAAGTTATGGTCCAATTAATATCAGGAAAATGATGTTCTTGGTCCATTTTTGGCCCCTAATTCCTAGATAGTTCATGTCACAACCTCCAAAAATCAATCCCAGGCTTCCTTTGTGGTATAAATATAAAGATTTTTAAGTTATACTCAAATTATTGGGTGGATTTGGAAGTGTCTACTGATGGTGACAACATACCATTATACAACAAATTTGTTTACAGTTGTCTCATAAAAATGAACTGCAACTACAAACTTATAAGAATGAAAATACCATAAAAACTACCAGCATTAGAAATAATTGGTCACTACAATTCTAGTGGGCAATAGTTGGAGTAGTAACATCAAGTACTATATCTTTATTTGTGAAACCAAGGTTCAAAGAATACTAGTATACAATAATTTGAAAATTGTATCCTTTTCCAATAAATTTATTAACGGCAGTCAATAAATCAATTAGATTTTGTTTGAGTGTGCTTTATAGACTATATTTCTGTTCATCAAAACAATAGAACTAATGAGGTGGTGACTGTAATGATGTAAATTTTGGTAACTTCAGTGTAATAATTTTTTTACGGTTTGGTGTGGAAATGTGTATTTCAATTTTGCTGAAGTCTATAGCAGTACTTGAGAAACATATCAATAATCTCAAATAAAAAAATAAAATTAGATTTTACTTCTTTGAAATTATAACTGAAATTTCATTGAAAATTACAATTGCTGCCAATGAATTCTGTTAATCCCCAGTAAATCAATAGCATGACCAATTCCAGAAAGTTAATCTAGGTGATCATACCCTACTTTCTAGATTGTGGAGCAGGGATATAGAATGTCTCTACCTATAACCACAGGGGCTTTATCCCACTATCAAATATGCAGCCTGGCCAGTATATATACAAGTCGGGCTGCATATTTGATAGTGAGAGCAAGCCCCTGTGTTTCACATCAAAAACAATAGATGAATAAAAAAAAACGGAACTTTTTTTACAGACTCAAACTGAATGTTTCACATATTTATGAAAAACTTACAGAAAGACCTTAATACAAACAGCCAGATGACGGGAAACCATTACCATGTCCCTCCATTACTTTCAGCAACGGACAACAATAATACAAAATTTATAGGGAGAAAGGTTACTGGTGATTTAGGTATGACCACTAAAAATAACAGAAGAAATGTTTAAGAAAATTTTATTTTCCCCTGTTCATAACAAAGTCCCTGACCCTATACATTCAATATAATCCATTAATTCACATTCACTCATGACTATTATCAACCAGGAATTCTAAACAATCATTCATGACAAGTTATTAGTTTATCTTTAAAGAATAACTACAAAGTTGCCTCATTTGCATCACTTAACAACTGGTTAGTAACAAAATTTACCAGTTTTACACATTGTTTATTTGACATTTTATTTGAATAGAATAAAAGATCTGTTAAGAAGACTAGGTTTTATATTTTTACTATACAACCATAAGACGTTGATTTTTGTATACAAAAAAAAGAACATTTACTAATGTTCCTTTAGAAAACCACCCTAAGGACGTGCCATTTAAAAACTGGTTTTCTTTCAATTTCTCATTGAAATGAGTAGACAAGTATGAAGATGCATTTACATATTTCCACTCAAATTTGTTCATCAGTAAACTCCTCAAAACTACTTGGTATCAATCATCACATTTTGTTCAGTTACCTATATTTAAAATCTTTCCATGGGTACTAAATGCACAGTTTTCATGGTAAAGACAAATGACAAATCAATATTATCAACCCAATGTACTACAATTTTTTATGAAAACCAAACTTTGACAATTTTATGGAATCCGCAAGTTAGAAACTCAAAGATGGAATAAAACTGAACCAACCATGAGAACTGATACCCAGGAATAAATGTACCATCAAAGTTTTACAAATATATACTACTGAATGACATTATTTCAAAATTCACTGTCTATCAAGTATGAGTAAATACTGTGGTATTCAAATATGAATAGATACCAGTCCATACAACCAAAAAAAAAAAAAAAAAAAAAAAAAAAAAAAAAAAAAAAAAAAAAAAAAAAAAAACATTCTTTAACAAGTAACAAAATATTATCACAAACACACTCGATTCTTCTGTACAACAAAATTACAACACTGCATTCTAATGCAACCTAATGAGAACAAAGTCTATTTAACCTGTCATAAGGAAGTTAACAGAAGAGTTATCTGAACAAGTATGTAGCCAGTCATCATTTGAATCATGCATCAATTTAATGTTTTTTAGGGTCAAAAGAAATATTTACTGACTGTTTTTAAATTAAAAGGTATCTTTCTGAAAAAGCAAAAGCATTCAATAGTTTTAATTATGAGCATCTGATCTAAAAGTACTTTATAATTCATAACACAAAGACTTTTTTTAGAGCTGTTAGTAATGTTTAGAAAGGACTGAAACTGATTTAATGTACTGTATTTACTGATAGTTTTAATTCATAAGCAAAGAATTCATTCTTCATTTATATTTTTGTAATGACCAAAACATGGAATTGCAGAAATGTCTGGATTGTTTGACCACAGAAAATGCACTCATGAGATGTAGTTGTCATGGCTTGCTTCACATATTTGATGAAATAGAAAAGCTCAATTTTCTTTATTTCTAACATTTTTATATCTTTCATAGAAAGCAATAAAGCCATGAAACCAGAGACCTATTCACTAAGTTAAAACTTACAATAGATTATTAATTTTTTTTTAAAACGTAACTTTTTAAGACCACTTTATTGAAACAAGCCATTTGATGCAATATAATGGTCTTCAATAAAAAAAACATTTATTTTCAGGAAAAAAGACTAGTAAGATATGACTGAAAATAGAAACAATGGCATAAATGTTTTATGTTTTCTAGCACTTCTTCATTCCAGTTAGCACTTATAAAACCCCCATCCCATGCACCAGGGAAAGAAAAACAAAACCAAAAGCACCAAGATAATGTGAGAGACCAGTGCCCCTATAAACAACCTTCACCCCAAACCCACCATTGTAACCCATTTACCACAATACAGCCCACCCCTTATATACTAGAGTAAAGTATTTATTCATAGGCATTCAAATAAAGAAGATATTTGAACAAGAAATTTACATTAATGTTAACTGCGAAAAAAAAGGTTCAAACCTAATACAATTATTTTAAGGGACTTCTGCAGACCCAGTGATTCTGAAACAGTGTTGACTTTCATTGCACATTTTAACAGGTAACATGCATTTTAAAATTTGCAAAATCATTACTTGTATGTACCAAACTTCACTGTACATTCCTTCAAAATCACCGCAGTCATATGAAAACAAAACCGACTTTTTTAAGCCAAGTATTATACATTTGTTAAAATATTATGCATGTTCTGGTGGTTTTATACAAAAGAATATATTTACATTACAATGCTGTAGTAAGATCCTATGCCATACATACAAATTAAATCTCTGGTTCAACAGTTACAATTTAATTACATGTATTTATCTGAATTATTAAGAAAAGTGTACTTAATTAATTAGGTGTTACTTACATAACCCTAATATAATTTAAAAATAATCACTAGTAGTAGATCTATGAATTTGTAGTAATACAAAGACAGCATAGGGACATTAAATGTCAAATGGGATGAGAACCAGAAAATCAATTTCGCAAAGGACTTGCATCACATTGAATACTTTATATCTAAGTATATTGACCATAATTTAATGTAACTGAATAGAAAGCTTCTACATCAAATCCTTGTGTTTTTTTTTTTTTTTTTTTTTCAAAAATGGATTTTAATGCTATTCGTTGTTGGTTGAGAAATTTTAACCAAAAAAATCCTTGAATTAATGTAAATGTATTAATTTTTGTGGATTGTCAAGAGGACATATTCCAAAGTATCAATTTTCGCAGTTTAAAAAAATGATAAGCGTTATTTAGTGTTAAAACTCAATTCTGCAGGTACTATTTTTCACGTTTTTCCGTCCACTGCAAAAATGGCGAAAATTAGTACACTGCGAAAATTAATACATTTACAGTACTTGAATCCATTCAGTATATCAGCACTCATATATACTTTCAATTTCAATAAAGAAACATCTTGTTTTAATGCATTTTCACAAATCACTCATTTCTACCCAAATTCAAAATCAAGAAAATAAAAGCACAAAACTTTGTCATATATTGGCAATACAGAAAGACCATGGCACTTAATAAAAATCTGACATTAGCAAAAAAGGGGATTTCAATGCTTGTCGTCTGGGATATAAGTTTCACAGTAATGGTATCTGTGCAAATCCATAAAAAATTCATGAAATATTTCAAAGAAAGAATGCTTGTGTTAAAATTCTGTAATTTTCTTGGTTTCCAGGCCATCCCTTATCCCTAAGGTGCCTTATTACCTCACTTGGTAACCATATCATTAAATATAAACAAAAAGCTCCCCCCCCCCTCATTATTTTTATGCTGCAGACAGCAGATCCATTCTTGAGTAAAAAAAGTGTAAAAAAAATCCTCCAATCAGCATTGCTTTTCATGGAATATGGCATACAAAACCACACGTTGAAAAGCATAAAATGCATTCCATTTTCTCGTTTTTAAAATAATTTTGGCCAAAAGACAATGAACACTTTTAAAGCTATGTAGTTACACACTTTTACAGAATAATTTAGACGGAAAGCACATGAACACAGCACACTACAGTAGTACTAAAATGTACATGTTACAATATTTTCTGTAGGTGGTAAAAATCATTTTGATTGGGGGCATTTTTCAGTCACTAAAAAGAGTCCAGACATTCACTTATCCTTATTAACTACACAGAGAATAGCGACATAGTGGCAACAGATTTCAGCATTTGTTGACCAAGACTTCCTAACAACCTACAGACAAAACGGCAATGAACATATTGCAATGTACTGTGAAGAACTATCACATTGTTAGCACTAAGTTCCTGATTTGAGATCACAGTCATCCACATGTCATCATGTCTAACGATGGTGATGGTGACGGACTAGATCCACCAGCAGCTTTCAAAGAATCATTGACATCTCGTCGGAATATTGACAAATTTTGTGTAAACCTGTAAAAAGAAAGCAGTACATTTTCAATACTGCTTTATTTGTAAATTTCACAAAAATAAATCTTAAAATAAAGGATTCAATGTAAATATAAATAAGTCATTTTGAAAGGATCAATGAGTTTTATTTCCTAGCTTTACAAAACAACACTCAACAGGTGTATTAAGAAATCATGACAACAGTCAACAGAGTTACCCAAAATATCATGGGCTAGTTGCGAGATACAAGGACAACCGCATATTTGTAAGTATAGATATTATCAGCAAATATCATTTGATATCAAATCAGGAGATCTTAAAAACTTACCTATCTCTGTTTTTGGACAACAACGATCTATCTATACAATTCATTAAATTCTCAAAACACATGGCCATACTCTGTTGTTTGTCATTTGGTTGATTGGAAATAATATTGTCCCGTAATTTGTTGAAGTACTGAAAATAAAAAATACTAAATTATAAATGTTTCCAATCCCCTACTAACAGACCATGCAGGATACACCCACGGTAGAAAGCCACCCTTTGTTTAAGTAATTGTATGGTGGTTTATCAGATTTAGTATTAATAAGATGGATGATAAAACCAAAAGTGTTAAATCAACGTGATCAAGGGGAATTACCTGTTGGAGAAAGTATCATGTTATAGCATATTTATTAAAGAAACATACATTAAATAACATGAAAGAGTTATCTGCTTAGCAAATGATGTTTGATTTGAATAATGTCCATGATTTTTAGAGGCATGTCTATCCAACAGTAAGTAGGAGAAAAATTGTACATCTGTCACTGAGTTGAGCTTGAACGATCCCAGTCAATTATGACTATCTTGGAAAAAGTTTTTTGCAACTCAGAATCAACTTCTAAGTCATTATCAACACATTTTACCAATTCATCATCATCTTTGTGAGGCTCCTGTCGAAATCGGTTTATGATGCAAAGTTAGTGTCCACATAGTGCACATAACTTATAGTTGACATTTTTTTTTTAACAATCTATAATTTGTGATTTATCTTTAGTGAATATTTCCAACTGCTGCTGCTTTTTGTCAAAAATTAATCAATTTACAAACAAAAATTGTTAAAAAATGCATCACCATAATAAGCCACTCTTGTAAGCCACTTTTGTAAAATCAGTTACTGTGATGCTATTGACTGAAGATATAGTTGTAACTCACATGTAGATCACAGGTGATTAGTCAATGTTATCAGAGTTTATTAAATTGTTTCTGTCTGTAAAATTCATTAAACTTCAGACAATTTACCAATCTGTCATTTTTCTATTCCTAGTATTGCTGGTATTAAATCTATTTCAAACTAGAAATATTCTGAGCAAACTCACGAAGAGAGTGTCCCACTTCAAATGGCATTAAATCTTAAATATAAACCCCATAAGTTGGATTACCTCCATTCCATTCCCAAAGACAGTAATGATTTTCCTTCATGTACATCTTCAAGTGACGCCCAAACTTCTTTTAAAATTCCATCAAGATCCCTTTAGTGGTTTAAGAGGAGTTTTAGTCACAAGAAATGAGGACTGAGAGACAGATGTAGTGATTCGCATTTACCACCCCCAAAAAACTTTGTCTGAAGGATGTAAAGTAAATTCTAGCATTACCAACCTCTTCGTTAAGTAATATAAGACCTAATAATGGGCGTGACATGGACCATTGATTCCGACAATCTTCAAACATTATGATATTTAATACTGTAGACAGCATCTGAAAATAAAAGAAATCATTTCTTGATACCACATAATTTACAAATCTGAAATCCTTAAGGCACATTAGGTTGATAAAACAGGCCCAGATACAAAAACAAATCTGAACTTGAACATATTGGAATGATTGATTACTCAAATTAAACATATTTCAAAGACAATTTTAAATTGTTATGTCCAGGAAAACATAAAGTAGCAACTTGCTGTGTTAGGCATACCCTCACCTATAGAGGAAGTTGACAGCAACTCAAATTGCAAACAATGTATGCTACATCTATAGAAAGACACATACCAAATTTGAAATCAATCCATCCATTGGGAGTGGAGAAAACTTTGACAGACAGACGGATAAACATCCTCTCCAACTATCATAACGAAAATCTATGATATAATAACAAGTAAATTTGAGGCAGTACCTGTTGTAGAATATCAGGATGTAGTTCTAATATTCTTAGGAATGCCTCACTATCTCGTACTGCACCTGGGGAATTTTTCTTCTTCTTACTGGTCAATCGCTTGAATAAGTAGGTAATGATAGTATCTAGTGTTGCACAACATCCAGTACAAACCATTGTATCTAAAATATAATATTCATATCTTTGTATGTGTATCAATGTGGAAATTAATTCATGACTTAACAGAAGTGCAATGCACAGCCTTTGAAGCATTTAAGCATAAAATATTGATAAAGTCTAAATACAGTGAATCTGATCTAAACTGGACCCTGAATAATCTTAAAACCTTTCCTAGACACTTTTATAAGTCCCTTTATATCAATTCATATGACCCTGATAATCCAAATACCTGTCTAAACTGAACACATTTTAATAGTCCATTTTGTAAAATAGACAGATGACACTGTATTTTTTTTTGTTCTCCTCCTACTACAAGTACAAGAACTAAGTATCAATTTTACAATTACTATTTTTGTCACAACAATGTATCTTATATATCTTACCTAATGCAGTTAATCCTTCAGATATTGTAGAGAGAATATACAAAAAGACCTGAGGTTCCAAGTTGCTAATAAATGACATATGATCATTGGCTAAACATTCTAATAAACCATAGTAATTTTGACTAAGCTTGGGATAATCCTGAAAAGACAAAACTTCAGTTATTGCCAAAATAATTGATTCTAAAGTAGTTATTAAGTTATGATAAAAAAATTTCTTCACAACACTTACAGAAGCTGAGTGTATCTGAAAACCTAGCTTATTAACCATATAAAGATGCTTAAATGAAAATGATGAAGCGAATCACATAGTACTAATTAAATAACACCAGTCCATACAAAATTCAAGCACTGCCTATGGTAGAGGTGCTTCATAGTGTAGAAAAACCCACTCAACAAACAATGCTTTTTTGGTCTTCATGTGCTGTATATTTACGAAGCAATAGTCCTTTCTGTATTCAGATGTGTATTTCTAAGATAACAATATACTCAATCCCCATTTAAATCAACCAAATCAAGAAGGATAACTCTTGCAGTGTGCAATCGTCTGAATATAGCTGAAATATTGCTGCTTGGATGTTAAACACCAACAATCAGTGTGCAATCAATTTCAAACACAATCTCCATATTTTTTTTTGTATTGAAAGTGCAACAACAACAAAACTAAGACTGCCAAGTGATCTTTAACTGTTTCTGATTAGACATAGAATTGAACTTAGTGGATTTTGACATGCATAAATCAACTCCTGTCTGATTTTTATAAAGACTGCTACACAACTCTTACCATTAGATCACGTTGAGACACAGATAACAATAATTTAACAAACATATTCAGTACATCATCTAATGCATCATCCCCATACAGTCGGAACACTCCAAAATTTACATAGTTTCCACATAAAGCTGCCTTTAACATTGAAAAACTTATAGAAATGCCTTTCAATCTGGTCATTGTTAAGGAAACATAAACAATAGCAAGTAATGATGAACTTTGATGTCTGTTGCAGCTTGCATAATAAATCTGTTTTTCTTAATATTTCGTATACATTTAAGAAAATTCAGTTGTTAAAAACTTAGTACATGTACTGTATTGTAAAAACTTCCTTTTCACCTATAATGTAAGGGACTGCCTCTGTGGAATGGTAGCAGTTTACCCACCTTGAGTGTGGGAGATCATGGGTTCAATACTTTCATATCCCACCAACAAGCAAAAAAAAAAACAACCATTTTAAAAAGCCAAACTGAAAGGACATTATAAAGTTATTAACAGTAATTTTCAAAGGATACTTCATCGAATAAATTTGGTCCTTAGGAACATCACCTAATGAAAGAACTCTGGAACCTGAAAAATAAAAGTCAAAATTTAGCACACAACACCTTATGAAATTCAAGTCTTACAAATCTTTTTAACTTGGTAATTTTGTGAAAATGTGATAACAAAACACAAATGTAAATTTGTACAGTCAAAATGCATCATTTCCTAGAAACCAATATGTAAACAAATTGAGAGTATCCAAGTAATGTTAAGTCTCAAGTTCAAATAAAGAGAAAAAAATGTTCTGCAGAACTTCAAAATATTTACAACATACCATAACTAACAATCATTTTACTGACTTCTCGAAACAGTAGGTATCCATTGGGTGAGGATACATCAAACATCAATCTTTGTGATCTGCAAAAAGATTAAGTTTTTGAGGGCAGTTGACTCCCACCCGCATCAATCTTTTTTAAATGTGGCCAGAGAACCTACGCATTTTTTTTTTGTATGGCCTTAAAGTATTAAGTAAGATTTTGTATACCAAATTTTAACAGTTCAAGTACTTAATACTCAATCTGTTAGCAGTGATATTTGTTTGTCTTAATATACCTCAAAATTTTGGCTGTTTTCCCTAGAAACATTCCCAATTTCAAAATAAAACTGCTTTAAATTTATCCCAAAGACATATAAAAATTTCCCATTCATAGAAAGTTTCAGTAGTATAAGCATTAAAATCTAATACTGCTGTGTTTCAATCGGAAATCATTTGTTTTTACCATTTAATGAAAGCACTTTAGAGATCCAGATTATAAACAACACATTGTTTGTAATGCATGCAATTTTCATATTGTCAATTTCAGAACTAATCTGACATATTCATTTAATATGATGTAACATGTGCTACTTTGCTCTAACCATTTCTTTCCCCATGCCAAGAAATACCAAATGAAAAAAAAATGTCACACAATTCAGAGTTTCAAATTTAACCCAATTAAAAAAATGCATACCTCCTCCTCAAAAAAGGGGTGGAGGAGTTCTGACAAAAAAAACCCCAACAAAATAACTGGTATTAGGTATGTGTATCTAAAACATTTATTATATATCTTGTTTCCATCAACTGATTGAAATTTTGAGAAAAAGACATAGGAATACATAGGAATACATTTTGACATTGGCCATACCTGCTTTGAGCTAACTCTGTAACTAGTTTAAGTATTGGTGTTGTGACTGCAGGTTCTGGGTACCATAGTTCTATGGCTCTGTGTAACACGGGAGTATAGGCAGGGTATCTGTTCTTCATCAAGGAATATAATTCATAATTATGTATCAAGACTTGGATTATTAAATAAAATATTTGATCAGATGTATTTAATGTAATTTTTTACGCAATTTTCTTAACCATTTGCAACTTATCTTTTTTAACTATCATCTTTGTCATAAAATGCCTGAGGAGGAAATTCACAATCCCTTTTTTTAAAATACAAGTTTCTTCAGATCCCTATAAATCAAGCATTTAAGGATACATCCAGTCAAACAACATCATAAAACTGGTTTTTGTGTTAAAGGCAAAGGCTAGTCCTCTTAAGTCTCTGGCAATTCCAACTAGGGATCGCTGCAAAATAAAAGTGAGGATTGAAATAAATTCACAATTCCTTGTGTTCTCATAATACAGCTCCATAATGATAATCATTAAACCTTTACTACCAAAATTTCTATGTTGCTATGTTTTGACTATATGGTAAAGGCCTCAGTTCTATCATAACTTCAAACCAATCATAATTAAACAATTTTACTAATATCATCTTAGTATTGTACTGGATTTTTATTAACTTCTAACAATGGCTTTGAGTAACAACTTTTTAATTTCTCATTTCAAAACTTGCACACCTGTCCCTCTATTAAGTCAATACCTTGGCTTCCTCAGATTTGATCTGTAAATTGACATCAGACATCATACTGCCGACTGACTCAAAGGCAGCTGAAATGTGCAAGAAATTAAACCATAGCTATGGTAGGCGCACCAACATCTATTTGAGAAAACATTTTTTTGAAATTGTTTAATTTTTCATATAAATGTTTTTGTTCCTCTTTCAAGTTATTCAGACTTGAGAGAGTGAAATAATAAAATGAAACCTTTTTTAATGCATACACAATTTTTAATTGTATAACCCTTCAGCTACATATTTCACTAAAAGCAAATCTGAAATATTTTATTGGTATAAATAAGATTTCATACTTCTTCATTATCATACTTAATTTACTGACCATTATTCCAATTGAATTCCCTCACAGTTACCTGTTAATGGCATCATGAATTGATCGAATTTATCTTCATCTTCTCCCAAATCTACTAACAGCAATCTACCTAAGGCTGTATAAAATGTTGTTCTACACCGCATGTCTGCCATACGTGTACTGGATGTATTTATACCAAGGAATGGAAAATGTTCACTCTATAACAAATAAACAAGAACAGTGAGCAGAAACTCAAAAGGATACCAAACGCTTCCACTTCAAATTCCTAAATTGGATTACCTACCCTTCCAAGCATATGAGATTATTCATATTTCACACATTCTTAGCCTTCAACTAACAAATAAAAACTCATGTTATATCATTTCCCCTTAGTAATGATGAATTAGTAACTGCACTTATGACTGATGGCTTTGCTTATAATTTTATTTTAATCATAAATATTTTAATTGCCTGAAGTATCATTGAATTCTATGGGTATACTTTAATTGCCTGAAGTATCATTGAATTCTATGGGTATACTTTTAAAAAAATCGAATCTTAAAAAATTGATCGATGTTAACATTGAAGGAATAACATGAGAATCAATTTTGTAAAACATGTGGATAGTTGGGATTCTGTCAAGTGAACATATTCACATGTAACAATTATCATGGTTTAAAAAAACAATGATTAGCCTTTTTGTTTGTGTAAAAAATGATACTGTGGGTAAAAATTTTGGCACTGAATTGCCCATAGCAAAAAATTGTAAAAAATTAGCACATAGTGAAAATAATAAGTTCCAATTTTATCAACCATATGTGTAACTATATCAACACATTTATACTTACAGTATGATTATTTAACATGAATTGGACGGCTTCTAATTTGACAAGTTTACGAACACTGCTGTAACCAACTGAGAGATCACTTAAAAGCTGTAAAGTTTTGGAGATTATCTGCTCACTTCTTGCCCAGTACTTCAAATTTGTTATTCTGTAAAGCAGAGATTCAAATCTGTATTTTAGCTGGCATGATTACAAATAACAGTTACCAATGAATTAACCAGTTACCTGTAAATTTAGTAATACTTATTAACATGAATTTCAGAAACAATCTTTGAAGAATAAAAAAGACAAAAATGAAACTGTTCTTTCAATCTGTCTATTTTTAAGTATTCTCAAATATATTTTTAATAAACATCTTCTAAATGAGGAAGGTTGGAACAAGAGCAAATAGTTGAACTTACATTTTGCCAATGAACACACTAAGTACCATTGATTCATCATTTAGCCCTAAAACTTCAGATAACTTCCTATAAACCTACAAAACATTTATATAAATCAGTAACCATGCAAAGCTTCGACTTTATTTTGATAAAACACCACATAAAGATGAAATATATTTGTACAATTAGATATGAAGATGGATGGGTATATATGCCAATTACAAGTTCAGTATCAACACATACAAGATTTTTGCAGACAGAGCTTGAATGTCTTTTAAAAAAGGAAAAAGAAAATGTGACGCAATAGATCCTTACAAACTAATTTTTGAGATGCCAAGTCAGTCCTTCCACAAACTAAAATTTTAGTTAAATACAGTGATAATTTTTATGGGAAAGCATTGCATTACCTCATGTAAGTACAGCCTGCTCAGAAACAAGACATGAAGGGACTTTAAGTGATTTAAAGTTCAAAGCTGTCAAATCTCACTTACTTTCAGCCAAATTCTAAAAACCCAAAATATAAAATCTTGACTCAACTACCACAGAGCAAAACTAACCATAATTCATTCTTGAATATTGCTCTATCCAAATAAGTTAGTAACTATCCTTAAAGGAGACATATCATTGACATTTCATGTTAAATTGACATTCCTTTGACATTTTGTATGTTATTTAGACATTCTCTTGACTTTGACATTTTGTATGTTATTTAGACATTCTCTTGACTTTGACATTTCATGTTATTTAGACATTTTCTTGACATTTTATAAGTTAGTTTGACATTTCTATGGCATTTCATATGTTAGTTTGACATTCCTTTGACATCTCATGTTAGTTTGACATTTCTTTGACATTTTATGTTATTTAGACATTCCCTTGACTTTGATATACCTTTGACATTTCATGTTATTTAGATATTCCCTTGACATTTTGTAAGTTAGTTTGACATTCCTTGACATTTTATATGTTATTTAGACATTCTCTTGACATTTCGTATGTTATGACATATCTTTGATATTTTGAATGTTGTTATGACATGCCTGAGATATTTTATATGTCGTTATGGCATACCTGTGATATTTTGTATGTTGTTATGACATGCCTGATCCATTTTATATGTTTTTATAACATGCCTGATATTTTATATGTTGTTATGATATAACTGTGATATTTTGTATGTTTTTATGACATGCCTGAGATATTTTGTATGTTGTTATGACATACCTTTGACATTTTGTGTACTTGATCTCCAACATAGATTTTCCTGAACTGATCAAAGAAACTAAGTATGGCAAGATCAAGTTTTTCACAACCACCCTGAGCTATTCTTGTGTCTGTCAAATTCATTAGCTGTAGAACTCTGTAACAGATTAAATAATTGAAAAATACCATTTGTTAATATGTCTCTGTTGCTCATTTACAATGCGAAAAGATGACAAAAATTTTGTGAACATTGTATTTCCACTGTATAGGGAAAATTTACTGTTTTTTTTTCTCCACCAACAGGAAGAAGATGTCATCTGAGTGAAAAAAAGATCTTCCAATGATACAGTATACCAATATGAAGCTTTGTGAAATATATCAAAAGCCTGAGATTAGCAGAAGCAGAGAATTTTGTAACGAAAAAAAAATGTGTTATAGATTGGACACAGGTTAAACTGTATACTCCTCTCCTGAGTGGGGGTATAAAAACTATAAGAAAGTCTACACACTAAAATGATGGTAAATGATATATAATTGTGTTCTACAACAAAAACTGTGGGTTATCCTCTTATGTCTGAAGACTTAATAGTACACTATTTAAGTTTAAAGTATCTTAAATAATTCAAAATAAAAAAAGAATATACCTGCATGCGAGTTCCCCATCCATAGCATCATGTTCATCTGTACTGGCAAAAGAAACTCTCCCTCCTATTACAGCCCCAATCAAATATACTAACCATGATAATCTACCTAATACACACAAAACATAACTTAAGTAATCTATTTATTATGTGCATCAAGAAATAGAAAAAAAACTACTTAAAGCTAAATAAAGGATACCCCTTGCTCCCCACCTCCAGTGACCATAACATATGGTCAAAATACAAAAGAAAGTCGCCAAAGAGAAAGTTGATGCTCCTTAAGTCTAAAATTAAATCCCACCATATGACATCCTTATATAAAGCTTCTGTTAAAATATCAAGTGGCCATGATAAGTATTTGCAAAGAAAAACTATATATCTCCAAACAAAGCTGAGGTAGAAAAATAAAAATATAGAATTACATAAAATCAATCAATTTCTTTTTAATGGTATCATTTTTAAGTGGCATCAAGATCAGATGTGCAAGGCAAAAAAAAAAAAAAAAAATTACAAATCATGTACTCAAGTTAGTATCTCATGTGTACAAGTAGTAAAGATTTTATTGGTCACACTAGAACTTCTATTCTATCATTATTGACAATTCTGGAATCAATTTATTTCATGATTGATTTCCCTTACCTTCCTGTATGTGAAGCTCTGCTCCAGTTGACCCTGATGACACTATTTCCTGGTACCTCTGAGCAGCCTCATCAAACAACTGCACTAACAGGGCACAAGTTTTATCATATTCACATCTTCCTATGCTAGAGATCTACTCACAAAACAGAAAATAAGAATTAGCACTTCCATTCTTATTTCCTAACTAACTCACCACGGCAAGCAATTGTCTTCTTCATTTTTTACAGTATCTTAAACAGTTGTTGAATAACAGCAAATAGAAACGAAAAAGATTGACTGGCAGTAGTTTTACTTCCCCTCGCTGATTTTCCATGCATCTTAAGAGGATAAGATGGATAACTTAACTGATATAAACAGACATTGACAAACAAAACATGTTGCTTTTATATGACTGATATAATCCAAGGTCCTTTTGTAGATTTTGCAACACTTTATGTAGGTGCTATAGTAAAATAGTCATAGTATTACTGTCGAGTCTTTATAACATTCTTATGATAGGTGTTACTGTTGATGTTACCTGGTCTAACTGTTGCATGATCATTCCCGAATCATCTAATGGATCATCTACACCATCTCTGCAAAGAAATATCATCATACAATATAATGCTATTTTCTAAATTTGTGAAAGGTAGAGTATAAAATCAGACAGTTTGTGAAGATTTAACATCAAAATGCTGAATATAGTAAAACAGTGATGCAAAGAAATGACAAGACAAAAATTTCAACACTACTTATCTAATATAAGTATAAAAGTAACAGAGATTTTCTTCACACTTTAAAAGAGTTGAATTGAACATCAATATAAATTACACTGATGTCTGCACACCAAACTGTTTTATTTCCATAATATTCAGAACGTATAAAGTCATCTAAAGATATTGTTGCATATTATGTGTTTAAATATTCCAACAACCTCTATAAATATCTGACTTACTTAACAACAACAGTTACAGATTCCAGCCTTGACATGACATAAGCCTTCATCACTTCAGGGGTGTATGTTTCTAACATGTGAGGTTCTGTTGCTTTGACATATGGTACAGATGCTACCATCCTTTGCCACAGACTTAGAAGGTAATGAACACTGTTGGGTGCAAACTGCCACATTTGCTGTAAAAAAAAATGATGCAAAATTTCAAGGAAATAACTAAGAAATCATTTAATATTACTTTGATTTTTAACATTAATATGCTGGCAAGAAGACAGACTACAACACCAGTGGTTTACTCGCTTCATCTTCAGACTGAAAATAACCTGTAAACTAGTGATTGACAATGACTCACTGACAATGACCTGTAAATTTGTGACTGACAATGACCTGTTAAATTGTGACTATCAATGACCTGTAAACTTTTGATGGACAATGACCTTAAAGCTGCATTCGCTGTCATTTTTGTAAATTTTTGTTTCTGTTGAAATATGCCTTAACTTTGAATTATTTGTACTAAATTGTACTTTTCCTGTATAATTTCATTTGATATCCACAAATAAAATGCATTAAATACATGTCGATACAATTATTGTCTTGCAAGACAAAAAGTCGACCTAAATTCATATGCATGTAACTTCTCGTGACCTTAATCTGTGCATGTGCTGTAAAGGTAGATTCATTAAGAAAAAATCTGATTGCAAAGTGAAAGTGGTTCATCAATAGCAAGGAAGACCGACGGACTGAAGATGAAAAGAAAAAAGTTTGAATATAACACAAGAATCCTTTTGAAATTTACGTATTGTGATATAATGTGGCACAAATATGGTCATTCTTAATTTTAAAACAAATCAAGAAATAGCTGAAATGAAATGTAAACAAGACACATGCTTAGCTGTGTATCCGTTATCATTTTTTTACCAAGGTGAAAGTATTTTTAACCCAGATGAATGTCCTGTCAGCAATCTTTGAAAGTAATGATGAAAAATAATTAGATCAGAGCTATCAATCTTCCTTGTTTAAAAAAACATTGTTTTCACAATATTCTGTAGGTATTATTGACACATTTATTGTTTCAATTGCATTACTACAAACTTATTTCACTGACTCAGCAAAACTCAGTAGAATCAGAACTGAATAAATTTGGCAGTTAATGCAGCTTTAAACCTTATGACTGACAATGACCTGAAAATTTGTGATTGACAATTACCTGTAAACTTGTGACAGTAAATTCTGCTATCCGTTTGATAGTATCAGCATAATTATCTACTTTGACTAGTTCACCAAGCTGGTAATTTGATTTCAGTCTGGCTAGTAAGCGACAGAATTCATGGTAATTACTAGGATCTGAGAGACTCTGGAATAAAAACCAAATATGTTTTTTTTTATCATTAAATTTTAGATAATAAATTAAGAAACTAATTACATATCGAGTAATATCACTACTGAATTTCACTTTTAACACATTTTATATTGTTGTTGTTTGTTGGGGTTTAACGTCCGAGCAGCAATATTTCAGCTATATTTTGACGATGAACATGAAATGATGATGAAATGAAAAAGGGGTGGGTCACAAGGACAATGGGGTCAACAAATTTTGAGTGCCACAGGAAATGGGGAGAGGTGGGTAGGGTCGGGCAATTTAGCCTCCTGTGGCAAAGCCCTATGGTTCCTACTCCGGGAGAATACCACAGTAGGGTTCTTTAGCATGCGAGGAACGTGGCATCTTTCCCAACACAGTGCACCACTATGGTTTGCGGTCAGGTTTTCCGTATTATAGCCTGACAACCCCAGCATGTAACACGCCAGGGGTACCCCATTCCACCACCTGGGGCACACATCCCAGTTGCTCTGTGGGCAGAGCGCCCTAGCCCTCGGCTAGGGTTCTGAGCACTATTTAGTCGCCTTTTACGACAAGCTTAGTGCTACTGCAGGCCTATTCTTTTGACACCCGGACCTGCACGGGTCAACAACACATTTTATAACACTTAATTCACTGTCAAAGTACTACTGTTCTTGGGGTACCAATTTTCATAGTTTTCGTGGTTAAGCCAAACCACAAAATTTGATTCCCAATGAAAAGAAGATTACTGTTGATGTTTATACTGAAAACCTCAAAACCATGAATTCAACAGTCCATGAACTTGCTTTTCTTCCTTAATCCATGAAAATTGGTATCCATGAATTAAATTACTTTCACAGAACTTCAGCTAAGCTTGTTTAATATCAAGACTGACATTTAAACCATCAATTTCTTTTTGATATGTGATTTTTTTCCACCTCAAATCCATATATAAATTGAAGAAAAAAAAATACAACTTCAAAGCCCATACCCAAACTTTATTATGATGCCCACAATTAAAGTTTATTGTAGCAGACCATACCTGTGGGTTTTCCAATATGTTTCGAACACCAATAACAATTTGATTTAAGAACTGTGATCTTTCAGTTCCATTAAATAAAGATCTTCGTACTGATGCTATCTGAACTATACATGATAAAGACTGAAATTGACAAAGTAGTTAATCATTTATTACACAATTCACAAACAATAAAAAAAAAATTCATAAATCAAAACTTGTTAAACTCATTAATTTTGCCACAAAAATATATGATAAAATAATATTATACCTAAGATGCCTTGTAGAAAAAGGTAATATACCCAAGGCAAGGAAAGAAACACTGTCATCAAAAGTCAACAAATTGAGTTCTGATTAATTGCGTAGTTACCAAATTATAATGCAACCCTTAAACTCACCATGGATGAGAGTGATGCTGGTAATCCAGAATACAGCTCATAAAATAAAGTTAATGTAGAAAGATCAAGGAATGCTGCAATAAAAACACAATAAGATAATCTGTTTCTTAATCATAAACACTGACAATTTTCATTAATGACAGTCATTAGGTGGTTTAACATCCAGCTGGAGGTTAATGCATTTCCACACAAAATGTTTGCCTAATTAAACAGACCCTTAGTACTTTACTATTTCACCATGCTAAATATTTAACATATAATCTTAAAGAACTTGAGAGATCCTATCAAGTAATTAAATGACATTTTAACGTTAAGAGTTATTCCTGGGAAAATGTATAGGGGTTGGGACAACACTTAAAAAAATATATGGGTGGGGGTATGTCAAAGCATACATAGTAATGCACTGCTATGAAAATTGTATTTTAAATCTATCGGTGGTATAATGAATTGGGCCATCCAACCCACCCAAACACTTTTCTTGGATTAGCCCTATTTAAATACTCAACTTTAGATGAAGAATGGGATGTACAGCCTACCATTTCAATTGAACTAATGGTCCTATTCAACCTTTTTTATATAAGCAGTGTGGGAAACCATTTTTTCCCAACTTGCCATTCTGGCTAGTGGAATATTGATCTTGCTAGCCAAATAGAAATTCACCTAGCCAATTTTTTTTGTTTTTTTTCTGTACTATCATCTGTTTTCTCTTGGAATTGACTATCTTCTGCCTTTCTTTTTCTTTCTTCAACTATCTTTTTATTTGTTTTCAAATTTATCAAAAACTTTTCCATTTTTGAATATTCCAACCCATTGAAGTTTACCGGAAATTAAAATGGCAAACCGTAAACAATGCTTTACAAGTCAATAAACAGTGTTCTAGGATTCCCATTACGCAATACCCGTGGTAAGTTTTCAGGTTGGTAAAGTCCTTTGGGAGCCTTTGGTTACCCATGGGGAAGTCAGTTTTAAAGTTTGGGTATGTTAAAAATAAGTCCTTACTTTCCCGACCTGTGGCAATTATTTCTGGATTTATTTCAGCAGAATTTAAGTTTTATTCTTTAGAAAATGTGATTGTTTTGTTTTGCTTTTTTATTCATCACGATCCTATTGTCGCGTTGTAATTAGATCTATTTTATTCCATTGAAGTCGAACATATTCGTGATGCAAAACAAAAATTTTCAATCCAAAAACGGTAAAAAAGAAAATCCAGACTTCAAAGTTCGTAATTTTAAACAGATGAATAGTTTCTTTCATCATTATATATTTGTTTGCAAATTAATATAAAATGTATTGAGGGGAGAGGAGGCACCCAAGTCTGAGAAAAGTGACTAATGGGTAAAACGCCATAAAAATGTAAAAGTTCCAATACAAGTTTTTATCATAGTTATGCCCAGCAATGTTTTTCATAAATACAATACTGAATGTTTGAGTGGTGGAAAATTCAAAATAAAAATGGCTCGCGAGTTTTGGGTTCACATCCTGAAAAGAGGTAGAACCCCCCTCTAAGAAAACAAAACTTGATAAAAAGGAAAGGGATAACATTTATGATGAAGAAAAGAGAAATCGTTCATTTGTCTTTGAAATGTTACTTTCAATGTGGGTAAGTTCATTTAAAGTCTGGGTAAGTCATTTTTGGACACCACTTACCTGTGGTAAGTCAAGTTGACCAAAAAATCCTAGAACACTGAATAAAATTGTGCATATCATGCCAAATTTCACCTGACATATTCAATGAAAACTTCTTAAAATGTAGGAAACATATTTTTAATGTATGATGTTAAGAGTAATCAAGGGAACCAAGGTTATAGCGGTAATCAAAAGAATGTAATCCAAGGACAAGCCCACACATGGAAAACAGACATACACAACAAAGAACATAAAGTCACTAAAATCATATATATAAAGTAACAAAAGCAAATGAGCAACTCGGACTCCACTAAAAACTGGGAGCATGGACCAGGTGCACCGGTAGGGTAAGCGTCCTCTGCTTTTCTAGAAACACCCGCCCAGTTGCTCATAACAGTCAAGTCCGGGGTGGACAAACGAGGAAAGGAGAACCATGAGCCGTTGAATAAATCAGTCTTCATGGTGCAGATGGATACACCTCAACAATCCACGAGTTCATGATGACGACCATAAAACTTCTGTAGTGATGACTTCAATCTTGCAGCAACATAACCCTGTTCCAAAAGCCTACTTGTTAGAGTTCTAGCATGACACAAAAAGTCTGTATAGTTTCGGCAAGCTCTGGCATAACGTGTGAGTTGTGATATAAACACTCCATACTTTGGTGCTGAAGGGATGTTGCCACAGATGAAAAGAAAGTTGACAATTTTGAATGAAAAGTAATCACATTTGTTGTAAAGTTTGGTCAATAGTTTTCCTTTACCATTGATTTCTAAGTGTAGGTCAAGATATGAGGCTGACTTCAGTGTCTGTAGTATCCTTTATCTCAAGTTCTTTGGGGTAGATGTGATGTATCAAATCCCAGAAATTAGGATTGTTTTAAGATAATATGTCATCTATGTAGTGGAAACTGAAATCAAAGGATCTAGCTAAACGATATTCTTTTTTTTCGGATCAGATCAGCTATAAAGTCAGCCTCATAAGAGTGAAGGAATAAGTCAGCCAGTAAAGGAGCACAATTTGTTCCCATTGGAATGCCGACCTTTTGTTGAAGGGATGTTTTACTAAATAACCAGTTGGCTGGTTAACTTTCCTTTGAACTCACGAATCAAATAATGGTCACCAAATTGACGAGTTTAGGCTAATGAGAACAAATTACACATCTACTCGTATTTGGCGAGCTGGTGAGCAGTGGTTTCTCACACTGTATAAGTAAGCAAGGATTCCTCTCATGAATATTATCTTTTCATTGATGGTGTTATCAATTCAATTAAGTTGAAAGGAAAGATTAAATTCTTAAATAATTTAGCAGTATACTAGTAAAATTTTACCTGTCCTCCAACTTGTAGGGATTTGTACTGTACAGAGTTCATCAGAAGATTCATCGTTAGATGATCCAGTGAAGTCAAATGTCAAACAATTATGTGCTAGGCGCAGGGCACTAGATATCAATCCATGCTGAAAAGAATCGAAGTAAATATATACATTAACATGTGACTGATGTTGTACAAGAATATAAAGTTTCATAACTAAAAGTAAGAAAACTGATAAGCTAACGACAGCTTCCTTCCATCAGGATAAACATTCAACTGTAACAAGCATTATTTTAGCATCTACAGGATGTTTCTCATTTCAACTTTTGTTTTACAGCTTCAACTTCCAAATCAGTTGTTGAAATCATAATGGCAGTACTAGGGTATGCATAATTACACTTTCTGACAAAACAACTACAGAATAATACATGGAATGCACTAAGTGGTTTTGAAGAAGAAATGTCCACAAGGTCTATTATTAAAGAAGTAGATACCGTATGTCCTATAACTTGGCTGACTGAAAAAAAAAAAGAAAAAAAAAAGCTTTCTATGATGTTGACACTAACCTGACTATCATCAGTGAAGTTCATACTTTTTAGATTGCCAACAGCAGTCCTCAGCAAAGAGCAAGACAATTGGAAGATTTCAAATAACTGTGTGTCACGAAATGATGCTGCTATCTTCCTGTGTTTGTTTATTGATCGACTAGCTTCAGCCTGAAAGCAGATGCCTAACAGTATTAGTTTTCATGGATATAATTATTTCATACTTTTTCAATGCACCAGATATTGAGTACTTTAAGACTGCTATACTAATTAGCAGGAGTTTTCTGTTTCTACTTTACAAAAGGACTAAGAATCTTATGTATGTATAGAGACTTTTACATGTACATGTAACTGAATTAATAGAACTAACCTCTTCTGTAGAGCTAATTACTAATCCTGATTTACTGTATCCTTATTACCTCTGTTTTCCTCTATATAATATAATGCCTTGTAGGGCACATCATAATACCACCACAGATGTCATACACAGAATTTCGGACTCATTTTTGTTCCCTTCTTCCTAAACAGTTCCAAAAAAAATCCCAGCATTCCATTCAGATATGACACCATTTAGTACAATTCATAAAGCACTATAAACTATGGACAACATTCATAGCATGATACCATATCATGACCTCAATTAATCATTAAGCAAGTGCAAAACCAATCAGAAATCTATGGAACTCTTTCTGGTGTACTGTTCTAATTAGTGCAATAGTACTGGGTTATTACTGAGTATGACAAGGTGTAAAAGCATACGGCAAGAGGATAACTGAATAAAGAGGGTCTCATTCAAATATTACCTCACTCAGCTGATTCATTTCACAGACAAGTTGAGACAATAACTGAACACCAATCATAACATGCTGTGTAGATCCACTCTGAAAATATAACATTTGTTAATGGACACCATATCAACATTTGCATTACCTTCCTTATAATTCCATTTTACCAACTTACTGACGCTGACATATAATTGTACTGTTTTGTTGGTTTCTCATAAGTAAACCAATTTTGCAGGTTTTTAATTTCACTGTATTTGCTGTTACTAGATGAACAACTCATTCAATAAAAAACTTGGATCTTTTCTAATAGGCATAAAAAATACCATTTTTTTTCAGCTAATACTACTAACCCTATTTTTTTTTAGCCTGGCCTAGTATACTGGCCATTTTTTAAAGTACTATTAAAGTCTTTTTTTTTTTCATTTAAACTAATTGGGCAAAAACTTTTGGAAAAATAAAACTTCTTGCCTACAACTCTAGTTTTTTAGAGCATGCCACAGGAAAGACAGGTATTTTTTTCTTCGCCTAATCACTCCATGAGATATAACAAAAAATAACTTAAATTCATTGGCTTAGTGTACTGTCAAATGATCATTGAAACAATACTAGTATAATTACTGATACCAACTTCCCTATATCATCATACATGATGTACATTTTTGTACATGTATACCATCATAATTGTTGTAAATGTATACCATTATAATTGTTGTAGATGTATACCATCATACATGCTGTACATGTATACCATTGTAACCATTATAATTGTTGTACATGTAAAAATAAAATAATTACTGATACGAACTTCCCTATATTATCATACATGGTGTACATTGTTTTACATGTATACCATCATAATTGTTGTAGATGTATACCATCATACATGCTGTACATGTACACCATTATAATTGTTGTACATGTATACCATCATACATGCTGTACATGTATACCATTGTAACCATTACAATTGTTGTACACGAATACCACAAGGGTCCGCAAATTTTGACAGCCCATGTCGGACATTTTATTAAACTTCAGCAGACGTTTGTGTAAGTCTGTTACATGCTCAGATCGAAAATAAACTTAAAAAAACTTTTTTATGTAGTTATTTTAAGATAAATATTGGAAATTGTGTTATTTCATCACATACTCTGTTTTTTACAAAATATTAAAGCGAGTGAACGAGTTCGGTTTCGACTACACGAGGACGTTCTAATATGTAAACAAAACATCGTATCTCTCAGACTTTTTCATCACATAGACAAACAGCTGAAAACTTCCGAGTGATGAAAAAAAGTGTTGATCATTCATAGAAGAAAATCACGAACACATTTTGCATATTGATTTAAATGGTCCGTTGACCTCAGTGTTAAAACGATTCAATCGATGAATTAATAATTACAAACTACGACTGATTCGTAGTTTCAGTTCCATGTGCTTTCGTTACCTCTGAAAGATCAGTGGGAAAATGGTGGACTATCTTTTTTAATAATTAACTAATAAATGTATGAAAATTCCAGAGTTACATCAATTAATTCGTATATGCAATGGGGTTGCACGTGTACCGTTAATTTAATTATGCAATCAACTAAACAGTTACAGGTAAATCACAGTCACAGGTGACTGCACATCGGCTAAGACTGACACACACCTGTCAATTAATTTCCAATAAACAATAGGAGACAGATAGACAGGTTGTTTATACACGAATAAAACCATGCAGACTCTAATTTATAAGGGTTGACAATTTTTTCATGTCTGATATTCGAAAATGGCTGTCGGTCATTTGCCTAATTTGTTGGTCAATGACCAACAATTTTGACTGTCTAGACCCTTGGTATACCATCATAACTGTTGTACATGTATATCCATATTCTATATTGTAAATAGTTTTTACACAAAAAATGTCTGAATTAAAATGAATATGCTTTTAACATTATAGAAATTTATGTCTTTTAAAAGACTTTACACAAAAAAAAACCTATCAGACATAAAAATGGAAAAAAAAATGGTTGGGCAATAAGCATTTATGAATGCAAATCCTTAATGATTTTAGGAGGCTAAAAAGAAAAATTGGCAAAATCAGATGTTGATATCAAATAAATAAAAAGAATCAAAACTGAAAAATTAGGATCTGAAGAATCAGAATTTAGTTTTTAAGTGGACAAAAAACCCCTCTCTGGTATACATAACACATTGTTAGATATTCCCTCTCCAGAAGTATTTTTGGTTAAGAAAGAAAATGAATCATTTTCTAAAGCTGAAAAACAAATCTAATTATTACCTGTATGAATTTTGTGACATCAGAAACAACATTACGGAATACATATTCCTCCTCTTGCACATCAAACCATCCAAGCTTTGTGATTCTTGCAAACAGCTGTAAGAACAAATGGTAATAGTAACCAGGGCTGGGGCTGATTACTTTCAAATGTAATCAATTACATATGATTACTTTTGTAAAAGTAATCATGATTATAAATGACTACTTCAGATATTTCCACACATGAATAGAAGAAAATAAATTTTCCTTCCTTGGCAGAGGTAATGTAATGACATATTTAGAAAAATAATTTGTGTATTATATACATAATTTCAAAGATGTGATAAACACAACTTTTTAAAATTGTACACTGAAAATTATTTTACTCTTATTAACATACTGAGTGTATTTCACTCTAACTAGTAGACTAAGGGTCTGTTTAAGTGAGGTGACAAAATTTGACAAACAATTGTAGAGCCTTAAGGAAATTCAATAACAGAAAAAATAGAATTGAGTAATATGTTTGTTTTATAATTATGTACATTAATTTACTCTTTCTTGAGGCCATTTCAATCTTTTAATTTAATTATAATTTACACAGATATAACATAGTACATGTATCTGAGAATCTTTTACAAGGTCAACAAACAAACCGGAAATTGGCAAAAATCGGAAGTAAATAAACAGTTAAAAAAAGAATCGTAACGGTGAAATCCCGATTTGAAATAGCAGTAATCCTTTAAAAAACGGAAGAAAATCATGTAAAGAAGCTGTATATTCACTAATTGTTTCACAAATTTTTATGTCAACATTATGCCATAGAGGATTTTGCATATAAATTATCAAAAATCTTAATAGAAAAATCCTTTTCAATTATCTATTCTTTATTTGCTGTGGCATATAAGTAGTGGAAAACAAGACACAAGGTAATAGAAATTTAACTGGAGTGGTACACCACTACTATCTATTCAATAAAATGTATATTAGTCAATCTCCATTTTCAATTGCTAAAATCAATTAAAATGTTAAGTTTGATAAATAATGTAAAAAGGGAACATACTGATTTTTAGTAATCTATTTTTCACAGATTTTTTTTTGTTTATTATGGTGGTGGTGGTGGTGGGGGGGTTATAACGTAATCAAAAAGTAATCATGATTACACCACTTTTTTTTTATTACCAAGAAATTGATTACATATGATACTTGTAATTATAATTTACAATGATTACTGATCACATGATTACTTATGAAAATGTATTTGATTACAACTGATTACAATTACTGTGAAAGTTTCATGAGGTATCAATTTTTGTGGTTTACGTGGGTAGGTCAAACCATGAAATGTTGTTTCCAACAAATAGTTGATTCTCTCTGATGTGTATACAGAAAATTTCAAAACCTCAAATTCAAGAATCCACAAACTTAAGTTTCTTCCCTCATCAACGAAAATTGGTATCCACAAATTAAAATACTTTCACAGTACTGATTATGATTACTCCATCCCTGATATCAACAGAATTACAATCTACTTGATTCATGTTGCTAACTTCTCAAGGCTATTTATCATGTTATTTATTAACATGCATTTCAATGCAAACAATTTTCTTTGTACATTTTCTATGTTACTTTAATGATTTCATTTTCAAAACCTTTGAAGAGCTATATTCAGTATCAAAGCAACAATGTTCTATGTTTATTACACGAGACATTATTGCAAATTCAGAAGTAATTTGACTGAAAACTCAGAAATCAAACTTGCAAAATAATGCTTACTTGAACTAAGGCTTGTAAAACATAATGTACTAGCTTTGGTCTTGTGGCCAGGTAATTCAACACATAATTTCCTACAAAACCCAAGACACAAATTCAAATTGTTACCACATTATAATATGTGCAGTTAAAGTAATAGAGTTAGACTGAAAACAGATTTTTTTCTATTTAGAGAAAACATAATTTTTTTTAATAAACCTATTATATTTTTTTTAAATAGTAATAAACAAACAAGTTTATGTATATTCTGACAGATAAATGCAATATAGCACATAATCAAAATTGACCAACTATTAAAAGTTTAAAGCACTGTATTCATACTATTCTCAACGTCACATACAACACATTTTTGAATTAAAGCTCTACTTTTTAAATCGTCAGGACTTACTGCTAGAGTTGTCTCTCTTTTATTCAATATGAAGATAGTTTGCATATATGTATGACGTGTTAGTACCAACGAGTTGCTTATTAGCTTAAATCATGCGTAACAAATCCTTACAGGAAAATCCCATACTAATATCCGCCATGTTGGTTTCTACGGGACGATTTGTTTACAAACAAAGTTTGTAAGTTCCCGTAAAATTCCGGTGACAATCGTCTGCTTGATCAACTTCTCTGTATTGTACGTTGTTTGCATAAAATAAATCTGAGATATCCGAAATAACGCCAAAATGCATTCTGGGTTCTTCGGTTTTTGGACAAAACCTTTAAACGTAAACAACATCTCCTAGCAACCCGATCACTGTAAACATGGCCGACTTTTTATAATGTAAATATTGGCACCGAGAATTAAAATCTGACCGGAATTTAACGATTCAATGTTTAGGGAGAAGCCGTTAGGCTAAACGAATGAGCAAGTCATTTAAGACAATTGAAACGACGGTAGGTGTCAATTAAGTCGTAGAAAATATTTTTATTCAAATTTTAACAGTATGTTATTTATGTGACGCCGAGTATAATAAGATTTATCAATATCAACTGGAAACGAGAAGCAAGGCATGCAGTCTTATGGACACAGATGATTTTACCAGGTCAACCAAGCAGAAATGAGCAAAATTGGAAGTATCTATATTTAAAAAAAAACGAAAATAGCAGAAAAAAATTATGTCTATGGACGAATGAACATTAGGATCACTATGTCCACAAGACCTATCTTACTGGGTATGATCCCAAGACCTATCTTACTTAATATAATGAATGAATATACTAACGAATATCTATTCTTTGTTCTAGTAGCAATGCCAGATTTGGTCTGGATACAAGTTTGGTCAATGTTGTAGCAGCAAGGAGCTGGGTATAAGGCGACTGAAATTAGAATAAAACTTTAAAATAGCAGCACAGTCAATATTACTTCTATGAGGAAGATAACAATTAACATGATAAATAAACTGAAATTAAAAGATGCCACTAAATGGTAAGAAGTCCAGTGTCTAAGCTACCCTTAAATATAGCACCCCTCTGCATTTCAAAGGAAAATGAGAAGCTATTTCATTCATGGCAGTCATTCTTTGATCTAAAAATTCATTTCGAACTAGCCTAATATAGAGGGCAAAGTACTCTTCCTTCTTTAACATGAAACAAGAAACAGTAAAAAAACCCTCATTTCTATTGCCCTTTTATCCTAATTTTCTAGCTGCAACACTGTTTCCACTTGTGCGTGTAGCTAGAAGAGGAACATTTTTACTATATTTTAACTGATGTTTGTCTTGTTTTAATTTGTATGCAAAAATAATAAAACGTACATTCCCTCTTTCCAACAACAACTGGCATTTATTCAGACAATCAGGAGATTCAGCAAACTGTATAAGAGCCTTTTCAGCTTCTGTTCGCAGATTTGTATCGGCAGTTTCATACAACTGTTTACAGAGATTTTCAAGCTGGAGGAGCTCCTGAAAAATAAATTAAACTTCATGAGACTGATAAGTGGATACTTATCTAACCAAGAAGGTCTAAAGAGCCTGTTTAACTCACCACAAAAAATTAGAAACCTCATTGCTATTACACGTATATCATTTGATTGGGCAAAACAATTCTTATCTTATAATGTACATCTTTTTTTCATTTATAATACATCTACAACTTTAAAGGACTCATTTAACTCCAGTAAGCATTGTCATAAGGATTATTTCATCAATCACTGGTGTCAATGTGATGTCCGCAACAGCAGTTATGAATATCCCAAGAAGAATTACACTGATTCTGGTAAGATATTGTAAATTTTGTAATAATAATGGATTATTCACCTGTGTTTTATGGTTATATTAATGTATTATTAGATTTTGAACTAAAATACAGGGATGTTTATTCATAGTTTATTTGCTAAAAGAACATGACCATTAAAAATCCGAGAAAAAACCTGGAAATTCAAATATTGATCTATGGAATATTGTGTGCCTGCTGGGCCTATGTGCCTAAATTTTTGAGTGTCATGCATAAAACATCTGCCAAACTACATATAAATCTTTAAATTTTTTTTTTTTTATAAAATAGTATTTTAAAAAAAAATTTCCATTTTCTAAATAGGTGCAAGTTGTCTCTAGTTATAGAAATAAACTTTGATACAACTATAACTGTTATTGATTACATTGTCTGTAAGTTAGTGAATTTGTATGCTTTGAATTTTTAGTAATAGGTTTTCTGCATAGTAATTGTACATTTGTACACACTGCTTCCAACTTATCATCGACGGATCACCTGAACTTGGCGATCACAATACTGGTATACCAGTATTGATGATAACTACCTCAATTTAATACATTTTTTATTGAAAAAGATATGATCTTGTATTATATTTAATATGAAGCACTATTCATAATATAATTAGCACTAAGAAATAACAATACATGTTTAATTACACATTTAAATGTTTATAGACAGCAATTGTCATCAGTGTCAGTTTTAAGTCTTCTGTTGTCTTGGTTCTCATCTGCCTTCCCTGGTCCTGTAAAAGCTCCAGTGTGTCCTGGTTGTCACTGATTTTTTGTTGTAACGACTTCTTGTCTCACTTCAAGATGTACTTCAGTGACTGTTGAACAGATAGTGTTGTTGCTGCAGCTAGGTCATCTGCAATGGTTTCTTCAGTCTCATCATTGTTAGTGGTTTTCACTGAAGCAAGTCTCTTTCTGTACTGGTACTCTGTTTCACTCGACAGTCTTTTCCTTTTAACAGAATGGCCCGATGGCCCATCTTCTGAAACTTGTACAGCTCTCTTGGTGTCATATGTTGGTGAGTGTTCTCTCCCTAGGACACATGCAGCATCTTTAGTTTTTGTTGGATTCTTTTTCTTTCGGGTCTCCATGTCTTTCATAAACTGTTTTGTCCAGTTATGAGCATTCTCTTGTGTTGCCATGTTTACACAGTAAGCCAGTTTTCTGTTGCATGAAACTTTTTTCTTCATGCTTGCTGCATACAAATCTGATTAATGGGTTAAAGTGGCTTTACCAAAGCATATATAATAAAATCATTAAGCTGCTGAGAAATCCAGTCTTTGAAATAGTTGTTGGTATGTCTGGTTATTATAATGTGTACCTTGTCAATAGTTGACATATCTGCAGGAAATGGAGGAAAGAGAGATGATATGGACTGCATGATGTAGTGAACACTATGTAGAACTAGACAATGTTTGAAATATATAGGTCTTTTAGCTTATGTTTTTTTTTTTTAGCTTGGGTAAAATCACATGAACATGATTTTTATTCACTTTGATCTTTTCAATTTTAATTTGATGTAATACACAGGACCAGGACAATACATACACAACAAGAACTAACAATACTGGAATACACTCATATTCCAGAACTGTCGAATTTTTATTGAAAAAAACAACAATAATGGAATAAAATTTTGTACCAGTATTGTCAACAATACTGGTATACCAGTATTGTGATCGCCAAGTCCAGGTGATCCTGATCGACTCCTAATCTAAGACATCATTAACAATTCACCATAGCTAGTCAACTTAGTACATGTACATGTAAATTTGTATAGCCTTCCAATTTCCATCTGTCTCAACAATAAACCATGTCCACCTTAATTTTTAGTGATCCCTAGTGTCAGTGGCCCTGCCCTTTCTAGTGGGTGTTAAAAGCACCTAGCCATTTATTTTCTACACAGTTGTTAATGCTTGCATGATGTGCTTTAACGTTGGCCTGTTACATGTTGAGGACTCCTTTTTAACCTGGAAGGCTGGATTATCCAGCCTTTTTCAAACCTGACGGGAAGAGTTAGAATAAGAAGTCTTACAAGGTTTTCCTGCAAAGAAAATAATCTGTAATTAAAAGGGCAAGAGAGTATTAGAGAACATTTAGTAAAAATCTTCCAGTCCATAAGCAATAATGCATAGGCAATCTGGTTTTACATTGTTTAGTGTTTGGTCCACCTCAGTGTGGAGCCAGTGAGACTTTATTCGACACGTGTTTATCAGCATAAAACATTAACTTCAGACAGATTTGCTTAATGAATTTCAGAATCAAGACAGAAAACTTTCGTGGTGCTTAGAAGTATACAATTGTCACCAATTAGATTTAAGGACAAATTCGGTTTATTTTGATTTTCACCTGCTCTTCCGCCATTTTTGTTTTCCCCTCAAATTTTCTACTGTACAGTGCGCATGCGTTGATTATGGCTAAATACATGCTTACAACTCCGTATTTTTAATGTCGTTAGTTGCTCATTTTTACATTTAGCAAATGATGTATTTTCAATAACAAGTATTGCCATAATAAAAATCATTAGAAAAATGCATTTCTGACCATAGCATAACAATGGGCCTCTCTGTTGGAGTTCATTAGAAAAGACAAATCATTTTAAAAATCACGAACATATTTCTATTTTTAAAATTTTTTTCAAAATGAAGTAAAAATGGATAACTGATTACACACTTTAAAGCATAACTCTTTTATAACATTGAAACTAATAATATGTTTCTAATACAGACTCAAAATTAAGCGGACGCAAAAGATCCCCTTACAATATAAAATTGGGATTGTTTTTTTTTTTTTAATAACTTTTTTCGTGATGCAGGGACATGGAAATTAGCAGAAAAGAATATTGTTCATTAAGAAATCAATTGGCCGAATATTGTTTGATAACATGTGATTATGATACCTACTTATCACATTTTTTTCTTGAGTGTAAGATGGGTCCCTGGTTATGACCCCACCCTTTTTCAAACCCCTCGATCCGCCACTTACCAATTTGGATGGACTTCTAATTTCTTTTTACAAAACTTTCCGTCCATGTATTACCACTGGATAGCCGTGTGGTCTCTTGAATGTAGTCTCGGAGTCTATCCACTAGATGTATTTTGGAACAAATTTTTTTTTGCAGCATTTTTTATATACACATATATATAATCAACCCAACTTTTCCAGCCCTCCCGGGCTACCTAGAGTCCGTCTATATGGATACCTTTAAACATGCAAATGCATCTAATGTACAATGTGTTTTAAGCCATTACGTAATACATGTATTTATAATTATATTACAGGCCGCGATCGTACGACTAATAAGAATAGACGACAGAGAACTTTTGACATAAGAGAAGTCTAAATCTATCATTTCTTACTGGATTTGTTGTCAATCTGCTGTTAGATTTTAAGTAAATTGTTGTAAATCATTATTGAAACGAACGTCTAAATATTACTTAAACATATTTATTCAGAAGAAGAAGAAAAAAAAACAAGTACAGAGTATTTCAAAACACACTGACAACAAAACATCCCTGAAGGATATGGAAACAAGCGTCGTCGCTTCTACAAGTTCGTCACCTGTTTTATACTCACAATCTATGTTTACATTAAATACATGCTCTAATAATTTACAGCATGTTTAGTGAGAAATAACATTCAAGAAATTTGAATACAATTTAGATCAGTGGAATGGAAGGATTTAATTCAAAATTAAAATGAGCTAGAGCAGTAAAATATGAAAAAAGTAGCAGTTGAATCTTCTGCCGTTTGGAATGAATTTCTGTACCGTCATTAAAATATAAATTTTCTGCTCATCATAAAGTTGATCTGAGTCAAACAGAAGAAGATCAGTGTTAAAACAAGGATTTATAACTCCTTGATTAAAAATGACTGAATTTTTTTTAAATATTGTTTCATTTCGAAGTTCCCGTTATTTATTAGTACCAATGTAATCGAAGGCTAAATATTTCACATTTCAAATGAAATATAAGACTATCGATCTGTATTCGCAAGGACAAAACTTGGTAACACACCGTGATTCCAGTGGCGGATCCAGATATCGGTTCGGGGTTGAAACCGCCATTTTTACGGAAATTCTCGATTTTGTGCACATCGCCTCCAACCCTCTTTTAAATTTTACTCATAAACCACCTTCATTATAAATTTCTGAATCTGCCCAAGCGTCCGAAGTCGTAGGTTTACATAAATGGTTTTCATACTGGATGCCAGCGGATGGGAGTATTGCTTTTTACAAGATAAGCAATCAAAGCACGTCCTGCTTCTTAATTCACCAAACTCACAATATTTTGTATGTAAAAGTGTTTTTTTATAATTGATCATCAAATGTACCATTTCCAAATTCTTAACTTGTTTTTTTACAAGTTCTCTTTTAAATGTATTTTATGGTAATTCTAATAATGGCTGATCAAGATCACAATTGCAAAAAGATGCCTTGGAGTGTAATCAACCGAACTTTTTCGAGCTTAAGGGTATATCCTCTCTCGAAGAGCGACCAAGGGAACCATGGTTATAGCGGCAATCAAATAAATATAATCCAGGGACAAAGACCAGACATGGAAAACAGACATACACATCAAAGAACATAAAGTAACTAAAACCATACACACAAAGCAACAAAAGCAAATGAGCAACTCGGACTACACTAAAAACTGGGAGCATGGACCAGGTGCACCGGTAGGGTAAGCGTCCTCTGCTTTTCTAAAAACACCCGCCGAGTTGCTCATAACAGTCAAGTCCGGGGTAGACAAACGAGGAAAGGAGAACTATGACCCGTTGAATGAATCAGTTTCCATTGTGCAGATGGATACACCTTAACGATCCACGAGTTCATGATGACGACCATAAAAGTTCTGTAGTGATGACTTCAATCTTGTAGCAACATAACCCTGTTCCAAAAGCCTATTTGTTAGAGTTCTAGCATGATACAAAAAGTCGGCGTAGTTTCGGCAAGCTCTGGCATAACGTGTGAGTTGTGATATGAACACTCCATACGCAGCTGCTGAAGGGATGTTGCCACAGTTTCATCATGTTTGTCGTAAAGTTTGGTCAATAGTTTTCCAAGGATCATATTATGGACACGGAAATATTGTGGCGTCTTTACCGTCTGTGGTTCTAATAATATTGTGTTTCCGGTAAAAATTTTTGTTTACCTGTCGCCAGTTGATATTTGTGATGTGAAAGAAGGTTATAATATTGGTGGGTCTGCCTGATCAAGGTGGTGTATATATTTTTTAAATAATATGAAAGTAGGACAAGTAACTAACATTTAAAATTGATGAACCCTAATCCTTCGATATCGTCTTAAAAAAACTTATCATAACTAAACTGTCGGAATTTACAATAACATTAACAATTTAACATCATCCTGTTCCTCATTGAATACACATGTTTTAAGCAATTTCTATTAGCAAGGGTTAAATGTACTTTCAACAGTGAAAGGTCTTGGACTTCTTTGCATCCGTATTAATTGGTCCTCTACATAACAAAAAAAACAACAAAAAAAACGAAACAAAAAAATCTCCTGCGACGAATCCCATAAGGGCTTAATCTGTCGATGTTCTTAGTGCTTGCTGCCACATGGCCATTCTCCCAAACATGCTTCTAAGTTGCTTTCTGCCTTTTATTTATTCAGTTATTGCGGTTGTTTGTGCTAGATGTGTTTATGTTTTATGCATCATTAAAAGCTCAGGTTCCACTATATAGATGGGTCACTGCAGATAACTAACTCCATGACAATTTGTCGAAATAAAGCTACATTGAGACACTTAACAAGCAAATCCAACATTTTTTTCCTGTTAAAAGTATATATTTTTCAAAATATAACATTATGGAGATTCATGAAAAAAGACAAATATTCTTTTCTATTTTGTCATGAAAATCTGTAGCCATGGTAACATAATAAAAATTTACATCAGTTTTCATTACAAATTAATTTGAAAAAAAAAACTTGTTTTCTAAAATATAAGGCACTTTAAAACTGCCTAAAAAGTAAGTAGGCATGATATTATTGTTAAAAAAAAATCAAATAAAATGTGTACCTTTTTCTGCTCATTTGTCCATGATTTTAATTCTTAAAGTTCATGTGAAATTTAATCTGGTTCCCCAGTCAATATCATAAGCGACCCAAGGACCGCCAAAAATATAGACTCGGGTCACCACCGATAGATATGCACAACAAATGAGTAAATTGTCGCTTATGAAATAAAATGAAAACAAAGAAGAAATTATCAAAATTAACTTTATTATTGTGCATTTGTATTGAAAGTATATATATGTATATATAAAAGTAATTTGAAAGAAATATTTTAACGTTTCTTTTTTAAATTTGAATATTAGAACGTATAAAAATAAAACAAAATAACGTCATATCTGCTCAGCCAATGAAAAGACAGAAGACGTCACTGGTGACTCAGGGTTATATTTGAGAGAAACTTGTGGACAGAAAGTATTACCCGGGCTGCCAGGTTAATGTGAAATTTTGCATTTTTGAAAAACAGCCAGTTGGTGCAGGGAAGAGGACCCAATCTGGCCAGGACCTGAATCTTTCCAGATAGCTTAAAGCATGCATTTTACACCTCTTTACCTTCACAAGTATTGCATCTATTAATATATGAATGCTCTACTATCCACAATCAGTATTTCCACAATTTTTCATCTTTGTTTCAAGTTTCACAAAATTAGACCAGGTCAGTTCTGTGTACGAAACAGTGCACCTCAATCCCATCTGTATAGTCAGAGGTTTCATTAAGAACTGGCTAATGTCAAAATGTAGACAGTTTAAAAAGTGGAAATGGATGGTTCATAATCACAATGGGCCCCATTCCCCCTTAGATACATTTTGAAGGTGTAGACAGTCCATTTTCTCTATTAAGCCTGTTCACTGAAAAGATATTGAAAGCCCTGATCAGCAGAGCTTATGTTGTCTGTAGCTGGTTGTCTGTTATTCTTTGTACCAAATTTAAATAAAGTTTTTGTATTGTTATTCATATAGTGCTTTTTTGTATGTCTTGAGTATGCATGTACTTGTTTTTTGTTTTTAATATCCATAGTCGGTTTCAAAAGCTCAGCAGAGCTCATGTTATGTTGTATATATTATGCCAACTATAAATAAAAAAACACTTACTGACATTATATATGGTTAACTCAGGATTGAACCTTTATTCAATACAAAATCCTATTGGAAATTGGAAAGAAAATTTTGAAGCTGCCCACTTTTAGATTTTTGTGGATTATTTCATGTCCATCTTGGATATAAAGATATATTCCAGCAAATTACATTTTCTGTTGCAATTAATTTGAGGTAAAGTACAATTTTTGCTAGATTTGCTGGTGTGTTCACATTTCGACCTAAGCTGTGAATGAAAGGTGAAAAAGAGAACTAAAGCAGAATGGTAATTTTTATATTTTTATGTTATTAAAACAAAAACTGTAAACTAATGAGGTGTTGTTACAATTATTAATGCAAAATAATTATAAAATGGTACCTATAAAATAAATTTTTATCAATTTTTTTCTTCTTTAAAATATTTGAATACTAAAAAAGTACTATTAAAATATATATAATTTTATTTTTCATGTATCAGTGCACATACAATTAAGGTACTAATAAAAAAACAAACAAACAAAAATTTTTATTTTTAAATTCAATATCAATAAATTGACATTATTTATTTAGGAGCATAAATAATTGATATTAAATGAGATAAGCTAAACAATGTATAACTGAAAGTTATTTGCTTATACATGACATTATGTAACTTGTTGCAATTTTGTTCTTAAAAATCCTTTAATAATTCTAACCATTGAGGTTCAAGACCTTTCACTGTTGAAAGTACATTTTAACCCCTGCTAATAGAAATTGCTTAATACATGTGTATTCAATAAGGAACAGGGTGATGTTATTGTAACTTGTTTTATGGTGTCATTCACTTAAGTATGGCAGTCATACAAATTACATGGTCCCTTTGATAAACAGGGTATTCATGAAATTAAATGCAGACAGATTACATTTTTATATGATACTTCATTACATGTATCTCCTTTTAATATTTTAATGTTGAAATAAAAATGAATGGCCTCTTTATTGATTTGTAAGTGCATTTAACTTCAATGTGGTCAATATGGTAGAATGGCTTAGTTGTGCAATAATTTTATCGGGTAACTCTTTTTAATTCTTATGCATAATAAAGTCTTTGGGAATTGATTTGTTTGAGAATACAGAGTAAAATCTAATAACATAATAACATTAGGGGGAAAAAATCATTGAAAAATTTTAGGATCTCCCATATAGAAAAAAAATAAGATTTGTGGGAGGTTTATGGTTAAAATTACTATTATAATTTCTTTGAAAAATACTAAATAATTGCATTTTTACACCCAAAATTTGCTTTAAGCTAAAAATCTCCCACATGAGACAGTGACAGTTTGGGAGAATTTACCAGAACAGGTATGAAACATAATAATTTTTCCAAACCTGAAATGTACCATAATTTAAATTCATTGATTTATACATAAAAAATAGATCCATATATACAAGTACTTTTAAAACATGAAGATATATTTTAAAAATCTAATGGGCTTTCTGTGCCATAACCTAATTAAATTCTTGAAATATATTTTTTTTGTTCTTTATACAGGTCAGCTCGTTCTTTATACAGGTCAGCTCAGTAGACAGGAAGTTAGAGCTATTTGAAGAGGATTAAAACAGAGTGAAACATTTTATGCAGTTGTAATTGTAAGATGTATAACAATGAAAATATAAAAGAGTTATAGTTGTTACAATAAACTATAATTTAAGTCAAAGATGAGCTGGAGAATTTGATGCCAAGGTGATTTGAATTTAATATAGAAAGTGATCAAAATTATAACCAATGACTTGCTACAAATATTAAGATAACATCGGCAGCATGGTAGCCACAGTGTATTCTCACACTCCCGATTTTAAAATGAAAAGTATCAAATTAGAAACTGGTTTACTTTATGTTACATTGTATATTAAAAGCAAATGTATATTTACAGTAACATCATAGAAGATGCCAGAGAACAAAAATTTGCTGAAAGAAGTGTTGCCAAGACAAGGTTTACTTTATCAGGAGGATATGCCAACAGTTGTGTTGTGTAAACCTAAAATCCTACCACTCAAATCTGTCACTCTAGAAAAACTGGAGAAAATGCAGAAAGAAGCCCAAGAAACTGTTAAACAACAAGAAAAGGAAGCTAGTATGAAAGAGGATGATTTATTTGGAGGGATTTAGAAATATACAAATTTCTGATCCATGTAAAGACAGGATTTATGTATTAACTATACAGAATTAAGAAATTTTAGTTAATACTTGATTTTCCAGAAGAGTTGTAGTAATGTTTTAAGTCTTCATAGGTCATTGCTGGTTATTCAGTTATTTATGAATAAATTGAAACAAATGCACTGAGTTAAATTGTAGGCCTTGGTTGTGTTGTTGTGGGGACATAAAGCAAAAAGTAATCCATAAGTGATACTTTAGTAATAACATTAAGTTACCAAATATATCATAGACACCATAGTAAATGAATACATGTGTGGTTTCAGTTTTATTAAAATGATACTACATGTACATTGAGCAATGATACATAATAGAAGTTTTATTTTCAATTCAAATATTTACTTAAAATCATACACATAATAAGGTATATATCCTGCATATGATGTTCTATTCCTTGGTCCTGACACTTGAATGACTGCTTTAGCATCTGTAGGTTTTGTGCATACCTCTTCACCTACAATATAGTGAGTTTGTTAATTGTTTTTCTTTAAAGTGATGGCATGTTTTACACAACTCCATTGTTTGATAAGGAATTTGGTTAAATGTATCTTTTCATGATATTTAGTTGTGAAATAGAACTGTTTTCAGTGTTGTATTTTTCATAACAGCATTGCTCTTTTGTTTATTTGTGAGGTTTTATTTCAAAGTATAGTCTTCACATTTTTTTTTACTATTATTGATACAAACCTTTCTTTGGAAATGGTAGTTGTTCTCTTTTTCCATTTATGATTTCTCTAATTTTTCTGATAGTTTTGTCCACTATATGACCAATACATGCTTCAAACATTGTTTTGGGGTCTTGTGACATAAAGACCAGATCTATGGATGACTTTGGATACTGCCAAACAACTGTTCCATTTGGACAGTCTTTAGGAACATTGATAATCCTTTTTCTGTCTCTGTAAAACATCATAGAACAATAAAATGATGCTACATGAAAACATGAAAAAAAGTTTTAATAAAATAAACTTAAAGAACTTGTATAACTTGAAATTGAACTACATGTAGTTATAAAAGAAATTGTGAAAACAGCAATGACAGATACACCAGTAACTAACTGTAATACTTCATTCAACAATTAGAATATATAGTGCATGGAAGTTAGGGTTCTGATGCATATTGTCTTTGGTGTCACCACATGTTGCTGCAAACATACCGTACAGTTTAGAAATATGCATTGATACAGTATTCTGTCATTATGATCAGAGCGGATTCAAATGGGGATCCCGAGACTCCCCTTCTTTACCTCGAAAATTCTAATTGATTATCAGAAAATCTGGAAACCATAAGAGTGCGTCCCCTCATAGACCAGTCAGCGCTAAACCCCTTCTCCGGAATTTATGGATCTGCCATTGGTGGTAGAATTAGACACATCGTCTTGATGAACAATTAATAAAGTTAAGTTTATACGAAGTAAACAAACCCATGAATGTTGTAATGGTATTAATCGCGATACTGTTTTTTTTTTTCATATTGGACACCGATGCTTTTAATAATTTATAAACAGTTTGTAACTTAACAGGTGCAAGTAAACGAAGACTAATAAAAAAACCAACTAATATAACAATGAATGTACTTTTGACCACAGACTTAGTAAAACCTATAGCAATGGCCAATAAGTGCATACTTACGAGAAAACAGTTGGATTGCATGGATGCCTTACATCGACGGCTAGCGATGTTTGAACAAAGTACAGCATGAAAAAAGCTGTAATGGGTGCCATTTTGGTAGAATGATAATCATGTCATGTAAACATGTCTTAATTAGTATATTATGTATTCCACTCGACAATGACATTTAATCTGAATTATTTATGGACAGTTTGGACTAAATTATATGCCTGTTAATGACACCTGGATATTCGTTATATATTTTAAACAAATTTCAGATTTTGAATAAAAGATGCTGTTATGCCCTTGCGGGTGCGATCGAAGGACAAGAAAGCATTACCAACGTTGACATGCAATGGAGTGATGCTACTTCTTTTCGGCTTCGGTTAATAAATGATGAGACTGTACAAAATACTATTCAACAAAGTAAACTTAAATGAATTCGAACAAAATTGAGACAATCTCTTGTCGCGCTTTACCGAAGGCCACCTAAGCTGTAAACGTATAAGAAAATGCACTGATTGGTTGAACAATCATTTTCTTCAATGTTACTTTCTCATAAATGTTTCTTTACCATGAATGAAAACTAATTCTGTGATTGAACTTTCGTGTTACTAGCAAAATTGTCAGCAAAACTAACTTTTTACAGAGAAAATCTAGGATGCCTGTCAGATTGATAACCATCTGGAAACGATATGGATTATGGTGGATCGTTAATTTTTACTAACCATTTTTTCAGGAAATGCAGAAGACAAAAGTTCGTCTTATACATTTGACTTGTCGGTAGACATATTATATTATGATACCGATTTGTCTCATTTTAAAAATAATTCAAAGATTTCTAATTTAATTTTTGTTGACCAATAAAATTGAATATGTGAATATGCTGTTGTTTATTATTGATATTGAAAAGGGCATGTTTTGACCCCCAGTTCATTTTCGATGTTATATATTGCACAATGGAAATAACCACTTAATACCAAAAACGCATCACCGAGAACGATCTAAGAAGAAACCAATGACACCATACTAACTCGGTATTACTTGTATCACATATGAAAACCCCAGACCAGTGCGTTATCATCTGAATGTACTGATATCATTATCAGAAGAGATAAAAATGTTCACCTGAACCGCCATAATCAAATTACTAAGCCAGGAAATGAATCTTTATTTTGGACTATATTCTGTTTTTCTTATATTTTCTCTCAATATTGAAGCGATAGGTAAGAATTGCAGACTTTTAGTTGAAAAAGACGACTTTGAATCATTAAAATAATTAATGTTAACATTCACATAAAAATACAAGTCAGTTTCCGGTTTGTCATGGTGCATATTGCTTTTAATAATCTACTATTAGTACCAAACACAGGAACCTGAGATATATGATATATTCCGGTAATTTGTACATTTCGGATATTTTTAAGTATCAAATAACAGTATTAACTAAATGATTGAATCAAATAGTCTTTTATACTGAAAGACACACTTCATATTTATAGCAAACACCCAACTATTTCAGCTAAGAGAAGATTGTTGAAATTCGTTAATGACTATTTGTCACATTTTTTTTTGGTCGAAAAAAATTAAATTTAGTGTCATTTTAGTATGTTTAGCTTTTCATGAGTAACGTAAATAAAATTTATAACGTAGATGAGCGTTGGTAATAACCGACATATTGACCACTATACGTAATGTCGTGGTTAGTGACGGAACTATTTCTCTTTATCAGTACGGATAAAGTTGTTGTTTGTTATTAGTAATATTGACAACACATTCCCGTACCATGTCATCTGAATGAGCAAAATAATGTTCAACCATGAGACTTTAAAAAAAACAAACAATAGATCCACATGTTAACTATTCGATTAGGACAAAAACGCCAAATTTCTGATTGTCTCATGCTGCGTTTTAGTGTAATCATATGTTCATAATGCTCTGTTAAAAGTGAGTGAAACATCAGATCTGAATGGGTGACCCGAAAAAAAACTATTTTACGTGAACTGGTGCACTTTGAAAAAATTGGAAGATCGATGTTTTTTTTGGGGGAGCAACCCCGCTAGAAAAGTGAAAAAGTGATTTTTTTTTTTCGAGAGATTGCCTTTGTCCGTCGGTCTTACAATCATCTATCAACACAAAACCCTGTACTTAAATATATTCAACTTACTCTCTGAATGTTGAGGGTATGTATTTGATTGGGGAGCACGATTTTGTCCAAATTTAAGGTTTTCAATTGTGTATATAACTGTTATCGTATTACAGACGGTTATAATGTGACGTCTTCTAGGATGGTATCAGATATTTCTAGCCAAACCCCAAAAATTAGTTTCCGTCCTAAAGAATGAACATTTGTAAGTTCCGATAGTACTATAATACATGATTCTTGCTGCACTTAAACAAGTACAATTTTCAACCAAATCAAATCGATATTCGATTATATGGCTAAAGTCTTAAACTAATTAAAGAAAGATACAAGATCATGTTTTACTTTTGTACAGAATGCACATGTTTTATTCCGGCTGGTTATCATGGAGATTGGTACTCACAGGAGAGTGGTGCAGATATAAGGACTAGCATTGATGTCAACCTTTGGAGTAGAATCTCAAATCCACAAGAAAAGCTAGAATGTGTAGATATATACAGACATAAGCAAGAGATCTCACTACTAAAACAACTGAATGACACCATGCATAATAGTACTATGCTAATGACAGTCGCGTAGGTTTTGGTTATAACATTTAGAAAGAAAATTTGAGCAATAAAAGTGACAAAGCAATCTGGTATATTCAAATTTGATAGGTTATTTGGCAATAGACGGAGAATGAAATGTTTCCGATAATTTTAGAATTTGTTAGATGTTTTTCTGCATCTTTAATTTGATTTATTTGTTTGATATTCATACCTGCAGTCGTCAACTTTTTATATTCACTTTGGAAAAGGGGGTTGGTTAGAACGAATTGCAAACAAAGTTGCCAAAACTGAAATACATGTATAACCAACAAAACATTTCAAATTTGAATGAACTGTAAATGACAGACAAAGCGTTTTACATTGTTTCAGGGGAGACACGAGCACCACTAAGTGTTACTTCTGTGTAGATGTTCTGTATAGGACAATAAATATAATACAGTACAGAAGAGGTAAATGTTGTTTTCCCTCATTCTTCTTGATTCATTTATCGTATAGTGTAATGCTGAAATATAAAACTTGTCCATGATTAAAAAAAATGTATGTACATATATATAACATTTGAAACCATGAACTATTTCAATATTGTAAAGCGTTTAGTGTTACGTCCATTTATTATTTATATATTTTCGCAATTTCTTTCTCCGGACTAGTCTAAAGAAGATACAAGTGTAACTAGTTATATCAAATTAATACAGTGTAATTATGTCTTTCAGAACACTGCGTCAAGAGTACAAACGTACCTAACATACAAGCTTGCAGTGGATTGAGGACTGGACTCCCAGATATGGACAATACAGTTACTATGTTTAGTTAGTACCAATTATAAACCTCTTTTGTCTATCCCGTGGTTAGCTTATCAGCAAGTAGAACGGGAATTTGCAAGAAACATGTTTTAGTGCAAGTTCTAAACGTTCATAATGGTACAGACCTATGACAAACCGTTTTCATATTTATTCGATGTTTAAGATACCTCATATAATGTAAAAGTTATATCTTAAATAATATGAAAGATATCTTATAAGATATATCAGATATCTTATGCAGTATTTACGATATCTACTGTAATATATGCTATATCTCTCCAGATACCCTATTAACTATATAAAATATCAGATATATTATATAGTCCATGTATACGAAATATTTTATATAACATATTAGATATCATAACTATGCATTTTATCAGAATTCTTATTAATTATTTGAGATATCTTATAGAGTGTACAAGATTTATTATATGTTAACTAAGATAACTTATATAAAATATAAGATATATGATATGTTATATTCGGTATCTTAAATGTTGAACAAATATGAAAACAGCTTGTTACACAGAACCTATTGGAATCATTAAAATCAATCCTTCAGTATTGAAAATCATCACCGATTCTAGTCAAAATCAACGCATAAAAAGGTTATTATTTTTTTTACTTAAAAATGTATTTGTCGAGAGATGTTAAATGTCAACAGCATTATGTTACAGGAGTTAGTCCGAAAGATGTAAACTGCATAACTACAATGGAAGGCATGTATCAGTTCACATATGAGGTTGGAGGGTCTATATCACGTGGAGGGATTTGTAATAATTCTAACAGTATGATAGCAGCTTGTCAGGACCCCGGATCTGCTTACGTAGACAACAAATATTTCCAGATGAACTATTCCAGATGTCATGATGTATCCACGTCAAAGGACCAAGGTACATTTTTTAAGCATTTTAAGGACATGTTGCATATAATTTTCATACGCTGGAATTATATCGAAATACGCCGATTTTTCTTGGGAATATTCTACTATTTTTTATCTATTGACCAATTGAATGGTAAATAAATATTAATGTATCAAAAGTGTCATTAAACTGAATAAAGCAACCGCTAACCTAAAATACACAATCTTATTGTACTATTCACTTTGAGAAAGATTCTGCCGTATTTATTCACCTACTTAAGAACTTTTAAAAGCCTTCATTAGAATGTAACCTGTTTAATTTTACAGATATACGATACCGTTGTATGGGTTCTTGGTTTGCTGTTAAGAATGGAGTTGGATACATCTTTGCCGCAGTAGCTGCTGTTGTAGAGGCAGATATAAGAGAAAGATTCAAGTGCATGGTAATTGATATGAGACCAAGTCATACGGAATGTTTTGTTTTAATCGTCAGCATTTTCCTAAGATATTCCTAGGTAGAACTCCTGACATTGATTCGACTTTTTTCCGTAATATATTTCAATATTCTAAATGCAGCATTATTTCTATTTAAAAAATGAAAAAAAAAACATGAAATGAAAGTATGGTTAACATAGTGTGTAATTATGATGGTTTACAGATGACTATGAAGGACCAGAAGGATCCTAATAATTGGGTTCGTTGGGTGATGAGTAGATTTCCTACCTGTAACACATTAAACAGTATATACGATGGCGACAGAAAACTTATTTTACGCAGAGGTGAGGTATTTAGTTGTTGTAGATGTTTTTATTTGCCCATTGGGCTAACTGGAACTTCTGCTATATCTGTGCTATGTCTTAGTCGTCTTGCTTCTAATTGTATGATTCCACTAATGTTCTGCATGGCTTTGGGTTCATTCACGTGGATTCATTTTAAATTTCCATTCAGTACCATGACAATAGGTCAATATGAAACTGTATCGTAGATAAATTTAAATATTTCTCTAAAAAAATGAATAAAAATCGATAATATGTGGTATTATTCTCAATAAGTAAGTAAGAATTCTTGATATTCTGAAAATGAAGGGTCATATTTGTTTTATACACTACGAGAATTAACAAACATATTTGAACCCCCGTTATATTTTACAGTGTTACCACCTACTAACTACCTCCATCCTCACTGTGTGTTACCCAGGAATATGTCTGGGCAGTGGTTCACACAAGGGAAACAGTTTAAATCAGACGTTTTCATTAATGAAACTCACATTAGCTTCAAGACACGAATCAACCAGTTTACTATTAGGAACTCGTACTATTCTTGTCAACAATCAAAGGATACAAGATATTTGATGACAAGAGTTACAGAAGGGAAATGGTAAATGTTTGTTTTTCATTTCTGGTCTTTGTCCCTGGATTACATTCTTTTGATTACCGCTATAACCTTGGTTCCCTGGATTACTCTTGCATAACATATAATAAAAATAGACGGATCCACTTTTTCCTGAAGAAAATTTTAAATGTTCTTATTTTTATGTGGGAACATTGAGAAGTATTCAGAAAGCAGTATATTTCAATAATCAAGTAAGTAAGTAATTTTTATTTAAAGTCGGGTTAATGAGTATATATAACAAATAAAAAAAGCTCTCCACAGCTTTTATACCGACTAATCAAGCAACTTTGTTTTTAGCTTGTATTGTAAACACAAAAGAAGACGATGCATGTTTTAATGGGGGGGGGGAATGTGGTGGTCCATCGCAAGACCCCCTTTGCAAATCTCTGGATCTGCCAATGCATGCATGCTTTATTCCTACTTCTTTGTACCGAGAGTACAATATCGAAAAATGGTTGACTTTTTCGTGTGTAGGTGATAGTTGTAATTTGCGAATTGTGTGAAATTTAAAGGCTGGAAGTATCCATCAGTAGAAATTATTACATTAAGACACAGAAGTTTTTGTTGTACTATATCTCTTACATGGTATCAACAATAAAATAGCCATGATAATAAGTACGGTGTCCATAGCGAAGTATGATTATTATATATGATAATACAAAGATTTTATGCTGAAATGCTCACTTTAAGCAGTTTTTACCTAATTTATTTTGTATAAAATGTTGTGTCGAATTGCACTTGAAACTTTTACAAAAGATTATTGAATTGTGAACACTGATGTGGCACACCCAGAACTCTGATTTTACTACAAAGACAAAATAATACGCAAATTAAAAAAAATATGATAAAAAAGACTACACACTGCAAGTAAAAATCGGCTCTTGAATCTGCATTGTTTGAAATGTAAGCAAGTATCACGCTCTGTCTATTTGTCGCTAAATACAAATCGATTGGTTGCTTGTCTGTCTGAGTATCCAGCTGACAAAGAAGAAATCATCTTTTTTTCAGTGAGGTTGATTTAGTGTGTTTTGATATCTTGCCAAGACACCATAGCGTCGTCCGATATAGAATTGGTAAGTAGATCAGCCTGGTTGATAAATGTGTCATACAAAATGTTTATCAATTTGGCCCAGTATCCTCGGAAAGTCATATTGGGTATCGGCGTGCTTCATCTGAATACAGCTATCCTCATATAATACGACAGTCTTCGGACATAATACGGGGCCAATATGAAACTAAACAATGTCACATATTATCCGATTACGTGTTAATTACATCTTGCACGGTCTCATGCACATGGTTTTGTCACTGTGTCTTGCATTTCGAGAGAGAACTGACACTTCTTTCGGTTTCATGTTTCACCAAATATTATATTTCAGTCTTTAGTACAATTTTGACTGTGTTGTCATATATAAGTATACATTATGATGATTTTTTGCACACTTTATGTACGTAAGTCATTTTTGTTTTTGTGATTTTTTTATTTTTCCATTATAATTACAAGATCATGCATGGTATAAGATGAACAAACCAAGATGTATAAAACAGTCCTAGATACTGTCTTAAGATAACTTAGTACTATATATCATTGTTAGGTAAGCCTGTCAGAATATCTCCAAATGAAGCCAGGAATAACAAAGTGCTTGTCAAAAAGTTCAGAGAAGCGTGTAGTTGGATGTCTTTCACCTTCAACAGAGATGAAATTGATTGGAAATATGAAGTTTTAATATGTAAGTACAAACGCCCTTTATTACTTATTGGTATACCATCTAACAACAGTTTCGTGAAAATTGGGTGGGCCGTTTTGATGTTTCTAGTCTTTGAAGTCCCTGTGTTGTTTACTCTTCTTTTTGCTCAGAATTAATTTATCATAAAAGATCAGGACAAGAGCCAATTACTGGTCCATGTTCTCAGTTTTTAGTGGAGTCCTAGTTGCTCATTTACTTTTGTCTTTTTGTACTGTTATTTTGGTTAATTTCATGTTCTTTGCATGAGTGTCTATTTTCCCAGTCGTTATTTTTGGATAATATTCTTTTGATTATTTTTCGAATCCTTGTTACCTTGATACCCCACGAATACAAAACAATCAATTGGAACATAATTTGAAACAAGATATAACATTTCAATATTAAACAATGTAACAATGATTGTTTTATATCAAGATATTGTAAGCCTGTTTTACAACATATCCTCAAAAGTCTGTGCTTTGTTTATTGTTTCCATTTCATGTATTTCAGTAAATCCTCCTGCACCTTTTCCATGTCCTATTGCGGGACGGTATTATTTTGATCAGAGCTTCTCAACGAAAGTTGAAAAGTACAACACGAGAATCCGAGGCGTGACTCAACGTCCAAGATCTAAAATCTACTGTGCAATCACCGTATCTGAGATGAAATCTTGCACAAATGACGTCAACAAAATAGCAATAGACGCAGAGTACTGTGAAACACTGAATTACAGGGGAAAGCCGATCGGAGAATATGGTATTGATATGTATTCTTGTACAAGGCATTATATAGCGTAGGTCTTAAAACCAACCTCAAATATATCTCCGTTGAAAAACTAGATAAAAGTCATTGGAAAAAGCTAATTTCTTTGTTGTATTTGTCTGTTTTCCATGTCTGGTCTTTGTCCCTGGATTACATTCTTTTGGTTACCGCTAAGGTAGTGCACATTGTACCTAAATAAAATAAAGGCAGACAATCACAGTTTCATGGAATCATATGCGTTCTGGTGTGATAAAAATTTATTCCTGAACCCCGCCAACATTTTTTATCACAGTGGCTTTAAAAATATAAAGTATTCATTTCGGGTATCGGAAACGGTCCTAGTCTTCGACTTCTAGACACCGTTTGTATATGATTGTATAAAAAATTTTGAAAGTATTGTCCTAATTTGTATTCATTTTTTTTAATTGTACATGTAAATTAAATTGTGTAACCAAATCTTTTATCGTCAGATGTATCGGACCACGAATTAACCTGTGTTGGATTTTGGATGGAGGATTACAAGTCGTATCTAATGACGTGGGACCAAGAGGATGCCATTTCTAACTTCAGATGCTGGGTACGGAAATCTCAATAAGAAACGTTTATTCAAACGTCTAGTTATTGGAGACAATAAAACGTCACCATTTTTGTTTGTTGTCATCAAGACAAAACAAATTAATTCAGTCCAACTGTGCATACAACAACATGAACGTACGAATCATGTGTACACATTTATTTTAAGGTTAATATATTTTTTGCATTCATTGTATTCAAGTTGGTTCTTTTGTTCTTTTTGTTGTGAAAACTGGTCATTTTAAATTACATGAATTCATGACTCCTCGAAAAATTGCGTTTTGACAACGTAACTGATTCTTTCATGTATTCTGTGAAGGTGTACGAACGACTTAGCTGGACAGACGTTGCAATGTCTAGATCACAAAATGCCAGATGTCCACCATATCAGAAAGCTGAATCTTACTTGTTACCTGGCACAGGACTGTCCCTGACATTACGTGAAAGTGAACGACTGTGTAAGTTAATTATTGTATATTAGATCTTGTCTTGTTGTTAATTTGCTGTAGATGTTTCCTATATTTGAAAAACAATGCACATGTTAAAGTAGCAGTCTTTATATAAAAAAATAGCCAGGAGGTGATTCATGTCTGTCAAAAACCCACAAAATTCACTTATATTTCATATTCAGAAACCGTTACAGATCGCATAACCTGTTGGTTTTTCATTTGGTTGTTGCACTTTTGAGATAAATATAAATCATATAAATGCTTTGTAAAATTGGTACTTTGCAAAAGTTTTGGTTCTCAATTTGGTTGATATGTATGGGAAATGAAAGATGATTTTCTCCTAAATGCAGATCTGTATGCAGACACGACGAAAAAAAGATCGAAAAAGTATTGTTGATTCGCAGGGTTTTGGGGCACTTTTCTACGCCTTTATGATGATTTATGTATGGCTGCATGGAAAGGACTAAGTAGATGTCATGTATTGTACTTGTGATATAAATGTTATTTATTGTAGTGCATGTATGTCGATTTTATAGGCTCCCATGAGCTTATGTTGTATTGTTTTAAAATATCGACGTTAAATAAAGCTTTTGCATTGTATTGTATTTGTAACAGCTCTACCAATCTCTAAATGTATAATTGCATGTATTAAACCTACATTTCAGTTGATGATTGTCCGCAGAGATTTGATCCTGGTATTGACCCCTACAAAAAACCCACAGTTATATACATCCTGAATGAAGGACGCTGTTTGAATTATAATTTTGTACTCATGTGTGTGAGTTTACTGTTGTTGACAGTCATTGGAGTTAGAACATTTTGAGTTCCTGGTCTGTTTGATGTTAATGAGTATGAAAGTATGAAAGGGAGAGAGGAAAGTGATGTGACCTTAAGATGTGCAAGTATCGACGATTTCGGATTATGGTATAATACAGACCATAATTCAAGAGCATCTGAAAAATGATTGCATCGTCATACTTAAATTACGAAGAGACTTACATGTGTATGTACTATCATATACATGTTGATATAAGAGTTATACCTAGCATTGTTTGTTACAACACTTCGCCACTAAGTCTGTGTAAGTACACGATATTCCTCGATTACTTGGTCCAAGAACTGCAGTTCCCCCCTATGGGAGCATTCTATTGTAATTTTGTATATAAGCATCTGAAGTCGTTTTTTTGTAATTCTGCTTGATTGTACCACATATATTTAACAACTTTAAAAATTTTCCCTTCATTTATGTATTACAAAATGATCATACCATTTTTGTATATTACTTTCATCTGATTTGTATGATGTATGTATGTATTTGTACATGTTTTATTAAATAAATCTATAAAAACTTCATGGAAGAAATAAAAAAAAACCAATTGCTATCTAGTTTAAACTTTAATAAGTTAATGTTTGAGTAATAAGACAATATACATAAGTACACGTTGTACAATTGTGTCACCATGGTCATATTATACACCATCATTTATAGTATTGAAAGCCGTCTCATACAATGATAACAGTTTAAACTGTATTTTTTTTATTTCTAATCCCCAAGGAATTTAGAACAAAAAGTTGAAGCAAAGTCGCACCAAACATCAACTCTTAGAAAAATAAAATATCTTCTTTTCAACTACTTGAGATGCTTTATGAAGTCTTTATATCGGCTATCAGATTTCATTTCGTTCCTTTCATATGGGATGAAAGCCATGTACGTTTTCATGCGCGGGGGTCCATTAAACTCTAAAGACAAACTTCCACTGTAGACAATACACTCTTTATCTCCTATCAAATACAATATTTGTGTATGATATACTCTCATATTAGAATATCTTAAATGTACCACTATCATACTAGTATTGGTTTAAAATATTTTGTTATGTGATTTCAGTTTTCAAATATGTAAAAGAATAATTGTTGATTGGGAAAGGAAGGGCCATCGGTCATAGACCCAGAAGCTTGAAATGGTCCATTAAAGTTACTAGATTTCATGTAGAATATTTTTAAAAAGGATAAAATGAAGTCAATTTCCATGTATTTGAAAATAACAAAAATAAAATGAAAATAGCAATTAAACCAAATGAAAAGGTTTAATAGGAAAAAAATAACAGATGAATAAAAGATGAGTTAATTTAATACCCGATTTTCTTGGTAGCTTCAGTTTTCTTGACCCTGTTGAAGACTTGACAACACATGTCATTACAAGTGGATCATTGATGTATCCAATGCAGAACTGGTATATTCCTTTTTCTTCTTGTACTGTAACGCGTAGAGTTTTTTTCGGGTAACTCCAATACAAGGTTCCTACTGTACAATTGTTTCTTATGACGACTTGGGGACTTTTACGTCTGAAATGGAGCAAGTGTTGTTTTTAAAATTTGTTTTAGTAAAAATGAAGTCTTGCGAGCATTTGCGATTGCATGGTAAAAAGAATACTGAAATAGCTTCCTATTGACTGTGTAGTCTTGATTTCTAGACAACAAAATTGTATTTGTTTCTTCTGTTCTATCGTTAAACTTTTACTTTCATAACAATTAAAAAATCTAACAAGTAACTTGCTTCGATCCTTACCTTTTAACTGCGATGTTGCACTTATCAATTCGTAGCGAGTGGCAAACAAACGCCACCGACAAAATGACGAAAAGACACTTTATTCCAAACATATCTAAAGCTAGAAACTGGGCAACTGTAATTTGCGTGCGGGATGTAACTTAACTTCAGGCACTCCTGAATTGTTTGTCTCTTGATGTTGTCACCTAGGGTACACACTGTACTTGAACTCTGTCTCTTTACATTAACATTATACGTCTTAGCTATTCATTTATTCGCTTATGTTATCTTTATGGAATTAAGAAAGTAGACGATAATAACCTTTGTTTTCAATTTTAAAGACATAAACGATAATCTCATACTTATATCATGTTTATTTTTAAAAGGGTCAGCTAAAACATTTTATAATAGATGTATGATGTTGTAAAATAAGAAGGTATTTAGTTATTTATGTAAACATTCAAGAATTCTTTTTTGTTGACAACTGATTATTAATGACATACATTATATTTTGTATCTAAAATGTGCAAACAACGACGAAATTCCAAAAATATGTTCAGGAAGTTGTCAGTCAGTCGCACTGTCGTGTTGGATGGTACAGTATCATTTTTTCCTGGAACAACTTGCATTGGAGGTGTTATTCAAGGAATATTCTCGGATCTTTGTTGTGTTATAAAGTAAAGGTCTTTGTAAAAAAAAAAATCAGGCAAATTGAGAGGTTTTGAAACCCATTGATCTGATAATATAGTCTTAATCAATGCTGTATTCTCTAATTGAAATTACCACCATTTGATCGCTGAATGTGTTTAGACAGAGTTATCTATCCCTTGTATGTTTATTTGCAGTACATTTCATGAAATTATTACTCATTTCACTAATATGTTACGGAAAATCGGGGCTTTTATCTTGAATAAAGGTGGTTCAAATTGTCAAATAACACTGTTAATTTGAATGTGTCGGTTTGTTTCATACCATGTTTCATTCACTGTTTGGCTCTTACAGTGACTGTTACTTGATATATGTAAACATGCAAGAAAAATGAAGGCTATAGTTTCAATGTTTCGATATGAGGTTTTTGATCAACTTCTCATAACAGATTTGAAGTAAAACAAAGCCAGATAGGTCTTATTTCTGCTTCATTCAAATAACACAAAGTGAGTTTACATTCGACAGTTATGTTGGCTTATTCGAAGACTTTATCTTGAACGGAAGGTATATTGCAAAAGTCCGTGGGATTCTATGGCTTTCAAAAGCAATTGTAAAATTGCCGTAATGGCTATCTGAACAGGTTTCTCCCCCTGAAACGATAAAAAAAATCTTCAAAACCAACACATAGATGTACTTGTCTTTATTTCACTTCATTTGAGCATCGTTCTATGTGAAGGCGCGTTTATTGAGATTTGGAAAAGGTATATGTTATACAGGCAGAAAACGGGCATCTTTATTCCAAGAAAAAAAAATCGAAAATAAAGATGAAATGAAGAGGCAAATAATAAACACTTAGGCTGGTAGACATCTGCAACTTCAAGAAAACATTCAGAATTTTAAAATGACAAACACTTGGTCCCAAAAACATTTTAACAAAATATCATCTTGATTCAGAAACACTTTAGGAAATAAATTAACTTTTACTGTAAGGTATCTGATCCAAGGTAATCTTTTCGTATTGAACCACTTGTTTGGTAATTCGACAGCGCTGCTTCTTTTTCTGATTTTGCTTGGGGTAATCTGTCAATTGCCTCATAGTATTTGCTTGATTTCGAATTGGGCAAAAATGTCGATAGACCACACTCGTACTTGCTTTACTTTGCATGGGCATTATATTGACTTCAATAGTACTTGCCTGCTCCAGCAGGGGGGAGATGTGTCAATTCACCCCCATAGTTCTGAATTATTCCAATCAGGTTTTGTGGACTTGTCGACACACCGAAACAAATAGCATGTATCGAATATTTATTCATTGGAACAAACACAACTTCCAAGTAATTCATTGGTGCATTCCAAGATATTGTGCCGTTTGAACAATTGGTTACGACCTCTTCCATAAGACTGGATCCCATTTTACTGAAAAAAAAAACAACGGAATACACTATAAATGTACTTAATTTGTGTGATGAACGAATAACTTATAAACCTAGTCGGAAAGCTTTATCTAGATAATAATGTTGAAATCTACCACCAATGGAAAATTTAGATTACAATAATATTCTATAATTTCATTGAATTTGTATCTGCGGGGCGCCGAATGAGACTCTTGTGGTTTTGTACTCAAAATTCAATTATGTACAGATAAAAGTGAATGTTGATCGACAAAAATGAGTTCAGATTAACAAAATTTATAACATAGTACAAATTTTCAATTTTGTGAGACAAAAGTCTATTTAGTGTCACATAAGTCAATTTTGTGTCACAAAATTGAATTTTTCACAAAAGTCCATTCTGTATGCAAATTAGTTTACAGAGTCCTTTGGATATACAAATGAAACCTCTCATCACGATTTTGTAAGAAGGTTTCTCATTGGATATAGTAACCGCGGGTCTCGCAGACGCAGGTTTCCGATTACTTCGAGCAAGGACATATCATACGGGTGATGAGCTATTCTGCAAAAATAAGTGTTAGATACCAAAATATTACTTTTTGCAGAATAACGCATCAACCAAATAATATTCCCTTGCTCGAAGTAATCCAAAACCTGCGAGACCCGCGGTTACTATATCCAGTGAGAGGACAGGCCTTACAAAAAACAAAAAAAAAAAAAAAAAAAAAAAACGTAATGAGAGAGATTTCATTTGCATATCCAAAGGATTCTATAAACTAATTTGCATACAAAATTGACTTTTGTGACACAAAATTGAATTTTGTGACACAGAATTGACTTTTGTGACATAGATTGACTTTCGTGAAACAAAATTGAATTTTGTCTAAAAAATGAATTTCGTCATTACAGAATAAAGTGATCATTAAACAACTTTGTGTAACAAGTTTAGTACGACAAAAATGATTTTATTATGACGGAATTCAATTCTGTGTACACAAAATTGATTTTGATTACAAAAAGATACGCTTACAGTAGCACGAAACAGGTGCATTGACAGGGTAAGTGTCCTAGTCTGTTTTTTTTTCTATAGATATATATTCTCTATTTATATCTTACCACATTGGACGAAAGTATACACATTAAAAACTCATGATTTTGTTCTTACCCGACTAAATTATAAATCCTTTACTTAAAACATTACACTTTTATTGACAGCAGCAAAACAAATTATACATGCAACATTGAGGGGAAAAAAGATATAAAGAGAGAGAAAAGGTTACATACATATAGAACCACACCTCCATCATTGCTACTGCATAGCTTCTATGGTAGAATCTTATTCTTGAATCAAACATAATACATGAGATGTTGTTCGTCTCAAACAATAAATATATATTGAAAAAATGTTGTCACGAGAATGTATGGTTCAGGAAAATGGGTAGTAACTTCTGTGATACTTAAACTGGAAGTATGTCCGAACAGCACGTAGTACAGTTAACTTACGAGCGCACACGCATAGTGTAATGATTTGGTGAAATGTGCGAACATTACCTGTACATCCCACGATGGCAAGGATGCGTTACATTGTAAGGGATCATTAAAGAGCTGCTTGTTTCAAAAATGCAGAAAAGCACGAAAACTATCCATCCTTTTGTCCCCTCCATATTTTTTTCTAATAAATTTCCGTCTTCTTGTCACTTTACGCTTAAATAGTCTTACTAAACAAGACTTGCAACTGTTGCAATGGTAATAGAATTTTACATCAAACAATCCAATGTCAAAAACCTACCGATTTATTGTTTTAATACCAACTTTACACGTACTTATGAAATAATTAAGGATTGCATACGGTGGCTTACAAGTGAAGATGGGTTAAAAAAATAAACAATCGAAAAAAAAATCGGTAATTCTCTTAAGTGTAAAAAAAGTATTTGGTAAAAAAAAATGAAGTGTGAAATGAGATCTCACACAATTATTATTAACCAGATTGAGCCAAATATTATTTACGAATATCAATGAGACGAAATGGGTAGACAATGATTTCGTTGAGTAAGTATGGGTGACCCCCCCCCACCCCCCTCAACGCTCACACACAAACAAAACAAAAGCAAATCGCTGGTTGATTATACTCGAGTCTTCTACCAAAAGAAGGTATAATACGGATTATCTTTTTATCAGATTTTATAAAATTCAAGAATGTGCTTTGTCTAGTTTAACACCCATTAGTTACACATGCATGTGTCCGTAATTTATTTGAAAGATTTTTAATAATGTATTTGATTCGTCCCGTGGATTTTAAGATGACAAATTTCTGCAAATCTTGTGGCCATCTGCATACCATTCCAGTATTTTTTACGTGAGGTCAAGAAAGTAAACAAATCGAAAACAAAATTTTTATACTAAGAAAACGAAATCAAACGAAAACAAACGAAAGCTGTAAAATCAAACTAAAACTACGTTGGTAAACATAAAAACGAAAACTACAAAGAAAACTAAGTGAAAACGTCAGTAATGTTTGGTCGTCGTCATTAACTCGTGGGTCGTTACGGTGTATCCATCTGCACTATGAAATCTGATTTGTTCAACGTGTCATAGTTTTCCTTTCCTCTTTCGTCTACCCCGGACTTGACTTTTTATGACCAACTCGGTGGTGTTTCTAGAAAAGCAAAGGACGGTTACCCTATCGATGCACCTGGTCCATGCTCCCAGTTTTTAGTGGAGTCTGAATTGCCCATCGTAAAATCTTAGTTTCCTTGATTACTCTGTAAAAGAATTTAAAAAAAAAGTTGACCGATAAACGAGAAATTTAACCAATGATTGCAACACAATAAAGGATGAGCAGACAGAATATTAAAGGGTAGTGTTATCAGTAAAATATATTCGGAATCATCATGTTGTTTTTTTTAAAATCGAACTATAGACTCAAATATATCTTTATTGTATAAATATCTTGATATATAATGATACACGAATAGTATTGCGTAATGAGTTATTGCTTACTTAATTACACAAATCCTTGTACTTGATTTATAGGCTCTTTATGGGTCCTGTAATTTGGAAAAAAAATTCTATTCTATTCTATTCTATAACTACATTGTATTTCATGTGAGCTATTGCCACCACTTGGCGTCCGTCGTCGTCGTCCGTCGTTAACAATTTTTCAAAACTCTTCTCCTCTGACGCTACTTGACCAATTAGAACCAAACTTGGTATGAATGTTCCTTGGGGTATCCTGCATAGTACTGATGTGGGGATTTTTAATTCGTTGAAAAATATGGCCACCGTTACTAAAAATAAAACATAGGGGTCAGACAGTAGTTTTTTTCATATTTCTCCAAAACCGTTGGTTAAGTCAAGTTCTTTTTAATTCTGAAAAGTGTCCAAGGGATCTATGTTGTCAGACGACTTCTTGTAAGAGTTATTGCAATATGAAAATTTTTTTTTTTTTTTACAGTTTTCAGCCAATATCTTGAAAACTATGATAGAATGAAACTTTCAACTTAGTTGCTGAAATGATCCTTATGATACGACATACGAAAGTTTGTTGGACCACTCCTTGTTAGAGTTATTGCCCTTGAAAGGCAAAAAAAAATGTTTTTAGCAGTGTTCAGCCAATATCTTGAAAACTATAATAGCAGAGTTGGCCAATCTCATTAGTGATGTCATATTCACTAATTTGCATATCATTAAGTGTCATATTGGTTGGCAAATAAACAACTAAATAAACAATCGACAATTTCATGATTAGAATCCCAATTTTCAAAACTTTTATAACTTTGTTATTTTTTATCCAATTTTGGTTCTGTAAAATGTTTCATTTAGATAAAGTAGTTCATATTATGTATGTGAATTATAACTGTTTTACTTGAAAAAATAAATTTATAATGATATTTATATGTAAACATCTACTTTTGTATAAAATTATAATTAAAATTTTATGTACATATAGTCTAATTACTGAATATTTATTTAAAAATTCCATGGATAAAAATAATTTTATTTGCAATGTTCATCCTCCCAAGTCAGGGTTTTGAGTCCACCCTCGCTCCCTCAAACGCCTGACATCACTCATTCATATTTAGCGGGTATCGACCTGCGCCACCTAGTGAGTTACCTAAATTTAACCCGGATCCAAAATCCAATCAAATCACTCGTAATAGAAACTCTTCGATATAACTTACAAAATGGCTACATACACATAACGTCATTTTTTTCGCTTAAGACTCTAAATTTAAATATGATCTACAGTTATTATTTTTTGGTCATAATGAATCATTAGTGACATCTTACAACTATCAGTTACTCGTATCATTGTTTACCTTTCCACGGACATTTTATGTCAAATCAATTTTCATTGGTGCTTCGCACCCGGAGAAGCAACCAATCGGAATTGGCTGGACGATACCCGCTAAATATGAATGAGTGATGTCAGGGGTTTGAGTGAGCGAGAGTGGACTCAAAACCCTGACTTGGGAGGATGGCAATGTTGGGGACCAAAAGAATTTTTTCAATTATCTTTAAAAATGAAAAAAAGTTATGATGCTTTAAAGTTGATACCCTATGCCACTCAATGGAATTTTTGCCAACCAAAACCAAATCGCAGGCAAATGATGACATCACGAAGAACTCTCCTATAGATAGAATGAAACTTCCAACTGATGGAATGATATTTATGATAAGTCCTACCAAAGTGTTTGTTGAGTCAAAATTGTTGGAAAGCTCCTTATTAGAGTTATTCCTCTTGAAAGACAACAAATAACCAGGTGAACGATTCAGGCTCCTGGGAGCCTCTTGTTGAATTATTATCATATCAATACACATTATTTATCGATATGCGGTGCACCTAAACTAAGGATAAGCATTTACAAAAATCAACTGGTTTTCTCACTTCAGTAAACTCTTCTTCAACAGCCACCCAGTAAGTAAATGACCTTCACATACTCTAAATCATCATTACGTTTTATTGTCAGTCGAGCGCTTTAACAGATGATCTTGATGGAACCGTTAGACAGAAACTAAAAGTTACTGTTTTAATCGCAGTTTTAGCTTGATTCAACAGAGTCATGGCCTATCGTGCAGTCGGCTCGCTGTCATTCTGCAGACTGCATTTAGGTACAAAAACCAGCAAATATATGTCACTCCAAAATTGCTGTATTTCAATTTAAATTATGCAATATAGTTTTACATGTTCAGGGTCACGTTACGATTAGTTGTTTACTTGGGCCTGTCATCATTTTTTTACAGTTAACTTATTTATGTCACGTTTAATGAAAGGTTACAGTGTCCCATGGCCCACCTCGGTGGTCTCAAGGTAGCCTGCTTCAATTGTGGGAGGTTAGCTCCCCATCCAAGTTACTCCAAAGACTAGAAATTGGAAGTCAGTCCCCCTCTATGCACACAGTATTTAAAGGAATAGAGTGACATCTTGTTGGCTTGGAGTTAGAATAGTGTGTCCGAGTGGAATGGCTTGCCTACCAGTGGGCTGTTGCATCTGTGAGCGTGAACATTAGATCTGGCACAGGGTGTAGGTCTAATTCTAAGCAGGGCAAATTGATTAGTCAATCATTCATGTCCTGAAATGAACTTAATATATATATAATAAAAACGCCCATTGAAGTTTCTTACATCTTTTAATGATTGAAAATAAATTCATTGTAAATTGCTGAAGACCCAAGCCATACAAATTTAATTAGGCATGTGGTCATGTGACCGTGTTATGTCATTGGTTCTTAATTCATAGATCAAGTGGTTGAAATGCATAGGGCGTCTGCTTTTGTTGCATGATTTCTACAACTGCGAGTGAAAGTATTGAAAATTTTGGTTTGCCAACAAATTTAAAATCAGGTTACAGGTGTATCATTTTAAACCACTTTGAAAAAAAAAAGATACACTGTCTGAAATATTAAACTATTACATGTATGAAGACTATATAGTCAAACCTCGTTAAGTCGAAGTTGAAGGGACCAGGCAAAAGTGTTCAAGTCAACCAAGGTCGAGTATAATCCAGAAATGTATTTGTCTGTGATTGTTTCTGCTTTTTTAATGACTTCCACATGTTGTATTGCTTGATTGCTTTGAATAACTCAAAATAGGGAGTACCTTTAAACCATGTGCACTACATTACAATAATTAAATTTCAGATTTACTAGCCAAACAAACGTAGTCGCAAAAATACATCAGTTATTATCATCTATTCTGCATGTAATTAAATGATCGGATATCATTGATTGATAACCTCTAGTTATCCAAGATTTCGATTCATCCAAATTTGAGTCATCAGAGGAAACATTGTATTGGTGTAACAGAATTTTTGCAGACTGTCAAAATAGTTTGAGTTATTATTTATGTTTTATTAATTTCTAATTTTTGAATTGTGGGACCTCATTCGTAAAAAAGGTGGGATTTCTCATATTAGTGCAATAACTTAACAATGCATCAAGCAGTTTTTGTGAATATTTGTTGAAAAGTTTGTTTCTATTAAGTATTAGTGTATTTTATATATTTTGGATCTTACATTTTTGAGATAATGGACATAATTCATACAAATATGGGACAATTTCTCATTTTTGGACCTTTAACACTTGCACTGAATGCTTTAACATGTTAATTGTTTATTTTACCCCCATTTGCAAAGTGGATCTAAGCTTTTGATTTTTACATGGAAGTCATTTGACTTCTGAGTTTTAAAACCATCTGATGTCGATCAAAACGACTTCCGGTTGATAACCGCCTTAAAAGTACTACCACTGTGAAAGAGGTTTGGCGGATGAATATTAAAAGGTATCAAATTGATTAGTTCATATAAATAAATTGCACGTTTTTACAGTGTAAAATTGGAATTATATTTTATATGATTGATTGTCAAAGAAAAATTTAAATACATATTCAGAAGTTTGAATTATATTTTATTAATGCCTTTGATATCCATATATGGATTCCACGTGATTGGCTACATTTAAAACTAAAAATAGGTTGTCAAGATTACAAAATTAAAATGAAATGAAACCAAACAATAAATAAGAAAAAGAAATAATAATTTAAATTGAAATTTTGAATAATCAGTATTGTGTGGATGTGTAGTTCTAATAGTGATGAAAGCGCTGATCACGTTGTAAATGATCAATCTTTTTGGAAATACATAAAGATCATATTACCATTAGCGGATTTTAAAGTTTTTTAGAATACCTATGATACATTTTATCTCATGACTTCCGAGGTTTAACACCATCGGCGCTTTGTTTATATATGGGGTTTATAGAAGTACTTTGTCCATCTGTCTGTTTATGTTATTTTTCAAAAGTCTTTATTGCAAGTTTTTAAGTTATTTAACAGCTTCCATTCAGGTCAAAATATTATCATTGGTCTTTCATTTTTAAAAAATAGGATCAAAATTGAGAGCTGCATGTATATCAGAGTTGAGTTTTGTGTCAATATTAGCCACATCTGTTCAGGGTTTGGCCTCAGACATATATGGCTGTGGTCTGCACAGTATTTTATTTAAAAAAGTGTCTGCAACCATTATTTTTTTTTTATGAAAGTGAACTAGATTTAATTCAAAAATGAAGTAAAATTAAATAGACAAGAGGAAACTAAGCAAATACATGTAGTAACCGAAACATCCAGCAGCAAATACAGGTAGGCACACTAGGTGCATGCACTTATATGTCATTTATTGGTAATTTTTTATTTCAAGCATTGCATGCTAGGCTAGTGGTATACATCAAGCCATCTGGAATATGTATCAGACTGGTTCTTAAAAATTGGTCAGGGAAATAAATTCAAAGTGAAAGTAGCCTTTTAATTGATATGAAATTAAAATATGTAGTTCTTAAACAAAGATTGATTGATTGTTGATGTTTGACACCCAAGCAGCAGTATTTTAGCTATATCTGGGCGATGAACATGAAAAGGATGATTAAACAAACATGAAATGAAAAATGGGATGAGACACAAGGATAATAGGGTTGACAAATTTTGATTGCCACTGGAATTAGGGAGAAGTGGGTAGAGTCGGTAATTTAGCCTCCTGTTGCAGGGGAGAAAAGGTTCCTACTCCTACCTAATACCACGGCATGGTTTTTTAACATGTGAGGAACATGGCATTTTTCCCAACGCCTTACACCACTATGGTTTGCATTCAGATTCTCCATATTATGGTCTGACGACCCCAGCATGTAGCATGCCAGGGGTATCCCATTCCACTACCTGGAGCACACAATCCATTTGCTCTGTGGGCAGAGTGCCCTATCCCTCAGCCAGGGTTCTGAGTACTATTTAGTTGCCTTTTACGACAAGCTTAGTGCTGCTGTGGGCCAATTCTTTTGACAAACGGATCCACAGTGGGCCATAAACAAAGAAAAAGAAAAATAAACTATTTACAGTGCATGTATTTTGATCCAGTATGCTTAATTTGTTTTTTTTTTTCAATGGACAACGGTTTACCTATCCTATCTTGCCCCTGAAATTGTATTATATGTCTGTGTATGAACTGTGATAAAGTCACTATCTAAACCAAAATGACATTTTCATTTTGTAATTCTATAAAACATTATGTAAGATTTTAAAACAATACAGGTCAGAACTATTTCTCAATTTAGATAACAATCTGATTGTTATGTTGGTAAAAATAACAAAAAATATGACTTTTTTTATGTTGACACCATATATACCCAGGGTAGGAAACTCACTCAAATTCTAGCCAGTCCTGAATACAATTTTTCAATACATTTACTATATGGCTATATAGATTTTCGCTAAAATTAGCCAGTCTTGGGTTGGCAGGCAAGCTACTATTTTTAACTCTGATATACCTTTTGTTTTTTTTTACAACTAGTAGTACATTTGTATTGTTTGTATTGTTCTTTCATCCATATAGTTTATATGATAGCATTTATATATTCTACTCTTCCTTTAGATAATGGAAAAATCATATCCCCTTTGTATTGTGGATGTTGTAAAGCTGACTACAAAAGGTAAGTTATAACTTTATTCTGTTGAAAGGAAACATTGTGTGAGTGAACTACTCTAGATTTTGAGAATTTTTGGTAGTTCATGGGATAATTTATCATGAAAATGACCTTTTGTGCAACAGAAATCAACATGCAAAATTCTTCTAATTTTCAAATGTACAGTTTTACTTGCGTCTCTCTCAGACTAAAATTTACTTGCCTTTGGAAATGTGAAATGGAGATTCTAGAAAACTGTGTACCATACTTGCATTGATATAAGGAGTGATAAGAAATCATTACTCTCTGTTATTCCTATCCTAGTGTGGTTAGCATAGAATACAGATTTTTTTACATTTGTTTAACCTTCTGACTGGAAAGCATAGTTATCTTCAATCTAAAATAAACTTATTTGCTTCAGTTACAGCTCTTGATTAAGAAAGTCTACATATAATTTTGTTATTCTTTTTTTCTTTCTTAAATTGAAGTTACATTTTAACAAAAATTACAAGACTAAACTTTTCATATATATGTGTGTATTACCGACACATCTTAATCTTTTAAGTGAAGTGATCCATGACATACCATTTGCGACTTCTCTTTTTTATGTGATTAAATCTTGATTTTTGTGTGTTTCCAGGGACCACCAAACAACATTAGCAAGATGCTACAGATCAGTAAACCACCATTTCACATATCTTCCTAATTCTTGGTCATCATTCGAACCATACGACTTTAAGTCAAGTTCTTATTATAAAACTAAAAATTTTATAAGTCAATCCATTCCATTAGGTACTTCATATAGATCTATCAGGCACTTTCATGTATCGAGAAAACATTGTGAAAAGGACAAATCAGTTGTTGAAAAGGCTGTTGAAGTAATGAAAGACAAGCTAAAACCACAGCAAGATGAACAAAAGGGAGTCATGGTAGAAGAGGTTAAAAAGGTGGATATTCCTAAAGTCAGACTTGTGGAGAAGGATATTAAAGTTGATGGAGAAAAAGATCTAGCTAAACCAAAACCTTCAGTGTTACAAACCTTAATGCATCATGCTAAATATTACCGTGATGGATTTGTACTGTTCTTTAAAGAATTGAGAATTGCTGTATCTTATTTATGGAAAAGTATTGTGAAAGGAGAGTCATTGACAAGAAGAGAAATAAGACAGGTTAGTACCTTACTGTAGGGTACCTTGTATGTGTACATATACATATAGTTATAAATTTTTTAGGAATTAACTTTACAGGTGTGGATGCATACAGAGTTACATACATATACTGATCTTTGCATAAGGCTTTGTTGAAGACCTTTTCATATTGATGGTTTTTCATTTTGATTTAAGAAATAAGTATCTCAGTAATTTTAATGGGTGCAGTTGCGCCCATTTTATATTTTGTTTTGGTTATGAATGGTTCTCTTTCACATTAACAAATTTGATTAGTTATAAATTGGAAATAATAAACTAGACTTTATAAAAGTCATTAATAAAAAATACCTGTATTCTGTTTGTTGCTTTTGCTTCACTTAGAAGTAGTTGTAAGTGCATAATATTGATAATAAAGATATTTCTTATAGGTCCTTTGTTATACTTGTAAGTATTCTTTATGTGTTTCAGTTGAACAGGACATCAGCTGATGTGTTTAGGATGATTCCATACCTTGTCTTTCTCATCATACCATTTTTTGAGTTGTTGATTCCATTTTACCTGAAGTTCTTTCCCAATGCATTACCAAGTACTTTTGAAAGAGGAAATGAAAAGAAGGTACAAAATGTTAATGTGAAGTGAAATTGAAGTTAACTCTATTGAAAATTAACCTTTGTCAAAGGATGAAGAAAATCTCTACAATGTACATCATAAGTGTTAATTGAAAATCCAGTATGTACAAACATTTACTGAAGTTCATGAGTTTTTGTTTTTGAGTACTTTGAATTATGAAAATATGATTCAATTTGTCATGCTTGGGTTACAGATGAATACATTGCTTTTGTGAAGTGTCCATTAACAAATCTCACAAATGAAGTCAACTCTTAATTTCAGGCTGAACTCCTTCTAAAAGAACAACTGAAAAGAAAACAGGAGATGGGTAAATTTCTACAAGAGACCATGGCAAAGACTTCACTGGAGAAGCTGAAGAAAGGAGGACCAAGTATGGTTGATGAGTTTTCAGATTTCATGCAAAAGGTTTGATAATTTGTCTAAGTATTGTCATGTGTGGAACAATGTCTAATTCAATAAACTTTATTTTTGACATAAAGAAAACAGGAAACATGCTTTTTATCAGTGATATCTGTCTGTCTGTATTTATTTATGATAATTGTTTTGTATGATGGGTTATTGGAAATTTGATTATGATGGATGTTTGCTGACATACTGTTGTTCCAGTATTGTTAGTAATGAATGTTTGCTGACACACTGTTGTTCCAGTATTGTTTGTGATGAATGTTTGCTGACACACTGTTGTTGCAGTATTGTTAGTGATGAATGTTTGCTGACATACTGTTGTTCTAGTATTGTTTGTGATGAATGTTTGCTCACACTTGTTCCAGTATTGTTAGTGATGAATGTTTGCTGTCACACTGTTGTTCCAGTATTGTTTGTGATGAATGTTTGCTGACATACTGTTGTTCCAGTATTGTTTGTGATGAATGTTTGCTGACATACTGTTGTTCCAGTATTGTTTGTAGGATACCAACTGTTGTAGTATTTGTGAATAATCTGAAACCACAAATTAAAAGTGCAAAAATCAGTAATCTGAATGCATGGATGTAAAGTCAAATGAAATGACTTGAAAAGTACAATCTCAGAATCACTCAAGTGTTAATGTGGCTGTAACTATCAATAATGGATGGTCTGACACCCTTTCAATTTTTAAACCACAAATCAATTTTTTATTAGCCCTAGTAGCCTCAGGGGTTACCAAAGTGTTCATTGTAATATATTATGATTGATGTTTGGCAGACTTGTTTTTTCCAACTTGCTTTTGTTAAAGTTGGTCATAATTTTAAGTGATATCCCACACACTCAGAATTTTACCATTTTTCTTTTCACAATAAGTAATCCTAAGCCCTCGATTTACATATCAATACTTGAAGCTTCCATTGGAAGTTGAAATTAGTCTTGTTTCAAGGTACTCTTTATATGCCTGTGGTTTGAAACATTTTTGATCTAAAATTATGTTAAAAATTGGTTAAATTTTGTGATAATTGCTCTATAAACATTTAAGTATCTTAGGAAATGTTTATCCTCCAACCATGGAAGATTGATTTCCACAAAATGAATGAAACCATAGTATAGTATAAACATTTGCTCTATCCATTCAATGATTTGATTATGTCATTATTCATGGTAAATTTGTAGTTAACAACTATGTTAATATTTTTTGATGGATTTTACTTAATCGTTTTGTATTATCCCCAACAGAACTTGAAATAATGCTTGATATTACACATTTGGCAAAGTAGTACCAATCTTAAATAATCATTAATACCAGTATCTTCTATTTTAAGGGTATTTCATAACAATACTTTCAATTTTATTGTTCCTTTCAAATAACAGGTATCTATTGTTTTGGCTGTTTAGGTGCGCAGTGAAGGCATTACAGTTTCCAATGATGAGATTTTGCACTTTTCCAAGCTGTTTGAAGATGAAATTACTATAGATTCTCTAACTCGAAGTCAACTTCAAGCATTATGTAAAATGCTTAATATCACCCCATTTGGTACTGATCACATTCTAAGGTTCCAGTTAGATGTCAAACTAAGAAGACTTCTAGTTGATGACAAGGTAAGCTTATGGCTTGATAGGTTTTCTATCTGTATAATACATGGTTCTAGCCCTCAGCAGGGAATGGTACCAAATTATATTTAGAAAAATAATTGTACTTTTAAAAACTGACATTAACCAACACAGTTGTTAATATATATATATATATATATATATATATACTGGGGTTTTCCAAGGTACTTATAAGATCCGAGTACAACATATCTCTTTCCTGTTTCAAAGTGTACTTTAAAAAATCAAGTGAAGCTGCACTTTAATTTATATTAAGTTAATAAGTATCAAATAAGATTTTTGGTTTTGTTGTGTCAACAGAACTACAAAACTCACTCATCCTTCACTATACAATGGTCTTTGATGAAATATTTTAGGACTTTTAAAGAATGGTTCGTAGATGTACAAATGTACCTGAAAGATTATTATTAGGTTGTGCTTGAATATGAAGATAACTCAACCTAAGTGCCCCATGATTTCTTGATAGATCCTAAGATTTATTTAATTTCAACAAAAATTAAACTCATACATTTTCTTTGACATGATCAGTTTACATGTAATATAGATATTTGTTCATATTTATAGGGAAATGCATTTATTCTGTCTCAGAAAGCTATGTTATGTCAAATATTTAATTACAATTCTAATTCTAAGCTGTGTAAAGCTTGATTGTCGTGTCTTTACTTGCCCCAACTGTTCAGCTTTTAACTTTTGTGGTTTTGTCAAAATGCCCCTGGCTAACCATTATATGAAAATGTTAGAAGAGTGGTACACTTTAAATAAGTAAAGTATTCTACAGTATAGTTTGACTTGATTGTTTTTTAAAATGTAGATGATTCTGAAGGAAGGCATTGACTCACTCACAGTTAACGAGTTGCAGCAGGCCAATCGTGCAAGAGGAATGAGAGCTCTTGGTGTGTCTAAAGACAGATTAATACACCAGTTACAACAGTGGCTTGACATGCACCTAAATCAAAAAGTGCCCACTTCATTGTTACTACTGTCAAGGGCATTGTATCTTCCTGAGGAGTTGTCAGAAGTAGACAGATTGCAGAAAACTATACAATCTCTCTCCAAGACTGCTGTATGTATATATCTTTGCTGGCTTAGATGTTTGTATTTAGACTATTAATTGTTGTGTTATGTTTATCATAGATACAATGATTAAAGCATTAGTCTAAACTTATAATTATTATGATGCCTCTTGAATAAATAAAATATTTGATATTAAATGTTAGCTGTGATAATAATATAAGATTCTCAGTGTACTTGGTCAAAGTATACATTTGTTGAATGGTGGTGAAAATTACTGTAAATGTATCAATTTTCGCAATTGCTAATTTTCATGGGTTCTGTCAAGTGAACATATTCACAGGTTCATTTTTTTTATTAAAAAATGATAAGCCTTATATTGTGTTAAAAATCAATTTCATAGGTAGTATTTTTCGTGCTTTTATGTTCTCTGCAAAAATAGTGAAAATTGGTACACCACAAAAATAAATTCTTCTACAGTAAATAATAAATATATAGATAAATAAGTTTTATTTATAGTTGGCATGAAATACATTATAATAAACATAAGTTCTATTGAGCTTCTGACCGACAGTACCTCGATCTACCTACTATTTTCTTAGTGAACATCGAATACAAGGAGATGAAATGATTGAAAACACTGTTAAAACCATAATATTTTATGCTGGCTATGTTGTTATTACCTTTGATTTTATTAGGCTGATGAAGCCACAATGAGAGCTGCTGAAATTTCTGGTGAGAAATTAGATCCTAGCAAGAAGATAGAAATCTTACAAGTCGAACAGGAAGCTATAGCTAAAGAAACCAAAGATAAAAAAGAACTTGAAGAGAAGAAGAAACAAGATCAAATGCAGGTAAATTATAATATGTATATAAAGAGCAGAGAATTACCTTCATAACAAATAACTAAATATTAGCTGTTACATCATAACTAAATAGTCAAGCTTTCACCAGTAAAAAGGGGTGCCGTAGTGGTTATAAACCAATCACCTGTTGATGTTTCAATGAACTTATTCTAGACTTAAGTTTTTTTTGAGAATTTTTCAGAATATGTAAAAGAGTATAGTAAACTTTTGCACATACAATCCTGTTTTGGAAGACAGGTGTAACATTTTTTTATGTGCACCGTTTTTTGTGATATATCGAAATCGTTTGACCGCGTTTGGCACAAAGGCTTAATTCAAAAGATAAAGGCATATGGTATATCTGGAAATTTATTAAAATGGATTGAAAATTATATGGCAAACAGAAACCAAAAGGTATTAATAGGAAATTGTCTATAAGATATAGATACTATTAAAGGAGGTGTTCCTCAAGGGTCAGTGCTAAGACGACTTTTTTTCTTATTGTATATAAATGACATTGCTGACAATACCACAAGTCTATCCAGGTTATTTGCTGATGATACATCACTGTCATATGCCTCCAGAAATATAAATCAAGTGACGAAAACATTTTCTTGGATTTAGAAAAGATAAATAACTGGTAAAAAAACTGGCTAGTAAATTTTAATTCCCAAAAAACAGAATATTTGTTATTTTCTACAAATCAGCAACTGGATAGACCAAGTATTAGATTCAATGATCAGTTGATTGATTGTGTTAAAAATCATAAATACTTAGGTGTTACATTTCATTCAAGTTGTAAATGGACTTGTCATATTCAAAATATACTAAAAGGTGCTTCCAATCAACTTTCCATGCTGCGTAAATTTAAATTTATTCTTAGTAGACAGAACCTGGAAAAAATTTACTTTGCCTATATTGCACCCATGTTGGAATATGCATGTGAACTTTGGGATGGTTGTACACAAGATGATATGAACAAAATTGAACGAGTGCAACATGAGGCTGCAAGAATTGTCACTGGTCTTCCAAAATATGCAAATATAGACTCCTTATATTTTGAAACTGGTTGGGAAACCCTTCAATCTAGAAGGAAAAGAAGGAAACTTAGTTTGTTTCATAAAATTCACCATCAAGATTGTCCATCTTATCTTAATGACTGTTTATCAACGAGATGTAAGGCAAAGAAACTTGCGAACTGATTCTGACTATCGCCAACCATTTACAAGATTACAGTTATTTCCCAACTTTTTTTTCCCGTCCGCAATTAGACTTTGGAACAATTTTGAATCAAATATACGTAATCTTCCAACCATTTCTAGATTAAAAAAAAACAAACCGATTTGAAATATATAATAAACCTCCTTCTTATTATTTCACAGGTTGTAGATTATGTAATATTCTACACACGAAACTTAGACATAGGTATAGTGTCCTGAATGCAGATCTATTCCGTGTTAATTTTGTGAATGATCCGGGTTGTGTCTGCGGCTGGGTGGTTGAAGATGCCATTACCTTTTGGAATGCCCATTATATTTTGAGACACGAGAACAATTGAAAAATAATACTGCCTTTTTACCAGAATTAACAGTCGAAACTTTGCTTTTTGGAAATGAAACCTTTTCTGATAATTTAAACAAAGATATTTTTAAAATCAGTTCAATTATTCATCAAAAAATCAAAGCGTTTTGACATAGGATGATCACAGCAAGCAATTTTAACTTCATTCTGTTAATATTTCCCATATTTACTCTCTTTTATACTCTTTTTTTTAGTTCAGATAACTATTGCCAAATATATTGAAATGACAAGTTCATCACATATGATAACATATATACTGTTCTTGATTCAGTTTTGTCACAAGTTGTTTACATTGTATAGTATGTTTTGTTGCTGATGTATGTTCACAAAATATTTGCAATTAATTATGTGGAAAGGACCTTTGTAAGTTGGTATAACTTATGTCCAATCCAATTGCCTGTACATTTTAGCAATAAAATATGTTTAAACTAACAGTTTTTCACTATTATATGAAATTCAGTCAGAACGACATGAGATTTCTCCAACCAAAATCAAAAATTTCGTTTGACATAGTACTTTTTGCATTTCTGACCAACTTAAAGATGCAAGCCATTACTAAATGTATTTTAAGAGTTTAACTTTTGTGATCACTGGTGAGGTATTTTTAGTAATTTAAACCTTAGGACTATTTTTTTTGTTTCTGATGAAGGAGATTACTTTGATACTTGGGACATATATACACATTGGTATGAATTTCTTTAAAGTATTTCCATCCAGAATCAGTAAATTACATAGGTACAATGAATATGTGTATTATATTCACTTTGTCTGTTTCTTATTTCTTTTTCTTTCCTTCTTTGTTGACAAAAAATTTTTGGTTACATTTTGTTTTAACTACTACTTGGGAAATTAATTTTTTATTTGGTGTATAGCTGTTTGAAGATGAGTTGTACTTGGCCTTCTGTTTTGAGTTCTACCAAACCTAACTTCTAGTATGACCAATATACAATGAAATTGAAAATGAGAGGTAATTTTAATTACACCTCTTGCTAACTTTCAAGTAAGTTTGTGAATGCATTTTTTCACTGAACTTGATACTTAAATTTTGTAGAAGGAAGAAGAGAAAGCTGAGGCTATTGCTGCTCGAGTTGAAATGGAAGGTGAAGATTTGAAGGATAGAGCTCCGGAGATAGCTGCTATGGCTAATGAAGGTAGTTTAAGATAAATATCTAATGATAGAGTTTATTAGTTTACAGTTTTTTTAAAGAGTTTTTTTTTAGGGAAAATTTTATAAAAACTGGATATGCTTGGAATATTAAGCTGTTGTAATTTGAGAAATTCATACTTATTAATTTAGTGAAGGACTTCATGAAAGTTTCAAGGTTTTTTTTGCTCACTGTAAACTCTCTACATTCCTAAGATAACATTATATTTCAGAAATACGATCAGTCAGTGCTGATGAAGAATTGTCTTCAGAAGACCTGAAAGAGATAGAGTCAGCCATTGAGAACATTGCTAAGGAAAAGAAATTTAACATAGACGAGGAAATACTACAGGACCTTAAAGAGGATGTTGATGAATACAAAGAGGTTTGTTTATTTTATAGTTAATTTAAATGCCATAGATTATTTTTATGTGTTGTTTTTAACTCACCAAGACCAAAGGTCTATATAAACTTGTGTCATCACTTGGCGCCCCTTGTTGTCTGTCATATATCTTTTGTTGTCCATCATCTGTAGTCTGTTAAGTTTTTCTTAAATTATTCTGTCCTTAAACTGCTATTCAAAATAACATGCTTTTCAGTCACCATCATCCTTAGGTGTCTAGTTTTGAAATTGTATCCATCATGTGCATAGTCAGAACAAAATGGTGACCATAGCTTTAAATAGAACATGGGAGTGAATTTCTTTACCTTATCTATATCTTAGGTTCTCCAGTTGCAGAATTACAAGATCTATAACTGTCTGTATTAATTCAATTTTGAGTGTGGGCTCCTTGTTATATTTATTGCCCTTGAAGGACGAAAAATTCAGTTTTTGCAATTTTTAGTCACTATCTTGAAAACCATAATATATGGAAACAAAATTTGATAATGAAATGATTGTTACCATTAGGCCTACAAAAGTCTCTATTCGGCTGAAGTTGTTGGAAGACAATAGCTGTATAGTTATCTCCCTTGAAAGGCTAATAATGACATTTTTTTAAAAAAGTTTTTAACCAATTTCCTGAAACCACGATATAGTAAGAAACTTTCAAGTGATGAAGTTCTTATTATAAGGCCCACAAAAGTCTTCATTGGGTTGAAGTTTTAGAACAATTGTTGGTTAGAATTATTGCCTTTGAAAGGCAAAAAAAAAATTAACCAGGTGAGCAACTCAGGCTCTTGGGAGTCTTTACTTGTCCAAGTTGAATGGTATAAGATTCAGATTTTTTTTAAGAAGTGTAAGTAATAAAAAATCCTGCTGCTGATTTCCTTGCATAAACTTGAATATTTCGTTTTGTGCTGAAGGTGTTGTATTGCAACTGAAATAACAACTTAGTTCACATATAATTTTTCAAATCCTACAAAGAATAAATCAGATACTATTAATGTATTGTCAGGATTTGGAGGACCTTCGTTCTGTGATATTAGCCTCAGGTGGTTCAGAAGAAGACATCAAAGAATCAAAATCAGCACAGAAACTTGGTAAACGGGTAGACAGACTCGTAAATCAGCTTGACCAGACCATTAATGACCTCCATAAACAGAGAACACAAATCAATGAAGAAATCAGTCTTAAAGAAGTAAAACTGAAATATACAGAAGCTGAAGACATGGAATTGAGAGAAGAATTCATGCAAAAAATATCTGAGAAAAAGTTAGTCACATTTGGAATGATAAAATTTATGACTTAGTTTTCAGATCTACCGTCTTTTTTCCAATATTTTATTTTCCCATGTTGTCTATGAAATGATTCTTGTCTGAGGATTGTTGCAGTTGTCATTTGAATAAAGAATTTGGTAAAAAATGTTGGCCTCCCATCATTTTAGCTTTAGAGTATGCTTAATTTGAATTGAATTACCTCCCTTTGTATGTAATAAACAATAACCAATTTAATTGCAGGGGCCTTGTTGTAAGTATCAATGACATGGTACTAGCCTTACGTAGACTACAGAAAGTTCCAGATGAAGTCAGATTACAGAAGATTGTTCAGGTCTTAGATGAGGATCAAGATGGCAAGATTGATGCTAGTCATGTTCTTAAGGTATGGTTCCTGTCTACCTAGTAACAGCCATCATGTCTTCCTTCTTTGATAGATTATGTATTGAGAAACTTTTTATCAAAGGTTACCAGTTGGGGTATTGTGGATAGGATTGAAGATTTGTTCCAGTGAAAATTACATGCCCTAAATTTTGATTTTCTGACAATGTTGGAATAGAAAAAAATACACATAATGAACCCAAACCTTATTTAAACATATCCTGAGTTATCTTGGTGCTGACAAATCTTATTTAAACATATCCTGGGTTATCCTTGTGCTGACAAACCTTATTTAAACATATCCTGAGTTATCCTTGTGCTGACAAACCTTATTTAAACATATCCTGAGTTATCCTGGTGCTGACAAACCTTATTTAAACATATCCTGGATTATCCTGGTGCTGACAAACCTTATTTCAACATATCCTTGATTATCCTGGTGCTGACAAACCTTATTTCAACATATCCTTGGTTATCCTGGTGCTGACAAACCTTATTTAAACATATCCTGAGTTATCCTGGTGCTGACAAACCTTATTTAAACATATCCTGGATTATCCTGGTGCTGACAAACCTTATTTCAACATATCCTGGATTATCCTGGTGCTGACAAACCTTATTTAAACATATCCTTGGTTATCCTGGTGCTGACAAACCTTATTTAAACATATCCTGAGTTATCCTGGTGCTGACAAACCTTATTTAAACATATCCTTGGTTATCCTGGTGCTGACAAACCTTATTTAAACATATCCTTGGTTATCCTGGTGCTGACAAACCTTATTTAAACATATCCTGGATTATCCTGGTGCTGACAAACCTTATTTCAACATATCCTTGGTTATCCTGGTGCTGACAAACCTTATTTAAACATATCCTTGGTTATCCTGGTGCTGACAAACCTTATTTTGTTGTGCTTTGTTTCTTAAAATGTCTGTATGACATGAATGACATGTATAATTAAACTATGAAAAGTACTGAATAATTGGGAATGGTAATGTAAAGTAATTATGCTTTTTAGGTGATTCGACTACTTGGACAGGAAAACATCAAACTAGAGTCATCACAAGTCACAGATATGATTGATTTATGCAAGAAAGAAATGGTCATTGAAGAAGAAGAAAAACAAAAGGAAAAAGTAGAAAAGGAAAAACTGAAACACACTTCTGAAACACAAGAACAAAATAACGTATCACAGGATGTACTAAGTAATAAGCAAGAGAAAATGAAACAAAGTTGAGAAATGGTATTAATTAGGTGTAATATAGGGCTTAAACATGAAGGTACTGTTAACACAGGAGGTACTGTGGTTGTTGGAGGTCTTAAGGGGAAACGGCTATGTTTGGTTTATATCAAATTCCTCCCCGAAAATATACTTTGTCAAATTAATATGAATATTGCATGATATTTAGTCAAAAGTTTGCTATCTCTGCTAACAAAACTTCTTTGTAGTAAATGCATTTATTTCATGAAAATCAAAGTGTTAAAAGCTGCTTAAATGTGGAAATTTGACCAATTTGACTTTAATACTTGATTCTGTGATTTATATATATTTCTATGCAGAAATATTGGGCATGTTTTTCAACTTAATATTTCAATATTTTGTTGAAAGTCTGTTGAGTAAAGGCAACTTTTGGTGAAATATTTAGTTTATTACAGCATGTGATCTTTATTTCTGGATAGAAAACCCACAACAAACCTCTCAGTTACATAAAAAATTATTGAAAATAACTGAAGGATGATAATTTGTGATGTCATTATGGTGTGTAATTAACATATTAACTCTTAAATGTTTTTGCCTGTTTTTACTCACCTTTATGACAGAAAAATATTCCAATTAGTCTTTTAAGTGGATAAACTTGATTTTCTCAAATTAACAGGGCTGGAAACTTGAATAAGCAAATATAGCCCTTTCACAAAAAGTGAAAGAAAGAAAACAAAGTGTGGCATTCACAATCCTTTCATGCAGTATGACCAACTGGCGGTGATCCATTTTACTACATCATTTTTTTGTGAATTTGATGTCAATATTTAGATCTAAGGGGCAATCATAATGCTGATATACTCCAAGAATCCAGTATTGGTTATAAGCTTGTAATTTAAAAAATGTAATGGTTTGTGTAACATGATTTTCTATTTGTATACAGATGAAATTTTACAATAGTGTTTGAATTAAAAGTTTTCTATGGTTGTTAATTTTTAGTTCATCTGGCCTAAAGGCGTGTGAGCTATTGTCATTACTTTGCATCCGTCTTCTGTCATTGTCTGTCGTCGTTAGCTTTTTCAAACATGTTCTCTCCACAGGGCCATTGTTCCAAAAAAAGAACATGGGGGTTATATTACTTTTTTGCTATTTTTTTCCTCAACTATAGAAAAATAATGATGATGAAAGCTACTCAGAAGATAAACATGATATTTTGAGTTGACTGGCACTATATAAATTTTTTGTTAGGCATCCATTTTCAAAATGACTGCCAATTTGTGGCCATTTTTACCAGTTGCTCGGATTCCAACAATATTTGGTTTCTTCAGGAAATATTGTATTATAAGTTGAAGGTGATGACAAAAATTTATTCTGGGCGACCATTTTCAAAATGGCTGCCATTTTCCCGCTAATTTGTACACTTGCTTTAATTTCAATGATATTCAGTTTATATAGTAAACATGGTCTTCTGAGTTGAAGTGATGATGAAAATGTTGCATAGCCATAATTTAACTTAATTTTATGTTCTTTTTCAGCAAATGTATACTGGGCTAATGCCCCCTTAGCCCTGGAAGGATAACAGGGCATAGGGGGACTCCTGCCATAATTTTTTCCAGAGGTTCTAAAAACACTTGAAGGCATTTCCAACATTTTACAGTGTTTTTGGTACTCAGTAGAACTTACAGAATTCGTTAGTAGATGCTCTTTTTCAGTGATTTTTTTGCAACATGATAATAAAGTATGAGAGCTTTACATACTTAGTTAATACGGCACGGTTTGCCAGGTGAGCGATTCAGGTTCTTTGAGAGCCTCTTGTTGTTTTTAATTTCCAAATTTTGTCATGTTAGATTTTTTATGAGATGAGTGGTGTTTAAATGTTTTTATTTACTGCAGTGCAGAACTAATTGAATTGTATAGAATTACAGGTATAACTACAAGTTATGCTTTGCATTGTTAAAACAAAGTGGCCCTAGGCCTACTTGAATGTACACAGTTATGTATGTCCTGAAAAATCTGATATATATATATATATGCCATATAAATACAATTATGCGGGTTATTTATCCTGGTGAAATTGTCAACAATATTAAAATTTAATTCTGCTAGATCATATCTTTTATACTAACACAATTTATTGCATTTAGCAATTTCTTGATTAATAAGAAATTAATATTTTATATAATGCAAAAAATGTATCTAAAAAAAACAGATTAAAGAAAATTGAAAATATTAATTTAAAAATCCCTTTCAAGAATTTACAAGAAAAGTTTTTCATTAAAATATGTAGGGATTTAAATGCATTGTTCACATATACATATAGTGCATAATAAAAGTTACCAAATTCAAATTTAAATCTGCCAATGCATTTTCACTTTGTGAAGAATCAAATGTGAACCAATTAAAATCAAGCTTATGAACATTCAGTTTGAATTGTTGATTAATTTTCCATTCATTTTGAGCACAGAATAAAGTTCAAATATTGATAATTCATATTGTCTTGTAAATATTATTTAGACATCAGTTACATATGAAGTTTCTAAGTTAACTTTAATTAGCATTTGATTGCATAATCAGTACACAGTACACTACATGTGACATGAAAATGTATTTATCTTTTGTGAATTTGATAATGGTGACATGCCCAAGGTGTGAACAAGGCATTCATTTTTTTGTGAAAAACAAGAACAAAAATCTGTTATAAAAACTTTTTTTTATAAAAGATATGAAAGCATAAAAAACTTATGGTAAATAAAAAAGTTTTCACAATTTACAAATTATTCTACTTTATACAAGAAATCTGTATTTTTCCCTATATGATTTATATGAAATTTACCAGCATTGAAACTTGATTATATTTAGTTGTGCGTTTTTTGTTTTAATTGAAATTTAAAGTCTATTAACCCAACAACCTGCTGGAAAATAGCTGATATTTTTCAAGGACATTGTGTTGTGAACTTCTGTTGAAATGAACATTTATGATCTATTCTAAATTCTATGTATCATGTTAACTCAGTTCAAATGGCAGTCTGTATTAGTATCTCAGGATTAAATGCTCGATACATCTGTTCATGCTTCAGTCACTACTTTATCTAAACTTATACATAAGCATGTTTTGTATGTCAGCATATATTTTCTTTTGTTATGATGAACTAGTCACATATTGAGTCCCCAACTGGCTTTGCTAAAAGGGAATATAGATTTGTGCTTTGTCAGTCACACAAATTTTTTAAATTATTTTCTAAACACTTGTAGATGTCGAGGTAACTATTGGTATGCTGTGTTTGGTTGTGCTTTAATGATTTTTTGACAAAATGAAGGACCTTGGAATTTTAATAATGGCCTGAAGTTCTTTATCCACTAAGCAAATATGGTCATTCTAGGAAAAGCATTGTCTAGAAAATATTAGGTCACAATTTTGTCTTCTTAAGTGCTTGCAGATGTTGAACTGGTATTTTGAATGTGAGTGTACAGATTAATTTTTATACAAACTTTTAATTCTGAACTGTATGTTAAAAGGAAAAAAGATAAAATTAGATTCGGTAGTTAAACTGTCAAAACATAGAGGGCCAAATACTTGATACAAGATAAAAAGTATATATATACTTCCTTTGTTGTATATATAATTAAACAACATTACATTTGTATTATAAAAATATTAGAATTAAAAAAATTTCAAATAGGTTTAATAGGGGGAGCAAAAAGGCAGACAAAATTACCATCAGAGGAAATTTGTGGTGAATGTTGTCTGAACTATGAGGTTTCTTGACAAGACAGTTCAAAGTTCACAAACATTTTTTTTCTGGCAGTATAATTGAATAAACTTGTGACATTCAATTACATGTAGCTCTCACTTCGTAATACATTTTGCTACTTTTATTCTATTTTTTCTATAGAATCCAGTTGTATGGATTAAGTTTAATTTGTAGCTTTGTCAGTCAGTATGATACACATGCTCTTCTTACTTTTGTGATGGTTGGAGTTTTTGTTCAGTACAGAATAAATGATACAGAAATACAATGTTTAGTAATGAAATATTTTTTGTGAAGAATCGTAAAAAGTGTAACAGTGGTGTATATATCTCTAGTTTGTTCCACCTCTGTCCTGTGATACTTTTATATTGTATATATGTGATGTTATTTATACAAAGATTCCGGTACTTAAGATGCTATGGATGCCATATTTATGTTTGATCATTTGTAGATTGTCATACAAATTTCAGCATTTTTTTTTCAGCAATTACATTTTGCACAGAAGTCATGTCTTGAAAGAGGTCACCTAATTAGTACTACAGTTTTGTTTAGGATGCCCCCATCATGTCACTATTGCTGATGTCATGTCTATGTGGATGAAGTCCTGTGAATAGTGATATGGTCATGTCTTAGGTGCTGATGTTATGTCACCTTTGCTAATACCATGCCTTTAATGTTGAGGTCATGTATAAGTTTTTGGTTTTAAAGTCATGTCATTGGTTTTGAGGTCATGTTTGGTGCTGATAGCATGTCTTCAGTGATGAGGTCACATGATTAGTGCCAAGTCTAAATTTCAGGTGTTGAGCTTATGTTATATGGTGCTGAGGTCATGGCACTACTAAGATCAAGTGTTTATCATCAAGCTATTGGTACTATAAAGATACCTTACTTGGATGATGCAATTTTATGGATTCAGTAAGTTTTTCTATATTCAGTATGGTATCTAGTACTTGGCTTTGTCTTTTCTTCCTTTTTTATTGAAAATATTTATATTCAGAATATAAAATCATATCCCACAAGCATCCATCTTTTATTTTAACTCAATGGTTGAATTTTGTTTACTATTCACAAATGATCTACGATACACAGATTAACTTTTTTTCATTCTCATTTTAAATATGTACATCTGAAGATCCTATTCCCAACATTTGTTGTATTATGGTACTTTAGTGTTGAGCTTCTCCTTTTGAAGTGAAGAAATTGAAAAACACTAGCATTTCTGCAATTGTTACTTACAATTGTAAATGCTTTACAAACAAGCATGAATTGCAACTTTCACTTTCAGTTCTGAAAACAAGAGGTCGTATCAGTCTTACATTTTGCCAAAATAACCTAACTCTTATTGAAAGAATGTACCTTTGTTTGAGTGAGATTCACCATGTATAATTAAAATATTGAAAAGTCTTTGGTGCTGTATATGTCTTTACTTGTTCTATTAATTTGAAAGTCATTGTGATGTTCATATCATTCCCCAAAAATTCTGGATCACAATAATATCCTTTGCCATAAGCATTGAGATGGAGGAATATAGCATTGCATTCTTTCAGTTGGTTCATCAATCAGCCAACCATTTTATCTAGATTTTCTATATGCATACAGATCATGGGCAGATCCAGAAAATTATAAAAATAAAGTTCTAATCAGAGATCATCAGATGACTTACTAAGCGTTTTTGATATCTGAAATTCTGGTTATATGCTTTAATAATGGTACAGACCGCCGGGACCAGGATTTTTTTTTATCGCAAAAAGTATTATTGAATCATTTTGTTTCAATATTTGAATTATTATGTGTGTTCTCAGACATGTCCGATTGCTATTGAATGATGCTTATACTATGCCCAGTTTTTTTTTATAAAAAGATCCTGGTCCCAAGGGCGTGTGAATCATAGATAACACTGTAATTCATTCTTTTTCATGTTGCAGCTGGCGGAAGATGTTTTGCTTAAATTAAAGTTTTTAATTTATAAAAGTGAGATGGGGTTCCAGGCTATCCTTTGCTAATTTTGTTGTCCAAGTTGTGCACAAAGTAAAAAAATCCAGTAAAACAGAAAGCGAAAAGGGGTGTTCCAACCAACAGAGCACTCCCCTAGAGTTCACCACATCAGATGTTGGTTATCTGTAAATGAATGTGTAGTGATGAATTTTCAGGTCTAATATATGTTGGATTTTACTTAAGTGATTTTAGTCGAATTTACAGGCCTTCTTAAATTTTTATGAAAAAAATCCTTTTCAAACTATTTTCTGAACACTTCCAGGTATTGAGATGATTATTATACGACGTTCCTCGAAGTGGGCTTTACTGTTTTGCACTTGTACGTGCGTATGCGTTTCCATCTGAAAACATTTTTTTACGTCACAGTTTTCTCAGCAACAAGAAGCATAAAATGTGTTAAGCATGTTCTATTTAACACACTTACCTGTCAGATTCTTAACCTATCAGTAATATTTTACCATTAATAAACAGAAAGTGAAGAGCAGTGATTTTAACCAAGTAAAATTGGCGGGAAAAATTCAAATTGATAAAAGTATCTATTTTTTTTTAAATCTTGTGTTCACCAAGGAAATTTTCTTACGCTGAAATTGGTTTTATTTAAGTATAATTACAGTGTAGGGTAATACTGTTGCTATAGTTTCTGAATGTGAATGCACATTAACTTTAGGACAGGTTTAAAAAATTGGGAAAAAGGTGAAATGGAACAATATTTGTAAATGTGTGTAAAGTTGGATAAGTAGTATGGATAGACACTGTCAAACCTTTCGTATTATTACTCGGTGTATTGGACTAAACAATATAGATGTAATACCGACAATGAAGATAATGTTTTCTTTAAATTTAGAAACTACTTGATTACTTCTAGCAAAAAAATCATAACATGCATTCTCCAATGCATACCCTTAGATACCAATTCCAAGCACTCGCCATACAGGACGACTCGCTAAGATTCACAACATTTGCACTTTTATAACATGCATTTTCCAATGCACACCTTTAAATTCCAATTCCAAGCACTCACCATACAGGACGACTCGCTAAGATTCACAACATTTGTACAATCATAACATGCATTCTCCTATGCACACCTTTAAATCCCTTTAAGTGAACAAGTAACACCACAAAGAGAACAAAAAAAAATACAATGGAATTATTATATAAGTCAACATAAGGCTGCTTTGGTGGTCCATATATTTAGCTCTGAACCAGTCGCCGTTCTCTGTCGTCGTCGTCGTCGATGTTGTCTGAAGTTTTTAAAAAATGGAGTTAAGTGAACAAGACAATCAAAATAAATTACTTAAAACGAAAGTGCTGCAAAACGATAGTATTTGTTTTTTTCAAATTTTTTTGCAAATATTTTGATTGACCCAGTAAATCTATCATAATATATAATAATATTGGATTTGTGATTTCAATGAGATGAAAAAATAAGCCTTTGACCCACAAAAGTTATCTTATATACTACAACTCCTTATAAGAGCTTAATATGAATAACTATATGACTGACCTAGAAATATGTACGAGTTATAAACCTCCCACTTGATAACATTCGCGGTTTAACATCGTATGGTGTATCAATTGTTTCGTCTCGTATCCTTTCCTTATATATTTCCTCTATCGTTTATTGTGAACGAAAAACAAAAGAAATGTGTTTCCGAACATGGTTCCGTTCAGCACAGCGATCACGTGTCTGGAAGATTTTTAAAAAATGTTACCTTTAGGTCGAATGTATATAGAATTTGTTGGCTCTAGTGCTATTATCCTCCTTATACTGTTTATGACCATAGGGAGCTACTGAAAGTATTGGATTCATTAGTTAGTTACAGTTACCTACTGAAAAATATTCTTTAGCACTTTAACATCGAACATGGGGAGGTTTCAATTGTATAAATTAGAGCTTTTTTTGAGAGGTGTTATATAAAAAAAAAACGTCATTTTAGAATATAATTGTACGTGTACTTCTGTGTAGTAGTGAAAATGTATTAAGCTTTGCAAATGCGCAAATGCTTGTTAAAAAGATGTAACATAAAACATGTAGCCTAGTCTATTCTATTCACTTGTTATATAGATACTAATACATGTAGTACGAATAATTAAGAATGTCGAAAATAGTTTTGTCTCACAACTTTAAATTGCTTTTGCCCGTCATAGTGCTAATGACTTTTTCGAGTGCTATATAAATTAATGCGGTATACCTTTATAAATCATAAACCAAACCAAAAAAACGGGGAAAGGACAGGTCACATGCGTAGTATTAACTGATGTTTGCTCTTTTCTGTGCTTACTAATGTACTAGGCACTATACTTTTGTTTAGAATCATCACATCGTTCTAAGCGATTTTGTAACAAGTTGATATAACACACTGTTGTTATTTATGAAAAGTTTAAAAGTTATTGTAAAAAAATACGGAAATGGGAACAGCGTGCGATAGGCGGAGAAATTGGTGATTTCTACACACGGAAATTCTTGCAGGAAATCGATAGAGTAACATATATATGTATTTACAATTCGCTCTTTGTTTTGATGTTACTTTATAGACAATGTAAGCATTCACCCTTCTATAGAAAGATTAAGCACGTTGTTTTGTTTGTTGTTTTTTGTAAGTAACTATACATACATGTATCTAAGGCGGTGATGCTTCAGTTATATACATGTACCACAGAAAGGGAAACAAATGTCAACGTGCCATATGATATAATTTTGCATTAAAATTCCTGACTTAATCGATAACAAAATAGTAAACAAAACAACAAAACACAAAAAGACACAACAAAAACAAAACAAAAATATAAAAATACAACAACAACAAAATAAAAACCAACAAAACAAAAACAAGGAAAACAAAAATAACAGCATGCATTTTAAAACGTAGATTAAAGGGAATGCTATCCCGAGCAGTATTTAAAACTTTCCTCACAAGCTTACTACTCGAGACAGTGACTTATGCAATATTAAAACTTTCCTCACAGGCTTACTACTCGAGACAGTGACTTATGCAATATTAAAACTTTCCTCACAAGCTTACTACTCGAGACAGTGACTTATGCAATATTAAAACTTTCCTCACAAGCTTACTACTCGAGACAGTTACTCATGCAATAACCGCATATCGTTCCATTAAAAAAATAACACTCAAAAAGCAAATTGTGACAGGAGAACTTCCTACAAAAAGGAATAAATAGCTATGCTAAAGCAAATGATACGCCGTCCTCCCATTTCGGTGATTAACTGAAAAACACTATATATAAAATAAAATAAATGAATTAAAAAAAAAACACACTAATACAATAAAAAAGTGAAAGGAAGCTTCTTTACAAACACTGCTCCAAAATAAATAGTTATCCCAAAGCAAGTTAAGTTGTCTACCGACGCATTGAGGGGAGGACGGATTGATGATAATGCAGACGGGCGCATAAGGATGATAAACCTTAAAACGTCCGTTAGCAGGCCGGCGTATGTTATAAACTGCATATATTGTTAAGACAAGATTCGAATGCTAATGCTTTTGAACTCATTGCAAACAAGAATACATAACCTGATATTCCCAGAAACAGCATTGAATCAGATGCTAAGGTTAGAATGAGATTTAGAGATGTTTTCCTGTCAGAAAGTGCCCCGTTCATAGATCTCGGAAGTTTAGGTAGACATTACATAGACAGAGAAATTGGTGACTTCTACGAACGGATGTTTTTATCGGAACATGATGAAACATCAATAATTGTACCATTTTGAAAAATGTATTTTCAATGCGAACTACCGCTTTTCAGGAAGTATGAATCAAGTGGTTGTCGGGTGCCCAAATCTACTGTGTTTTATACTTAGTACTGATTGTAATGGAACAGTGATAGACTTTTTTGATTCACCCTATATTATAATAGATGTAGAAGGAAAAATACGATAGTGACTCAGCACGAAAGGAAAATTGTACTTTGACGGAGTCATATTTTAAAATCATTTTCGACTCTAATGTATGTTTTATTTTGTCTATATTTACAAGATCGTTGGAAAGTACATTCAAATTATTCTCGGACTAAAAACATAAATAGTAGATATATGTCACATTTCAAGTCGTCAAGTTCCCGTTATATTTTTATTTTTTTTTAAAGATTTAATTTCCTTTCCTGTGTTCTATTACTTATCTTACAGTTAGAAATGCTTGCAACCATTATCTCGTTGTCAGATCTCAGCTGTGAGGAACTCCTAAAACCCGCTTCTGTGCTTCGACGGGTTAATCCTGATTATGTTTTAACTAATAGTAGACCATAAATACCATTTTACATAGTTCGACGTTGCTGGTAAAACACATGTATTTTAAGCAGAAATAAGATAACAGCACCTTAACTAAAAGGATTTATTAAGATTATGTCTAATCAAGGATTGGCTCACCTTTTTACACTAATGTTGTACTATTTTGTATAGTTAACGATAATCCTGCTGAGTACTTATGTCTAACTAACCTATATAATACCACCTTCTTCCTTTGTACTTCAAACAATCGTTTTGAAAGCTTTTAAAGAACCTTCAAATGATCTTAAGGTAACCACAATGATAAAAGTTGATACGTATTTTAACTTATTTACCAATTGGTGGACATGTACTGTAATGAAAGCTTTGAAAGCAGGAGTCTGATTTCAACAAGGATCACTGTCGTTATACTAACTTTTATTTTGTTTTTGAAGAATTGTTATCGTTCTGTTACCGTAGATCTTATATGTTGTCGGGGCCTTTCAGAGCTTACTTAAAGGTGTGTTTACACTTTTTGAAGACTTTTTGGCGATCTCTGAAAGTATTTTCTATCTAGATTATACGCGGTGCATTTGTTAACATCCGTTCTTTCTCTATTAGCTGCCAAGGCCTTCATCCAAGGATTACGACCTAGCTTGCTTTTAAAATAGCTCCAATTATTTGCTAATAAGACGGTGTAAAGCATGTCTTATATGTTTTATTTTGTCATGAATCAGCACGGGGTAATTGTCAAAATTTTTACTTATTACGATAATTATATAGAAAATTACTAAAATAATTATCGACACATAATATACAGTTTAGTTTGCAAAAGATTGTTTAATATGCCACGGAAGCCATGGTTCCGGGGAGACGACTCTGCAAGATCATAAAAATCCTATTAGAAGTAATTTAATAAACGGTCGCATCATTTATTCTATTATGTGAAAGCAGTTTTTACATATATTTTACTTATGTTTTGATTGCTAGGCACCGCGCCTGTCAGAATCCGTTATTGTTTTCTTTGGAGTGTCAGCTGTTAGGGGAAATGAGCAGCAGGAATTTAACTGTTGAATTATAGGTCTCGTATAATTATTGGCAGCCGTTTGATTGCGTACGTGTGGTTCAAATCTAACATTAATGAACCTTTTTCTTTTTTCATTTATTAATATACGAAACATTAAAATGTTGTCTCAAAAATTATTATTACAAAAGAGATATTTTATAACCGCCCGAACACGAAATATCACTCGTTTTTAAGTGGTTTCCGCATTTACGACGAAATAAGCAAATGTTTTTGCATAATTAAACACATTTTCTATTTGAAAATGGAAAGAAGAAATACATTTTGCTTTGCACTTATGAATCAATTTTCTTTCTTAAGTGGGATGTCATTTGGCACACGGCTCTGATTGGCAGCTGCAAAGTGGCGTAATTACATTTCAAAGACGGTTACAGCGAACGTTACAATAATGATGATGTTCTTTTTCATCAAAACAGACTCAAAGTCCGTATAAATGAAGCAGTCAGCAGCTGATTGATGCGTCAGTAATGGATTAACGGTAAATTTTTGCTATTCTGTTATAGATCATAGGAGTGATTCTGTCCTGATCACAGTAATTAAAAGCGATAATTACACATTCCAGAGACATTTAAGTTCCTCAGTAACTCATCCCATAGAATTTTGCTGCTCATGTTTAAAACTAAAATGAATTAGATTTAGACCAATATTATTTTTATGTATGGTCCACAATACAATTTCTTTCTGGATCTCCACCTTTTGCCAAAAATGATATTTTGCCAGACAGTAAGATATCTTTTTAAAATCGGAAGTGACGACGCTGTATCCTTGCAGTAGATTTGATTCAATGTTTTGTCTTTCCTGTGCAATAGAAGATCAACTCGATTGTATAGCATTCTCAGTTGTTTTATCCATACTATTTCGCACATCATGAGCATGTACCGCCGTAGAACTGACTCAAATGCCTTTCAGATCAGTTATATACTGTAGCAAAATGGGACACTTGTGATTTACAAAGTAGCTTCTCTTTTGAAGACAAAGTGTTTACAATAGCCTCTTTTCTGTTACAGAGATACTCTTGTTGATTCTTCAACCGCCTTTGAAATAATGGCACAGATTTAATAGAAACCGTATACTTGTTTAAAAAAAAACACTGGCATGCATGAAAATATAACCGTTTACAATATAAATTTGTATAAATAAAAAAAAATATGTGTTCCTCCTAAATTGTACTCCTGTAGTAAGTGTTTTTCTCCATTTCTAGAGATGGTTTTTAACTTCTCATACTATTGATGGAAATGTATACTGTATAAAATAATTATATTAGTGCGTAAATTACCAAGTTAAAAGACTTATTGAAAATTTCTTTCGAGTAAGAAATGTATTTCAACTTTTGTACTTGCCTTTTATAATTAATTTGATAAATAACTGCATTTGGAATTCAACACTACGTATTTACATTTAAAAAAAATATTTTTGCTCGTTGCGGTTTTTTATGGCTGTTTTGACTCTGTAAAGTGTTTTGTAATTTATACTGTTTGTATTGATTTCACGTTTTTCAGGAATATGCATGAACTTTACCGTGTATATTCAGGATAAGCCTAGATATGTTTCACGATCGGTGCTACAAAGTTTGATAATGTTTCAGAGTATTTGACAGTTTATAAAAACTTTAAATATATCCCATTTTCAGTTTTTGTATAATTATTTTATGATATGCACAAAGTAAAAAAAAAACTTGTGGACTAAAACCGTTCAAAATAGACCGCCAAGTTCTTTAAGACTTGATTAGTTTCAGACTATAATTTTATTTTAATTAAATACATTGTGCCTTTATCGTGTCTGTCGTGTGGACACTACTGTTGCAATTTTATTTTTCGAATTAATTCACTTTAATTCAATATTTTCGAATTTTATTACAATAAAAAAATTTTAAAAAATGAGGTATACGCTATTATTACACTAAGTGAGGCTGAAGGTCTTTCACGCCATTTTCTTTCTTTTCTTTCTTTTTTTTTTAAGGGGGGAGGGAGAGGTTATGCTTTATTATATTCCTGTACTATCAATGAATGTTATATTACCAGATAGTTTCCATCGTCTGTATTTTGAAAAAAAAACACCTGACGTGGTTACATAACAATGGTCGGCGATGACGTCTTCATTTTTGTCAACTCTTTCATGTGTATGCATACGAGCTGTATGCTCTTAAAATTTTAATCAAATATTTTTTTTTTAAGTTTTGCTTTTTCATTTTTTTTCTCATAAACCTTCAAACGCATGAAATTATGGGAAAGTTTTGTTAAAAATTAAATTTCAAAATTTCACATGGTGTAATAAGCGATTTGTCAGATTTTAGGCCCGATAAGTCTCTTTTAGATCTTATAATGACACTAATATGACTGCTGGGTAAAAAAATTAAATGTTGCCACATTAAATATTTACAAGATGTTGTTTCATCTCAGACGCCAACCTTTTGGGATAAGCAAACAAAATGCACATGCTTAGTATAAAAAAACTAGACATTCGTTTTTAAGTTGCATTGAATTTTCACTGAAATTAACGTTAGGTACTTGCAATCGATTCCAAAGTAACAAAAAGGAGAAAAAAATCTCCAATGTCTTCTGTGCTGTATTTCAGTCACGATTCCCCTCTGTTTACAACTTTTATGTAAAGATACATGTATACATTTTTTTCACCGACAATACATTATATATAATACATCGAATAAGTTATGTTATGAGAATTTAACCACCATACAAAAAAACGTGAGAAAGTTTCTCACTTTCTGCTATTGGATGTGAACAGTTTTAACTCATTTTAGATTTAATTTTGAGCAATAAACATATATAAAGTACTTGTAGAGCGGTTAGGTGAATGAAGTGCAGATTTTTAGCTTGATATTTAATGATAAGATCTTTATAGAATCATAAGAAATATATAAATGTTGCAAGTGATCTTGCTAAAATTATGGCGTTTCCAAAGATTGGACGCTTTACAATTATTTACTTTTATACTATTTTTTTCACAGCTGTATGTTAAAGGAGTATTTTATAAACAGATATAATTCTTAATAAAAAACTTTTTTTTAAAAACCAATGAAACTTTTTATTGTAAATTTTAATACAGACAACGTTCCGGTTGGTCGCCATTGACTATGACAATGTAAAAAATATTAAAAGAAAGCACTCAGGGAAACAATTTAAAAAAACATGCCAGTAACACCCAATCATGATGATGACAACAAATAAATTCCTTTTGAAGTCACAAAATTAATTGTCTACGAGGAAATAACTATATCAAATATAGTCACGGGGCCATTTACTTCCTGTTTCATCCATTCCCTAGAGTGTCACGGAACTACTTGATAATTTGCAACATCTCTAAAGGCTTTGTGACCGTTTTTGAGAGACGACCTCAGAGTACATCCTTGTCCTACAGTTCCCATACATTATCTAGTCACTATAAGCACTTATGGCATGAAATTTTGTCATTTTAAGTATTTTGGCTGTCAATTTATGACACTTAATTTTGCATCAAGATTCTCGACTAAGTCATCAATTTATCAGTTTTCAGCGGTCCATCAAATTTTGCTATATATATGGGTAAAACTGGTAGAATAAATCTAATGAGTGGAATTTCTGACACAGGTATAATTCACATGTCTGTATACTAACCACTCAGAAGGGAATCATTGATAACACGTATAAGATGATGCTTCCATTCAAGAGGACTTTGTATATGGATGACCTTTATCGACAAGTCCTACAACCTAATTATTCTAATCAATTTCAACCTCTACCATTCTTAATAGAATGAACAAACCCCGATATGCAGTGCTATCATGCTTAAACTTGAATTTTCAAGCAAATTATATGTAAGCGACAAAGTCTTCTTGAACAAAGAATTAGTAAGTGCATTCTTCGTATTGTTTTTGATTGTCGAAAGTTATTTTTGTCTATTTACGCGATGCCTACTATATTTATGATTGCAATGTTATCGCAAAAACTGTAAATCTCTATATTAGTATCTTTCACTTGCTTATGTGTCTGTAATCTTGACTTTCTTATCGTTACAGTTTCTTTCGATTTTAGTGCCGAAAAACCTTCAATACATAATTAGACTATTCAAATAAGTTTCGTCTGCATTCTGTAAATGTTTACGGTTATGAAAGTCAATACTGTTTTTTTATTTTACAGAAACGTTTTTGGAGTAATAACCCGTAACAAGCAATTACTACAAATCATAATATGGAAGATTGATCTCCGTTGAAGATAACCGAAATGTTAAGGCTCTAACATTGAATGAAATAGACCTTGCGTAATCAAAAACTGAACTTCTGGGAAGTCGGTGTTATTTCAAGAGCAGAAATCAAATAGTGAATGTTAATAAGCCGACAATCTACACAACAATGACAGTGAAAAGTGGTAATTGTAACTATAAACTGCAAATAATTATAACAAAATATAATCTCAATAGGAATCATTGTATTCTGAAAACAAGACTAATACTAATCTTTCATCACTTTGACCATAACACGAATATATCATGAACGATCTCATCAAATCAACGCAAATGTTTGATGACTGATAACTTATCTACCAACATCTCATCCAAGGTAAAATCCAACTTAAACGAAAAATCTACTACATCTTCAGATATCCTTGACTAATTTTGAGACAATAATATATGTTGAAATCTAATCATATGTTAAGGCATTATTGATACGGATAGGTTTATTATCATCAAAAATTAATCCTCCCCCAAGCAGGTAGCTCCAGGACATCTTAATCAATTTCAGTTTAATGTAATTCTTTATCGTTTCATTCTTTCATCTTGAATACCATATAATTACGAGATATTGTGAAAAATACAAATAATAATTAGTAAAAATTTTTGACGGCATATTTTCCTCCGATAAGAGATCTACCTTATTTTATGGCTATTATGTCTATTTTGTGAAGACATTTCAAAGGCGAATTATCAGTTAAAAGATAAGCAAAGGATTCTTATACTGATATATTGAATTAAATAGACTTAGTTGTACTTTTCTGTGTAGTCACTGCGATGGCAATCTTTTTAGATGCTCCAGGCAAATGCATTTTATCTTTCTAATCCTTTATTCATTTAAATGTCATTTTAAAAAATCATATAAAATGATCAACGAAAATAATAGAATATTTTTATTTAGATTTTTTCTTTAATTTTTAATACTGTTGGTATTATGGCTTGTATTTGGTTGGGCGCTGCAGATTATTTCAAACTAGATAAGAAAGTTGTTATTTTCTTAAATCATTTGACGAAACATTTTGAATAGCCTTGCCTTCAGCACTTTTGCTGCGAAAAGGAACTTTTTAATTATCCGTATATTACGTATCAAAGGGGAATAATTACTAATTTAACTATTTGTACATTAACATGGCTATTAGTAATCCCTTACTACACCACGTCCCGCCCATCACCTATCAATCACAAGTCTTATTAAGCTAAAATTAATTGAAACAAGAACTGGCTTACTTCAAGTACAAAACGGAAATGAATTTTCTTTGACGGTTGATTTTAATAAGTATGGCGACCAAAATTTGTAGCAATATCACAAATTACATAGTCATACTTATAGGTAACCTTTTTGTCATCAAACTGATAATTATTTATAATTAAATTGTGGATAATAAAACTAGGCTAAGAACGTTTTTAAAAGATATTTTGTAATGAACATTGTATTGATGCATCGCATGTAATTTAAGATTCTCGACCTCAGCAAATATTGAGTAAAAATTATTGTATTTTCTATTAAAAAGGTTAAGTCAGAAGACAACGTCTAAAACAATTTATCTGATAAAAAAAAAACAAAAACAAAAACAAAACAAAACAAAACAAAACAACAAACAAACAAAACAAAAACAAACAAACAAACAGAAAAAAACAATAAAAAGACAAAAATGTATTGATCTGTATTTATGAGCAATAACAGTTTTAAACAATCAATGACGAGTACAGTAATATTCCGTTATTTTGTATATTTTCTGTTTGTTGACATCTTTGGAAAACCCAGGGGCGCCCACTACTTCGTAAATTAAGCATGATATCTGTAGTTTTACGCCGAACACGTAACTGTCCCGATGTTTATTTTTCTATCTGTATTCACTAGTGTGTGTTTGTAAGTCTATTGAATTTCTATGATGGCACAACAAATTAAAAAGAAATGCCTTTTGGGTGATCATTATGAAATCAATGTATTTCACAATAGAGGAATATTTTGCACTTTATTTGCTAGCAATCAGCTGAAATGCAAGAAAATACATTTTCATAATTGTACAAATAGATATTTTGAAAAAAGATCAACCCAATTACAAAATTGTGATGGAGCAAATTAGCATGCCTGATACAAGTATTCTGAAAATGAAGCAAAGTATGCCAAAATGACATAATGATGAAAAATAACAAGCCTTGGTTTCCGAAGATGCTTTGATTGGTAAAAAGAAAGGTACTCTAAAAGTTAAAGTCAGGTTAAAATACTAGTTTTTTTAAACTAGTACCCATAATAACACAAGATTACCAACGATATCACACTGCGTTTTATGCTAGTTTCAAATCTTATAAAGTTCACGACAAAGGGAGGTGGAGGCCTAGAGAACTCAAAGAAAGTTGATTGCTTTTGCTCCATCCTGTTAATGCTATATGTACGTACAAAAAAAAGATAGAAAAGAAAAAAAATCATTTTATCGAATTGAAGCTGAGATAAATGTTAAAAATATAATTAGTAAAGTATCAATGTGGTTAAACGAGGATTAAATTCCGACAGAGCTGAAAAAAACGTCATTGAATCAAAGCTGTGGACTAAACTTGGAACCAATTAACCACTAAAAAAAAACGATAAAGACTCAATGGAAATCGAATCGAGGGTGCTCAGTTTGTTCCGATTGTGATGCTATCTGTTTGACGATAGCGTAAATAGCAACCACTTTCTATACCACGCAAATGAACGGAATCTAACATTTCATAAATAGTCATAATATTTTTTTTATTCCTTGAAGGCATATAAGTATTCCTTTTGTGACATTTCAATAAAAGATCAATTATTTATCTTTTTGGACATATTCCATTTTGTGATAGAACATAGTTGGCGATTAAATAAGAACGTATGACATTGCACACGAACAACATATTTTCAAAATTAAAAGGGTAAATGTGTCATATTTTGTGGATGAACATATGATTCCCTGGTACGGAAACTAACAAGTATCAGTATCCGGATTTTATTTCTAAATTAGAGAAAGACGTGTATCATGACCAAACGCCTGTGTCCGGTTTAGTGTTAGGATATATCTGATTATGTAGGAAGTCTTCCTTTTTCCACGAACTATATAAAATGTTTGTTTAATCTTTAAATAATGATTTCCGAAAAAAGTCTTACTATTGTAAGTAAAGAAGTCGGTGTCTTTAAGCTCAGTGTAATAGAAGAAATATTTATTCCAAGCTATTTCATAAGATTCGAAGATTACGATTCGAAGGGTTAATGTTCCATTTATGAAGTCTATATACTCAAGGGTATTTGTTCTCTCATGGTACTTGGTATGTAATGACTATAGTTTTATCAAATTCTTATTGACATTTCAATTTTGATTATAAACGCTTGTGTCCATAGTTGTCATTATAATATAACTTCCTCGAGGTATATTTCTAATGTTTCTGAAATGGTTTCAAGTTACTGTTCTTCTGCAGACATGTCAAAAGATTGTCTGTAATCCAAAGGAAAAGATAGGACAACGACAAAGAACTAGGATTGTGCAACGAAAAATAAAAAAAATAAAAAAGAACATAAAATGAAATCATTGACTAAGTGAATCGGTAGAGTAATTGTATTCTTTTTAAGAATCACACAAGAGCTGCTAGTCACGGAAGAATTAAATAAATCTGTGCTGTTCGATAAGCTCATATTGCGGTCGAAGAACTTCAAATTATAATGAAGTCCCTCTACTGATAAACGACAGACTTAAGAAACGAAAGCTAGATAGGAAGAGCTTTAATGAAATATCTTTTGTAGTTTTGTTTTTCATTGCTACATTCAGGAACAATTGATACCAGAAAAAAAATGAGAAATATAATTAGAAATTCACTAAAATTAATAATGTGGTGGAAATTACAACATTGCATTTCCGACTTTTCGACTTTCTGTCCAAACAACAGCGTCGCCATCAATCCCCAGCTTTTACTACATAATTCATTGTTTTTTTTTTTTAAAGCAATTGACATTCGCCACGTAAGTCGCCAACATTAGGACATGTTTCCATTTATGTCACTATTAATAAAAAAAAAATAAAATAAAAAATAAAATAATAATGTGCAAAAATTCTTTCATGAGATTTTCAAAACCATTTAAATTCTAATATAGGCTTGAAAACATAACACTTTATTCAGCTTAACTGTGCAGTACAATTTAAAAAAAACGAAAGTGGAAGCATAATTTTAACTGATCAGATTAAACAAAAGAATAGTAAAAGCATCTCAAAAAGGAAAAAAACACAAAATGTAGAGTAAAAGAGGACAACGACAGAAAATATTGCCCATCTTCATAGAGTAATAGAAATCTTTTTAAGTAATCGATTTGTTAAAAAATTAAAAGGAAACTTCTCAAAATGTATAGTACAAATGAGACTAGAGAATGCAATGGTTATAACAAAATACATTTTACATTTGTTAGAAATTGTTGTCCGAGTCAATTTCTTTTAGTCATAAATGAGTGAGTTTACTCATTTAACATGTGCTTGCGCTAAAGAGAAATAAATAATATTATTTGAAAACAATTAATACGTTTACAGTTTATATATAAATTCGGTTTTGCTGAAAAAGTATATATCGGATAAGATAAACAAATGTGATACATGCATAACATAATACTATTAAAACAATTATGATTAAAAAACTCTAAATACCCCTAAAACAAAACCCACACAAAAATGCAGGAAACAACAGTCGAGTTAAAAATAAATAAAAAAAATAAATTGAGTACCCTTCTGATTTTTTTTTATGAAAGTGTCAGATAATATACTTCTATGAATTGTTACTATAGTAATTTTGAACTTAAAAAACACAAGTAGGTGTTTTGATTTTTAATTGGTTGATTAGTAAAAGGAAAATTTTTAAGTTGAACAGAATTGACCTTAAAATGCTTAAAATTATACTATCGGCACATCATTTCCTTTTGATTTGCAGCGATAAAGGACGAATCTTGATTTTGTCTTTTTTGGCAAAATTTGGATGTATTTATTATGAAAATACTATAAGAGGTTTCCCAGTCTTTGTTTAAATATATCCGCATTCACACTTGAAAAAAGTCTGTTCGCCTTAATATGGAATAGTATATAACCATCCTTTACATAACTGTTGTAAAATGTATATTTCTAATATAACGTGCTTCAAAGTTCTTTAGACCACAGTCGTGGTGAAAAAAGTGACAAACACATGACCAACATTTTTTTCAATCCATAGGCTATTAAAAATATGAGAAACTCGTCCTATTCGAAATAAATCACGGAAACTCCGTTTTTTATTATTGTATTACCAGTTATGTCGTTATTTAACCCCTCCTTATTTCTTAAATTATTACATTGAAATTATGTAACTTGACTTACCAAATTATATAACGAATTACTAAAATAATAATGTTAAAAATAACGAGTGTAATTTAAAAAGAAATGAATGGCGAATAACATTTATAAAAATGATTTATCATTTTTCCTTGAAAATTTTTATTTTGCAAAGTTTAATCTTTGTAAGTAAGTATCAAGTCAAGTTTGCCCAACAATAGACAAGGAAATTGATTAAATAGATAATCCATCAAACTTCATAGATTGGTGTTGACTATTATGTAAAAAATAAACCACTTAATAACTGATTGATATATAAATAATGAGTTATTGTTTTTAAAACTCAAAAGTTAAAATTAAACATAAAACAAACTTAATTATAAGCTTCACTATATTACAAAAGTTAACACTGCTAAATTAAGTTCAAATGAAAAAATAAGTGGTATTTAAGTTAAAAATTTTAAATGTTTGTTTAAAATAAAGGTTTAATAAAACAACTACCGAACCTATAAACTCTAGACAACAATCTAAAGGAAAGTCCATAAAACAAAACAAAAAATCATATTATTAATAAATTTTAACTTTCATAAAACAATAACACAATTTAAAAAAATTACAAATCTGCTAATGGGAATAAACCAGGCGTTTAAATATGAAAATATAATATAACACATATCTTTGAGAAAAAAAAAGAGATAATTATAATTCAGCAGGTACACTGTCATATACATTCAAGAAAGTGCTAAAATATACAAGAAATTGAAAACTATTTTTTTTCTACTAATGAAAAATAAATTCAAATAATTAAATAAAAATGCTATAGTTTAAGGGGTCTTTTTATCAACGGACATCATAAATATGTAAGAAAAGAAAGGCGATTTAAAACTTTACCAAAATGTCGGAATAGATGTCAATAGTACACATAGATACTTTCTATTCTAGGAAATACAAAACAACGAAAGTTCAAGTTTTTACAGAGGTTTAAGGGAAAGCAATGAATTACATAATTCTACCACTGCTGAAAGACACGTATCGAATGCTGATCCAAATATTGTCACTATCTTCTTGCTAGTCGCTCTTGTCACACACAATAATCACACCGAATGCCAGCTGAAACACATCCCCGTAAAGATAAACTTGTTATTCTGCATTAAAAGCCTATTCTTATTGCATAAGCACAACTTCGGTTGTGTAGTTATAATGTCCTACCGAATACTAAAGGGGAAGTACCATAGTTGTCCAGTTTGTTGAATATAAAACCACGTCCAATTTAGAAAAAAAAATTCTTACAAGATAGTAGAATGCAAACCTTGAAAACCATAAATATAAATCAAATCCTAAATCCACTGCGTTAAAGAAAGTTTTTAACTTTTATAAAGAAAATTACATGAAGTGAGCATACTACAAGGACAACTAATTAAGAAGTAAATATTCAATGACTTCTCTTTAATGATATGAAAGTGGCCTAAGGTTCTTATTACAGCAAGACCCAATTACCAACACAATCTTTAAGATATCTGATGATACTTAATGCACTAACTACAACTAGAATTTTAAATATCATTCAATTGTTGTATGGTCAGTGATGGAAACTCGTTTGGAGTCCTGTCGTTTGTCTCTCCATCGATTTCTTTAGTTTTTATTTTCTATTATCAATTATTTAAAGGCATATAGACCCTCTTATGTCGTCAACAAGATGGTTAATGACACGATGGTCAATAACAAGATAATGCACGGTACATATTTCTACTTCAATAATATGTCTGGGACCTTTTGTTTCGACCCCTTAATTATATGCTGATCTTTGACCGTTGTAAATTGTTTGGTATGGAAGCCTTTTAGTGCCATGTAATTTACTTTTTTTTGTAATTTGTAATTACAGATTATTTAATTTGATACAACTAATAACATAACAGAATACTAATTTGATAGATACTGAATATTACATGTCCAAATCCGTATCATATGCTGTATTAACCCATGACTCCTTATTTACCCTAAAGGCCACCAGCCCAAAATCTTTTTCCTATATTTTAATTTACATTGTTTCTGTATTTCAAATGCATTGAACTTGCTGATAATTTTATTAAACTGCCAGAAAGTTTTATGATTTGGTGACCGTCTTCACCTTATATTACAAGTTTACAACCATTCTTTAAATGTTATATGATTGTTGATAATCGTACTCTCTATACGTGTTTATGAAATCCAACCCTACCATAGTACCATACGCTACAGCGTTGTGGAATGGCTCTCGACCTTTGGTAACACTTGGCCATAAATAAGGTTACACTAGGTTGTGCTTACAAATATGCTTAATTTCACTATTTTACCCCTTTAATGTGGTGGTTGTACGCGAAACTGGTTTAAATGATGTTAACACACTATAATAAAGTATATAATGGGCAAATGGGTTAACATCTTTATCGGTATCTTGTACAATCCTTTAGACTTATATAATTATTTTTGTTTGTGCTGCATCGTCATGACTGGACGATCCGATACCCATTAAGGGCGCTGGACTTAGTGCAGGCGGTGTTGCCATAGATGTCACAGCGGTATGAGTTCAAGTCCCGCGGAGGGAACGACAAAAATTTGCTTCGCAAATTTGACAGTTCTAACATCGTTGGGAATTTTCAGACCCTTCTATAAGTTTACGTTCTTCCCTGTACCAATTTGATCCGATGGAGCAATGTAGAGAATAGAGTCGTCACATTCTGAGACGTTGTATATATATAAACCCGAAAATATCTCAATTCCAAAGTTCCAAAGGTGACACAATTTTTCACTTGTATTTTCTTATGTTTATGTTTATCATATAGTGTGTCGGATTAAATCAAAAATTTAAAATTTGAAATAGTTTTGCACTTTATTTTACTCCTTTACATGAAATTTCATATAATATTTCACAGCAATAGGAACTATAAGATTGCTTCCCTTTATAAAGATACCTTTGTACTGTGTTATCAGGTACCATCATTATCTATTTAGTTTAATACAGGGTAATAATGGTGATGTTTCAGTCTTATTTGCACCGACGTGCGTACTGCATGTTTATAAGATACTTTTAATGTAAACAATGTGGCATATTTATTACATATAAATTGCTCATTCTTGGCTATAAAAAGTAATTATTTACTTTATTTACCTACATTGTTCTGCACCTGGTATCGATATTGCTATTTTCGTTTTACAGGTGGAATGACCATGTGCTTTATTGATTGATTGATTGATTGATTGTTGGGGTTTAACGCCCGAGCAGCAATATTTCAGCAATATTCAGGCGATGAACATGAAATTGATGATAAAATGAAAATGAAATGATGATGAAATGAAAAATGGGATGGGACACAAGGACAATGGGGTCGACAAACTTTGATTGCCACTAGAAATAGGGAGAGGTGGGTAGGGTCGGGCAATGTAGCCTCCTGTGGCGGAGACCTATGGTTCCTACTCCGGGAGAATACCACAGTTGGGTTCTTTAACGTGCGAGGAACGTGGCATCTTTCCCAACACGATGCACCACTATGGTTTGCGGTCAGGTTTTCCGTATTATAGCCTGACAATCCCAGCATGTAACACGCAAGGGGTACCCCATTCCACCACCTGGGGCACACAACCCAGTTGCTCTGTGGGCAGAGTGGCCTAGCCCCTGGCTAGGGTTCTGAGCACTATTTAGTCGTCTTTTACAACAAGCTCAGAACTGCTACATGTCTATTCTTTTGACACCCGGACCTGCACGGGGCGTGTTCTATTGGAAATGGATACTACGGTATTACTCCATACAATTTTCTTTATGGCTCAACCATTGGTCCAAGGATAGCTATATTGAAGTATGGGGGCAGCTGGAAATCCAATATGGCTACCCTAGAACCAATAACTTAGCCATGAATATGACAAACCTTATGCAATTATACCTTTATTGACTAATAGTCCATAATATGTCATATTGGTAAGTACATTATAGATATAAATTAAGCCAATATAAGGACCTAAATATTTCTTTTACAAGCAAAACATAGAATGAAAGAATTATCTATCACGAACATAAAAGATTTAGGTGGGGTATGCACGATTTGGCCTTCTCCCATTTGTTTTCGGAGTTGTAAATTTAAAAATTCTCGGAATTCTCAGTTACATGCAGTCGTAAATGATAGACATCTAATGTTGGATTGTCAATATTTTTCAAATAGTGTATCTTTTATCAAAATACTTCTTTCCGAACTGTAAAAGGATATTTATAAAATCACATATGCATTTCAGTATATGTTGTGGACTTGTGATATAATAACAAAACATTGGGTATTCTACACAATAGACTGAACTTTAGCATCCATAACAGTCCAAAGTATTGACGTCGCATTAAATATCACTAAAACATATAATAAAAAAGAGAATGGTATTGGTCTTCCAAACCCCGAGAATAAACATTCGGGAAAAGCTAGAGGTTGTTTTGGGATATGCTGTAAAATAACAACGGAAATGATATTCTAGATATATACATTACATTTAATATGCGTCTGTGTGATAGAAAGTGATTAGACTCGTCAATAATAATTGAATGTGAAGTATCTATTTTTCATACCAAATAGGGTACCCAAACAACTGATTTTATCTACTATTTGTGTTTTTGAATTTTAGGAATCTTAATTTAGATCAACTTATAAAAGAGAGCGACAATGAGGAGATCCAATAAGGTATCTTAAGATATGTCAATTGTTATTCGCAACCAGACTGGCAACCTTTCTATTGTAATTAAGTACTGTGGTAATTAAAAAAATCAGCTAAATTTGTGTAAAGATCACTATTACGTTCCAGAGAAAAGAATGTGGATAGTTTTTTTTTTTTATATATGACACTCAGTCTTTTTGTACCGTCTAGTCAATAATTTGATTTGATTTAAAGCTTTCTGGTTTGTTGCAAACCAAGTTATTTTGTATAACTTGGTTTTGGTGCTGTGACATCTGCTTTTCCAATTACTCCATAAAAATTAAAATTTTTATAACGAAACAATTCTTGGTATTTTGACTGAAATTTATAAAAAAGAAATAAATTTTAAAGAATGCCTCATATATCTGAATAGAGTATCTGAAATAACATTGTATGGGCCAGTGTACACATCTTATAAAAGGTCAGCTAAGCTCCTTATATGTTCGGAATTAATTTTGATTTAGTTAAATTATCTTACGTCAACTTTTTTGTAACATTGCTGAGATGCATACTAAGACCGTTGTAAGTTTCTCCTGCAATTATTGATATGTCTTAGGAAGAACCTATGTATAATTTTCTACAGACAATGTAAAAGACCTACATTTAGAGATCGATGGTAAAGGAAAACTATTGACCAAACTATACGACAAACGCGATGACTTTTCATCTGTGGGAACATCCCTTCAGCGCCTGCGTGTTTAAATCACACCTCATGCGTTATGCTAGGGCTCATCGTAACTATGCAGACGTTTTGTATCGAGCTAAACTTCTTACAATTAGGCTTCTGGAACAGTGTTACGTTGCTACAATATTGAAGTCATCACTACAGAAGTTTTGTGGTGGTCATCATATACTCGTGGACCGTTACGGTGTAACTATGAGAACCGATTTGTTCAACGTATCATAGTTTTCCTTTCTTCTTTCGTCTACCCCGGACTTGACATTTATTGAGCAGCTCGGCGGGTGAAAAGCAGAGAATGCTTAGTCTGTCGGTGCACCTGGCCCATGCTCCAAGTTTTTAGTGTTAGAGATGCTCATTTACTTTTGTTGCTTTGTACCTATTATTTTGGTTATTTTATGTTTTTTGTTGTATTTGTTCGTTTTCCAAGTCTGGTCTTTGTCCCTTGATTACATTCTGTTTATTTCCACAAGAATTTTGGTTCCCTTAATTACTCTTTCAATAACCAGGTCTGGAATTGACGTTGAAGTTTGATATCACTGTAGAAGTATAAGCTCATTAAGTTTAATAGATTTACCATTGTTCGGTGGCTTCAACCAACTCTACACCAGTGGATAAGTAAACAAAGTGGTCAAACACTCTCTTTAAAGTTGTAGTAGGACAAATAAAAGGAATATTAAGGACAAACTCTTAAAGTACAATGAAGCTTTTTTCCAAAAAAAAGTTAAAACACCCTACATCTCTTCAGAAATTGATATATTGCAGAAGTTTCACATTCATTGAAATGATAAAGGGCCAACACAAATATCGTTTTATGTCATTAAAGATATTAAGTGAATCATAAACTTATGATAATTATAACCACTGAATTAATTTTTCTTTCACAATATTTCAATCATTAAGATGCATGGTGCGCGGTTTGAGTTCATTGGCATAACAATTATTTGTTAAAATATAACGCCCTCACGCCAAATCAAGTTTTTGCTAAATTAATTGAACCTTCGAAAAAAAAGGAAGATTTCTGATGTCTTTTTTCTTTATGAGATTGGATAGCCAACTTCTGTAGGGAATTAAACATGAAATATTGTATAATATGTATTCACATTAGGCATTCATTCGAGAGTTTTTGTTTTTTTTATGTGAAATACATTAATGATTGTATTTACTTGGTGGCTGATTTGAACTTAAATTCTGAGTGTGAGATTTGTACAGTTTTATGCATGTAAGTGATGCATATGCTCTTTTTAGATGAGATCATGCGTTATGTTAAAAGCAACAGTTCGAAACATCTTAATAAAATGTACAAATCCTTCAAATCAGTTATGTAAACTGAGCACATTCATTTGTTCAATTTTGTTACTTTTATGTATGATTTTAGTTACTTTATGTTCTTTGTTGTGTGTGTCTATTTTCCATGTCTGGTCTTTGTCCCTAGATTACATTCTTTTGATTACCGCTATAACCTTGGTTCCCTTGATTACTCTTTCAATAGCACGTGTAAAAGCGTGAAAATCTTACGTTTTTTATTGGCTTGTTTTCCATGTAAACAAAGCATAAAATTTCATATGTTACACTTCAACTTCTACACATAGAAGGTTTCCTAATAAGTTAAAAAAATTGCGAAATTCATGTACATGCATGCTTTACTAATTTTAGGTAACATATTTTCATATTATTTTGTGATTATTTCGTGGAAATGAAACCTGTAAAAGATTTTTTTCTATTTTCTAGCAGCAAGATGACATTGACATATAAAACATAACTACCCTGCCATATTTTGTTTTGTTTTGTAGACATGACAATTGCGAACATTGACTTTTAGGAAGGCGTACGTTACTGAAACAAATGGTGAAAAAAAGGCAATATGTCAGTGCACAATTTTCTCTGTTTTTAAAAACGTACAAATATCATATCATACATTATAGAATGAATTAAATGCAGTCTTGACCTTAACACAATATTATTATTTGAAAGTGACATGTTTTAAGAGTTGAAATTTTTTTGTTTATATCATGATATTGTAAAAGGGTTCGTAGACTTGCTAAAAGTCTCTATGTAATATGTGATAAAAAACAACAATTGTTTTCTATCAATTCTTATTACAGCAAATGACTAGCGAATAGTTATATTAAGTTAAAATTGTTACATTTATAAAATTAAAGAATTGAAACAGGTGTAAGGCAATTGTACAAACCAAAATCTACATTTGAAAAAAAAATCCTTATTTTTACATTATAAAAATATTACATACTCTATAATTTTAATACAAAATTATTTATCAAACTGTATTTTCTCACTTTTCTTTCTGTTTTAGTTCATGTAATAATGTGTTCCTTTGATGTATTTAAGTTATTTCTAAAAACATTATAATTCAGGTAGTTTTGAACTTTCGTTTTTAGAAATACGAGGGGTTTCGAAGAACGAAACATACATATATAATACACTTACTCGCAACTGCGCAATATACCAACTTAGTAATACATACTACATGATACATACTATTACATCTTTATCACACTTGCTACTTTCTTTGACAAAATGTACTCACTTGTGAACATATAACGATCCACTACATTTAGTTATGTTTTTGAGTTTAGATTGTTAACGTTGACTTAAACGAAATATCATTAAAACAACAGTTCAACCGCTAGGCTTCAACAAAAAATCCCCAGTCAGTTAACATTGAAAAAATATGTGGAATTCATCTCCCAGTTTATACAGTTAACAAAAATTACATATTCTTTGCCAACGTAAAATTTCATACCTTTTCCCAGTTTACATAGGTAATTTTGAATTTGAATAACTAAATTCTAAAGATGAGAACGTTCATTTGGTGATGTTTAATATTCCTATTTAATAAAATGCACTGTTTTGTACATGAAAAAAGCAGAGGACTGATATATAATTGACCGAAGACAGTATACAGCTGTCTGTAATTGAGTGGTCGGATTTTGAGATTTAATATTTTTTTCAAAAATTATTCTAAAATTTCCGTATTTAAATTAGTCATTATTATTAAGGAATTTTATCCACATTCAAAATAGATTGGCTTTCTAGAAAAAAAAACGATGCTTTTTTACTTTTTCTGATCCATTAATAGGACTGCCATATTGTACTTTGTAGATTAAAGGGCTTAAGAAATCTGATATACAATCCTAACTTTTTGAATAACGCAAGTATGACGATGCATTGATATACTTTAACATAATTATCAAATTACATTCGTCAACATTATGCACTACAGTTGTTGTGAAATGCCTCTTTTCATTTCAATTCTTCTGAAAAGTTTAAAGAGAACTTGCGGTTTAATGGTTTGCTATGGAAAACGAAAATTCTGTAAAACTGATTATTAGAGCTTGATGATAGACATACTTGAAATCTACAAATATGATATATCAGTTATACTTGTTCAATAAATTGAAAAAAAAACACAAACAAACAAACAAACAAACGAACAGACAAACAGACAAACAAAAAAAAAAAACCACGAATATGGGTTACAATATAGGTAATGATTGTATATGTTTATTCAACTTTTTATAATGCAATAAATATCTAATAACACATTATTATGATATGAAATCGCCTTCATCATACTTAAAAAGATTTTGTATGATATAGGCACTGTATTATGAAATGAGCATGGTATGATGCTCATATATAATTGAGTAAAACAACTTTTTTTTTTTTTAAAATTATCAACTTGTAAACTTAAACCTTTAAATTCAAACTTGTTCCCACAAATATATTTATTTATCAATAAAAATTAAAAAAAATAATATTTTAATGTTCTTTCAATACAACACTTCATTATTCCAACTTATGTACAATTATATTTTACAAAGCAGATTCAAGCGTCGGTATTCTACTTGATTTAATTTTACTGCAATATATTTACGAGGAATAGCAATAACAAGTAAGAAAACAGAAAGAAAAATAAAAATAAAACTTGTATGGATAGAACTTCTGCTTGCAAGAAAAAAATACAAAAGCTAAACAGATTAAAATGATAACGGTCAACATGCAAATAAAACCGTCAAAGCAATGAGACATTCAGTGGTCTAGTTGTGGTTTTATTCACTGTTTAAAATTTGAATTGTCAAAAGTTGTGAAACTTATTGTTTTAGATAATGTTTTAAAATAGCTATCTTTTCATAAAGTGGACACTTAAATATTCTTTTGATGGGTATTATTACTAAGTGCCATCTTTTCGTGTGAAGATGTTGGCTAATTAGCATGGTCGGAAATGTTCTCACATTCCAACAAAACATCACATGGGCGACAAGGTCAAAGTCCAAGGAAAACCAGGTCTTGTCTTAAGGCATGTCATCTGAGTACTTGAGAAAATGACAAATTTTATTTTGGGATTCCGTTTTTGTCACTGATGAAATTCCATTAGACTATAACTGTACTTTACTTTTCTAACTCATAAAATACGTTACGGATTTAGAAATGTACTTTTTTGTTTTCTTTTTGGATTGCTTGTAAAAAAAAGATCAGTACAAAAACGAAATTAAATTTGCGTATATTTTCGTGTTAGTTTTTAATTTTATTTTAACCTTTATATACTAGGTATATATTTACTGTATTTATCGAAGATCAGAAAATATGAAATTAATAAGAATTATCGCTTGATCAGAAGAAAATGTTTTATAATAATTGAAAACTGTAGCCGTAGTGTCGGCGATAAGCGTCCTTTACATCAGGAGGGGGCATACGATAACGACCGAGGGTAAATGAAAGTATATTAGGTTGCTGTAAATATTGGCGGGAGTTGAGGTAAACATAAAAGAACCTACCACGCTATATCTTAATTCATTACAAGATTTTATATCGAGAAATGGGTTGATGTAGATTTTAATGATTTTAGTCAATATTAGAGTAAAATATAATCTCCAAATTGTCATGATGGTTTGCATATATTCCCACGCAAAATCCATTGACTCAAGACATACCTGAAGTGTTACATTCGCCAAAATCGAATATACGTAACAATAAAAAAAACACGCACAAAGCACAAACAAATTAAACAAATGGTAATAAAAACTCTGGGTCAAATCAAGGAAAAAAACACTGAAAACCAACAAAAATAATCAAACAAACGGAACAATAACAGATAGAATAAACCAGTTTTTCTATGGAACTATTTCAAATCTCCATTTTTTTAAATATACGGCAGTATAGACATTTGTACGCACATATTCCATGAATTATTTTAGTTGCAGCGTATTTCTCTGAAAAAGCGTATATAACGATTCTGAGGATCAAAGGTGTGCGCACAGAATTTTTCGGAATAAAACATGGTATTTCTTGCTGAAAAAAAGCGCCATAGAAAGATAATAACATATATTGTTCTAGTATGTTGTCAATGGTTGGTGTTATTTTCTAGAGGTACATGTATTTGCTGACGTAATTTATATATCCCAATTTTTTTTGGCAATATTTTTACACTTTATTCAGTATCTCAAGGCGTTTTTTTAATAAGTAGTGGGATATCAAAAAAAAATGAAGTTTGTCTATGAAATAACGTTTCAACGTACTAAAAATGTGTAAAAAGTTTCCAATTTTTTAAATGTGACCGAATTTCTGTTTTCAGAAAAGCACAAAATGTGTAAATAAAAATTCCTTTACAAGAAAAGTTTAAATATGAAATTCTTATCAAAATTTTACGAATGCATCTTCTTCATCATATACAAATTCAACTCAAATCACTTATTCTGTGTTTTGCCACGATATAGAATTGGAATGATTTAAAGAAGAGTCCATCTTAGAACCCCGTACTGAACCGCACGACAATGTCTGTACCAACATCGGACCGGTATGATGCTATATATTTAAAATTGCGATTTCTAAATTTGAGCTAAATGAAAGGTAATAACAAAATTACCGAACTGATAAAATCTAGGCAGTATTCAAAATAGGAAAGCTCCTGAATTAGAAAAAAAATTACTCCGTTTGAACTAAATAATCATTTTGGAAATTTCGACTAAGTGTCAGGTTTGATTCATATCGATGAGAAAGAAAAGTCGGTAAAAATGTCATTTATAGATACGGGGAATATTGGTACTGGTACGGCTACGGGTTACACAATTTATACCGTACCAACGCATTCTTTAAATTATTCTGGTTTAAACTGGTGATTAAGGTAGAAAAAAATCTCAGCTCAAAACTTATTTGTTTGTTGCATCTAATAGGAACAAAGTAATTCAACGCTTCACCCAGAAAAAAAACAACCATAGAGAAAAATGTGAAATAAAAAAAAAATATGTATAAATTAGAAACCAGAACCTGAAGGGAAACTTTACCTGAAATAACACGAACTCTACAAAATAACCCCCTTCCCATCCACACCCACCCCCAAAAAAAACCAACAAAACAAAGCAAATACAAAAAACAAACAAAAACAAACAAAAAACAAAACAAAACAAAACAAACAGACAAAACAATCTAACAAAAAATTAAAACAGCTATGTGTATGTGAACCGGTGTGTAGTACCGACAAGTTCATGGTAGATATGTGAATTTTTTTTCGGGTTACATTACACAATAGTGACAAAGAAACGACAAAAGTGCACTTAAACAAACATTTCTTAATAGCCTATAGATACTTTGTAAGAAAATGCACTTTGGGTAAGATGAGAATGTTTGTTAACGCGATATCGGCGATGGCTGTGCTGTGATTGCAAAGCAGCATGGACACTTCCGTAACAAGGCGATGTTTCCACATAAAACGCATTTTGGTAGTGCTAGGGCTGTAATTTCTACACCACTCCTTAACATGGTAATTGTCTCATAAAGGGGCATTGTTTTATATAGACTCATTATAAAGTTATGAATCAATCTCTTGTATGTTTGTCAACCTCCTTAAACCGGACCTTACTCATAGGATTATAAATAATTGTTATATCTAGGTCAATTATGACTGCAGAACATCCCACAAAATGTCAAAAACCACAGCTTTAACGACTACAAAGTGTATGTGCTTATTCTACTCCAAATATCTTGAATGACTTATTAAAGAAAAATACAAGTATCTTATGTTACCCTGTTTGTTGGGTTAGTAGTAAGTAGTTCAGCAATACCGACCTAAACACTACGCTCAAACAAATTAAGTTTTTTCGAACCACAATTTAATAAAAATAGATTTTCGACCAGGAAGAGGGGGTAAGGTAGTAATTTTATGCTTTAAAAGAGATTTATTAATTATTCCTTCTCTCTCTTTTTATTGAGCAAAGAGTTCGTTGCGTAATTCTTATTTGTAACATGTGTTTTGTTTTTCTTCGGGATCAGAGCAGTAAATGAATTTATAATTTATATTTCTTTATTTTTCTTCATTTAGCAAATAAGGCATACATTTAGAAGACGGTTTGATGTTCATTTAATTTTTGTTGTAACAATGCTTTCACGGCTATTTTTTAGGAAGTAATAACACTTTTTTTTTCATTTTTGATCGTTCGAAATGATGTATACTATGTACATGTATGCGTCTATGTGTGTGTGTGAGTGTGTGTGTTCGTGTATGTGCACGTGTGTGTATGAGTATGTTGTAAAAATTTATTTCTGAAATATAAAAGGTTTCACCCTACCTTAAAGTTAAAGCGAATTGATTCCTTCCCATGTAAACTTAACAAATGAAGAAAGTCTTGGGTGATGGTACGGTTTATGCATCAACAAGTACTTTAAAAAACATGCTTTTTGAAAACGATAATTTCTAATTGAAGGGTCTTTCAATATTGAAGAGGTTCTACTAAGTAGATACGATAATTAATAGTGAAAACAATTTTTGGAAATGCAATATATCATATATAAGAACCAATATCTATATTTATAGTAGTCACTAAATTTTCTGAAAGTGTATTGCCGAGTAAAATCAATAAAATAATGTTATCGACAAATTTTATCGATTAATGTTAGAGATCAATCTTTCGTTTCTTAAGTGCTACTTTAAAACTTGTTATAAACCAAAACAAACCATTATTTTGTGTTTCAAGCGTTTTAAAGATGTGGCTAAGTACACCACATAATTGTACTTAGAATGTGACAACAGCCTCTTTGTGTATATTAAAATTGTGTGTTATTTCTCGTGTTTGCCAAACAAACGAAAATGTAGAATGCTGGTGAGTCGGAAGATATTCGTAGTTTGTATTGTGTACATGAAAGTAAGAAAAAAAAATGAAACAAAAGTAATTAATCAAGAGAATTTTTCTGATTCTACAATTTTCATATCAATAATTGTAATTTTGAAATAAATGTTTTGTTTAAGCGATAGCTGTATTAATCTTCTGACCGAACCGCAGACATTAAACCTAAGATTTGTTTGAATACTATAAACTAAAACGCGACACACTGACGTTCTCCTCGCCTGATGCACGACTACATTTGCTACATTCATAGCTTTGAGAAAAACCACCCCCAAACTGCGGGCGGTAAATGGTTCACTGTTAGGCTATTTGATTCTCTTTTCACTGTGGTATATCGTTTTTATCGGGAGAAATGACATACAAATTCCCAGTAAATGATTTTTAACCCAAACTAAACATGAACAGATATAAACAACTTGCTGTGATAAGGAAAAACAATGTATTATCCATCTCTGCATTTATTTACTGAATAAAAATTCAAGATTTTGCTCTTTACGATAGAATAACGAAGTAAAAGATCTAATTTATAGAAAAGATTTGTAAGCTATTATTATTTAAAACTTTACATGTATCACTTTTATTACACTCGACTGCAACAGAAGATTTTTGAAATTTGATAGTAAGTTTTAACACAAATAATCAAAAAATATCTCCAGATAATGTTAAACATCTAAATCCCCATTTTCCGAAATAGAACAACAACTCTGTGTTTTCATTGCAAGCCAGGAAATTGTAATTCATCCGGTGTAAGAAATAGAGCGTTTTGATTGGTTGCTTGATTCAGATTTCTGTTGATGATAAACGTGTGGCCAGAGAGACCCTCATCATATACTCTGTGAATGTCATCAACTTGAAAAGCGTTTACAAAAAATATTAAGTGGATTTTTGCCATGTCGACTTATCCAAATAACATTTCTTCTCCAAGTTTTTTGGTTCACAACATTTTGAACCAACAGTGGAGTGATCCTTCATTGCTACAGAACAACGGATCGGACTATCCTCATTCCTACTATTCGAACTATGACTCCAGACTAACGGATTTGTATACAGCAAACCCAGCTTGTGTGTATGGGACGTCACCTCCGCCTATTTCGAATCATCAACCAACATATACGACCCTGTCAACACATTCTGTAGCTGGATTGCCTGACGGACACCAGATTCATACGGACACAACAGACTCTGGGAACCAGAGCTCCACAGACGCACCCCTGCTCACTCCGAAATCTGAAGAGGGAGAAATGGTGGAAGTTCTTGAAAAACGTAAGTTGAGCATAATAGTATTTAAGAGGAAGATGTCGGAACGAAATATCCCCTTAATACCTATCAAGAGCCACTTAATACGGCCACTTTTGAATATTTACTGATTTCGTGATTTAATGAATATCAATAGGCAAGGAGTATCCCACTTATCTGAAAAGTCTATAAATTTAATTTTCTTTTGTAAACATGCTTTGATAATGATCGTACTTCCAAGTGTGTCTAAGAAGGTCTGTTGTGTATCAATGATATGAAGTAGTCTGATGACATGGTAACTTGTAGACCTCTTTGCAATACTTGTCATAAATGGGGTTTGGAATTACGACCGATGGAGTACTCTTTCTTCTTTAAGCCAAGTGGTAAATATTTTTTTCAAAAGTTTATTCTGTATTACTTAAGCGACTGCTTTTAAACGCTGTTTGTGTTATTGTTTTCTTTCTGATTGAAACTCAAATACATGGTACTAATTTAGATACAATGTATTTTTTTAATTGTTGCACCTACCTTTACATTATTAAGAAATTGTCCTATCACGATAACGAATTAGTACTTGTTATAAAAGAGAAATTCGAAACCATGTTGACTGAGGATTCAATATTTACCAAAAACAAAAAAACAAAAAAAAACTAAAAAACTAAAAAATCAAATTCACGTTTTAAGTTTAAAATGTCTCTTTTGGACAGAGTAATTATGTCCCAAAAAAAAATCTCATAAATGCCATAATGTTATATGGGAAAGAAACTGATTGCCTGCATTTGAACAACATCATAAAGTTTTAAAAAGAATTATAACCTGACTTTAAATTGAACTAAATGGTCTGATAGATCTTTTCAGAAAATTGGAAAATCAAAGCACCGCCTTCCTCTTTAAAATTGTATGATAGATATTTTTTAAAACAATTATATGTTTATCTATTTTGAGACAATCGCTACAAAATACGTCCATTATAGGAATAAAATGAATTCAATTTTCCAAAGTCTAAAATTCAAATATTATGAGTTAACCTTCCGCTTACTATGAAATAATAACAATTATTCAGGGATCAATTATTTCTAAACCCGTTCACATAACCAATTTAATACTTCCGAAAAGAATTTCCCCCATTTAATATTATCAAAGCAAAGTAAAAATCGGATTATAATAGCATTATCTTTCGGACAAATACTGCCGAGTACATTTCTCTGTCCATGTTTACAATTTCTATTTGTTTTTTTTTTTATGAAAAAGAGATTAAAAGATGTCAAAGATTTTCTCATCCTCAAAATTTATTCAAGAAGAAAAATCGGATGTTGATAAATAACAATACGGAAACAAAAGTTTATTTTTAACCTTTTAGACATTAATTCTTGTCAAAGTACTAACAAGGTAAACGTATGAATTATCAGCTCTCTCATTTATTTTTTTCTCTTGTTATTTTGAGGAAATTAAAAAAAAACTTGCTTTTGTTACTTTATACGTATGATTTTAGTTACTTTATGTTCTTTGTTGTGTATGTCTGTTTTCCATGTCTGGTCTTTGTCCCTGGTTTACATTCTTTTGATTACCGCTATAACCTTGGTTCCCTTGATTACTCTTTCGAAATTGGGAATATATTACACACAGTTTGCGCGGAGAACAACCTAGCGGGCTTCGTTTGCAAATTTAACTCTCTGTCTATACTGTTAATATTAATATCATACTTTTGAAATATCAAGAAACCCGTTTCCACATTAAAGTGCGTTGAAACTCGAATGTAGCGCGCGCATTTTTATTTATTTTTTTTTTTGGGGGGGGGTATTGTACAAAGACTAGTTTATTTAATCATGGAAATACTTAACGCATTTCTTAGTACCACATTCTTGTCAACAACATAATTGATCTAATTGTAGAAACACGTGAACTTCAAGTCAATATTCTCTATTATTAAAATGGGGTTTGACAAATAATAAAGGAATAAGACAAGATCAAAGAATATTCGTTCTCGTACTTTAAAAGAATTTGAGTCATTTCTTTAAAAAGGCACACCCTGACAGAAGGGATGCGTGTTTAACAGTTTAAAGTATGAAAAGAGATGGACATCATTTAATACAGATCTATTGTAAAAATATTGGTATTAACTGACTCTAATTGAGTCATGCTAATTGGTTAAGTAAGTGAAATAAATGGTATAGTTAATGATTGAATCTACTGATTTATATAAAATATGTGTATAAAAATCCTAACAGATATCATCGCAACTGGAATAAATTTGTGAATAGCATGCCTCATAATTTTTATTAGTATATATAAACTGCAATGTGTTTCAGCCGTTTATGATGCACAAGATATACGGCAGCGGAATAGCTTTATCGCTCTATCTCTGTAAACCTCATCGAAATCTCGGTGGGAAACAATTTTAATGCGACAGCTCGCAGTCCACGAACTATTGGGTTCAAAGGCTATGTATATAAATCGTTTACAGTAACTCTGGAGAAAGAGTTATTAATACTGGGTTATTCGGTCCGGTCGGAAGTTAAATGGAAGTTTGATAAAATAATGAAGTGGAAAACGAGCTTACTAATTAGATATTTGTACGAACATGTATTAAATTAAGGAGGATTTGGGTTTCCTGAGGTAACTGGTGGAGGAAATCTCCGTGCTCCGCAAACTAAGGGAGCGATTTAATTATCAAATTTTATAAATTATGATCTTCATAATTTAACATTTGTCTTGAAAATAGGAAACTTCCTGTAATCGTGAAGACGTTTAGAGACTTTTGGATGACGGTTGCACAAATTGATGGTGCCGTGACATTACTTTTTTGTACATTAACCACGTGTGAATTAAAGATTCATATCAGTTTCAGAAACATTTCAAATGCATCATTTTGAGATGTGCACATGTTGAAAGAAAAGGAAACAAGAATATAAAAATGTAATTTAATAAAATTTTGCACAAACACTTGAATTTACATGTCTTTTTCATTTTCAATTTCCGTAAGATAAGATGAAGAAAGAAAGGAAAATAAATTAAGTTTGCCACCTAGGACATTGACACTCCATTTACTCCTGTCTTTCATTGAAAAAAGAGAAAAACGCACATGTAATGAATTAAAACGTAAAATAAATTGAAACTATGTAATGATAAAAGCTAAATGGTCTTTTTAATTAATGTTTTTAAACATGTCATAGGAAAGAATGGAAATGGAATGCAAGTAAAGCACGAATTTTCTTGAAAGCAAATATTGCAAGAAGCTTAGACAAGTCTTCAAAGTTATGATGTTGTACTAGCATGGGAAAATTAAGCCAGATCGACCAAGATACGCTGACAATATCTTAGATTTCTCACATAAACAATTTAATATTTCCAGATGTGGCTGATATTTAACAAATGATAAGAACTTAGAAACGTCTATTATATATTTATAACTGATTTGACGATAGAAATATATCATGTAAGAGAAACTACGTTCACCTTTATACAGTACTTTCCATGGAGACTAGAAGACAAAAAGTTACACGGGTTGAAAGTGATTAAAGTGGTTTCATTTTAGTGTTGTTCTATGGAAAGTTCACTATTGAATTATAGAAATAATTCGATTTTATTTATTTCTCAGATTTTGTTCAATATTGAATTAGTTGGAGATCGGTACCTTATCTTCTATGTGATAAAAAAAAATATTATGGTGAATTATTTCTAAGGAAGTTGATTGTTAAATTTGATGAGCAATTATCAACTCTATAACGTCCATTCTTTCTTGAAGATATCTCATTCCTAAGTAATGTCTAATGCCAACCTATAATTCATAAAAACAATCCACAATATCGCCAAAGGTTATCTTTGGTATGACTACAGAAAAACATCAGGGGGGTCACACGGTGCAAAAATGTATTTTATTAAAACATACCTCCACCACAGTATAGTTTATCTGACAATTTTCATGGCTGAGTTCAGTTGAAGACAAGCGTAGTAAGATCACACAACTAACTTGTTTATTCGACATAAAATCGCCTTGTGATGTACTGCCACTTACTTGGTTTCAATTCTCTTCGTTCGATTTTGTTATCGTTTTAACTTTGTCTCCAGTATTTAACAGAAAGGGAGAATTTTCCATTCAACCTAAAATGTTTAGTTCGTTTACGAACGAAGTTAACCATCTGTGGAATTTTATAATTCGCCTAATTGTTTTATACTTTTACTTTTTTTTAAGTATAAAGAATATTAAGAGCAAATAACAATTAATTGCTCACATTTTTATTTTTGAAAATCCTACAAGATTATTGCACAAAATCTTTTAGAAACGAACTTACATTAGCAAAATGAATTTTAAAATTTATTTAAATGAATGCAACATCATGTTTTATTTAATGTTAAAATAATTTTTAAAATGGTCGCGGTACAAAAAACTCGGCTATTTCATTCTTAATTAGAAGATACGATAAATAACTGTCAATCATGACAACCATTAGATAATTTCGTTTCTTTAATTGTACAAAAAATGGCACATGATAAATCTCAAAATGTAGAAGAATTAGGAGAATGTTATAGATACGAATTTCATTCAGACACAGATGCTTAACCCAAGGTTCTCTGGTGCACTGCAAAGTAAACAAAATCTTGAAAGTCGACGTTTCGTCGAGTCATTATTATTATTTTTTTTTCATATATATATTTTTTTTATATTTCGCCTTTCGAGTTTTCCCGGGAGAGACTCGGCTGATACTTTGGTCGTGGATACTATTGCTTGAAACATAACTAAACGAAGTGATTAAAGTGAATGATTTTTTAACAGACAAACAACACCGAATCTTCAACAAATGTCGTCAATTCAATTTTGACCAATGAACTCGGAGTTGTTCCCATTTCACATCAGTGACACACATTTTATGAATAGAATAGAAGTCATTTACGGAATGTATGGTATAATTATGCGAAACAAAAAAAAAAACAAAAAAAAAAAAAAAATATGGAAAATGCGAGAAAAAAATTTAGATATAAATAGAAATGTAGAAATGAAAGAAAATCACGATACTAACATAATGGCGTCAACATCACGAGTTGCTCGAGTTGTCACCGACTATAAAGACATCTATATCACCATAACACTTCTAACGTAATTATAACAACATATCACTCGTGTCTTACGACACTTAATGACTTAACCGCGTGTCTTGGCAAGTTTTCTAAATTTACTGCGAAAAAAAAATGCAATTGTGTATAACACAAACTGCAGTTTTTATAATTATTAATTTCAAGTGTCACTGTTTTTCTGGCGCTGCAAAAATACATATTAGAGATCTTCATATAATGCATTTAATTGGCTAAAGCTATTTAAGCAAACAATTTTGAAACAATCCGTTATCGGTATTAGCAACAATCGGTGTTTGTTTTGTGATCCACAATTGTGCCATGCATCCACCCAATCAAACTTCGCGATTAAAAACTATCTGGTCTTAATAAAATAAATCTGAAAAAAAATAAAACACTAAAAATCTGTTAATCTTTGCGATTGCTGTTTCTCGCGAATTATGACATATTCTCGGGTATCAATATTTTATGCAGTTTCCAAAAAAAATGATAAGCGTTAAATGGTGTAAAAATCTATTTCGCCGGTATTTTTTCTTGCGTTTTTAATTTTCACCGCGAAAATAGCGTAAAATTAGTACCGCGAAAATAAATACGTATACAGTAATAAAACGAAAAAAGAAAAAGAAGAAATATATATATATATATATATATATATATTGTGTGTGTAGTCTAGAAAAATAAAAGTGTCCAACTCTAAAAGCCATAATACATTAATTCACAAAATATATGCACGATGAAGAAAACGTTCACCACAAAAGAAACAAAAAAGTCCTCACAAAAAGTATAACAAACGTCTTTCTTTTTTGTTCTTTCTATTTCTACATTATTTTTTTTTCTAAGCTGCCATTGTCTCTTTCAGATCCGTCAGCCTCACCATCGTGCGACGACAGTGACAAAGAAACAAAACCTACAGAAAAGGTAACTGATAATTGTCCATACCAACAGAAGCCTAGACCACGACGAAAACCTAGAGTTCTCTTCTCACAAGCTCAAGTTTATGAACTGGAAAGAAGATTCAAACAACAGAGATATCTATCTGCACCAGAACGAGAAAATTTAGCTAATTTGTTGAAACTGACATCAACGCAAGTTAAGATTTGGTTCCAGAATAGAAGATATAAGTGCAAACGTCAACGCCAAGATAAAAGCTTAGAACTTTCTAATATGCAGCCACCAAGAAGAGTTACTGTTCCTGTTCTTGTTAGAGACGGCAAACCTTGTGTAGGCCAAAACGTCACACCACCCTACTCAGCTCCGTATAATGTTAATCCGTTTGTATATTCCACACCTTCTTACAATTCCATGAACAGTCACATGACCTCAATGCCGCCAATGAATTCTATTCAACAGAACGGTTACATTTCACAGCAATCACAACATCCTGGTATAAGGGCTTGGTGACTATATCAATGAAAACCATAAATATGTGCAATAACTTATCCTGCCATATTGTTCTACAATTTCTGACTGCCGAGTAACATGAGATTGTGAACAAAACTTTTATGGCTGCCAATTATTGACTTAAGGTTGAATTGAGTGTCCAGTATCTTTCAAAGAATCAGTTAAAGTGGATTGTATAATAATGCGAAAAGTGAAAAAAAAGGAAAACAAAAGTGATTGAAATGGTAGAGTTTATTCCACACAAATATGGTGCTCTAGTTGGTAGACAAGGAGAATGCGAATAGATTGAGCTAATCAGTATTGACCATTATTTTTTTATTTGTTATATTTTGTTGTTTGACTCTATGCAAAAAACTAATTGTTATTTCTAATACCTCAGCTTTTCCCAATTTTCCTTCAATTGAAAATGAGATAAAGAAATAAAGTGTAAATACATACTTTACGTTTGTTGTTTGTGATAAGACGGCGGTAGATTTATGGTTCAGGTAGTATCCAACTCTTAAGATACAACCAAGTCGACATAGTGCTATTATTATCATAAAATCAAGCAATTAAAATATTGACAGTGAAATCAATGTAAAAATCAGACGATTTAGTGATAAATCAAAAAAAGATTCCAGCTGAACTGTCGGATGTGACATAAAAAAATCACACATGTTTGGAGACACAGTCGACACCTAGAAAATATTTTAAAAAATATCGTACAGACCACCGAACAATCCAAATAAAAAAAAAACTAATACCGACAAGTAATAAATAATGCAAAACGAACTCCCTCTCCAAAGCTTTATCAACACTCACGTCACCCGAAAGGGTAAATTGAAAGAATTATGTATATAATATTTAACTTAATTCAAAATAGGACGTTTTCGACCGGTTTCAAATTCATTGCTTTTCACCTACTGAAGTATTAATACAAAGACAAAGGACCAAGACCACTAACACTAACGGAACCCCAATTTTGTGATATATTCTAATGTCATCACCCCATTCATTGGCAGGCAGTTGAATCCACAGGATGTACAATTTGTTAATTTTTTAGAATGTAAAAATACGTTTTAGGCGTTTGGATGCTCTTTTTGGAGGAAAATTGTTTTCTCGGGTATCTAGGTATCACCTTTTTCTACTATTTGAAAAAAAGAACGCTTTTGTAGATAGTTTATTTGTCAGTGATGAGAACATGTAAACGATCAAGGATAGTTCATCGAGGCTGTAAATCATCAAAAGTTCGTTCAGCTATTAACACCTTATGCAATTCAATAAAGATAAAAACAAAACTTTTACTCCATCTACTACTACTACTACTGATAGCAACAAAATGAATACGTAGAAAATAGATATTAAGCAAAAGTCTACATGATAGCCAAAATATAAAATAAAAAGAGTCATTCAACTAGGAATAAAAATGGAGTAAAAATGTGCATACCATAGCGTTGAATATCTCGATTTACAAAAAGTAACAAAAAATTTAATTACACGAAATCAACATTCCTGTAAAATATGAAGTACATGTAATTCTCTAAAGTATATGTAACATCCACGTGCAAAACAATTATGTAACACGCATACTAAACAAATGAAATAAAACAATATATTGTTAACAACAAGCAAAACAGAACAAAGAAAAGATGAAAAACAAAAACAAAAACAACAAAAATAAACAAAAAAAATATATGAAATCCAATGCAGATCCTTCATCGCCATGGCAAAATTACTTGTAGTTATATCGTATGCGAGATAAAGCTTTAACAGTGTGATTTTGATAACCAGATATTATATTCCGAAGTATCTTTTCTTAACAAGCAATTAAAACGTAAATATATATCTTAAAAGATGATTCTTATACCCAAATTAAGAAACAGATTCCAAAAATAAATACAATAACAAAGAACATAAACTGACCAAAATTACACGTACAAAGAAACAAAGGTAAATGAGCAATATGGGGTCCACTACACTAAAGCATGGACCGGGTGCACCGGTAGGGTGGGCGTCCCCTGCTTTTCTAGAAACAGAGATCGGTTCTCATGGTGCAGATTAATACACCGTAATGATCCACGAGTTCATGAAGATGGTCATAAAACTTATGTAGTGATGAATTCAATCTTCAATCTGTAGCAACAAAACTCTGTGCCAGAAGCCTAATTTTAACCTTTCTATAACTTTTATGATATTTATGTTACCTGACTGATTGAGAGTCAGATCATCAAGCATAACATGCATGCAAAATATATCACATTATTTCTACACTGGTTACCTATACGAGAAAAGGTCATTGGAAGTAAAGTTAAAAGAAAACTAATAGGGCCATTTTACGAAGAAAGCAAGAGTAATCTGCTCTTTAATTGTGGACGTGTAATGCACAGCAGTGAAAGGAAATTATATATAATTTGTGGATTTGATCTTCATATAAAGTTCCACACGTCCGTAAATTACTTCAGAATAAAACAAACCATATTTTATGTTTAATAGAACAATTTTGAAGAATGAAAAAAACGAAAACCTAGTACGGTTACAGAGTGACTCAGAGAAGTAGTTATATTTCGGCCACGCCAAATTATTTATTAGAAACGGAAATTCTTATTTACAACGCACATGATAATTTCCGAGATTTCACGTAGCCAAGAGTCAATGAGTTTGGAGTAGCTGATGACACGAGTATCTCGTTTAATGACATTTAATTGCATATAAACAATATAGTTTTAGCGTACTAGTATATCGAGAAAATGATGTATGTGCCTGCTTAATGTAAATAAACGCTTCTGAAATTCTTATGAAGTAATCTAGATTGTCTCCACTTTACTTATATAACGAATAGTTTTTGAAATAATGATTGTAGTGTTAAAATATTGCTAAAGGTTGTGTGAGAGAATTAGATAAAATTGACATTTTTTTATACAAGAATCTCTAACCAGGGATTTAGGTTGGTTTGTTCATTATACAAGAATCTCTAACCAGGGATTTAGGTTGGTTTGTTCATTACACAAGAATCTCTAATCAGGGATTTAGGTTGGTTTGTTCATTATACAAGAATCTCTAACCAGGGATTTAGGTTGGTTTGTTCATTACACAAGAATCTCTAATCAGGGATTTAGGTTGGTTTGTTCATTACACAAGAATCTCTAACCAGGGATTTAGGTTGGTTTGTTCATGATGATTTCTGTAAAGAAGGTAAATAAAATTGAAAGTAATCGGCTAAAAAGGTAACATTGATATTACAATAAAATAACAAAAAGGTGATGTTACCATTCCTTAACATTTTCATGGTAAAAAGCGTACAAAATATCACTCCTTGTAAAAATATAAACTTTAATACTTCTTTGCATATTGTTACTAATATTTCATGAATTAAAGTTTTTTTTTAACTAGATGATTTTCATATAAGGTTCTCATTCTTAGTTCCACATGGCCCCACCCCAAAAAGTGGTGGACTTCCTAAAGTGATTAGTATGTCCGCCCGTCTGCACTTCATTCAGACCTCTAATAACGAATTGTATCCATACAGTAATATTTTTGTTTTCGTAATATTTTGAAATTTAGCATGTGGATTACCATCGGTCTGGCTTTACAAATTTGTAATTAGAATTCATTTACGTTGTGTCAAGAGATATATTCTACATCAGAGAGAGAATGCTCAGTAACAGACCCTCCTAAACGATTTTTCACTATTTTAGTCGTCTTGTATAACAAAAATGTCAAAGACAATTTCCCTGTATAAATAACCTTAAACAATATGTAGACTTTAAAAAATGCTTCCCGTTGGCACAGAGAACCTGTTATTTTAAACCGAACCCAAACATTTCTCACGCTTTTGTCAATTTGTACTCTTACATTTACTTGTTATTTTTATTATTGCAATATCAGATCTAACACAGAATATTTTTGAGGATGAGAACAGTTTTTACTTCATGCATACACATATGCATATACACAAATCAATATTTAAAAAAAAAGCAGTAGGCGGGATGTTAAAATACTGAAAATCAACAAACAAACAAAAAACAAACAAAAAGTAAACAAACAAAAAAAAACGAGAAAATGTTCTAGAAATTGCATCTAAATCCATAGATATCATGCCATAATAGCAATAAAGAGTGCTAATTGACAACAATTTAATAACAACATGGAATCTTGATCTCATTATTAACCACTCTTTGATTCGAGTTTTACGTTAATCAAATTCATCTTCAGACCAATTTTTACATTTATTATCTGAATGTCTCTGCAGTTTTTACAGATTACAGCCGTATCTCAGCTTACTGGCATTTAATTTATCCGTCTAATCAAAAGCCGTATATCAAAGATTGAAGTTGTTTAATATTTTCCCATCATAACTCATACGGGGGAGGAAGCATCACTAATTGAGTAAAGAAATGGCACACTACCTTCTTTAAAGACAACCACTGTCAGATCCATGTTATATCTACAGGATATAATAAACGGAACCACTTTGATGTTTTTTTCAAAGAAAATGACCTACGAAAGTAAAAACTTTACATTACTTTTCATAATTCATAAAGTTGCTTGAGTTAACAGAATACTTTCTTTAAAGTTCATTCCAAAGTAATTCTTAAAAAAAATTAATAGTACTTCCTTTGATAATTAAAGAAATTGAAAGAAATGTGAGTTGAAATATGGACGAATTCCGTCATTTAGGCACAACCTAATGACAACCTTAGCACTACTCAAATATAAATATAGAAGAAAGTGGGGAATGGGAAAAAACTGACAGTAAAAAGACAGTCCAACGATGAGAGTCTGCATTCGGTCGGCCAATGAAACGACAGCTATACTGATTCATACTCTTAAAACTTGCCTGGCTTTGCCTGGCGTCAGTTATGGGTAAGCTTGGTCCCAAGATTTGAAAAGCATGGCTTGACCTAAGTCATGATTTAAAAAATGTTCTTCTATGATATAAAGGTGATTATAAGACGGATTGGAAATGTTTGTTATTTTAAACAATAGTTTTTACTAAAACTTTGATGAATTTTTCTACGTATTTCGAATGTATGTATCGACCAACCTTTAATAAAACCAAGTTGAAATCGACCATAATTTTTGTTTTTGTAGTACATACTCAACGTTAAAGAGCATTTCTTTCAAACTGATTTAAATGGATAACAAAATTTGATTTTGTCATTGTTTTCTTGTACTTTCATGTATTCCACTTCTGACTTGTAAATAATCTATCAGTATGGACGTTTAGTGTGAAAAAAAAAGAAAACCATTCACGTGGTATAGTTGACAAGAGATAATTAGGCAATACAAATATTCAATCGTACCTCATGTATGTTTGATCACAATCTATGACAAAAGTGTACACAGAATTATTCATTGATGTTTTTACGGATTCTGCAAGGGGCGGGATGGGACAAACTGCATGATTATTATAATATTCCTCTGGCTTTTAAAAACAACAAATAAATGCAACGTACATACCTTTTAACCTTGAATATTACAATAAATAGTAAGCTTAAAAGGTAGTATTATATGGTTCAAGAGTATGCAAGATAAACACAAAACTAACTGAACATTCTGTCCTGTTTAAACTAATAAAAAAACCTTGAATATTTTGATGACCAGAATCAAGAGCTTCCCATGCATACTAGGTCAAACAGAGTGTTCCTAATTTCAGGCCAGGCCGATCTAGAATGGAAGCCTGACCAGTTGAATGTTTTGGCCATTCCAGGCTTAAACCAAGGCCGAACAAAAATCAATGCCCGGACAGCTCTAAGAGTTTGCAATGAAGGAATGTATGTATATGTAATATTAACATGGGCATTAAGATCAAATTAAAACACAAGAAACGACCATCATTATTTGATCACATTGAAAACGTGGAAAGGAAAATAAAATAAATTGCAATAAATCAGATATGTTGCTTCTTAATAGACTATGGTTTGTAATGTTGTTCCTCTTGACATTTGTTAGAATCATGACGACGTACTTGTGTTGTCTAATTCTATAGACCAATACTGTATGTAATTCAAAGGCACATTTACTATTTTTAATAGTAAATTTTGACTGAAAATTATTGACTCAAAATGTATAGTCGATTAATATTCTGATCATGGTTACCCCACAAACTAAAAAAAAATATTAAAAATAAAGTTTTGAGTGATATTCCTTTTTACATTGAATTTTGAAATGATATAAACTTTCACATTTACACCATTAAGTATTTAAAGATGCCACATTCCCAGAAGAAAAAGTCCCATTCCAAATAAAATCCCTATTGTCCGTTATTAGTATTGGAAAAATTCAACATCTCCAATATACCTTAATTGAATTAAGCTGATAACGAGACGAAGGTTAAATGATTGATCAATTGCTATTTTATGTCCTAAGGAATATATTTTATGCATTTAGGACGGGATGTTTGATCAATCAAATATATCATTCTTTGTAAGTACTCTGACATGCTGAGCTTAATGTACTGGCCAACAAGAGCAACAGATGACAGATAAGCATGGCACCTCACAATGATACATTATTCTGAATCCGATCTAACTACTCGTCACTGGTATCCGATATACCGTGTGCTTGGCTGAGAAGCAGTGGATACGCTATATTCCCATTTTGACAATTCCCATCTGCCTTTATGAAATGTTCATTATCAATCCCTCAATACCTTAGCATTGGAAGTCTGTAGTCCCGAATTCATGATGACGACCATAAAACTTCCGTAGTGATGACTTCAATCTTGTAGCATTATAATCCTGTTCCAGAAGCCTAATTGTAAGAAGTCTTCCGCGATAAAAAAAAAGTATGTCTGCGTAGTTACGGCAAGCTCTGGCATAACGTATGGTTTGTGATATGAAAACTCCATACGCAGGTGCTGACGGGATGTTGCCACAGATGAAAGGAAAGTTGACAATTTTGAATAAAAAATCATGACGCTTGTCGTAAAGTTTGGTCAATAGTTTTCCTTTACCATCGATTTCTAAGTGTAGGTCAAGATATGAGGCTGACTTGATATCGTCTGTAGTATCCTTTATCTCAAGTTCTTTTGGGGTAGGTGCACGATTGACACTGTACCCTTTAACCTCTCCCATCTGCTGCATTTAAAAATATATAAAGGGAAAAAAAAACAATTAAAGAACCAGTATTTCTACCAATCAGTCTTGCCTTCAAATTACTTGAACGATGAGGAATAAGTTTACAAAGACTTTTTATGACTTACAAGCAACAATATGATTGTTTGTCTGAAATGTGAAATGAAACAATGAGCGGAACAAGGAAGGGATTTAAACAATGGCGTTTCTTTATTGATGATGTCGTAGATAGCCTTGTTTATATGAGACGAACAAAGACTTTTTATGTAAATATGTTTATATAATGTTATTGTGATGTCGGCTAAATTGTTACAGGACAAGAGTTCATGATATATGTTTAAATTGACAACTTCCAAGTTTTCCAATCAAGAGTAAGATGTATGAACTGCAAAATGCAAAATGAAAATGTAGAAATTACAATTGGTGACATACTATTTTTAGAGTATCAAAAAAATCAAACAACATAAAATTAAATATAATTATTGATTTCTTCTTAACAACTCTCTGTTAAGTGAAAAATCAAACGAATTCAAGTAATGTTATGGAATTCTCACTTTTTTCCCGGTCGTTATTTGCAGAACTGAACTTGCATTAATGCTTTTAATAAACATTTAATAATAATTTCAGGAGTCACTGACCGCCTGAAAAAGTGTCAGTCGGTCTTTAAAACCCACATAAAAGTTTATTTTTGACAATGCATTCTATACATGGTTATCTTCTCATTATCCTACAATATGGTTACCTGGACTATTATTTCAAAAAATATTATTGTTATGAAACGGAACGTATCTCACAACTTAGTTCATTTTTCCAAGTATGCCAAAAGACAACCTAAGTTTAGCATGATTGTTGCCTTGTCAACTCAAGTTTAGCCTGATCGTTGCATTGACAGGCTGAGTTTAGCGTGATCGTAACCTTGACAATATGAGTTAAGGTAGGAGTTACGTAAATGAACGCCCCTAGCGGATTACGAAAAAAACGTTGTCGTTACCGTTACTATGCGAGTTATTTCCCTTTGACCACAGACTAAAAAATGTTCGACGGCAACCGAAATTCCCGTGAATATTTCTTTCGTAAATTGTATTATACTACATAACATAACCCTCGCGGAAAAGAGAGACCAGTAGATCTAGATGTTCACGAGAAAGAAAAAAAATGAATGCACACGAAAGTAATAACGACAATTTGGAATGGAGACAGGCCATGATAGAAGAGTAGTAGACATTTGACAGATATGCTGAAGGGGTGTAAAAACTATATATAATTCTTCTCTGTTCTTGCATAATTGCACATCTGAGGGAAGATATGGTCTTGGGAGCACTCTTTATGAAAAAAAAAGAGAAATTTGGAAATTTCCTCCAATTAAAAATAAATGACCAGTCATGTTTCGACGAATTATATATATATAAAAACAAGTTAGACGAACGATAATTTAAAATCATTTGTATGGGAAGAGTGTGTTACATTTTTGTGAACATACAACAAATGCGCGTAAAAAAAAAAAAAAAAAAAAAAAAAAAAAAAAAAAAAAAAAAAAAAAAAGAAAGAAATGGGTATAAGGATTGCAAGCTGCGTTGATATATCTTGCCAAAGAGCCATACAAAAGGAAATATCCCTGAATAAGTACGGTTTACAAAATGTTGTAGGATTAAACAGCTATTTTCGGTCGTTCAAGCATATATGAGCGGATCTCTCCACTCCCAAACATTACATGGGCGGCCAAAGGCCGTTCCTTGAGTTTGGGAGCTCCGAGAATAGGAGACACAGAACCACACGATGAATGAGACCAAGGCGGATTTACAGATATTGAAAAATGGGTTCCAGAGGGGTTACATGATAATATTTGCTGATCACTCTTGACAAAATACTGCGTGAATTTTTTTTATCCGACTTTTGATCCACCACTGGTAAAAGAAATCAAACCAAAATAATGTGGTAATCGGAAAAAGTCGGGTGTTCAAAGGAAAAAGTACAAGATATCAACTTGGCATCCCTACAACAAACTATCAAATAAATCAAAGTACTTTTCTACTGAATCAATATACATCGATTGTTTAAATTAATCGTCAAATTGCAAAAATAGGGTTAAGATAGAAGGCGCGATCGTTTTCAAGTGTATCCAAATACAAGCTTGATGTTGTAAATTGTAGGTTTACAGTAGTTTGACAGGTGCACATTACACAAGTCAAATGCATTTTTTTTCATGTGTGACATTTAGAAGCCCCGTGTCAAAAATAAAACAAACAAACAAAACAAAACAAAACAAAACAAACCCGAGACCCATCGTGAAAAAATGTCATGAAAAGGTGTTACTATGATGTATTTCCGACAAGATTGTTATGAGTACATGTACCTATACGTATAGTGGAGGGTAGAACATAAATATAATTGGTATGTGTTACAATAAAATGATTGGATTAGGACAGAATTATACGTAATTCGTAATTCTCCAAAAGCCTAGCGTTTCATTTACAACCGTATAACATGTAAAGATATGTGACGTCGCCTAGATAAATTTTGACGTTACAAATAAAAAAAAAAAAAAAAAAAAAAAAAAAAAAAAAAAACGAAAAAAAAAAGGTAAGTATTCCCATTTTAGCAGAGCATGACGGGTTAACGAGTCCCGTTGTCAAGTGATTTTTATACATCTTTTGATAGCTATTAAAATGATAATTATATACTATTTTTTAAAGAAAATTCTAGGCACCGTCATTTCACAATACTAAGAAATAATTTAATACCTGCCGTTTTTTAACAATTTCCCTACATATCCTATGTATTTTCATCATTGTTCTAGTATATTTCAAATCTATGTACTTAGAAAACGAAATCCGATACGATGTCATTTTTTTCTGTCATATGATTGCATTCGAGTCGATCTTTCTAAATGCAAAATTTCAGAAAAATTCTAGGACGCGATATTTACGTATCTCCTACCTTAAGCCTGATCCTTTAAATCTGGTTTTTTCTTGTTTTCCGAGTTAGATTCTTTACAAGAAGTTTTTCGTTTAAATAGGAGATCACATAAAAAAAAACATTATAATAACGGATTTGACCATAGACCACATTATATATATATCTATATATATATATATGTGTGTGTCTGAAAAATTCCCAACGATGTTAGAACTGTCAAATTTAAGATGCAAATTTTGGTCGTTCCCTCCGCGGGACTCGAACTCGTACCGCTGTCACATCTATGGCAACACCGCCTGCACAAAGTCCAGTGCCCTAGACCACTCGGCCAGCTAGGCTATAAAATATAGCTTTCGCTGGCCGAGTCATTCCTCCTCGTAGGATTAATCTAGGGCTGTAACTTATTACACGATGTATGGTAGTACGGGACAGTTCATTTTTTAGATGTTATTATGTAGGATAGAGGATAAAATTAATGATACATGTCACAACAAATCAATATTATACTCAGATGTTATTATTGCATTATATATGTATTTATATATAAACAATTCTAAGGTAATGCTAAACCCTGGAATCGATTCGAAGCTGCCAATGTTGATCCCTCAGCTTCTTATTTACATCTATGGCAACACGCTTGCACTAAGTCCAATGCTCTAGACCACTCGGCCAACTACGCTATACGTAATTCTTATCGGCCTCTATGCAAAGACTAAGAAGTATACAAAAAACTTGAATTCAACTGCTTCCGTCTTTTACTAAAGTCATAAGACAAAAATTGTGGGTAGTAAAACAGAAGTAGTGAAGTATCTTCGGTGAAAGAATATCAATCCAAGACAAGAGTATAGTGAGGTATTCTAAGTATTTACTGTGTTTTTTTGTATTTTGAAGTAAGTTTTGGTTAAACTGTAAGTGCATAAACAAAAAAGTATCACCGATTGGTACAATATAAGTATATAATACCACAGTTGTTAAATTTGCCTAATGACGTACGTAATGAAGTTTATTTAAGTGTCCCAAGACAAATACGAAGCTCAACAGTGCTTTTAACAAGCATGAGTTGTTCCTACTCAACAGTCAATTGTTCATTTAAGAAAATGTAACAAGTAGTTAATTAAATTACATGCTTTCGTGTGTTCATGTTCATGGAAAACCCCTTTCTACTCAACTCAACTACTGTTGTTTTGAGATTTGTTTGTAAATGTGCTGTTTAGATGTTATAGTTTTCAAGCAGTGTAATTGTGAATGAACAGATTCTGCTTATGCTTGTCTATTTTCCAGGGTTACATTTGTACCGACAGAGAACAGACTCATTTTTCTTTTACTCATTAGCAGACTCATTATTTTTTTTCTCTTTCCATTGGTCATGTTTTCATGAACGAAACCAATGTTATTACATAAGATCGTCATAAATTGTTGCATACGAAAATCCGGAATCAAATCCATAACCTATTGTTCAATGTTTTTGTCAACACACTTTACCTCAAATCAAAACGTTAAATAAAAATATGTCCGTATCTTAAACACAACGGATCGTTATTTCATCCAACTATAAGTACAACTATTGTCTGCGCGATTATCTTCCTTATTTTTTTCTTCCTATTTCATTTAAATCAGCAAAATTGTTCCCCAATATGAACACAAAACACCTATTTATCCTCCAATTAAAACAAACCATCCAAACTGAGTGGGTGGTGTTAATAATTCTTTTTCCTTTTTTTTTATTTAAATAGGATGTTTAGCATATGATGCTCACACCAAAATTACTTTTTTCCGATAATAGCTTGTGAAACGTCACGTTTTTACATTTTAATACAACCGGATCACAATCTATTTCTATCCGATATAATCTTAACAAATTCTAAATATTTGCTGACAGTTCTTGGAAATAGTATGTGACCAACCCGACAGTACCGCGTGCTTTCTTTTTCAAACATGAATCATAAGAAACTTTTTGTCAAACGACATTTCAGTTGAAGTCTTTGTGTATTAACGTTAAGTAATATATTAATACGACAAAAATACTTACCTGGGATCAATTTTATATATAACAATTTCAAATCTGATTTGAAAAAATAAATGAATGAAGAAGTCGTACAAATACTGGTAGAATGGATTATAGTTGTGACGAAAATACATGTAGACATTTGGTATATGATAAAATTGCAATAAAAGGAAAATCACTCAATTTTTCAAATTCCGACACAATACCGAACATCCAAGGGTGTCCATAGGGCATGTAAGTCTCGTCATATGACCCCGTGATTTCACGAGATTGGGTCCTAGTCTACCACTCAAAAGCATGCAGACTTGTCATTTAGAGAGCGTTGAGTTCAGTGTTGAGGGCAAAACATCTTTTTGTGTAACAAATACCAAATATCTATTTCTACATGATAAAGAGGTATTAAGGTATTAAGAAAAAAAACATGAAATAGAAGATTTTGCATTGTTATACAGCGTTTCGAGTACCCGGAAGTAAACAATAAAATGCAGATCGGTCTTCGGTATTCAATGCGTTCTGCGTCGTAAATTCCGGTAAAGAAAATGAAACTTACATACTATATATTACACTGGAAAATACTTGTTACCTTTGATTGTATCTTAAGGATAAGGTGCATATACAGAAAACGAAAAAAAAAAATGTATTCAAAATTCTTCTTTTCTAATTTCATTTAAATGAATAAAAAATCTATATTATACTTTGATAAGAGGTAATAATATATTGCTGGTTTTCTTTGCATCCTTAAATCTACTTCATAACTAACATATTTTTGTAGAATTCTATATTAGTTTCGTTCATCTTGCAATGTTTAATATTACAGATAAAGCGAGATAACTAGAAAATATTGAAAGAACTTGTACTCCTTAACCTAGCAAGATTTATAAATTGACGGGTAATGTTGAGCTTAAAAAAAGAACAATAATAAAAGTTGATCAAATATTTCACACAGAAATGTTTAGTAATTTCAATAGTAACACTCTGATGCCATTCAAAATCGGTCAGGGATTTGACTTTTCTCGATTTATAACCCTGAAAATGCTTACCATACCGGTACATGCTCCCAGTATTTAGTGGAGTCCGAGTTGCTCATATACGTTTGTTATATTTTATGTATTGTTTTGATTATTTTATGTTCTTTGTTGTTTGTGTCTGTTTTCCAGCAAGAAGACATTGATTGTCTGTCAGAGTGGTTAAAGGCCGTGAGGTCTTTAATGTTGAAACGAATGAAAGTTTTAAGTAGGTCAATGAGTGCCAATGCTACATCAATTTTCAAAGACCCCGATGTGGCAAAAACATTGTCTACTATACATGACAAATATGTTGTCGTACCACCAGACAAAGCCCAAAACAACATTGTGCTTGCCTGCAAAACGTTTTACATCCAATGTTTATTATCAGAGGTAGACGTAGAAAATAATAACAGTGATAAGACCTTTACTGCTATCACACTCTTCAAAGGAGAGATTGTGGAAAACCATAAATCCATGCTATCCTCTTTTGGTCTCTCTAATAAGGACGATGATTGTGATTTAACGTCTGTGTACTGGATTCCTAAACTCCACAAGAATCCATACAAACAACGTTTCAAAGCTGGATCTGCAAAATATACCACCAAACCTCTTTCAAAACTTTTAACTTCTACACTCACGAGTGTCAAAGAGGGTCTGCAGTCCTACCACAACACTTGTTACTCCCGTAGTGGTATTCAATGTGGATCCTGAAAAATTCGAAAGATCTTTTGAAGACAAGCAGTTTAAGACTGAATATAATAGCACTAAAACCTATGATTTTTTAACATACTCGGTTAAAATCCCGACTTAAAAACATTATACATCGTTGTTTTTTTTCCAAAAAGGTACAAATACATAGTTCTTGGTAGAGATTCCTCATACTTTGTAAGAAATAATTCGAAATCATCTTCCAAATATACGGTCGGCATTCCAATGGGAACAAATTGTGCTCCTTTACTTGCTGACATATTCCTTCACTCTTACGAGGCTGCTTTTATAGCTGATCTGATCCAAAAGAGAGAATTTCGTTTGGCTAGATCCTTTAATCTCAGTTTTCGCTATAGATGACGTTTTATCTTTAAACAATCCTCTAACAACTAGAACTCTAGAACTCTAACAAATAGGCTTCTGGAACAGGGTTATGTTGCTACAAAATTGAAGTCATCACTACAGAAGTTTTATGGTCTCATCATGAACTCGTGGATCGTTATGGTGTATCCATCTGCACTATGAAAACTGATTTATTCAACGGGTCATAGTTTTCCTTTCCTCGTTTGTCTACCCCGGAGTTGACTTTTTATGGGCAACTCGGCGGGCGTTTCTAGAAAAGCAGAGGACGCGTACCCTACCGGTGCACCTGGTCTATGCTCCCAGTTTTTAGTGGAGTCCAAGTTGCTCATTTGCTTTTGTTACTTTGTATGTATGATTTTAGTTACTTTATGTTCTTTGTTGTGTATGACTGTTTCCCATGTCTGGTCTTTGTCCCTGGATAACATTCTTTTGACTACCCTATAAAATGGCTCCCTTGATTATTCTTCCATGTCTGGTCTTTGTCCCTGCTTTTGCAATATTAGTTTTAGGTGATATTTTAATGATTTTTTGATCTTGTCGACACTTTTAGGTGAGGCTCCAAGCGAAAAGAGTTTTATGTTCTCTTGCAAAATATTGCGGAGTACTTACAAAAACATTTTGTGCATTCGTATGCATGTTTGCATTGTTTTATTTTTGGCCTTACACTTTCCATCATTAAATCTCCAACAGCACGAAAGAAATTCTCTGAGGAGGTAGAAGGGTGATTTACGTCAGTATGACCTTGTCTATTGTTAGCTGATACACTGTTGGGACTAAAATTTCTTTGAGGGGTAGCGACATATAGAACCCAGTGCTCCATGTCAATGATAGCCCACGATGACTCAGGATACCAAGCTTTCCATAAAAATCAGTTCATCCTAGGATACCCAACCTAGTCCTCTACTTGCTAGCATAACCATATGCTTATGCTTAAGCATTTCCTGACCCCTATCTGGCCATTTTTCAAATACAATACTCATGTAAACCATGAAAATCGATGTCCACGTATAAATATTGGATATTCCCTTTTGTGTTGGTGGAACTATACACTGCTGACCAGAAGTCAATGATAGGATCCCATTTGTTTGGGTGTCAAGGGATGGATCTTTTGCCGACTTTAACAAAGTCAATAGCTTAATGTATTCCCCAGCCCATACCTTCTTTTAATTTAACGGGTATGTGGGCACCTATGGGGTCAGATACCATTATTGTATAATTGGGCATTCTAACAACACTTAAACGGGGGATATAAGTGTCTTGTGGTTGAAGAAGTAATCAAGGGCTGTCACTTAAATTGATTGTAACCATACCCGTATGACTTGAATCCGTCTTGGGTGATGCTGAATCACGGTTGGTTTGCTGAAACTCAGGACTAGAATTCTGCCTCTGCCCGTCGGCTGTACTGTCGGCTTAATCATGGAGTGTGGACATGGCTAAGGTTGACGTGATCAGTCGAATTGTTGGCTGAGAGATTGACATGTTCATGTTGTCATTTAAATCGATATCTATATCTGTACCTTGTGGTACATTTCTATGTGCATGTATCCCGCTGGTGCCAATCGTGTTTTCTCTAGGTTTTGATTTTGGTTTTTCGTTTTGAAGCAGCAGATGCACTACCTTGAGTATTTTGAGGTTGCTTCCTCTAACGTTTTGATGGTTTTCATGGCTCTTATACTCGAGTATAAGATTGGACGACTTTGGATTATCAATAACAACTATTTCAAAGATGCTGAATATGTCTCTGTAGATAGATGTAAGTCACGTGACTTGTACACGTACGTGGGAATTCCACATGCTGTGTACGCATAAACACTACCCGGAATTTTTACCCGAAGTAAAAGAATAAGAATACATGTATTGCCCTTTTATTAAAACCTTTTATCTTTATGCGATATGCACGCTTGTTTTATGTTCTTTGTTGTGTGTGTCTGTGTCCCTGGATTACTTTCTGTGATTTCCGCTAGAACCTTTGATTACTCTTTCGTCCTTTGCAGCAGACAGATTGTCTATAAAGGATTTTCATTTTCTTAGGTCTTGGGCGAACTTGTCAATCTGACCCCAAGTCTTGTTTTGTTTTATCCTTCTGTTCTGTTGATATTCTCCAGGAGTATTTGCGTCTACTTTGCTTATCTTGTCCTTGTGTATTCCGTCTCAACACCTGGTTTACAATGGTGATTTTAGGCTTTCTTATGGTATGTCCTATACAGTTCAATTTTCTCCTTTTGATCTGCAATTCTATGGAAAACTGATTTACCTTTTACCATAATTCTTCATTTGTCATTTTATCCTGCCATTTGATGTTAAGTATATGTCTAAGACATCTTTTAATAAATGTTTGAAGTTTGTGTGTTGCTGTTTTACTGTACGCCATGTCTCAGAAGCATATAGTAATACAGATTTAAATTGGAATTAAACATTCGATTTCGGTGTTATTAGACATTTTTGTTGATGGCCACATTTTTCGTGGGGTCTTCAATACAGCTGAAGCCTTTCCAGTGTTGCATTTTATGTCTTTGTTTGTGCCCCGATTATTACTTACAGTACTACCCAGATATGTAAATTGGTCTTCTAATTCATTTTCGCTAGTTTTGAGTTTTGCTGCATTCAAAGCATTTATTCGCATAGTCTTTGTTTTTCCTTGATTTATATTGCGTCCAAGCTTTTGGCCCTGTTTTTTTTATGATGCCATTTTTGTCACGAGATATGTGTGTCTGTGTGATAGGAAGCGATGTCGTATGCAAAATCCAGGTCGTCTAGATGTTTTTTTTAAATGTCCACTGTATACCTCTGCATATAATGAATATGGTTCTGTGGGTGTTTCCATCACCCAATTGATAGCCAGCAAAAAGAGAAAGGGTGAGAATATAACATTGCTAAATTTCCTTTATTTGGCAGTTTTATTTTATGTTCGTGTTTCATTCAGTTTGTTCATTTTCTTCATTTCAGATTTTTGAAGCAGATTGTACAACATGTCTACTGGTACATTATGTCTGCTTTGATAGACTCTGCAGAAACACAATCCGGACCTGCTGCCTTCCCATTTTAAGTAGGGCAATATCTCTTATCTAGTTGGTCTGTAAGCATTGATGTCGAGTGGTCTGTTGGTATTGTCGTTTTTCTTCGTAATGTTCTTTCCACCTGTTCAGTTGTGCTTTTTCATCAGTAAGAACCTCCCCTTGCATTTTTTTTTCTTTTGCTCAATTATTCCCAACAAGCTTTCTTGTGATATTGTAGACATCTTTCATATTTGCCTGCAGCTTCTACGGCTTCCTTTTCTATGTTATCTTCTTAACTGACTTTTTCACGTCTATGTGCTTCTCGATATACATCTGTTGATTTTATCCTTTTTTTTTACCTTGTCTTACTGTTGTTCAAGTCTGCTTTATTATCATTTCTCTGTTTGATCGTAGAAAGGGCGTGTCTAATTTAATCCATTCTTTGTGTTGCCTTGTCTTATCTCTAAGACCTTGTCATATGTCTCCTTCCATACCTTTCTCGTATTTTTTACCGTTGTTCCAACCGAGATATCTTTATCAAATAAATCTGCGAGTGCTGTTGGATAGTTGTTAATGATATTCCTGTTTGATTTTTTTTTGTCTCTGAGAGGGTCAGTATATTTATGGCAGGTCTTGGTAATATCGGTTTGGTAGTTCTTCCAGTTTAATGCTACTAATACATAGATGGTGTTCTGATCCATTGTCAGTCCCTCTTTTGCGTCTAACATACTGAAGTGATGTTGGGAAGGCACTACTAATACAGTTGCGGTGTATCTGGTTTTTTGTTTGGAGGTCTGGTGATATCAATGTTACTTTATGTATTCTATTGTGTGGGAGTACACTTCATAAAATTACCAAGCTGTTAAATGCACAGAAGTCTGTGAGCATTTTACAGTTTTCGTTTATCACTCAAAGACCTTCTTTTCCCATTATCAATGGATGGCCAGTATTATCATTTTTGTGATGGGGCCCAATGTTTCTATAATGAGTTTGTTTTTATCACCTTTTTAAACATGCCTGCCCTTATTTGCCGTTTGATAATCAAACATATGTTTTCAGGTTAGACTCATACTAATTAAAAATGCAAAATTTTCTAAATTATCTGAAGCCTTAAAAAATGAAATCTGAAACATGACGCCTTCAGGAAAACCAATTTATCTTTTTATTACTTAGAAAACAATTCGATTAACAGCAAAGGGAGTCATTACCCAACAATACATCATGAGATTATCACTTTAAAACCCAGTAGTCTATTGGACGTAGTTTTTAAGAAGGAAATAACTCACTAGGGAACCGGAGAGACCATCGTTTGTTCTTAATGAAAATTCTATGGCGGAATAGAGCTATCACTACTTGATTAAGGCAATGATATTATGCAATGGGTATAATACCCTTCATCATATAGTCAGCTTTTTGATCATTTTAATGATTATGTCAGCTGAAACGATTGCTACAACCGGATATTGAACGAAAAAGGCAATATACTGGATAAACCAACAATGATTTTATAGATCTCTATTGAAAAAAATGAAAATTTGAAAGGATGTTATTGCCTATTACTTACTAAAACTCTTAAGAACGAAATGTTGAAAAAATGGGAAAAAATAATAGAACTTGAACCAGTGCATGAAACAAAATTAAGTTAATCCTTTGCTGCTAACATAACAGCTAATGAAAATTAATTATAGTAGTTTAGTATTTATGTGTGTGAGTTAGCGTCATGATTTGGTCTATATAAACGCTTGTAAATTTTCTCTTACAAATAAAAATCATTCTAGAGAATTAAAACGTTAAATAAATATTAGATATACGTGTGAGGGCAAATTAAGCAAAACAGCTTTATTATAGTAGTTAGTTTAAAATGTTTTTAATTGATAAACTATTGAACGTATATTGATTGATAGCCTTTCTTTTCGTTATTCATTTTGTCTGTGTGTGTTTTCGAAAGTTCTTTGCTAATGGATTTCTCCGTTTTAATAGCCCCCTTTTTTATTAGGACTGTGGTATTTTCGCTTTTCTAGAAAAAAATTGTAAAATTTGCAATTTTTTTAGCAGTATGTATTGTAAAAATCGAAAAATTGATATAAAACATAGCGTGATAGAACACACGAATTCAATGTTTATAAGGAATATCTTTGTCATTTTCAACGACTTTTCGTAATTAATTCCACTTATTGTTTTACATTACGTGTAGATTGAACTACGTACTTATTGTTTAAGAATCTTATTAGTTAAACAGTAATAACAGTAATAATTAGTTTAAGATTAATACACTGAAAATAAAGTTTTCTCTACAATGTAATAAACTGTCATATTATTTCCTGACATTTGAATTATCCTAGCGTATTTTTGTTAGCGTACAGCTCGAATAATACGATTTATTGGACAGATAGCAGTGTTACCGAATGCTCCCTGTGTAAAATAATTCTATAATTCACACTGTGAAATAAAGATTTTCTCCCAAACGTCACAAAACATCACAGCAATCCGCCGTTTAGACAAAAAAATGAATTTTATGTTGAAAATAACAACAAATAAGGGAGTAAATCTGTAAAAAAGATAGGATAATCAATTGGTTATCATGAATAACCAAAATATAAACACTCGTGCCAAGAACGCAATCAGATTTAATTCATCCGCAGAACAAGTTCCTTACACTCATAAAATATAAGCGTTCTTCAGCACTCGTGATCACATTTTGATTACTCACTCTTTTCAATTAATTATCCTATTAAAATATTATTTATCAAGGATGTTGATGTCATTTGCATTGAAGCATCTGACTTATGAACTCGTATGAAAAGCGAAATTTCGTATCAAAGAAGTGTTTTTAGTATGATTAATTAGCTTGAAGCCGATGGAATACAAATACTTGTTAAAGTTTTTATTCATAGATCTTATGATCCAATGCTTAAATAATGTGATGTATGAGCTACGAGTATATTTTCAACTCAAACCTCAGACTTGCGATTAGAATTAGAGATCGATTACGAAAACATTATTTAAAACATAAGACGCCAGGTAATCAATTAAAGTACAAGGCGCAACGTACCAAGGTAAACAATATAAAAAAACACGCAGTTGATCAGTTTTATCCGAGTATTAACGAGACATTGTCAGATTTAAAAACTTCCAATAGTAAATTATATTGGAAGACTATTAAGATGTGATTGAAGGGCGATAACCCAAGCAACAATATCGCACCACTCCGCGATCATAACAATAACTCAAAACTTGTTTTTGACAATTCAGATAAATGTAATATATCGAACCAATATTTTTGTTCTGTTACAGATATTGAAAACAGAGATAAAAATCTTCCTGATTTTGATGACAGGGGAAGGGAGGTCATCTCTGATATTGTAATTTTCGAACAAGATGTTATTAACGTGTCATCAAATTTAAATCCTAACAAAGCAGTTGGCCCAGATTCTATAAGTAACAGAATGCTTATTGCTGTTAAAGATTTCATACGTTTCCATCATATTGGATATTGGCACATGTTATTGTCCTGTACAAAAAGGGAGACAAATCAAAGGTATCAAATTATAGACCAGTTGCTTTGTTGAGTTGCACAAGTAAAATTTTAGAAAAGATAGTTTATAAACCTATTTTTAACCATTTATTTTTCAATAATCTATAAATTTCAGTCGGGATACCTGGTTCTTCTACAGTACATCATTTAATTGAACTTTATCATGAAATTCTGGTAAAAGAACTTGCATTACGTTTTGCGATGTTAGCAAGGCTTTTGACCGTGTTTGGATTAAGGGATTGATTTTTAAATTAGAACGATATGGTATCAAAGGTAATTTATTAAAGTGACATTATAGTTATTCAGAATCTAGAAGACAAACGGTTGTTCTCATGGATGGAAAATCAACCATAGGCTCATTGTATGCTGGTGTACCACAAGGATCTGTATTAGGCCCTCTTCTTTTTCTTGTCAATGACATATCTGATAGTATGATCAGGCTTTGTAGATTATTTGCAGATGACACTTCTATTGGTCATGTAGCCAATGATGAGGAGACACTTGTCAATATGACTAATATGGACTTAGAAAATATTTATATATGGTCTAGTGAATGGCTGGTAAAGATAAATCCTGATAGAACTGACATTATGGTATTTAGTACTTGCAACAGAGCTACTAATATTGCTTTTACATTTGATAATTCTATCATACAACCAGTCGAATCACAAACATCTCGGCTTGGTATTTAGCTCTGATTGCAAATGGACAAATTATATTGATATTCTAATTGAGAGAGCTTCTAAGCAACTCAATATATTACGTAAATTAAAATTTAAGCTGGATCGAGAATTCCTCGAGAGGATTTAGTTTACATTCATAAGACCGATTCTAGAATATTCTAGCGAAGTTTAGGATAATTGTGGATTAGTCAATTCAGATAGAATTGAGAAAATCCAACTTGAAGCAGCCAGAACGGGTCTAACATCATATACTAGTGGATTTACTTTATCGAGAGGCTGGTTGGGAAACATTAAAAGATAGAAGAGAACAAAAGAAGCTTCTTTTGTCGTATAATATGATTAATGGACATTGTCTTGAATATTTATCAGATTTACTTCCCCAATAGTATTTGAGATATCAGTGTATAACTTGCGCAATAACCGAAATTATAGCGTCCCTCCAACTAGACTTTCATTGTATCAACAGTCATTTTTCCAGCTACATTGAGCCTATGGAACAATTTGGATATCTTCTGACGAGAATCACAATCTTCTGATATATTTAAATTACGTTTAAAATTAAAATATCGTAATAACAGTGCTATTAGTAGGCCACCATCGTTATACCTTATTGGTAAACGATTAATGAATTTGACTCATGCACGAATTAGAAATAAGTGTAGTGCTTTGAAAAACGACATATTTAGAGCACATATTATTTTTGATCAAAGCCGTTCTTGTGGAGCTTTGACAGAAGACGCAGAACATTTTTTTTCTCGTCTGTCGAAATTTTACTGTGCAACGAAACATGCTTTTTCAAAATTTGACTGGTCTAGGAACAAATATTTGTCTCAACACTCTGCTTTTTGGAGATGATAATTTGAGTTTTGAGTTTAACTCATTGATTTTTAGTTATGTTCAAACGTTCATTGAAGCTACTAGGCGGTTTACTAGTCATATAATGTCGTTACATTCAGCTCGTAGGGTATATCGTGAACACTACTTGTGTTTATTTTTATCATGTTCCACTGCAACATTGATGCATTATAACTTATTTAAACATAATACATTCAATTTGAGTAAATATTTTTCGATATCCCTGTCTAAATTTATTCATGCTTAATCCCCAGTGCATGCATCTATGTTTATGGGTCACTACATATTTTGTTTGTCTTTATAGTAACTTCGTAAATAATATTATTTATTGTAAATGTCATAAGTATGTATTATTCAAATTTTTATATTAGGAAAAGGCATTAATAAGTTGTACAACTTGTGTCTAATCCAATTGTCTTTGACAATAAAATATGTTTAATAACATATTTTCGGGGGCGGATCCAAGATTTGAGTTGGGGGGGGGGGGGCGTTAATTGAATTAAATGCTGTGCAAAGCAAGGCAAAATATATTATGGGGTGAAACTTGTGGTGAAAAAATTTTTCTTAGCGATTTAGTGGGTGCGTACGCCCGGTACGCCAGTCCTTGGATCCGCGCCTTATTTTTATAAATATTTTACAATTGCTACATCAAACATTTTCTGGGGGACCTAAGCTTACACAATAAATTTGTTTGCATGCATATATCCGGTTCTGACAGTTTACCCGTCACGTGATTGCGCATTGTCATGGCATTAACCACCATTTTTGGTTGTTATTGTTTTAAACTGATGCTAAATATGCTGCCTCATTCCTTGTTTAATTCGGTGGAAGTTATCAACTCTTTGTAAAGCGCATTAATTTCCCATATAACCTTAATAACGTCGGTCCGCTTCTGCTTTTGGAGTTTTCTTATCATGACCCCTACGTTATGCAACGGGTTACTTTGGTGTTATGGACCTCTAATGATAAGCCAGTTTGAACAGAATAATACAACTTCAAGTATTCCATTTATCTTTTAACAAGTACTTCACCCGATCAACTTGAAGTTTTCACTTGTATCGTGGACACATTATCCATAGTCAACCTTTATGAAACCATCGAGCGTTACCTTAGTCGGCCTAAACATATTCCGTGCGCTTCTTTTATATTCCATTTCTTTTTCCTTTGAAGTAACTGTCTGATTTAAGTGGATTTCTAATTGCTATTGACTCCTTACGGGAACGTTGTTTTTTGTATTATGGATTCTATTCGAAAATAAAATGATCTAACATAGTTGAGGACTTGTTTCGATGACATTATTTATATAAACCAGCTTTTTTCTTTAAAATCAAATCCTCGAGTGAATTCATTTACTATACATAAAGTTTTCTAATAATCCCTTCAAGTATTTTTGGCTGCAACATTATTATTGTGTTAACTTCAAAGATGAAGTGGAATAATATAATTTTATCTCTAAAACAAAGTCGTTTATCTGTAAGATTCATTAAGAATACAGTCTGATTGGTTCCCAATCAATTGGATAACATTGGCACCAAGGTAGACATACATTTAAACAAGTGATGCTTATTGCAATCAGTAGCCACCTATTGAACTGTTACATCAGATAGTGGACTTATGAATAGGAATAATTAAACCCAATAGTTAGATGCTACATTAACGAAAATTTGTGAGAATATGGAACAAAATCTTCAGATAATGAAACATAGAAACTACTCGAATAGTAATTAACGTAAATGTAAAGACTATACTTGTATATGAAGCAATTCAGGGAGAACAAATTGATTTGGCACTGTTCAATTTTTAATTTTAATCGGAATACTTTAAATACATTTTGTAAAATAAACATGTTTGTTTGACAAAATAATATTTGTGTTGGATTATACCAACAGTTAGCTATGAAAGTGTAACAATTCAACATCAACATATTCAATGGATTTTTAATGAATACACATAAGAGCATTCACCTGTAAAAAACATAAAGGAACATATCCTGGTTAGTGTCTGGAGTTCGATCATTGTAAGTAGTCTTCTTTTCATGTCTCCGTCTAACATAAGTTAATTCTAAGTAAATAATGAATTACAGATACTAAGAAATACCCATTATGAATTTCTATAACATATTTTATACATAATATTCATGTTTAGGAAAATGATTATAAAAAGTATATTGTCGTTAGTATCCTTAATTTATTTTTATTATTGCTGTAAATTGTATAAAGTGTAAAACAAACTACCGTCTTCTGGACGTATAAAGACGATACCTCGTTAAAGCCAGAGATTTGAACCTTTTTTTCAAACTAGTTACTTTAGCACATGATAATATTAAACTAATCTGCGTTATGAAAGAATTGATGCGTATTCCGGGAAATTATTTAGAAAAAACCAATACATCAAGTTTTCATCCTTCAACTTAAAGTATGAAAATTATACACTTTTTTTGTCTGTGGCTTATGAGTAATTTACATGCACTTCAAAGTTCTACAAATAAATAGTTAATATCTTGAGGAGTACTTGTTTACGTAGTTGATATTGTTTCTTGAAAAGCTTAACGAAGTACACGCTGGTTAGATATAGCTTTTAGTTAAATGTAGACTAAAGACTGTACAAATGTTTATATTAATAAAATATTTGCTTATGTAGAAGTCATGATTATGATACTTTGTCTGTCCAAATGAACATTGCTATTGCCTGAAACATTGATAAAACATCGAGCCTCGGATGAAATTACTATCAGTATTGAAGGAAATATAACCCTCAATGGGCAGTCGATATGCAAGTATCATGTTTATTTAATTGAAGAATCTGGAGCGGTCATTGTCATGCAGTACTATCCTCTTAACATTTTAACTTAAATCAATGAATACCACATAATCACGTTTTAACTAATCTGAATAACTCATTCGTCTCTGATATTTTAATTCCACCAAGTATTTTTCCTCTTTTCCTCGTTTATAACTCCATCCTACACTATAACGGAAAAAAATGGAAAGTCGCCTGAATCATGAGTCAGATGAAGAGTTGATGAATGATTTAAACAAATATGCAACGAGTATTGTGCATTTAAAATGAGTTTAAACGAACGACGAACGAACAAGAAAGGGAATATGGAACGACCCCTAACGTTTCTGTATACTTTTGCTAACGGTCTAACCGTATCTTATTTTGAAAGTAAACACCATGAGAGATCTGCAAATAACCGTAGACAAAAGATTTTCTACTTAATTCCATGGTTGTTTTCGATTATTTAAATGGGAATACCAAATATACAGAAAATATGTCGAGATTTGTAAACATCTTACTCTATAATTAAAACCTGAACAAAAAAAAAAATCCCCGCCAACATGATATCGAAATAAAAATACTGAGAGTAACCCGTATACTTTTAAAATAAATTTGTGTTCTTACAAAAATATAAACGAATACTATACGAGATGTTCGCATTCTGCAAACAGGCTGATCATTCTGATAATTAGCATCTAACGAACACAACGAATAGAAAACGCTTTGATAACTATCAACTAACATTATCTGAGCCCCGTGCAGGTCTGGGTGTTAAAAGAATAGGCCTGCAGCAGCGCTAAGCTTGTTGTAAAAGGCGACTGAATAGTGCTCAAAACCCTACCCGGGGCTAGGACGCTTTGCCCACAGAGCAACTGGGATGTGTGCCCCAGGTGGTAGAATGGGGTACCCCTGGCGTGTTACATGTTGGGGTTGTCAGGCTATACCATAGTGGAGCACCGTGTTGGGAAAGATGCCACGTTCCTCGCACGTTAAAGAACCCTACTGTGGTATTCTCCCGGGGTAGGCACCATAGGGCTCCGCCACAGGAGGCTAAATTGCCCGACCCTACCTACCTCTCCCTATTTCCAAAATTTCCCAATCAAAATTTGTCGACCCCATTGTCCTTGTGTCCCATCCCTTTTTCATTTCATCATCATTTCATGTTCATTTTATCACCAATTTCATGTTCATCGTCTGAATATAGCTGAAATATTGCTGCTCGGACGTTAAACCCCAACAAACAACAAACAAAAAAACTAACATTATCTGAACTTTTTCGACAATTTGTTGGCGTTTGTCGAGAATTCTTTTTCTTGTGCAAAAATTCTTAACTTTTGGAACGTACTGCAACGTTCTCAAGCGAATAAAGCTAAATAAGGACAAATGTAAGACGAAGTCGGAAAGAACTTGTGCGCTTCTTTGACCTTCCCTGGGCGTTTTATAAAACTGCAGTTCGTTCCCAGTTCGTTGGCCATCTTGTGATAGTGGAAGAGCCCCCTTACGTAGTAGTTTATCATCATAAATATTTCCTTAAAGTTTTGTCCGATTTTCTTACATGGGATTAATATAAAATGCACATAAAACTCCAAATCTTGCTTGTATTAAGTATATAATAATCACAGTGAATAACATTTTACTACGTTTTGAAAATTGTTTATTATGAATATTTCCAACAAAATGGATGATTGAATTCTGTTGGTTTACTATGCAACCTCACATTCTAATTTTATTTATTTTCTACCTCAGTGGTCTTAGAATAACCACGTCGTTATCTGACATTTTAGCTGCAAAGAAGCTTAAATTGTTCATTGATTCTGAATTAGTTGAGATAATTAAACTATTGAATAAGTTCCACAATTCCGTTGCATTTTATAAAATAGGTACTTCGTTTACTAAATAGAAGATCTAAGCAAATGAAAATTCCAGCCTATTTTCCGAGCTATCACATTGTCAAAGAAACAATAAATAAGAGTGACTAAACGTAAACAAGAAAAAGTTAAAATCTGCTGTAAATACTAATAATAAACATCACAATGACATTTTTCACACTATAACTATAAATAGGAAAATAATATATTAAAAATGCAAAATGGGCAACAAAGTCTGATTTTTAAGAGTACAAAGAGAACCAAGAATGTAACCCAGGGACAAATGCCAGACATGGAAAGCAGACAAACACAACAAAAAACTTAAAATAACCAAAATAATACATACAAAGCAACTAAAATAAATGAGCAACTCGGACTACACTAAAACTAGGAGCATGGACCAGATGTACCGATAGGGTAAGCGTTCTCTTCTTTTCTAGAAACACCCGTCGAGCTGCTCATAAAAGGCAAGTCCAGGGTAGACGACAGTGGAAAGGAAAACTTTTACACATTGAACAAATCAGTTTCCATGGGGCAGATGGATATACCGTAACGACTGAGTGAGTTCATGATTACGATCTTAAAACTTCTGTAGTGATAACTTCATTTTGTAGCAACACAACCCTGTTCCAGTAGCCTTATTGTAAGAAGTCTAGCGCACTACAAAAAGTCTACGTTAACGTCAAGTGCTGGCATACCGTATGAATCTTGATATGAAAACTCCATACGCAGGTGCTGAAGGGATGTTCCCACAGATAAAAGGAAAGTTGACAATACGGAATGAAAACTCAAACGCGTTTATCGTATAGTTTGGTCAATAATTTTCTTGTACCACCGATCTCTAAATATAAGTCAAGATATGCAGTTGAATTCACAGTGTCTTTAGTATCTTTTATGTAAATTTCCTTGGGGTAGATGCGATGTATAATATCCCCGAAATTAAAATTGTTTAACGATAAATTGTCATCTATATAGCGGAAACTGAGACTAAACGATGTTCCCTCTTTTGTACCAGAACAGCTATAAGATCAGCCTCATAAAAGTGAAGAAATAGGTCAGCAAGTATAGGAGCACACTTCGTTCCCATTGGAATGCTGACCGTTTGTTGAAAAACACGTTCTCCGCCCTGGACTGAAACAATGAGATTATGTTTCAAATAGTCTTGGTAGGTTTGTGTTATATTTGCGCAAAACTTCAGTTGTACTACATTTTAGAAATTTCCATTTTCTTAATTAGGCTGTGTATAATCACCTGGTAAAGAATCCAAAAAAAGGGTTATAGTCCATATGTGCATCTTCTCAATGATAAATAGTAGTTCTAGATATGATGTAGATGTCGTTACTTAAAAAGGATTACCTTCTGGTTACAGAATACCACTTGCAAAAATTGGCAAGCACCACTTTTCACAATGTATATAATACAAAATGCAAACAACAATTATATGTTTTTAGTCTCTAGAAAATAATGATAAAAATCTTAGCTGATATTTATAAATAAATCATACCATAAAATATAAGTGATTTGTTCAGCGTGTCATAGTTTTCCTTTCCTCTTTCGTCTACCCGGACTTGACTTTTAATGAGCAACTCGGCGGGTGTTTCTAGAAAAGCAGAAGACCTTACCCTGCCGGTGCGCCTGGTCCATGCTACCAGTTTTTAGTGGAGTCCGAGTTACTCATTTGCTTTTGTTGCTTTGTATGTATAATTTTAGTTACTTTATGTTCTTTGTTGTGTGTTTCTGTTTTCCGTATCAAAATATTACATACAACTCAGCATCATTTTCTACTTTATTTTAGGAACATGCGGCCTAAAGATGTCCAACTTGTTTTTTCTGTCATGTTGTTTCTTATAACAGGTACGTAACATCTATTAATTTACCATTCCTTCCAGTATCACGTAGGTAGTCATTCGTTGTGTTTCCAAACCTCTGCTTACCAAAACAAAAAAATCTGCTTATTGGTCATTCAAAGCTTTTATTTCCATCAACACAAACCATTTTCTAGTGTTAGCATTCAACACTTACAGGCATTATTTAAACAATATTACCAAACAGATATACGTAATTTTAATTAAATTTCTACTAACGACAATGGTCATTTCTAGTAATTTTTACACTTGGGAGACGAGGTCCTTGCAAAATTAAGTCGGTCAATAAAAATAAATGTTATAAAAGTTATAAATTGTCTGAATATGATAATTATGGACTTACGGCGTAGAAGAAAAGTGGTAAAAAGATTTTTCAGTCGCAAATTTATCAGTAAGAGCAAAAAATGACTATAACGTTTATTACTTTTGACACTTTACGACAAAGGAAGATCCATTATAAACTTGGCATTACAATGCCTATTTTTACTTAATTATTGTTTTACAATTAGGAAAAGAAATTCATACAGTAATATGGCATTTACTTTTTTTGCTTGTTTTCAATTCTTGTGTTTTATGCGTCGTCGATGAAGATAAAAAGTTTTCGATAGTATGAATGAAATTTCCGATATAATAACTCTTTTCGTGACGGTAGATATGTTAACTACATTTAGAATTCCAAAGCGTGATCGTACGCCCTATGTATTGTAGTAGCAAGTGAATCTAAATGGAAAGTCAATAGACATGGCTAAGGGTTAATATTTCGTCAGTGGACTCAATCGAGGGTTGTAGGGTTCGATCATTAGTGGAAAAGTATGATTTTGTTAGAAAATCATGCTATACGATTAAATGGGCCTTCCATCTAAACACAAACGGGATTTGTAGAGCGTTGAGCTAGTTGTGGTATAGTCGTTAATGACATGAAGACCCTTGGGGATCGAGAGGTATGACAGGCCTGAATCATTATGTAGGAAATACATAACATGAAGGTTAAACTTGCGATTCAAGAAGAAAACATCTTTTTGTACTTTGAGCTTCGATTTTAAAGTTTTAGTTAAATGACTTTGAATTGAGTTTAAAGAACGAGTCTTTCCTTGACTTCAGTTTAAAACTCCAAATTCAACAAGGACATTCAGTTTATTAGGTTGTTATGATTTCCGCAGATGCTCAATCCCATATAGAAGAAATAGGGAATAAAATCGTTTTCCACCAGGAACAGCAAACATTAGGAGAAGCCGAAAGCATGTGTGGAAGTCATGGCGGTACTCATCTTGTAATTAGAGACTTTGTTGTTCAAGAAATTCTTGCTGATATACCCTCCTTAAGGTATGAAAGATTTATTTCCTCAAAGTTCAATTAGAATATAAAATGCTCCATAAAAGTAATTGTGGAATTACATTCAACTCAACGTGATGAGTAAGAAATTGATATTTATACAATCTTGACATTTTCTTATTAATCACCTGTAAGGAAATTGGATATATAGCTACTTTTATGGAATATTTCCTTTAATTGTTTATTATTCATATTTCATTTAGAATTGCATTGATTATGCAGACAATTTCATTCCTTGTAAATCAGACAACGAATAATTGTAGCAAGTCTAATTGGTTGGCAACATTTAATTATTTGATTTGAATGATAATTTACCATTAGAAGTTTTAGTAATCTGCCTTCTGTGCGTGTTGATGCTTCAATAATAAAGATTCCATGAAAAAACTTTTATACAAAAGTGACGAATATTGATAATCAGCATAAATGTATTTTTTATAATTGTTTCTTTCTCAATTGTTGTTAAAACAATAACATTCGTATTTTTGTAAATGGCTTAATTTGAATAAGAAAATGATAGGATCTCACATGACAAAAGAACCTGACGCTAAAAAAAGTAGCGTTCTCATCATTTTTTATATAAAAAAATGAAAAAAGAAAAAAACATTACCTTTTCCACAAATGAAGTCAATGTAATCTTCCCGACAATAAATAAAGTTATAAACCCCTTGATTATAATTTTGTACACATATGAATATAAATTATTCAGAAATTTGTAGAACGGTTGTGGCTTCGCTGTAGAAAAAAAATGTCGTTTTAACTTTTAAATCAGGAATGTATCAGTGTGGGTTGGTCTCTCGTACAGTAATAAATCATGGAGCTGGGCAGACGGATTTCCACTGTCACCACAGTTGGTGGCCTCTGTCGGGACAACGGGTTGTGTCTCAGTCACCTTAGATTTGGATGGTGTTTTTATGGAACCAAGAAGCTGTGAAGCAAAATTGCCATATTTCTGCCAATACAAAACTGGTGATTACATGTATTGTAGTGTATTAAAAAAGTAAACATTTGAAAATGATATCAGCGGCTACAACGGTATGGGCAATATTTATAACTCGAAAATCTAAGCAAAACAAGAAAACAATTATAACAACAATGCATTGAAAAAAAAAAGCACACAAGAAACTTTGATTAATGGCTAGGTGCGTGCCTAGCTATAGGGACTTGTCATTGTATGTCCTTTTCTTGCATTTAAAGTACGCTTTTATTACGCTTTCTTAAGTGTCATCTGCAATATTACATGTATGAGTTGCATTTTTCTTTTCTTAATTTTTAAAATATTATTTTATTTTATAACCTGTAGTTTAGATATAAAATAATACATCCAATTGTTTCAGTGTTAGTTTTCTTCTTTAAAATTATCCAATTATAAATGTTATACCTTTCTCTAAGACTCCCCCCCACCCCCAGGGTTGGGGGGCTTCTAAGTTCACTCCCGGTTTACTGGGGTTTTAACCAGTTCCCTGGTTCCATTTGACTTTTCATAGCTATCTTTTCATTTTCTGTTAAGGTTTTGCAAATGTAATTTACTTTCCATCTCCTCCATGTTTCCCTATGTTTACCTCTACTCCCATCCCACTGCTGGTGTGCACTTAAGTGTTATTTTTTGATTGAATATGTATCTTTTCGAATAAAAAAATGTACTTATCATATAGATATATTATGCACAATCTCTTTATAACAGGAACGTGTTTCTTTAGAGTTTATCACCAATCCAGTATTGTTGGACATAATATATTCCAACTAACAGTTACTACCTTAGAAACATGCAAGGATATATGTGGGCATATGACAGAATTTGTCTGTGCGTCATTTGAGTACAGTGAAGTTAACAAATTTTGTCAGATGAATGACGTAAATCGATGGACGGCATCTGAAAGTTTTGTTTTTAAAATAGATAAAAGTTGGGACTACTATCACAAATCTTGTTACACAAGTAAGTATAAAAAAAATCATTACAATTTTTATTGTTTTTAATCATGTTACATCTTGTTATAAAAACTTTTGGACACATTTTCATAAGTTAATATACCGTCGAGACGTCTAACAAACTGTGACGTAAATGATTGAAAAACGCTTTAACGCATTAAAAAAAAAACACTGAAAATTACGTTCACATGTGGCAATATTTTTAGCTTACATAACAATTCAATATAAGTGATTGTTCATGCTTCGAATTCCAAATATTGACGTCATCATGTATTTTCCAACATAACATCAACTATTAATCAAATATTTTAGAAAAAAAAAATCACAGGCAAAAATCACCCTTTATTTAGAACATGGTCATATTGAGTGTAATTAAATGTTAATAAGAATGCTTAAAATACTTTTCAAAGTGTTCCTCCCATGATTCTTTATTCCACTCAGCAACACTATTGACAGAGGATTCAGATCAATATACTTCGACAACAAGCAATATTCAATTTTCCACAGAGATACCACTAACAATTACACCAGCCTATGTACAAATTACAACTGGTAAGTGTGGAACATTTTTCGTCTGTCTGTTTGAAAATTGTCAATAGTTAAGATTATGTAATTGCCTCATTATTAGTAGTCTTTTCTCATGATTGTCAAGACAAATAATTTACTATAACAGCTGTTTTTAAAATTTCAAAAAATGTTAAAAAAAAATTCTTATGGAATACATGACCAGAATTTTGTATCATTAATGCAACGTCTTTCATTACTTGACATGTCTTACTTCTTGTGACCTTTAAGAAAATCAAGTCGACTTAACAGTCTGTTAGATTCAACAATAGCAATAAATTAGAATCATAACAATGTAAATCGCGAAGAAACATCTGAACTACTGAATGAATTAATGTATTGTAGTAGAACAATATATTGCATGTGCTGAAAATTGTAGCAATTTTAAGTTCTAAATGACCAGTCATCTGTCTTATCGATGAAATGCAATTCAAATGAAACTTTCTTTTTTTATAGAGTCGTTTCCTTCAGTGCTTATTCCTAAACGTTTTGTTTTGTCCAATGTAAGTTTGTCATGGGAAGAAGCAAAGCAATATTGTAAACAGGAAGGGGGCAGTATTGCTAAGATAGACGATCCCTCTATTGTACCAGAAACAGGGTATCAATCCATCAACGAACAGTGAGTAAAACTGGTAAAATACAAATATTTGAATTATATTATATAAAACCAAGTGAAAAATCAGTGCAAAAAAAAAAAAAAAAAAGAACCATGTTAATGCATGATATTGAATCGGCATAAAAAAGTTTTTGTGATGTAGCTGATATCACATGACTTGAAAGTCAAATTAGGCATGACAACAACTTGATTGCCGTATATTACTTAAACATTTAAAAAAAAATACAACGAGAATGAGGTCAAATTAATAACTACTAAATAGTTGGGTTAATTATGACTATCACGAGGGAAAAGCTTTATGCGTGAAGAATCGTTTAATACTTATCTAATTATTCCAGATACATGTCCATATTGATTTTTCTTTTCTCTTTGATGATTTTTTTTAGTTTTGAACGAGTGAGAAACTTCATCAGATAAAGTCTTTTAAAGTTCAATTTTATTTTTTTATTTTTCTGCAACTCGTGCTTCCATGTTTTATGTATCATCTGATAAGCAATACTGTCTCGGAGTTATAATTTTCATCCAAAGTACATGAAGCACAATAGTTCTTCGTACTTAACATTTTCGTACTTTTACCATGCAATTACTATTGTGTGAAATGCCCTCTTTTCAAACTCATGATTAATATGTTTTTTTTACAAAGCTGCACCATGATTACCTGAAAACATGTTAAAAAGCAATGTATTTAAATAATGCGCAGATTATTATACAAAACAGAAGCACACGTACTGAAATAAGCTGATCAAACATATGAGAAAGATATCGATATATTTGGAAAAAGGAAAACACTGACATCACGTTGAAACAAAATTTCTGCGTCCATGGTATTTGAATGATAGTTCAAAGTCCGACTTAGTATCATTTTAAAGGCCAAGTATGATAATAGGTCCTTTCAAGTACCTCATATTTCTAGTTATACAGGATTGTGTCAGTTGCGAATTAGGCGTAATAAGATAGAATATCATCATTTAATAAATTTGACTTTTAGATCAAAATTTTAAGACAAATGGTGAAAATCAATGTTGTCAGTTTTTTTTCAATATTATTCCCAGAGAAACGTATGTGTAAGTTTCTATTATGTCCGTTAATCTGTTAAAGTGTTGACTTTCGCCTACTGTGGAAGTAAGAATGGAAAATCAAAAGTACCAAAAAAAAAATTATGAAAACGGGGATATAAATGATATCCATGAGCAAAAACACATATAATAGATAAATTGACTAGGACAAGCAACACGTTTCTCTTGTCGCTTCTCTTTGAGTACATGGATAAGATAAGTAAAACATTATATAAAATATAGTTTGAAATGTTGCACCAGCCTTCTTTTTAATTGTTTTAATTGATGTTGTTCGATTTTTATATATATAGTAGTTATATATTTAATTTGAAATGTTCACAAGACAACCACCGCGTTTTTAACATCTTATTGGGTTGTGCGTTATTTTTTTCCCAAACTGAATAAAAAAAATTACCGATTAATGATTTAAATTTGCAAAACTCAAATTGAAATAATTAGTGTCTAACTTGTTATATGTTTTACATGTACATCTAAAATTCAAGAGCTGTCATACAATCTTCTCATCACAAACTACACGCCAAAACTTAAGATTTCCAGGATTTAACTTAAACTGATTTTGGTAAATAAAAATACTTGAATATACAATATTTGTTTATCTTTTGCCCTAAAGAAACTGCATTGGTAAGGTTATTTTCTGTATATTAGTCTTTTGTTAGTGATATAAGTGGTCTTGTAGCCATAACATCTCTAGCGTATGATGTCTTATTGTTTAATTTATTTTCAAACGTTGACAAATTTACACCTTTTACCTTTCACCGAATTCAAAGACAAGCGGCTAACTTAAAAATGCGTCAAAATATAAAACGTCAAACCGAATGTTCGAAGGTCGACAGCATACTCTAATTGACCGAGTGTCAGCTAAATATATGACAAACTACCCCATCTGTCATTAGTGATTTTTTGATCGGGCATACCCTTTATCCCGCCACACAATGGCTTTCTTAAAAGAATCAGTTACTGTTACCCGTTTGAAGACACTATTGTTTATTCCCGGGTTTTAGTAAATTTTGAACTGCTTGTTTCAATATGTGCTTTTTGGTCCCTTTGCTTTCAATAACTTGTTCTTCATATGCTGTGTTTAAATGTTCCCAATTTTCCTTTGGTCTAAAGAAATACCCAAAACACGTGAGGGGTCATTCTACGTATCATGTTCGATGAACATATTTTTATGTAGTTTTAGTCGTCACAAATTCTTGGAAGCAAACATAGAAGGATAATTTTTATAATATTTATTTTTTCATATATCATTTTTGATTTATTCATATTTGTGTTAAAAAATTTATACGAACAGAAAACTTTAGGTTTTTTTTCTTAATGTGGACATATCAATGAGATGGCATGTCTTATATATTCATTTAAGCTATTCATATATATTAATATTTTTTAGAAATGAAATATTTTGGATTGGATTAAGAAAAGCAGGAAATGCAAAGTGGGGTTGGTTTGATAACAGTACATTAGAGTGGAGTAACTTTAAATATAAACCAAACAAACTGGATTTCATTAAAGCATGCGGGGTCGTGTCACTATACAGTGGTTGGTGGTATACTGCTGTGTGTAATGAAAAGAAACGATTTGTTTGTCAATTTCCTTACGGTATGTTGTGCAAATGCATAGGATTTAATCTGTCCATCATATCTGTAAAAAAAACTCAAAAATAAGTAATATTTAACTGACTCTATTTTAATACAATTTACACACATAGTACAATAACAAACTTCTAAATTATCGGTATCGAACGGAAAAAGGTACGAAAAAAGTTGAACGTAATAAAAGAAACATTTTCCATTGAAAAAAAACTAGAACAAGAAAATAGACGCACAAAACAAACAGTATAAAATAACCAAACGAACATGCACATAGAATAAAAGTAAAATGAACAACCCGGAGTTCACAAAAAAAAACTAGGAGCGCGGACCAGGTGCATTGGTAGGGCAAGCATTCTCTATTTTTTTTTCTAGAAATACCCACTTACTCATAAAATCATAAAATGTTACTCACTTTCGGGGTTAACGAAAGAGAAATTCATCTCGAAAACGTTTAATGAGGATTTTGTTACCTACTTTGTTTTTATTCATCTTTTACAGAATCTTGTAATTTCGTTCCTTTGCAAAATGCAACGCTGATTGCACACAACATTGCTATTTTTAGTAATGTTTCCATAGGAGAGTGTGAGAATTATTGCACCGCTACCGATTTCACATGCCGCTCATTTGAATATAACCATGTATCTTATACCTGCCAAATAAGTGACCAAAATAGGTGGACTGTTCCAAAATATTTCTATCCCACATCTGCCAACTGGACGTATTCTCACCGAAGATGTAATTTTGGTATGTTTTTTTTTCTTTAAATTGAATTCTGAAGTGATATTGATAACAATCAGACTTTAATCAAAACAATTTAAATTGTAATCTTAAATAACAAGATGCGGAGTGTGCGTGTTTTTTGTGTTTTTTTGTTTTGGTTGTCGTTGTTTCATTTTGTTTTGTTTTGTTTTTTTGTTTTGTTTCTTTGTAAAAGAAGCTGTGACTTCAGCATCATTTTTAGACAGATATCGTGTTTGATACAAAATCATGAATTATATCTTCTTGTTAACAAGAATTTTTGTCAAACAAAATGTTAATGATAATATAGTGTATTCATGTTCACCTCGTTTTCAGGCTATGACTCTGTCACTGAAGCAACAACTCAATTTCAAACAACTAGTGGTACGTTCTATTTTATCAGTGATAACTCCCTTTTATTACAGTTGGTTATGTAGTTCATAATGGCAATGGCATAGTGTTAATGGTATACACAAAGAGTGGTTAAGGCTTTGCCTTTTTATCTTTTGCGTTTTAACGTAATTGCGACCGAATGATTAAATTCTTTCTTTTACCATCAATGTCTTGAGCCAAAAAATAAATAAATAGATAGATATAAAAAAAATCACAACAACGAAATTTTACCACTTATAGAATACAAAGAAACCTCGGTGGACCTTACTACAACTGAGGTGTTCACGACGGAAAACCATAACACTCGATCAGAAAAACTACTACAAGAGGTTGTGGAAGAACTGGAAGAATTGGGGAAGGAACTTAAACGGAAAAGGGTAGAAAGAAGTAAAACAAGTGCCGTCGACAATCGTCCTTCTGCGAAGGGTGTCGGTATTGCTGCTGCTATCATATTAATTTCCATATTTGGTAGTATTGTTATTCTTGATCTTTCAACAATCGGTGCTCAATGTAAACAATTTTCTACAAAGGGTAAGCATAAGGGTTCCAAATACAAGAGTAAAAATTTACTTCTACAAAGTACCCAGAACAACTCAGGGTGGGACGTTAAGGAAAACCGTCATGCAAATGTTTCAAGTACTAGGAATTCTGACAAAAATTCATTGTCTGTATTACCTAGTAATTGTAATGTTTGTTTTGAAAATCGAAATACAAGTACAGAAATTATTAATAACGGGTTTTCAAATGTGTTGGGGAGTGAAGGCAATAAACAAACAGAAAACTCAACCAAAAAAGTCGAAACTGATACGACATCAATTCAGTTTTCATTAGATATATCCGAAGATTTAAAACAGATAGATGCTGAAAGCATGTGTTACGAAAATACAAATCTGACTGTAGAAAATAATGACAATAGTTTTGAAAAATCACAAGTTAGGGACAATATACCCTCCAATCGCTTAACTGATGCAACGAAAATACAGGTATCAGTTGATGTGTCCAGAGAATGGACACAAACAGACAACTTTATTGTTTCGGGTTGTAACTGGGAAAAAAATACTGGCGACAATAGAAACGAACTACCAAGAAACAAGGAGGACAATACTAATCAGGAAACGGGCAGAGCTGAAATTTCACCTGTAGAAATGATAAACGATACAAATTGTGATAACGATTATGAGAGCAATGCAAATGAGGACCAAAATAGGCATGATAATCAAAAAAATGTAGACATAACTTATTTATGATGACAACGTTTAACAATGAATAAGTATGTAAATTATTCATGTACATGCACATGCTAAATCAAAAGTAAATCTGACGTTTTACACTTTCGATTATTCTTCTGAACAAACCCGTTGGCCTCAATCTACAACTGATGTTTCTTGGAAGGTTTCGGTCTATTTGCTTTGCTTCAAGCCATTGAATGAAAGCTTTATTGGATGGTACGTGTCACCTATCTTCACATAGTCAGGATAACCTATGTTAATTGATAGTGCGAAATCTATTGGTGTGTTCGATACTTTTGGATGATCTTGACCTTCTAAAAAAGAAAGATGAAATCGATTTAGAATATCAGTTAGCTTGATGTTTTATCACAAAAGCAAACAAACAAACGATCGAATACATTAAATCGAAAGTGTTCAGGAGATCTGATGTTTACTAATGAAGGTTGATAAGGACTTAACTTGTTCGATTATGCACCCACGAATAAACATCTAATCTAACTTGAAATGGCAAAAATTGGGCAATTTTAAACAAAAGTTTATTGTTGTTAAATATGTAAACAGCAGTAATACTTTAACTCAAATCTTACTATGCTGCTTGTGTAATACCCTTGGAAGTAAGAATACACATATATATGGGTCTTCAAAAAAAGGTAAACAATCTATTATGGTGTCAATATTATCATAAGATGACAAAATATTAAGAAGTGCTTACTATGATGGGGAGGCATTTTCTCTCTGTGTGTATGAGCAGCTCTAGACACAGCACTGGTAACTATTGTAAACACAAACAACACCAAAATTCCACAAATCTTCATCCTTAAACAAAACATTGAAAGTCACTGTTGGCGTTCATCGTAAACAAATTGACTAATAATGAATATGTGTAAAAGTAAATTTGATATTTGTTATCAGTAAAATTTGTGATGATTTTTTCTTTGTCAGGTGGCTTTCTACATTTTTTTCTATTTTTTGCTTCTTTTAACTATCATGCATGAAATAGCTTGATAGTATTCACTGAAATGTTTATAATTTCATTTATTTCTTTCTGTATTGGGTTTTCAAAAACACATGTGAAGTGAGTGTGTCAATGAATTAGGCCAATTTGAGTGCAGATATAACACCACTTATACTTTGACTGCTGTGTCCCCCACTAGACATCTAGTAAGTAAATGCATATGTGAGAAATAGTGAAAAAAAGAGAGAAAAAAAAAATCGAATAAAAAATTGAAAAGAGCTTACAAAGTATTCTAGTTATACTCCCTACAGTAAGGGCAAATGTGCACTTCTTAAAATGAAACATGTATCAAAATGTACATCATGTCGTGTATATTGTCGGCTAATACAGATTTTAATTTATGTTCTGGTGTTGATTAGAGATTAGAATAGAATGTTATTTTGAACATTGCCATGGCATTATCAGCCTATTCTTGTCACAAATTCTAGTTAATCTCAGTAATAACATGTTTTTGTATTAAAAAAAAATAGCATTTATTTTTATATTTGAACCTGAATTTTATGAAGAAGACACATCGAATCAATTGAGAAAACATTTTTATTTATTATTTGTTATGAATGGTATTTTTGTATTTCTTCAAATTAAAGTAAAAATCAGATTTCGCAAATTATAACCATCTTATTGCATACTAAAAAGATTAATTAGTTTTCTATTTTAACTGTTGTTTCTAATTTCACTTTGACATGTTCATACACTTAACTACACACGAAAATTATTTAATGTTCAACACAGATAAGACTAATGATGAATTAATATTCATACCTGCTTGTATCTTGTTCTATGCCAATGTCTTAATCCGGCAACCCAACAAGACACTACTTCAATCCAAAGAATCAAGACAACATTATTTTGCTTACAGTGAAGAATTTAAGCCCAGCTGCTAACAGGACAAGTTAAAACGTTTTATGACAAGATAATAAACAAGCGAGACAAAGGTTTGATATGATGATAATATTTCTTGTGTTACATAACAGAATATGCATTCATTTATAGGCCATTGTTCCTTAATTAATTTACACGTGATATTTCTTGTCTGACCCATGGATATAAAAAGGACCTCATTTCATTTGAAAAATGATTCTTCATAAAGTGGGGTATATATAACAGTATATATTACGCATATTGCAGCATGTCATAACAACTTGAATGTTTGTAATTGTAAGCCTAAGGGATACTGAGGTTAAGCTTAAAGCCAAAGAGAAATTTATAAAGAAGTCATGCTATGTTTAGTTTAAAGGAGGAAGCTGACATAGACTTAACTGAATTTTGTTGTTGTGATGATTTGTATATCTTTTGTCTTAGTTCCTGTATGAAGATAATAACTCATGATACGGGGGGCGGCTTTTGTTTAATTGAATAGTTTTCTGACCTCTTTAAGTTAATACTGTGACCTCATTGTAAAAAGATTAGGATCTGATGGAGGACATAGGTCTTTATGACATTACGTCTTATCAACGGATTGTACATTTATGGTAAACATGTATGGTAATAATTTTACCACATGTTTCATATTAGCTAGATGTGATTAATATTGTTTGTAAGTAGTAAAATAATGTTTTTTTTTTATAGTTCATAAAGTCCATGTTCACAGTTTGTCATGGAGAACGTTTAATATTTAGCTTTTTTCTTATTCCTGTTTTATTCTTTCGTTTTTGTTTCCGTTTTCATTGTCCCAGGACTTCTGAGCTTTTATATCGCTTTATTGATTTTATTTTATTCCTTTGGAAGAGTATTTTTACCTACTGCGTTTTTACCATCATTGGACTCTCAATTTAACCTTTGTTTTTATAACTGCTAGTATATTTGCAAATCGCCTTATTTTACAAGTTATCAACGCTTTCCCAAACTTGCCTCAATAAGTACTTCCACAAAGCAATTTTGAGTGTAATTTTCTACCACTATTGAAAATTAACGGTCAATTAGAAATAACTCGAAACCAGTGGAATCCGGGTTGTTCATTTACTTTTGTTTCTTTGTACGTATTATTTTGAAAAAAAAAATGTTTTTTGTTGTGTGTGTGTTTTTTTCCTGTCTGGTCTTTGTTCCTGGATTGCGTTCTTTTGATTTCCGCTTGAATCTTGGTTCCCTTGATAACTCGTTCCTTCCTCCCGTACAGTATAAACATATGGAATGGTTCATTGTCTGCAAATATACTGGCAGCATCAAGTAGTATTAGCTTAAGTTAACAAAGGATGTAGAATATTGACTGATTGAATGTTTCAAAAAGGTACAGTTTTAACATTTATACTAGCAAGCTGCACTTAAAATGCCATATATTGCAACTGCTTTAAAAAATGTTTTGATTAGAAAAACTTTTTTTCTGTGAGGTTAACAGACGGCAGAACCGTGTTCGCATTCTGTTGCATTTCAAACAAAATTAAGGTGTTTTTCACTGACCGAATAAAGTGATGTGTAGTTTAAAATTTAAACCTTGAACAAGTTTGAGTCCTTTAAATATACATTATCCAGATAGTTTAGTCTGCCTGCAACATAATTGATTGTGAAGTTAACTTCGTCGGTCTGAATAAAAAAAAACAAATTATGGAAGGACTGGGAACACGAAAAATCTGGGAATCTTCAAACAAAATATCTGGTGAATGATAAAAAAAAAAACACTTTACTTTCATTGTAGGTACATCTGAATGAATTATTTGCAAGTAAATACCACTCATTACAATGTCCTATCAAACAGTGCTTTTAAGCATTAAGTTTTCGAATAACAAAAAGTGAAGCTGGAGATAAGGTAATATGCAAACTAAACCACACAAAAATCGTTAGTTGGTGGTTGATTTGGGTATCAGAGCAAAACAAATGCGTTTAATTTCCTGTATCTTTAAACTGAATTTCCTGGTGAAACGATGGAGAAGTTAAACTTGCATACCATTGACATATCCCCCACTAAAAACTTATAAATATAACCTTGAGAAAAAGAATTTTGTTAATTAATATCAAGTGCACGTAGCTGTGAACTTTAATAATAACATTATTTTTTTTTAATTATCATTCCCACTCGAAAAGTGAAGAAGTGCTAAATTTAATCACAAGAAGTAAATAATAAATACGGCCTACTTTATAATTTGACAACTAACCACATATTCATTATATATATATGTATTTATTATTATGTAACTTGTCAATATGTATTGTTTGATGAACAATGTTACTTGTCTTTTAAAATGCATTGCTCATTTAAAGCCAATGTTTTCCGTGAAATTGAATAATTTGATGACAAGCATTTGTATTAGTCAATTGTGTTATTTAGTGAAAGGTACTTTTTGTTGTTGAAATGATTAATCTAATTAAAGTGAGATCAGTTACCTTAACTCCAAATATAGTTCCCTATATGTTTTTTGTTGTGTCTGTTAAGGCGTCTGTAGACCTAGGGTAAGGGAAATAACTCTTGAAATCATTGATATGTTTGCATTATATTCAATTTCACCAAAGCCTATCAAGCTTTCATTTGAAACAGAATGAAATCAGTCCAAGTTACTTTAATGCTTACTTGAGATTGATGTAAAAAGCTGAATACAAACGTTCCAATGATTCTAAGAGTTGTGTCCCTTACCCTAGGTCTACATCCTTAAACGTATGACCAAACACAAACTTTAAAAAACTGTTGGAGATCCTAAAAAAGAAACTAAGGGGTGTCTAAATACACAATATTAATATTATTTTAATTTATAGATTCTGATACAACTTAGAACAACTTAAATACATATACAAAGTAAAATATCAAAGTGTCTGTATTTTAAAGAGCAATTTCTTAACTTTTATGAGGAAACTTCTCAGCAGACCTTTCGATTATTTTTGTAGATAATATAGTTTAAGACAAAAGCACAAACTTTATGGCAAACTCGATTACACTTTTTTATGTATTGTCAATTTTAACATTTATCTTCGGTAATACAATATATTTGATTCACTCCGTCATAGGGAATTTTCACGTCACCTCATTTTCTCTCTCGACCTTACCGGATTTCGCATAGTACTTTAAATAATCATTTCATTTCATTGGTTACAGCATATAGAAATTGAAAAATTAAAATGATTGTTAATTTGTATTAAAAAGTTGAGTTTTGTCGCTCGATATTAAGTACTATAATTTTAGATATGTTCATTGATAAAACATAAAATTTTTATTCGTCCTAGATTTTTTCAACTCTCGTATTATAGAAGACATAATATGAGCAGATCAATGGAGACGGTGCCAACACTACTGTTGCACATGGTTAATGCTCAAATGATCTTGACTGAGTCCGAGTTGTTTTATTCATCCTTAGTTTGTGTATGTGTATACTTATGTGTTTTTAATTTGGTTTCTGTGAATTTTTTGTTGATTCCGTTTAAGTTAGTTTTCTTTTTTTTTTCTTTGTTTCATGGATAATGATAATTTCGCTTCTTCCTGGTAACTCTTACTTTTACATTGTTTTAGTGTTTGTGAAGTTAAAACTGGTAATTATGTAAATATTACTTAAACACTGCAAAAGTTAAAAAAAATGGCTTACGGCAATATTGAAAAAAAAACAATGACCATTACACTAATTGGAAAATTAATAACAAATGCAGGAAAAAATCGACCGTGCATTATAGTTAATAAAATAATGTTTGGAAAAAAAACACAAGATATAAAAAGCACAAATCTTTATTTAAAGGGGTACACAATAATGTCAAAGAGAAGAAGTGATTACTTATCACACTGCTAAGAATAAAACACGTTTTATATCACACAAAAGCTAGGGATTCAAAAACACATGAATCTATTCAAGAGTAATCAAAGGAACCAAGATTGTACAGTAACCCAAAAGTATGTAATCCAGGGACAAAGACCAGACATGGAAGACAGATACGCATAACAAAGAACATAAAATAACAAAAATAATATGTACAAAGCAACACGGACGCCACTAAAAACTGGGAGCATGGACCAGGTGCAGTGGTATTTTAAGCGTCCTCTCTTTTTCTAGAAACACACGCCGAATGCTCATAAAAAGTAAAGTCCGGGGTAAACGAAAGAGGAAAGGAAACCTATGACACATTGAACAAATCGGTTCTCATGCTGCAGTTGGGTACACCGTAACGATCAACGAGTTCATGATGACGACTATAAAACTTCTGTAGTGATGACTTTAATCTTGTAGCAACATAATCCTGTTCCAGAAGCCTAATTGTTAGAAGTCAAATGCTGTACAAAAAGTTTGCGTAGTTACGGCAAGCTCTGGCATAACGTCCATACGGAGGTACTGAATGAATTTATCTCGAGTTCTTTGGGGTAGAGGAAACTGGGATCAAAGGATCTGGCTAGACGATGTTTTTCCTTTGGAATAGATCAGCTATTAAGTCGGCCTCAAAAGAGTGAAGGATTAGGTCAGCGAGTAAAGGAGCACTATTTGTTCCCATTGGAATGCCGACCGTTTGTTGAAAAACGCGTCCACCACATTGGACATATATGTTGTCGATAAAAAAATCCAGCATTTTGAAAACAACTTCGGTAAATATGGAAGATGATTTGGAATCGTTTTTTACTAAGTATGTAGAATCTCTACCAAGTACTACATATCTGTATCTAGGTGTACCGTCTTTTTTTTTTATTTTGAGTAACAAAGATGTACATGTATAATGTTTTTGAGTCGGGAATTTAACTGAATATGGGGAACAGACGTATTAAAGTTAAAAAAAATGACAGATTTTAATGTTGTTGTTGTATTCTGATAATAATCTTGAATTGAGGGTTTCCAGAAGATCTTTCGGATTTTTTTTATCCACACTGAATTAATACCACTACGGGAGTAACAAGTGTCGCGGGAGAACTGAACGATGATTACGTCTTTAATTTGGTAAACTATGGCAAAGTATAAATCTAGTGGCCTTAGAATGGCACGAAAGGCCGAAGAACACTGAAGACATAGCACTAGATCCATACTTGTTATCCCTGACCTTTCAATAAATGATACGTCAAAAGACACGAACTAAACTATAATCAGTTCTTTGTCCATACAATCAAGAAGTAATCAATCAGATCTTGATTACGACGTGGAAAGAAATATTCATGATGAAGGCACAAAAACTAGACCAAAAATAAAACAGAGAACACCATCAATAACACAAATTAACAAAAAGGATAATAATACTCAAATTTAAAAATGTACACTTACGCCACTAAAAAATTAGAAGTATGGACAAGGTGTACCGGTAAGGTAAACGTCCTTTGCTTTCCTAAAACACCCGCCTAGTTGCTAATATGATGTCGGGTAATGTTCTCATAATCACAATAAGTTCATTATGTCGTCCGCAAAATTTTGAAGTAAAGGCTTTAGTCCTGTGGCAACAGAACGTTCCGACAAGTTATTATACCCCAACTTGCCAAGTACGGCGGTATATACTGATAGTAATATGCGTCCACCGTTCTATTACGTAGAAGGGTGCCAATCTCTTATCCATTATCCTCCCTACACCACTGATTGAAAATTAATGAAACTTTCACAGAACCCTAATTACATATTCCCACTGTACACATCTTTTTTTAGATTTTTATCCAAATAAATTGTTGTGTTTTATACACTAAAACATGGTCTTTGTCATGTACATAAGAACATGGGGTAGCCTCTCATATCAATTATTCCTCTTCCATCACATTATTGAATTTAATGAAACTTTTATATAATCTATGCTTCATATTCACATTGTGTTTAGGAGGTCAAAGGTGTATGTTATCAAATGGAAGAATAGGGTTTCAATTTATTGAGCATAACTCACTGTTTTCCACGTTGCATTAAGTTTAGCACAATACAAAAAAACCCATAGATTTGGCGGACTGCCATAACGTACGAAAAAAAAAGCTCCTCCAAGAAGAGGTCAGAAACGAAAGTGCGTTTTGTTCAGTTAACAGTCGACACACGGTCTAAAACGGTCACTTAAATGTTGTTGTATTTAGTGAAGTATACTACTTCCATGATTCTGAAAGGCATAAATATTACTCCTCACGTACACCATCAACTACTGTGTGGTAAATTTAATAAGGAAATATGTTCCAATTCCTGTTCTCCATTATGATCTGTATAAGGTGCATTGGTAGAGTCTTATTATACCATACGATTTCTGAATGTCAAAACAAACAAACAAACAAATAAACAAACAAAAACATCAAATCAAAATACCAGACAGAAAAAAAAAGTATTATCTTTAAAAAAAAAAGATAGCCGATGCATATTCTCGTTTTGTTAATACCAAAATCTGATTACGACTGTGTGATCACTGTGCTATGTTTTGTATTTCAATTATCAATTGGTTCAACAAAAAAACTATTTCAATTATTCCGTATATAAAAGGTTCTTCAATATATAAAAAAACTGAAATATCTCGAACACCGATTCCCCCAATGGAGCCTTAAATTTCACGGTTGCTATCACATTTGCTCCACGAAATAAAAGGTTGTAAGCAACGTCAGTTAGGTTGCCATGGTTAAGCATCATGGATGTTACGTGATGTCAAAACAAAGTGCGTCGGAAAAATAAACATTTCCTGGGATAAAAAACAATCAAAAACACTTTACTAACATTAACCTTTCAGAAAAGTTTTTACTGAAAATGATTGTGTTACTTGACTAGTTTGAATTGTGAAAGGGTAACATAAACAGGGTTGGACAAGAAATTATCACAAATAAACTAAAAATAACAATTCGGAAGTAGAATCCTCAAACAAAAGGTAAGAAATGTCTCCAGTTTGAAGACTGTTACACTATATTGGTAGAGTAGATCAACAATATGGCTGAGAGACAAAATGCAACAGTTTGGTAAATAACACAACACATAAGAGTTATATCACGCATTTCTTCTTTAAAGTCGATCAAATTGATCTCAAATTCTTTAAAAAAGATGCTATATAGAGAATGGCTGAATCATACATATAAAAAAATATATTAACTTTAAAAACTTGTGTGAAATTAAGTACAAAATGTGTCTAGCTATTTCGTTTTTCTTTGGAACAAGGTTTATCAAATATCTGAACCTCATAGTGTACAGATACTGAATGGATGGACATGTGTAGAGTTTGTTCTGGTCTACTGAGCAGGTAGTTTTATGTGTGCTATCCATTTTCGAGTTTACTGAATAAATGTTAGTTTGAAGATTTTTGAATTTGTGGATTTGACAAAAAGTCTTTTCTTTGGGAACCAATTCGTGGTTTACCATAACCACAAAAATTCAAGAAAAACACTCCACAGACAATAACACTTTCACAGTATTTAAAGTCATCATGTTGAATTACAACAATGAAACAGGAACAAATCTATAACCTTGAAGAGATAGTTAATATTGTTATACTGCTTGAGTAAATTCAACTTAACTCATATAACAACAAAACTCTACATAAAAATAAATATCTTTTATTCATGAGAAAAGCAATAAAATTGGACGGAACATACAAAAATTTAATAATTATCAAGTTACTTGTAAAAAAACGTTTTGCACGATCAATGGTTTATAGTAGGAATCATATCATAAAAGGTTACTTATTCGTTATATCTGTGTAAAATAACTACACACTGTGCTTAGGTTCAAATATAGCATAAATAAGTACTGCTATGGGCCTATACAAAATATGCACTGTTAACAATATGCTATGGGTCTATACAAAATATGCGCTGTTAACAAAAAAAAAATATTCTACAATATATATTCTTAAAGTACTGGATCACCAATCATCAGTCCATAAGTATTTTTCTTTATAATATTTAGTACCTACATTGTACAAGATTGTTCAATAATATTTTTCACTTGCCTATCACACATTAACAAAGGGAATAAATGATGATACCATTATTTATCATCAACATGCTTGCTTTACAAAGATCTGCATAATAATTCTAAAGTTGCTCAAAATAAGCTTAAAAGCAGCAGTGTCAAAATAACTTTCGTTTTTACACTTTAAAACTTCAAAGCACTGAAACAATGTCTAGAGATTCATACATGATACTATGCACATGAAATATAAACAAAAACAATCATTCAAAACAACCACAGAGCATACATAAAATAGATATCAATAACAACCAACTCGGTGTTCTTGATGAACAAGGATATGTAATTAGACCTGTTTTTTTTATAAATTATCACAATAATGTTCGTCAGTCTGTATAACTCGACACTGTCCAAACTTTGTATGTTATTTTTGGAGAAAAAAAATATGATTAAGATTCTTCTACAATTAGAATGAAGCATAAAAAAATTTCAACAAAGAGAAACGGTTTATTATTGTAAAAATCAAATAGTTTTCTTCATAAACAAGAGTTGTTGTAAATTAAGGAGAGAAGTGATAAGAGATTCTCTTTCAGGCCTTCATTCTTCAATGTAGCTTAGTCTGATTTTCAAGCACAATAAATAACAAAATTTAGAAGGTTTTAAAAATGACCTGTTTCTAAGTTGAACCCATTCTTTAAAAAAAGTACATACATTTTTATAATGAGTATAATTGCACATTGATTAATTCTGAATAAAGAATGAAATTTCTGAATTGTCATAACCTGTGACACAGAAACCCCGTCCTCCTTTCTGTATAAATTGTCCTCCTACTAGCTGTAAATCTGTTACTGACTCACTATACTTGTACTCAATCTACAGAACACAACAGAAATACAAATAATATGAGGAATTACCATAAATATGGTTTATTCAATACATGTATAAAAGAAATTATAGCGGATGCGATCCATATAATACAGGAAGCAGATACACAGTAGTATCAAAATTTCTTATGTCAATGGTGAAGAGAATGAAGAAATCTGGACTTTTGTAAAGATACTACAAATGTACATGAATGACCATGATGGCCATATGAGGTACAGATCAATCTGTTCTTTTCTAAACTTTACTAATTCTTAGCAAGGAAGTTGCACAATATTTGTTGATGGTACATTATCTATTTCTTCTGTATTCTTTACATTATTTTTAGCCAATCTGAACATTAATGAAGTAAGGAGGATTCTCCATAACATCAACAACTTACTGCTGTTTATCAAAGAAGGAAAACTACCAAATAGGGTTATAGTGCTATAGGATAAAAAAAAAAAAGTTTATAGTCCCAAAGAATATGTTAGAAAGTAGGGAGGCAATTATAAATATAAAGTCTTAAATTCTGATTAAAATAATGCAACCGGCTATTTACAAAAAAAATTAGGTTCAGGGTTTTAAAGCCATTTTTCATGAAAACCAATGAGGTAGCATGTGTTTCTTTTAGCTTTCTATTTCTAAAAAAAGTGAATATACTTTTTGTATAGCTCATTAGGAGAAAAATCACAAGACAGATGCTTTTCAGTATATATTTCATTGATGTAGAGATATAAATGGATAAAAAGCACTATCAAGATAGACAAGGAGGGACTTGAAAACCAAAACATAATTTTGGTTGGCAACATTGCTGAGGTGAATTTCCCAGTTCAAAGGGAGAACACTGCAAATCAAATAAATCTTAGCACTATTTCTATTATTATTATGTGCAATGAAAGATTTCAGGTAAATGAGTATGTTTAAATTTCTAAGTATTATGGCAAATAATCCAAGACAGGTCTTCAAAAATTAGAAATAATGATAAACACAGCACAACTTATAAGCAAAACCTCCTTGAAGATCTTTTCAGACTTTTTTCTTTAAAGAAATTAAACCTGACAGTTTCATTCCAAACATCATTAATATCATATCTCAATTTAAATACTTGAAATTGAAAATGAACATATATTTACAAACCTCTGGTAAATTTCCTTCTTTTAACTGCCAAACTTTAGCAAATGTATCTTCACTAACTGATAAAACTCTGCCAGTTTCTGGAGCTATGTCTATTGCATTTACCCATCTGGCATGAGCATTTACTGTAGCTGATAACTTAGCTGTCTTAGCACAGTAAAGTCTCAACTGGCCATCACCATAGCCTCCAACTAAAATGTCACGCCACAGTCCTAAACTACTACAGGGAATTCTGTTACATAAATATAATACCTGATTAACACAGTGGCCATATCAATATGCATACATGTGTTACTCAGTAAATGAACCACATATGCTCTTAATACTAAATTAACATTGGTTGAAAATTTAAATTCTAGATTTGAAAAATTTGAGGAATCCATTTAAGGGATGACTGATATATATTTTCCCCATCTATGTCAAAATAACTCAATCATGTGGAGCACATTATGTAACTTGTGCACCAATTTATATTTGTTTGCAACACAACCATTAAGATATACCCTTTCTTTTATTTAATATTACTCTAATCAAAATAATGTTAACCTTAAAGTGCAACAGAAAATGATTTGTTTAAAATATGTAGCACTATGACTAAAATTAACACAAAAACTGGTCTTACAAAATCTAACAGGTGGAAACCTAAAAATATGAATTAAATTAACATTGGAAAGGACAGATAACTCTGTAAAAATAATGCTACTTGTCAAACTTATGTTCCCTTTTTTTTTCAATTTCATGTAAGGTATGAAATGGCAGATGTGTTTTTCCCTTATTTACTACATTCAAAATAACAGTGTACATGATAAGAAACAACTTGAATTGGGATAGGTATATTTATTTTTCTTTTTAAATTTTTAATCGCAGAAAATGCTTAATATTTTCAGGCACATCCATCATCTTGAATTTTTTATAAAATATATTTGTATTGTTTATTTTTGCAAGATATTTATCAAAATATTTGCCTTAGTTAAAAGAGCCTTTTAACCACAAAGACTAAAATATTTACTTCATAATAACATCAAAATTGGAATTCTTGAACTTATTTATCTAAAAAAAAAATGGACACATGGTTTACTATTTAGATTCTAAATCTCAGTTGTTGCTTGTTAATTTATATGATAACTCTTTTTAAGTTAACTAAATTTAGTTAGACTTTTTTCTGTTCTTATTTTGGATATGCTATAGCTTAGAACTTCAATATTGTCTTATTACAATTTGTTTAGATTTATTGCAAGATTTTGCTAGATTGACTTTTCAAAATTCAACAAGTAGATCATAAAAATAGATTGATGACATCAGTCACAAAACTAAATTTGGTCTATGAGATGATAGACAATTTTTTTTATCCAATCAGAAATCAAGCTACTTCTAAAATTAAAATATTATAATTCAAACTCAAAAAAAGAATTTTCAAACTGAGAAAAGACAGAGATACAAACTAAGCTGTTTTCAATTAAAGTTAAGGTAATACTTACCCTTTACCTGTGATTGATAATGTCTGTTTTAATGCTCCGCCAGACTGCAGTGACCATATAAATATATTACCCTGTTCATCACTACTGACTAGTTTATTATCATCTGATGTTAAATCACATATGGGGTACTTATGACCTATAAAATGACCAAAAACTGTTTTGTAAAAAAGACAAAACAATAACAACAATAAAACAAATAGGCATTTACTAGTACATGAATTGTGAAATCAGTATCAAGTTAACAAGTTATTTTTTTTTTATTTTACATTGACAAAATTAAAAGGACAAATAGTGGAATGGTAGAAGGAAATGAGGAAATTTAACACTAAAGAGAGAATTCACCCACTTTTAATTATGCCAGATTTCCTTATCACTCATGGGCAAAGGATGAATATCATAATTTTATTATTTAATTCATGCTACATACAATGCTTCAGTTAAAAGTTTTATTCAAACTATTGATGCTATGAGATTTACTGTAAATAATCTGACATGTGCAAGTTCACAATACACTAGTGGAGCAAACAGAAATGTATATATGTCACATGGGAAAGTCTTACCTATGACAACTTTTTAACAATGATTTTTTAAGAGATCTGTTATAAACACTTTGTTCATATGAAAACTGATGATGAGTTAAAGTTACAACTACCCAGACCTGTGCGATCAACTGTTGCCCTGTTAGGCAGCAGATTTCTGCCGTTGCAGAAGACTGGACTATATGGCCAAACATGATTACCAGTCAAAGAATGATTTTGTTAACATTGCCCCATGAATGAGACACTTTATGATGGTATGCCCTTTACATGATGATATCAGATTTAATCTTTTAGAAAGGACCAAACCTGTTATTGTTATTTTCATTTGTTTGATAATGACAGTAAATTAATTAAATTGATGTAACTTGATGAAATTCAGCCTTTCTTGGGTCATTCATTTTTTAACTCATTTCAAAGGCTTATTTTAATTTAACGTAATGATAAGTTTGGGAATTTTGAATACTTTACAATCAGTCTCTTTTAAATGATATGATAATCTGTTCTAGAAATTCAATATGATCAATGAGGTTTTTACTTTTTTAATAAATAGTTTTTGAAACTTTGAAATGTTTACGTCTATTTCAAATGACAGGATAATATAAGACTGATAATTTGTTCGAGAATTTCATTGGGTTTTTCTAGTATTTTATTAATGATTATAAAGTTGTTTGTACATAATTGTCTCTTAAGTCTACTCAAGCTGGATATTTGATCTGTAAAATTTGGTGTTGTTGTAATATATGTATATTATCTATATAAAATCAAATATGTGACATTTTAATACAATATTTTATTATAATTAATTTATATATATATAGATGTATATACAACGTCTCAGAATGTGACGACTCTATTCGCTACACTGCTCCATCGGATCAAATTTATATATATCACATGGGTAAATTCTTACCTACTAAACTTTCTTTTAACATAATATTGGTTCCTTTAGATGGAACATTGAACACATGGATCTCTCCTATTTGGGTTCCTGTAGTATGTATAATAAAGCGATCAATTAAAACTCCAAAAAAATTCAGTAATTATATATTTATATAACAGACTGTGCAAGACTTTATTTGACATAGAGTACCGGTATATATTGGCCCTATGCGGAAAGTGACAACAACTACATTCTTTAATTTTTTTTTTTAAATTTTGTTCTTCAAATAATATTCATTCAAATTTGTGAGTGGTTTATTCTTTCTGTCACTGGCAATATATGTTCATACAATATAACTCATCAAAAAATATAACCTAGTTTAGACATACATTTGTACGAAATAAATACTGACCAACACAAATGAAATTTTCTCCAACACCAGCTATACCTCGGCCAAAATTTGTTTGATCTACAAAAAAACAGGAACATTTTTTTATTTTAATTTCACTTCAACAGTTAAACAGAAGTTATAGAAAACTTTGAGTAAAAAAAAAATTATTTTAATTCTGACTTTCACTATTTTATTGATGTAAGTAATGTTTCTAATTTTTGAACAGGTTATTGAGTATAACATGTTCAAAAATTAGAAATATTCCTTATTATTTAACTTCTAAAGGTTGATAGTTAAAATATTAATAACTGACTCATAATAAAAATGTTATTTTGTTTGGGCTGAGTGTAGACCAATCAACATGAATGATGTGAAATTGCCATGTCAGGTTAAACAAAATAATCTGGTTTGCTCAAAGAGAACCAACAAATCTGAAAGCGTGAAACAAATAAAATTAAATTATACATGGCTGCATTCTCTAAATGTTTAAATGGGTTAGCTCCATCTTATTTAGCTAATAAAATAAAATTTATTTCTGAAGAAAATCCATACCATTCAAGAAATGCCATAAACAATGCTCTTTTCATTCCTAAACCTAAGTCAGAACTATTCAGTCATACTTTACAGTCTCATTGAAATACCCTCCCACATGAAATAAGAAGTGTAAAACGAATAAGTAATTTTAAGCAGAAATAAAAAATCTTCTTAATGGAGCAACAGGCAAAAGAATAATCCAAATGTATTTACATGTACTATAACGTAAAATGATAACTTTGTTGCCATGCATATATGTACTAGTACTCATTTTGTGGCATTAAAATTAACCTTATATTTTTGTTTTTGTATGAGGGTCTTATGGAAGATTAGTTGTAAACTAACTGTGTAACCCTCTTGAAATAAATTATTATTATTATTATCATTATTGAAGAAAATTAATGGTACCAGAATAGTTCAGATGTAAATCATTTCATGGAGCACTACTGAATATTTTTCTGGACTTTTCAGAAATCTAAATGGTCAAGATAGAGAGGCCCAATGTCATTTACTCATTTTTCAATGATCAATCAGTAAATCTAATAAGTAATCCCCTTGACTTAAAAAAAAGATTGAAACCATCAAGTTAATTTACATGCTTAACTTTCATGGAATCTTGGAGCATTGTATACATTTTTTTCTATTGGGGTCATCATGTTTTTTTAGAAATTTAAAAACATAAAAGATACAAAACCAAGTACATACATGTACATACCTTGTGCATCAGAACTACTTGGGTCCCCTAATGCATGCCAATAAATCATAGCTGAACCATCTGTCTCAAACATCTGTAAATATATTCATATGAAATACATTTTGTAGTTCAAAATAATCCCATTGATTGGATAGAATTTGTTTTTAATGGAGCTTTTTGTACTCAATTACATTTAACATTATTGATAAAGCATTGTTATCTTGTTTTATTATACTTCATGTCAATTTGCTGAATTCTGATTGGTTTAATATGACAGTAAACGTTTACTTTATCACATGTCTCAGTGCTTTTGTCTTTTAAGTAATAACATTAAAAATAACAACAAAAAAATGGAAAAAAGAACAATTACTCGGAAAAAAAGACAATTACTCCAACATGGTGAAACAAATTTACATAAAATTTTGACCATAGATACATGTAGATCTCATCATGATGAGCAGTTATACCCCATCAGAATTTGCTATACCTAATGGTTTTTTGAGATATTCGCAAAAAAGAGGTTCCCAGGAGCCTGAATCACTCATCTGGTTAAAGTTAGTCTTTCAAGGGCAATAAATTTAACAAGGAGTTGTTCAACAATTTTGACTCAAGAAGACTTTGGTAGGACTATCATAAGGATAATTTCAGTGCTAAAAAGTGTCATTCTTTTATAGTTTTAAAGATATTGGCTGAAAACTGAAAAAAAAACCTGTCATTATTCATCTTTTAAGGGCAATAACTCTTACAGGAGTCACCTGACAACTTTGATCCCTACAACTTTTGAAGGCCTTATAATAAGGGTCATTTCAGCTATAGAAATAATTTTGCTAAACCTAACGGTTTTGGAGATATATGTGAAAAACTACTGTCTGACCCCTATGTTCTATTTTTAGCAACAGCAGTCATGTTTTTGGCAAGACAAAAAATCCTCATGCACAGATTATAAAAGATGTACTAAATAACATTTATTTAAATTTTGTTTCAATCCATCCAGAAGTTTTGGAGGAATAGATTTTCACAGTCGGAAATGTAAAATTCGTGGGGAAAAAAAATTCAGGACCCATAAATCATTCATTCATCAACGAATCTGTCTGAAAATTATGGCGTAGGTCCATCCAATCATGCTGAACAATGTTACCCCATGCCAAATATCAGATTAACCCAACTGTTTTGAGTTATGTGCACAAATCTGCACATTTGGCAGCCATGTTTTTTGCCAGATCAAAAATCCCCACGCACAGTTACTTAAAGATGTTCTACATAACATTAATACTAAGTTTTGTATCAGCCTATCCAGTAGTTTCAGAGGAGAGGATTTTTAAAATTGGAAATGTAAAATTCAGGAAAAATATCCATTTCAGGACCCATAAATTATTCATTCGTCAACAGATTTTTCTGAAACTTTTGGTATAAGTCCATCCCATCATGCTGAACAGTTTTAACCCACCAGAATTTAGCTAAACCCAACTGTTTTTATGTTTTTTGCAAAATTCTGCAATATGACCCCTATAGTTTATTTTTAGTAATGGCAGCTCTGTTTTTTTGCCAGATAAAAAATTCCCACATATGGATGTTTAAAATACCCTTTGGAAAATTCATACAAGTTTGGTTACAATCTGTTCAGTAGTTTCAGAGAGAAGATGTTTGAAAAAGTTTATGGATGACGACAACTACGGACGATGTACACAGTGTACTTTTGGCCAGGTGAGCTAAAAAGGAAAACATCCAAAACTGATTGTTAGGGTTTAGTTTGGAAAAGAATGACAATATAATATAATAAATAACACATAACTTACAGGATGTTGGAGAATTTGTAACCCCTTGAAAATACAGTCACCCTCGACAATACCTTGGGGTGACAACAATTTTCTTGCAGTAACAAACTGCTCTATCACCCTCTTAACTACACTGTATATGTTATTTATATGCTATCACAGCTATCTCTACAAATAGGAATATGCGAGACTTCCTACATCACATGATGTGCATCTGCGTTCAAACAATCACATCCTAAATACATACATTACTTCCGATATAAAGATTTTGAGCCATTCATGTTTTGACACAAGATCTACATATATAGGAACGTTGCTGCCATATTATATTGTTTTTTGTTTGTGTAAATATTCATTAAGCATTTTAGTTTATAATTGTCCGACTAAGAAGTACAGCATGCATCAAATGAAGTTTTTCACAAATGCTGATTAAAATGTAATATAATTGTTGGTTTAATGCATATGATTACATCATTTTATTAGGTAAGGTGGAATATGTAATAAAATTTAGGCTATCATACACCTATTTCAAAATAAATTGTAGCATGGGTTTTCAGAAGTGTGAAAATACTTATATCTGCTCTAGAAAACCATGAAAGTGAATTATAAGTTGTTGTCATCTTTAAAAGAGGAATGTTAAGTTTTCTTTACTTATATTAATAATGAAGTTTTACTGGAATGACACTGAAAAATCTACTTACTTATGTACCTTAAAAATGTCTTTCTTTTTGTTGTTTTTTATCAAAACAAAACATGTATTTATGTATTTATAACATAACTTTAATTCAAAAGTACTTGTGCAATAGCTCCAAATTATATAACACAAGCACAATGTTCATTTTTGAATTGATTAAAAATCACTTTTTGAAATTATGTTCAAATCCTAGCTAAAAAAGTGCAGAAACATATTAATGAAATAACAAACCATATGCTGTATTTCAGATTTAGAAAAAACCTGAACTCCCAAAAAATTGAATGGATTGAATAGTCTGGATGGAGCTGTTTGATCATTTAGGAAACATCAACAGTGTTCTCTTTGTGAATTTTCAATAGAGTAACTCTTAAATTTTCCCTTAAAATTAAAGCATTGCAATATATCTAAAATTATTTAAGGAATAACTGTTATATTTTTTGGAATATGAAGAAATAACCTCAATCATGTGGTGCACACTAAATAAACTACATAGCAGGTTATTTTCAAGTGTGCACCACAGGCACTGAGGTCATTTCAAATAGACAGACTTAATTTTAGTTTTCAAAATTCAATGAATAAATTATTAAAAAAGTTTGATGATGTCACAGACAAATATATGGTCAATGAGATGATTGACAAAATTTTTTATCCAATCACAGAGCCTGTTAGTTCTGAAATTAAATTATTTGCTGATATTCTGATTGAACTTATTATTCTTAATTACCTGTATTCCTCTCAAAGATGTAAGGACAAGGACTGTTCTACATGGTAAATTTATCCATTTTGCCTGAAAAAATGCAATTATTCCTTATAATATAAATCATTCCATATCATTTCCAATTTATATTCATCTTCAGCACAAATGTACACAGGACATAAAAATAAATGAACAATGCAAAGCAAGTAAAACTATTAACAAAATTGAAGGCATTAACTGAGTGAAATTCAGTATCCTTCCCTCATTGATTTAGGTTGTGATAGCCAGTAACAGAGCTCAACAGCAATCCATGAGTGTTAGAATAACTTTCTTGAGATGGCCTCCAGTGATATTTACCAACAAAACTGAATTTGGTTCAGTAATCTGAAAGAGAAGTTATGCAGCAAGAAAATAAGAAACTGACACTTATTAGAATCAATAAATGAAAGTGAATTAGGTTGATTTTTATCATTGAAATTATACCAAGCATTGCATGTGAGGCTGGTAATAGATGTTCAGTCAAACCAGTATCAGAGAGGACCACAGACCACAAACCACAGAAATGGGTCAGAGAAGTGAATTCACAGTAAAAGTAGCATTTAAATTAATTTAAAATTAAAATATGCAATATAAAAACAAAGAAAATATTAAAATTAAAATTAAACAAATTATTTACAGTACTGTATCAGGATCTGGTATGCTGAATTATTTTTTTTAAATGAACAACTGTTTACCTATCCTATCTCAACCTTTTCAGCTATCGTCCCTTTTTTCAATGTTTTTACATATGTAAGAAAAAGTTATGTGTAAGTGTGATGCTCGGTTGTAAGCTGTGCCTAACTCATATTATACTCTTCATCAATGCATTCCTTTTCATCATACAATTCTTGGACAGCCGTGTTTTTTTAAAGTTTGGGAAAGTTGGATGTACTTAAACGTCTTTCTCCACTCTTTCACAGTTTCACTACCTTTTTTGTTGCTCTAATAGTGTTATTCAATTCAAAGCACAGCTTTTCTAAGATAGAAAAGGCAATAATTTTTGGAATTTAAATAAATAAATCTGTCAGTTGTGTCAAATTCATGTGCATTTGATTATGTCACAGGTTATATATGTGTAAAACATTCTTGCCATTTGTGACGAAATGTTACATGTGATTGCTTCTGAAATTTGCACAAATTAAGAACCAAGCCTAATAAAAGAACAGCGTTCCAATGTTCCTCACTAAAAAAAAGTGAGGAAAACTTTCAATTCACTGAAATTTTCTAAGTCCAAGGGTCATAACTTCCATACAAATCAATCAACCCTAACCAAAGTTGAACTTGATCTGTAACTTCTCATAGTAAGACTACATACAAAATTTAAATCAGTTGGTGAAAGCATTACAAAAAAAAGTGTGGAAAACTGTAAATTCACTGAAATTTTCTAAGTCCAAGGGCCATAACTTCCGTAAAAATCATTCAACCCTAACAAAAGTCAAACTTAATGTAACTCTTCATAATAAGGCCACATACCAAAAACAAACTTATTTGGTAAAAGCATCACCCAAAAAATTGTGGAAAACATGGACGGATGGGCGGACAGACGGATGGACGCTGGGTATTTCCATGTCCCCTCGTGACAGGCCGCAGGGGACGAAAACTAACAAGAGGTTCTGAGGAGCCTGAATCACCCACTTGGTTAAATTTTTGCCTTTCAAGGGCAATAACTGACAAAGAGTTGTCCGACAATTTTGAATCAAGAAGACTTTGGTAGGACTTATCATAAGGATCATTTCATCAATTGAAAGATTCTTTCTATTGTTTATAGTTTTCAAGATATTGGCTGCAAACTGCTAAAACATCATTTTTCACCTTCTGAGGGCAATAACTCTATTAAGGAAATATCCATCATCCATTATTCAATGCATGCTTTTGTAGGCCTTGTAATTACATGTAGGATCATTTCGACAATTGAAAGAATTTGGATAAACCTAATGGTTTTAGAGATATATGAGAAAAACTTCAGACTGACCCTTATGTTCCAATTTTAGTAACAACTGCCATGTTTTTTGATGGATAAAAAAATCTCCACATAAGATCTATGCAGAATACCCTAGGCAATAAAGAGGGCAATTACTCCAATCTGGCTTAACGGATTAAAATGAAAATTTGACTAAAGATAGATCTCATCATGTTGAACACTTCTACCTAAATTACCTAGTATTAAATTTGGTTCCAATTGGATAAGTAGTTTAGAGAAGATTTTTTAAACAAAAAACAATCAAAAGAGCAAAAAAAAAAAACATAAAAAAAGTCAATAACTCCAACATGGCTTAACAGATTAAAACAAAAATATATCTTGACATAGATCTCATCATGCTGAACACTTCAACCCTTGTCAGAATTTGGCTAAACCTGATGGTTTTAAGATATACCAGTATGCAAAAAACTTTTATGTTCTAGTTTAGTACCCACATTAGTTCTATGCAAAATATCCTAACAAACATACATACCAAATTAGGTTCTCATTAGTCTAGTAGCTTCAGAGACAAAGACAACAACGATAGACGCCAAGAGCTGAAAAGGGTATAGCTGGAGCTTCTCATGAGAGTCAAAATGAACATTCACAAATGTTGTTAAAAGTTCATGGTGCTCAGTTTTAAATTATGTCTACTAAATATTACTGTTATGAGACAGATGCACCCAAAATAAATATGAGTGCAGTCAGTGCATGTAAATCCTAGTTCAATGATAGTGGACATAAAGTAGCTGAGGGATCCAAGGATTTTTTTAACAGACCCCAAAAATATTTAGTTAAAATTCATTAGCAAATTTTATGTACACATATATACAGCCATAAAAAAATTGGTTAGGTGGAGATACATCATTTATATAACACAGCTGAGTTAAAATATGGAGCAGGGTTGGCAAAGTATTGACCACCAAGGTTTTCCCTCTTTGGAAAACCCAGTTTTATCTTAGCTGGGTAATAAAATACTCCCTAAAATGGTCAATATTTTTTTCATTTAAATTATTTTTACCATTCTAGGATTTTATTGTCATAATTTTATTACACAAATGTAGCTAAATACACAGAAACATTTATTGCAAGTAGTTCACCAACTTTGTCTTTTCCTTTCCACAATCTATAACAGAATACAAATTTTGCACTAACAAATATTCCAATGTTTGCCTAATTTGTAAATTCAATAATGTCTTTAATTTTTCATGTATTGTAAATATTAATTGCTAATCAATTTTTTTTTTATAAAATCACCCCTTTGGGAAAATGTCTGGCATATTTGTATACTACTGAATCTCATCTTACAAACAATAATATTATAGATATAGAGAACTATAAATGGTTTGGTAATAATCATAACCAAACTTACACTCGAGCAAAAACCGGTTCTGGGGGGTGTGGGCCTCCTCGTCAAAGACAAGTAGTAAATGTGATGAACATCAGCATTGTAGACACAACAGCTGATGGTACAATATGGGTCAAGATTACAGAAAACACACCAAGCGACATTTAATTTTACATGTGTGTAACCTATCTTCTGACTGAATTCTCAGCAAGGTCTACAGATGTTCATGAATTTTTGCATTCATTGATGTCACAAATGTATTTAATTCCAAATGAAAATCCATTCTATATATGTGGTGATTTCAACAGTCGGATTGGAAAAATGGAAGATTTTATTCCTGGTGTCGATGAATTACCAGAATGAGAAGTTATTGATTCCAAATTAAATAGTTATGGGGAAATATTCTGTGAAATTTTGTCAATTGTAAATTGTTGTGTGTTGCATGGAAGAAATAGCTTGAATAATGATTTCACATATGCATCGACACGCTGTTTATCAGTTGTCGATTATTGTGTATTACCATTTGACAATTTAAATAGTTATACAAATTTTGAAGTAATTAGAGCTAGTGAATTAGCCAACAAAAGTATTATTGCAGGGTCAATCGAGCCAAGATTCACCCCTGATCATTCTGTGTTAAAATGGGAAATGGAAATTGCCTTATGTGAAAAAAAAATAAATAGAAAATGTGCATAAGAATAAAAATGTTCAAAAGCGAGTGATTTATAATGTGAAAAACATACCAAATAGTTGGTTACAAGATGAAAATGTTATTAGTCAAATAAATTCATGTATTGTAAATATTGAAAATAGTAATGGTAATCAAATTGATCTAGATAATGTTTATAATGAATTATAAATATCATGCAAACTGAGATGAAATGCAAGTTAGAACAGAAAACAAAACTTTTAGACAGTTGTAACAATAAACGATGACGATTTAAGAAGCCATGTGGTCAGATGAATTAACTTTAAAATTGAACGAGACGTGCCTTGCAGATAGACAGTATATGAGTTATACTGTTGGTGGTAATAAAACTGTGCTACAAACTCTATTTTTGAATAAAAGAAAGGACTTTGATAAACTTGTACAACAGAGGAAACATATCTACTGGCTTGAATGCCAAGATGATCTATTAAATATGAACAATAAGGACTCTAAACAATTTTGGAGAAAAATTGGTAATATTAGTATTGGCAATGAAAGACAGTTCTCCATTCCCAATGAAGATGTATTGCCGGATGGTACTATTACAAACAACATGGACTCTGTATTAAATATATGGAAAAATTGTTTTTGTAATTTACTTAATCAAAATCCAACAATGAATTAACTACAAATGTGTATTTGAATGTTGAAAGTAATATAGTATGTGATTTTCTAGACAAAACAATTATTTTTGAAGAAGTTTTTAATGTTGTCATGAGTGCCAAAAATGGTAAAAGTGCTGGTATAGATTTAATTCAAGCTGAATTATGTAAAAATTATACAGTTATTAACATTTTAAGAAAATTGTTTGATTTGTGTTTTAAAATTCCAAAAATTTGGAATCAAGGTTTTATTACTCCTATTCCTAAATGTTCTAGCTCAGATCCAAGAGATCCTTTGTCATATAGAGGTATTACATTAGCACCATGTACATGCAAACTTTATTGTAGTGTATTGAATAATAGATTGGTAAAATGGTTATAAGAAAGGGAAATAATCAATGATGAATAAAATGGTTTTGTTAATGTCATGTGTCCACTTTAACATCAATTATTGAAACTAAAAAAAATGTAAATTGTCAACTTTTGTTTCATTTATAGATTTAAAAAACGCACATGATTCCATAGATAGATCATTATTGTTTAATAAATAAAATGATTTGGGTTTAAGTACTAAGTTTATGTTTGCCTTGAAAGCCATTTATTCAAATGTGGAGTGTTGTGTTCATTTGAATGGCAATACTACTGATTGGTTTAATGTAAAGACTGGTTTGAAACAGGGCTGTGTTTTGTAAAATGTAATGTTTAATGTTTTCATTAATAATTTAATTACTGATGTAAAAGAATTAGATATTGGTATAGATATTGAAGGTCAAAAGGTTGATATTTTGTTATATGCAGTTGAGTTAATTCTTATGTCAGAAAATGGAGAAGATATGCAAAAACTGCTATATGTTGTAAATGTATGGTGTAATAGTAATTGCTTGAATATTAATTTTAGTAAATCCAAAATGATTCAATTAAGAAATCAATCAATACCAAGATCTGAATGTACTTTCCAGATCAATGGTGAAAATATAGAATATGTATCAAGTTATCAATATTTGGGACTGGTTTTAAATGAATTTTTAGATTATAATGTAATGGCCAAAGCAGTGGCTAAATCTGCCAGTCGAGCACTAGGTTTACTTATTGTAAAATGTAAAACTTATGACAGTTTCCAACACAATATTTTCACTAAACTATCTGACACTCTAGTTGGGTCAGTAATTATGGCTCAGCGATTTGGGGCACGGAATAGTTCTCCTGTATTTCAGCAGTTCAGAACCGAGCCACAAGATTTTATATGGGGGTTGGAAAATACATCCCTAATGATGCAGTAGCTGGTGATAGGGGTCTGAAGCCCTCATACGTTTGACAATGGGTTAACGTTTTTAGACACTGGTCTAGATGTAGTAAAATGGATGTAGATAGAATTAATTATAAAGTTTTTAAGTGGTTTATTACAAAAGGCAGTTATAGAATTAAAAACTGGAGTTACCAAGTTATGGAAATGTTAAAATTTTACAATAAGGAACAATTTTGTAATATAGAAGTAAATATACTTGATAAGAGTACCATATGTCAATTAGAGGAAAAAAATGTTAGATAAATATAAAACTGACTGGTGTAACAGAATGAGTCAATATGGCCAAGGTGACAAATTAAGAATAAATAAATTGTTTAAATCTTCATATTTTACTGAACAATATTTGTTGCAAAATATACCTTTACGTTTTCATTGTGCATTTGCAAAATTTAGATGTGGTGTAGCACCTTTGAAGATTGAAACTGGTCGTTACGAAAGGTTAGCATTACAACTGAGACATAATCTTTTGTTTAATTTAAACAAAAGATCATGTCTCAGTTGTAATGATATAGAAGATGAAAAACATGTATTATTAACATGCCCACTGTATGATGACCTAAGACAGTCACTATTTTTAGATATTATTAGCTATAATGAACATTTTTTGCCATTGTCTGATGATGATAAATTTATATTTTTATTTAACAATGAAAATGTATGTAGCTTAGTTGCCAAAACCTGCCATAGTATTTTACTGAGAAGAAATAGTATTTTATATCATTAATATATGATCGTATATATAAATCGTACCTTTTTTTAACTGTATTTAAGATGTATATATTACAATATTCTCAATAGTCTTTCATAATTCTTTTTACAATGGCTCATGCATTTTAATTTGTATGTTTTATCTCTTCTTGTTATCGTGTTTTATATTATGAATGTATGTGGTGAGACTTCAATAAACTATTGAATTGAATTGTATAGATCATAGAGTCAATAAAAGTAAATAATTAGACATTTCCTGACCTGTATAATTATACATGTACAAGTACAATTTAAATTTCCATAAATTGTTAAACAATTAAACAATTGGTCATAACTTCTCATTCTAAATGTTGACATCATACATTTTATTAGGTTTTAATATTATTCATCCTGTTATATAAAATGTATAACCAATAACTTACATCTACATATTCATTCAAAAACGTATTCTGAATTGCATCTTTTTATTTAATGTTCCACAGTTCAACCTAATTAAACAGAATGAGAATTCACATGAATTAATTTATTAAAAAAAAAGAACTGTTCAAAATTGTTCAGGTTTTGTTTCAATTTGCATGGCTGTCTATTTGACTTTACTGTGTTGAATGTTCACCAAAATATTTGTTTAAAAAATCAAAATGAAAAGTAACTGTGAAGGAATTCTTAAAATGTTTATATAAAATGTAAATTACAATTGTAACAATAAATGGCAGCTTCATGCATTTAATATCATGTTTTTTGGAATGCCTAAAAGAGAAATCAACAACCTCATTTGGTATAGACTATACTATAGTAATAGATGATCTTCCAAATTTGGAAATAATTCATTAATTCATACTTTTCCCCACTTCCTGTAAAGATTATTCGGGGTAAAATGGCAAATCACTCAATGAAGAGAAATGGAGAAAATCAAACAGGAAATCATTGATTGATTATAAGTAGAAAATGGATATCAAAAGCCAATAGAAAATTTGTTTTGATTGTGATCATTTTGGAAGACCAAAAACATTTTAGACAAAAGTTTTGTTATAAAAGTATGTTTATTTTTGTTTTGTTTTCATCCCGAAATTTTCTACATGCAAGTAGAACGTATTGGAATCTGAAGACTGAATCTGCATTTTATTGTTTACTTACAGGGACTCGGAGCACTGTATTACAAAGCAAAATCTTCTACTAACAGCCTTTCTTAACATTTTAATCATTATTTTTACAAGAGAAAGAATTTTGGCCTTTAATACTTGAATGAATGCAGTGTAAAAGAAAAATTTCCATGCCTTTGAATGGTAGACTCTGACCCAATCTCGCGAAACCATAGAGTCAGGTGACGAGACTTACATACCAAGGTTCTCCATGGCCTCTTTTTGCATGGTGCAGCGCCATGTGTTACTTTCCTTGCACCATGAATTCAAATGAGCGCCACATGTTCATTTGGTGTGCGCCATGTATTCAAATTTGTGTCATGCATTGCAAATTGGTGGTGTATTTTCCAATTACTTTTGTTTATTAATAATCTATACCTGTCATAAATCTATATGATTGGTGAATGTGTTTATTCTAACAGTAATTTCAATGTTTTGATTGGTAACTTAAAGGGGTATAATGTGTCAGGGAGTGAAACATGTGTGTGTAAACATATCTCAAATCAGTCAAATTTACAATTATCACCATTGGCAAAAATCAGTAAGATTCAAATCAGCTGAATGATTTCTATTGTTTTTTTAAATGAACAAAATTAGAAAACTATTCATTTAATAAAATATAGAAAGTACATGTATCAAGAGTTTTATTCAATTTGATAAAGATCGATATGTTTGGGAGAGAGGAAGAGATTTTAATTTATACAACAACGTCTTAATGATCTCAGCAATTATACAACACAAAAATGCAGTTCAATTTGCCTACCTTTTATGAAAATAACAAAAGAATGGGAGGTAACAGCTATAAAATTTCTTACATACACCCTCAGACTATTTTTATTCAATTTAAAACAAATTTATAAAAATCTTTTGGGTTTTGAAGGAGTTTGAATTTTAAATTAGGAGGGAAACTGCCCTCGTAGGTGGGGCTAAGCTGTCATGAGTCAAAACCAAGGCATATGAAAACGTTGATATTACAAATGCAGAGAAAGCTTCACTATTAAACTCCTTATATACACCCTCATATCTTTTCTGATCAATTCAAACAAATTTTATGACCATTGATAGGGTTTGGAAATAGGAGTTTGAATTTTGAAAGAGGAGGGAAGACCAACCCTTGAAGGTGGGGCCAGGTTAAAAACTAGATAAGAGATTAAGGTCTCGAATCGAGGTATTGATCAAAACAAAACACTGAAAAAGTCTGGAGGCAACTTGACGTGGGATATTTAAATTTTTTTCAAACCATATGGGTCAGAATACCTACATTTTTTGTGATGAAATGTTGAAGCGATGGAAATCGTTTGCCATAAACAGGGCATGCTCAGCATCAATGTAATGCACCGTGGGTAATCTTGCTGTATACCACCCCATGCAACATATTTATTATCGTACTATGTATAATCGCACCAGATCCTTACTATAAATAAATCCTTGTGGAGAGTGAGCCATGTTTTCATTTTGATCAATGGAGATCCCTGCATACCCTATTCCGTATTCTTAAGTTGGAATATTGTCTATACCATGTATTACTAAGTAAAGCATAGTAAAAATAGTTCTCCCAGTGTTGCCCACTTGACTGTGTAATACTGATAAAATCTGAGTTTTCTCGGAACCTGATATTAAAATTATCACTTTATTTTTCTATAGTAGTATAGAAGACCTGGTCCAAACCTGAAAAAAAAACATTCTCTAGAGTTACCTTTCTTTGAATAAAGACGATCCTCACACATTGAGGTAGACTTCATTACAGCAACCAATAACTGTTTTAGAAAAATGTGCAAAAATAGCTTTATGTTTTGTATTACCTGAATAACCATCGGTGTGCTCTGTTGAACAGCTGATGGTTCTTTACAGACAACTTGCCGATTTGTAACTGTAGAACCGTCTAAAGTCGACGAAATTACATTAACAACTGATTTATGTACGACTGCATAGTTCATCGACCCTTTCTCTGGACTGATGAAAACTGTCAGGTTATTGGTGAGGGATGACGCACTGCTTTTTAGTGCTAAAGGTTTTTCTTTGCGATACATCGACATTTTCAATAATCCTCACGATTTTCCGGTTGCTCGGTACGCTGCACCTGCGCAAACGAATTTAGATATTATAGTTTTAGAATGAAGACTGTGTGTTTTCCGGATTCCATTTTTAAATCCGTACTGTTACTATATGGTATACTTAAAACATAATTCGTGAAGGGGGTAGATTTGTACTCATTTTAATATGTGTATGGCATTTATATTCATTTATATTATTTAACACCGAGCGAGAGCCAAAATGCCAAACCCATGTTAAAATTAGTAAAAATCTACCCCAGGAAGATATAAATAACGGCTGTTCCGTTTACCCCCCTATGGAAGTTGGATTAAATTTCTTTATTTATGCCATCATATGTGTTAAATGTGTGTATTTGTAAAATTAATTTCAATTAGATAACATCTCAGCCGTTAAATCATCGCTTAAATGTTTTTTTTTGTCTTTTTTAATTAGTGTTTTGTCTCGAAGCGACAGCGAAAGAAAAGAGACAAAGCTGGGGTTGTACCGGCATATGCTGTTTGACGGTATGAGACGTCATATTAGAATACCCAGCTATCTCTGGTAGAAGTCACCAAGCAACACTACAAGGGCAAAATTGGTTAGTTATTTTCCTGTCAAAAAGTCCCGATGAAACACTGAACTTTTATAAAAGTAGACTAATAATTCGGTCAACATACGATCTTCTCTAGCTATACGAAGTTGCCAAAAAAAAAAAGAAACAATGAGGACATTAAACATTGGGACAGACCATTTAATGACATGCTGCACAAACAAAGCAGGTGTGGATTCAAAATTTTGGAAGTTTGGGTTTAATTCCGAATTGTCATTTTCTTTCTTTTTTTTTTGTGCCAAATTTTGGAAAAAAGAAAGACTGAAATATTCGAACAAAAGGGGTTCAAACATCCAGAACCATCTCTCGTGAATCCACAAACGTAAAGAAAAGGAAGATTTTGGTTGAATTAAAATCCTAGAGATCATGGTACCTGAATCCATATTCAAGCCTTCTCTTTCACCATGTAGAACTAAGGCAAGACATAAAAGGGGTCAAATTGACCAATAAAGTGTGATGTCACACCGAAAGTGGGAATAGTCATAAGCCGCTCAAATCGGTACATCCTAGGCGAATCCTGGCAATGTTCGGAATCAATGGACTACATAAAAAAGATAATTTTTTTCATTCCCTATGAAGACACTCTACACGTTGACGTACCGGTTCCCAATAGAATAGGGAAACGCTACCGGACCTTCTTGTGGTCTAGGAGTAGGCCAGAGCGTCAACAGATCTAGAGCATTCCAGCCGTTAGTGGAACATACTCTGACTGAGTTCTTTGGTAAGGTTTCCCGAAGGTAGTTCGAATTTCCTCTGACCCTGCAACCGTTCTCTTTTTTTATTTGGATATTGATATGTCGGGTTGGGACATATCAATGTCAATCATATGGTGTTTACATATCACAATTGGTTCGATTTTCTCGTATTTGTAACGATGTTTCCGATTTTAACGAAAGGAATCTTTATATAACCGAGAAATCACTATATCAAGGTTTTCGATAACACAAGCTCGTAAAAACAATCACGATTTTTTTTCAACCAATACAAAGAATGTATTCTCATATACAGATGTACTTGTGAAGGATTATACGTGCGGGTATCTCTCACCCTTGTTTTACGGTAATATTTTACACAAAACACGGAAAGCTCGATGCTCACTCAATAAGGATAGAACTATTTTGGTATTAATACATAGGGTCTTTACATAAAAATTAAAACACTGTATTTAAAAGCAGTTTTGGCATGACTTGTTTCCTTATGTACCGTGGTTCTTAACCCCGCATAGGAATAATTGGGGTTGATTTTACATACGATGGAGACATAAATTTTTGTAGGTTTTAATTGGTCTGGAGCTGGCATGTCAGTTAATTGCTAGCATAGTCTCTAGTTTGTAATTTCTGTAATATTTACTAGTTTTCAATATCTTTATTTGCGTTGTAACAAGGGACTTAGATTTTTAAACTGATTTTAGTTGTTGTTAGTTGTGTAATATTTTTCCTCATTGGCCAAATTTTAAAGGGGAGGGCTGTGATCACGCAAAAGTACTTTATCCCCGTCGCATTTTTTGCGCCTGTCCCAAGTCAGAAATTTCTGGCCTGTGCATGTATTTTTTCGTTTTCATCTTAAGTTTATTTTTATGTTGTTTGAGTATATAGGAACAACCTTTTCGCTGTACCTGTGTCTAATGTTGTTTTTGGGCCAGCTACAGCCTACCCTGTGGTGTGAGTGCTTCCTCGTCGTTTATTGAAGGCCAATGGGAGGCCTTGGGCTGACATTTTCATCCCGATGGTATTATTGTCTCTTTTGACACATTCACCATACATGTATTATTGGTATACAAACCAAAAAGATTACAACTAAGAAAACCAATTAAAACAAAACTATAAAACAAAACGAAAAGAGATAATAAGAAAATAAAATTCAATCCAATGTAAATAACTTTGAATCGATTTTCAGTTTTGTTAAAACATACTCGTATGGTTCATTCTCTTGACTCCGACAATATAGGTTTTCGAATTAGATGTACACCAGACTATGCCTACTTTATGGGACCTGGGACATCTATATAACGATTACCGGTTACAAGTTGCTGACCAAAAAAAAAATGCAAAACGGTAAAATTCTGAGATTTTTCATATTCAAGTCATTTCAAAATGCATTACTTCTAATCCTTTTTGGGATTCGGCGAGCTGGAGATACTTTTTTTTTGTTTTGATTATGGTCAAAACAAAACATGTCTCCTGCGCCGAATCACAAAAGGGATTAGTCAAAACAAAAAAAATATCTCCAGCGCCGAATCCCAAATGGGATTAGCGTTGCTTCATGTTTTTTTTAGCTTGGCTTGTCAATTTCCTACTTTCATAATATACTTTAATAGCTGTTCAACTTTTTTTTCAATCTTTTCTCTTTTAACGAATTTTATCTTAATAGTTCATTAAATAGTCAATGGATTAGAGTTTTTTTCTATACCACCCTAACGAATAATAATTTTCCGTCTAAATTATGAAATATGCTTTAAACATAAAAGGTTGACGGGTCACTATTTTGATTTGTCGGATCAAGCCTAATCTTGTACCATCATCTCAAAGCACACATAAACTCAATTTGTCAAAAATCTAACTAAGAATTTGATCCTGGTTTAGATATTTAAAGGATAACGATACTTTAATTAATGTTTATTGGAACAGTTTAAAGCTGTGAAGAGCTTGTGGGTGGCCAATGATTGTTTGAACCACTTATCTCTACTGAAATTCAGTATTGGGTAAAAAAGTACGTTGCATGAAATTGCAAAATCAAAGGTCAAGTTTGGCTATGTTGAATTGCTTCGATTTTATGTCCAAAGCGTAACTGAGGTCCTTGCTGTGGTAGTAAAGTAAGTACTTGTAACAAGACAGCTGGCGACACAGCTGCTGCTTCCGAAAGTGCATGAGTTTTCGTGAGAGTATAGTATTTATCCATATATCTTCTTATTTCATAAATTTCATTCTTTCTGATACCATTTATTTTCGACATCAAATTAAGACACAGCTGTTTGTATTTTTTCCATGTGAATGTTTGTCTTAATAGTTAAATCTTTAGAAACCGCAATAATTTGTATCTGCTATGTTTTAACTGACACATATATAAAGAAATCAAGGGATCCAAGATTCTAGCAGAAATCAAAAGAATGTAATCCAGGGACAAAGACCAGACACAGAAATCAGTCACTCAACAAAAAAAAACATAAAGTAACCAAAATAATACATACAAAGCAACAAAAGTAAATGAGCAACTCGGACTCCACTTAAAATTGGGAGAATGTACAAGGTGCACACGTAGGGTAAGATTACAGTGACTATTTCATTATAGATAAGTCGCAATACACAACACAACACCAAAGCGAACAATTGTGATTGAAAAGGCCAATATAAAATATGCTTTTTTATAATATATATAATATAAGTTTTTTCCTGCTAAGATTGAAAATTATTTGGTGTTGTTGGATTGTCATTGTTTTACGTTATGAATAGCTTGATTAATGGCAGGATGTCCTTTTATTTTTTTATTTTTTTTATTTTCTTTATTTTTTATTTTTTTTATGTCATTTTGTTTGAAGTTATCTTATTTATTATTAAAAATGTTCGCTAAATTTTAAGTACACGCACTTTAAACGGCAAGCAATTCAATGTTTCTCTTATCTGCAAATGAAAATTTTCGTTGATCAAACGAATCAACAGCTTTTTTTAAGTGGGAAAAACCGAGAGAGATCACTATTCTCAGTTGTAAAAAAAATTATAAGACTTGTGCAAATTTCCTAACATTTAGTTGATAGAAATCTCCACCGAGTCAAAGCTGTGGTATTAAAATATGTCACGGGTCAGTTATAAATATACTGTGCTGATCTCAAAAGGTCCGAAGTTCAATAAGTAGGGGACTATTGATAATAAAGAAAAAAGTTCTCTTCTTTGCCCAAAATTGTAGTTAGTAAAAAATCAGAATTCCCATGTTCGCCAGTTTTGCTTTAGGAAAAATCTTTCATCGGGGATTTTCCAAAGAAGCACTTTTAAAACTATTGCAATAATTGTTTAACACATTCTGTGTTTTAAAAAAAAAAACCAACTACAACAACAAACAAACACACACACACACACACACACAAACACATCTGCTACAAACATAAATATTTTTTTTTCATATCGGGTTTCTATAGTGGAGACAAACTATATTTTTTGTTTGTTTGGTTGTTTGTTTTTTTTCGCTTGTGTCTGCCTTAGGTACTTTTTTGTTTATTGTATAGGTTGAAATGTTATTATAATCATTATTTACTGTTTTTATCTTGTTTAGTTTAAACACAAATTAGAATTATTTGCTTTAAAGGGTAAACTGAAGTCTTTAAGTGCATATTTTGTAAAAAAACATATTCAGATTTCCATTCATTTAGATCGAAGATGAAAACTTCATAGACGTAAGATAATGTCATAAAACCGAACAACTTCGTTAAAATTAGGAATCCTTAAAGTTTTCCCATACATTAAGTGATTATCTGAGATCCCCTGTCACATACTGTAGTAATCAAGGGGGATAAACTTGTATCAATAATATCATAATTTACTAGATAAGTGTCGACGTTTTAGATGACGCTTACCAAATCACTTTGATAGTTGTAAATTGTGTTTAGATTTGGAATTTCCTGCGAATTAAGTGGCGATAGACTTGCTATTAAATGACACGATATTGATTACAACTCCCGTAAAGCGTCTTAATCGATTTGGGATAGGATACAAATGTCTTTATCACTACAATTTGTTGTGGAAATTAAAAGTCATTTGCTAATCCGACACTGGTGCTTAGTGAGTTCAATCAAAGTCTGGTAAGCACCTCCTGCATTGTTCTAATCAAAGCTATACGGCTTCTTGGTTTTAATATAGGGATTACCCAGGCTTCATAATGTTCTTCAGAATATGTGGTCATAATATCGCTAGTCCATCGTGGCTTTAACTAGTCTTCAAAAGTGGACCAATTGTCAACTAAAATTGATTTTAAACTACGCTTGAACAAATGAAATATGGTGCCCAATTGGGACAAAATGCGAATAAAAATTTGAAATCGAAATGGATGAAATTGCATTTGCTGCACACATTATTTATCCATTGATGATTATTACTGTAACACTTTGATATAGTAGTGACATTGGCCTTCAAGTTTGTTTTATGGACGGAAGGATGAATTAATACGACGCGTTAAGCAAATATTTTTAAGTTCATAAACCAACAAATGAGCTACTTGTACCTTATGCAAAGTGTACAATCTCTAAGAAAACAAAATAATAATAATACGTTTGTCTTAATTGCTAGAAATTAATAAGAAATGAAATATTTGATATTTAGGAGGGGGGAGACTAGGTTGATACAAAAATATGGATATGGATGAATAATTGGAAAAAATAAAAAGGCCGGATGCTGTTTTTTTTATTGGGAAAAATACAAGCAAATGCTAAAATTTCGAAAGTTAAATGATCAATGCTGAAGATAGAGAAGACGGCGAAAATCAACAAACAACGTATTTGTATGTAGAATATTAAATCAAACACTCACGCAACACAATAAAAAATAAATACCCCCCAAAAGACAAATAATAAATAAAAACGTTATATGTCATGGAGTAGTTCTCGCCGGCAAGTAATTATCACCTGCTGATTTTCCGTCCTTTTCTGTGAAACAAGTTCATTCCGAAAATTTAAGAAAAAAAACCAAATAACAGATTGTTGATATTTTCCTCTAAAATGAGCTTTCATGCAACGATTTTCATTGAGGAATAAAGTCTTGGTAAGTAGATTGGCGAGGATTGCTTCTGTCTTGAAAACGGTTCGATCTACTCTCTGACCAATATGTGTATTATACCAATAACTATCTGTTCATGTTATCTTTCCATGTTAAGAAGGGTAAACTTGACCTCTAGTTTAACGTAAGACCTATATTATCATTCACATAAATTTCTTATTACTGTTTATACTGAATTGACAGGTTTAGCAAGAACAAACCAAAAAAAATAATTCCTTTTTACAAAAAAAAATCTTGACTTCTTTTCAAAGGTAAGTCAGGACGAAGTCACGAGTACGAAATGCGTTGGTGGTAAGTATAGTGGTCGTGCGTTTCTTGGTAACCGAGTAAAGAGGCGAACAATAAGGATTTCTTTTGTCAGATTCGAAGCGATTAAATGTTATTCTTTAAGTGTTCTTTACAGACATGTGGAAGCTTACAGACTATTAAGATTGGCAGATAATTTCCTTTCACAATTAACTAAAAGTTTTAAAATTGATATAAACCTTAAAGTAATAAAAGATCTTACGATACTTGAATTTGGTCGTATTTCAATTACAAATATATATAGCTTGTACGTTTAATGCGGCTTTAGTATAAAAAAAAACTTATAGATTAATTCGGATACTTATAGTTTCCATAATATTCATCAAAGGCATTTAGAAAACAATTAACTGCACCGAAATTAGAACATTGGAATATTAGGTGTTCATAAGAATGGTGTCTAAGAATAAAGAAAATACAAAGATGGACTAAACTTGATATATTATATATCATACACATAGTTTGAAAGTTATGTAGAAATCCATGAATGCATATAATCTCTTAAGGTTCTTATAGAAAAATTAAAAAGTCTATCGACAAAAAATCGTCAGTTCAAAAAATGACAAGGCTGTCTGTAATGACATTGTTTAGTTATTCATTATTTTGAGTCATTTGTTTTGTTTCATACTGATAAGAATTACTGCAGGACAGTTTTTTTTTCAAAAACTGCATGGAAGTAAGTGATGAGCACAACTCATTTTTTTTTTAAAAATAGAACATAATGAAGAAAAAAGTGTTGTAAAGACGAGCCAATTATAACGACACGAGACTTGTCTAATAGTGCTTGATTTGTAATGGGATCTTAATAAAACGTTGTCATATTGTTTGCGTCTGCAACTATTGCCACTAGCACAAACTTTAAATGTAGTGAAACAATTTAACCATTTTAGGCAACCATCGAATCAATATTCCAAACAATTATCTTACTTGCCGCTAGTCACTCTAAATGCTGTAAGCTTTGATTGTTCATGAAAAACATATTTTATTCTCCCCATCAATAATCGCAAGTTGTCAAGAGTAGTTAACAGTTATTAACAATCGTTTTCAATTACTTATCGTGTGTTTTCATGATGGGTCTTTGATTTTCCCACGGGGAGCTTTGTCGGATCATAAGCTGGAATCGCTCATTAAAGAAATCATTACTTTGTGATCGGAGTAAAATGATTTTAAAGCAGCAAATTGCTTCTTGCATGCTATAAATGAATCATCCGAGGCAATTATTAGTTCTGTATCGGTGGACATGTTGGAATCAGTGATACTAATTAGTGTTTTAGACGCTAATAGCCTTACAGCGTTGGGGAGCGATAAGAAACTAATTCCATGTCCCAGGAACTATTTGTTTTCTAAACGTCTGTAAATGATTATATTAGGATATTGACATTATCGATAACCTTTCACAGTTCAATTTTCATCAATTCAGTTTATAGGCAAAATGTACCGGAATGTTTGTTAAAAGTTATTTTAATTTCGAGGATATGGATTTGCAATAGTTCAATGCATAAAGATCACCTATAAAGATATTTCTTTTAAGTAATAAAATCCCAACTGAAAGTCAGACAAAATATATGTACTGTTGTGTGAATATAGTATAACAAAAAATCTACTTCAGGGGGAGTGGTCAAATGATTTCTCCACGCGTATATAACCACTTCAATGGTCTCGTGGGAGAGTGTTAGCCTCGGTGGTCTTGTGGGAGCGTGTTTGTCTCGAGTACGGAAGACTATTGGTTTGATTCCTGGTCGGAACATACTAATTAAAATTAGTAGTCACTGCTTCTCTGGTAAACAAGCGGCATGACAATTAATTTGTTGGCTTGGAATTAGAATCATGTGTCTAATAGGGGTAATATGCCTGCCTGTGAAACTGTCACTTACGTGTGCTGATCCATTAGGTATCCGACTCAGCGTGTCGGACAAAACAAAGCAAGGTCTATTCGACTGGTCGAGAATTTTGGTCCTAAATTTATGACATCTTCAATCGCATAGGGTGCATAACTGCAATCAGTCCATCCATCCACTCGTAATTGTAAAAAAAGGTTGAATTAAAAGTGTAATTTATGTTTCCTTGACTTGCTTACTGTATATTCCAAGAACTCCCTGTGCACGTATTCCAATTCCCGCCTCAAATTCTTAATTCAAACATTTACAAGAAAATGTATGGAATTCGTTTACATAATTATCTAATAATTTAGGTGGGTATTTTTGTTCTATATGGAGGATTTCTTTTGATGTTTTTGTAAGTTTATTTGTGATATAACTTGCTATATTTTTATGCTCCTTATTGAAGGTATTCCTTGGCTTAGTTTTCTAAAAAAAATATAATATGGATTATTATGTTGTAATTCACAAAAGATGATGCTGAACGCAATCTAGCTGTCTGATAGACGCTTTAACCTGTCTCTGATAATTTGAATATTCTATTGTATAAAAGATTTAACCGTCACATTATATCGAACAATTTTATCATTTTCTTACATAGGTCAATAACGAGGGGCCAATAAAGGATAATTGATTGTTGCTAGCCACAGTCATACAAGGTTTAGCATGTACATCTAATTGATATAAACATGTATTTCTCTGTACAAACAAACAAGTAGTTTTCCATTCTATTATGTAGGGCTTATTACTCTGGCAACTTAAACTGACATGAATGCTTCCATATTTTTAATAATCACCAAAATACCAGTCTTAATAGATTTCGTCTGAATCATTTGTTTCGTTTATTAATAACGCATTTCTATTCTATGTGGTATTGTAAGAGACCAACTATCTCATGACAAATTGGCTATTATCTCGAACTAAAACCACAGAATAAATTAATAAAACCGCTAAATGTTTGATATTTTGTAATTGACCACTTATCAAACGTTATGCGGGTGAATTCCTCTTTTTCCAATGGCTACACGACCCGAAATTTGTAATTAAAGAAATCCCCTCAACAACCATAGAAATTAATTGCAGCTTTACAAAGACAAAATACATTCATCTCCCACAGAAAATGACATTCATGCAAATACTATTGACAAATATTTCTCATCAATACTTCTATAGCCATGATATTGTTATGAGAGATGCAATTGAATTTACTTTTCTACGTCTTTTAGGTCGTTAAATGAAAAGTTTAAGATTTGTATAGACGGAATTTTGGTAGATATAATCTTGCACTTAATATATTTTTATTGTGATGCATATTTTTGCCTTGATTATATCTTGTATTGGGTCTTATTCTATGCCTTTTATGGACAAGTCTTGATTCAGAACTAACCTTTTAATTTCTAAATTGAATCAAATACTGTGTTAACTGAAATGGCAGAAAGTCGCAGCTAAAACAATACCAAAAAATAAGTGCACTGAAATCAGAAAGAAAAGAGTTCCGATATCTCTAAAGACAAATATGCTAAATTCAAAAGACCATGCGACCAGTGTGCTGGAATCTCAAAAAAAGTGGCGCTAAAATTTCAAAGACAAGTGTACTGAAATCTCAAGGATTATGACACTTAAATCTTAAAGACCCTGATTGAATTCCAAAACCGAGGTGCACTGAAATCTCAACATTGAATTTTTCGAGGATTTTTCATTAGACGAATTTACGCGATAGGTATATTTGATTGTTGCTGTATATATACATGGCCTGTTTGGAAACGCTTAATGAATCGCGAGGCGATTTATAAACGTGCACAAATCATTCAAAAGGTATAGCTACGCAAGCATAACTTTTGTCAAAAATTAGAAACAATCCTTAAAATTCATTTTTTAACCTATTCCCGTCCTAATTCAGCTTAGATCCTTAATCACAACGTAATTTAGATTGAAATAACATGAATCGCGGACATTAATGACGTCACTGTATCAAATTAGTTTATGAAGAGAAAACTTCTACACCCAAATGAGAACCAGTCAACAGAAGGATTATTACAAATCAAATTAAATTATTTGGATATAAAGTAATTGCAAATGTTTGACACATATGAAATATACTCTCACAAATTTTCAGAAATTAAGGATTTCATATTCACTCTTAAATTAGTATTGACCAATCAGATTACTCGAAATTCGATATTTGAGAAAAGAATTAATCAAATTCTCAGTGTGATGTTTTTTTTAACAGAACTAAAACAGTCCCAACTTGTATCATACAGTATATCTTTTATAAAAATTAGCAGTGTTACAAATTTCAAAATCCCTAAAACCCTTAGTCATCATTGTGTTGCACAATATGAATTTGATTATAATATTGCTGATGAGAGGTTACTCATTTACTTTTGTTACTTTGTATGTATGATTTTAGTTACTTATGTTCTTTGTTGTGTATGTCCGTTTTCCATGTCTGCTTTTTGTCCCTGGATTACATTATTTTGATTACCGCTATAACCTTGGTTCCCTTGATTACTCTTTCATTTTTCTTACTTTTTTGGAGTAACGATGTATAATGTTTTTGTGTTGAGATTTTAACTGAGTATGAGGAGTACAAAGAGTTGAAAAATCATAAGTTTTAATACTATTGTGTTCAGAATTTCTAAGAATCCACACTGAGTTAATACCACTACGGGAGTAACAAGTGTCGTGGTAGGACTGGATGTCTTTTGACATCTGTGAGTATTGATGTAAAAAGTTTTGAAGGAGATTTGGTGGTACATTCAGATCCAGCTATGTAGCGTTGTTTGTATGGATTCTTTAGGAGTTTAGAAATCCAGAACAAGACGATGGATCACAGTCATCATCTTTGGTAGAGAGACCAAAAGAGGATAGCACAGATTTATGGTTTTCCACTATCTCTTCTTTGGAGAGTGTGGTATCAGTATAGGTCTTATTACTGCTATTATTTTCTACGTCTACATCTGATAACAATCATTGGATGTAATACATTTTGCAGATAAAGACAATGCTGTTTTAGGCTTTGTCGGCTGGTACGACAACATATTTGTCATGTATAGTAGACAATGTTTTTGCTACAGCGGGGTCTTTGAAAACAGATGTAACATTGACACCCATTGACCTAGTCAAAACTTTCATACGTTTCAAAATTAAAGCCTTAACCCACTCTGACAGAGAATTAATATGTTCTTGTTCTCGTTTTATCCATTTTCTTGCGTAGTCCTCCACGGTATCCATAAGAACTAATATGGATAAGAATAAAAATTAAGTTTGATCTGAGAGGTAAGTTGGTTAATTTACATTTTTTTTGCAATAGTCTTTGATAGTTTTATTTTTTAACCTTATCGCACAAGTTTTCAATCGTCGGTAATATAACATGCTTAATGTTATTTTTCCATTACATTGACATTTAGTCATTTCCAACACTTTATTACCTTAAGCACATATAATTTTCTTTTTATATTCCGTATATGAAAATATAAAAAAAATCCTAAAAACTACCTAATTGTTCAATTTCCTGTCACTTCTAGCTAAAATAATGATTGTAATGAACATGTTCAGTAAAAAATATAGCCAAGGCAAACAAACAATGTCTACTTAAATTTATCTAATCATATTTTGACCATATCAAAATTTAAAACACAATTTGCTTAACTCAGTAAATAAATGCGTCGTAGTAGACTGTCGTAAAACATCAAAGCAATTCTAGTGTTGACTAGGACACTTAGTTTTTGTGAGTTGAGGTGGACACATTTTGTCTATCTCAACGAAAAAAATGTCGATGTAGACATTTTATGTCTAACTCAACCCAAAAAGCGTTGACATAGACATTTTTTCACTAATTCAAACTAAACAAATGTTGTCATAGCCAAACAATGTCTAATTAAACATTTCATTTTGTTTAGGGAAAAAATGACTGATGCTACACTTTTTCAGCCCAATTTAGTCAAGAGTTGCTCTTTTTTTCCCGAAAAATGTTTAATAATGTATTTGCTAAATTCCCATTGCTCTTTGAAATTGACATAAGAAAACGAATTGTTTCTAACTGCGTTTATTATATCTTGTTATAACATTCAAATTGTGACTAATGGAATGTGTTAATTCAATAGTTATAGTGGAGTCCGAGTTGCTCATTTGCTTTTGTTACTTTGTTTGTATGATTTTAGTTACTTTATGTTCTTTGTTGTGTATGTCTGTTTTCCATGTCTGGTCTTTGTCCCTGGATTACATTCTTTTGATTACCGCTATTACCTTGGTTCCCTTGATTACTCAAAATATTACAGATTCTTATTTTGAGCATCTACCGTGTTGTAATTTTTCTACACATTGTCATTTGGTACTCTTTGTTTCATGTGTTTTAGCGTGTGTGGAACGTGCAGCACGCAGCGATGTATCTTAAAAACACTTCTAGAGCTATAGAAAAGAAAACAAGTCTTATCAATACTGAAATTCATACTGCAAAAACCTGAACAAGCTTGATAATTTTTCATGATTTGTCAGAAGCCATGACAAGATAGATATTGAATTAATGAAATTTAATTGTGTTATCTTTATTATCAGTTGTAATATATACTGAATTGTAGCCACGCGAATCTACGATATTATAGCCTTGCACGTGGTCAAACTATGGAGGCAGTATGTAACATAAAGAGTATCATTCTTCGTGCAGAGAACGGAAATCATGAAAATACACCATCGTATTTCTTAATTGCCGAGCCATTATTCAATAAATATAACATATAAACAGGGCTATTTAGATAAATAAGTAATACGATTACCGTAAAAACTAAAGCGATTTTGTTTGAGTTATCAGATAGATGCTAATTATCAGGTAATGGGGGCTAGAATAACTCTAGACACGCATAATTTGCTTTATATTGGCTAGCTGCAAAAACACCCGAATCTTTATAATCAGTTATTTTCGGAAAGGTTTTATGGCCGTCTCCCTCGTAGGAACTCTTCTTTAATGGAAAACACTTTTCGTATTCGCATCCGGTTTGAGTGTCGAACTTAATCATCACGCAATATATTTGGATCCAAATCATTTAGTAAGTTTAAATACTTGTCTGAAATCTAAATTGCCCGAGACACAATAACGAAATAAGCGAGTGATCAATGCCAGAGTATTTCCCCATAATCAGATGGTGCGATGTAAGCGGAAATGACTGCCTTTATGGTCACGGTATTAATATGAAGATTTCATGTAGTCTGAAATACTTAATTATCAAAAGGAAAATTGTTTAAAGTGAAGACTAAAACAATGATATTAGCTCTAATGAAGACGTAATCTTCCTTATGACCTATTTAACGTATTAAAAGCTCGCAAATGACTGTTAATCACGTAAGGAGCTAATAATCGACGCATTTAGCGAGAAATTGTGAAAAGGTTAACTCTCTTAAAACTGATCATTTAATTTTTTTGTTTAGATTAAAAGAGATTTAATGTTTTGTTCACTTTAACTGTTTAATTGAAACCGCAATTAATTAAAATTGAGTGTATAATAAAAACTGCGTTAAAGTTTGTCTGTCACGGTTTTTTGAATATTTGTACTGGGAATGATCACATCATTTTAAGTTAACACGAACATTCTCTTTAGATTGATGGTTAGATACTGCTTAGTTTGTTCGTAATTAGCTGCAGATAGTTTTGTAGGAACTCATGTGAAGCATTCGATTGTATCATAAACGTTGAAATGGACTATTAATTAAACCATCGGAGTTATTACTCTGCGATCCGACAGCAATGAAGGTCATGCAAACGCTATGTTTGAAATCCCTCAAGTAAGATAAGATATCAAACTGCTATTTAATAAAAGAACATAATTTTAGAGAATCGTATGCATTTCTGTAGTCATCATTCGTCAGTATAGGTTGATTTAAACACTTCTGAAATTACTTCAGGAATGACTGCTGTATTTTTTCGGTCAATGAAGAAATGACCTCAATCACGTGGTAATCACATGGTGCATACTAAATAGCCAGCTAATTCAAAGTGTGAACCCCAGGCATTGACGTTATTTCAAATAGAGCAAAAAAAGTATAACAGTCGTTCATTATAATTTAATTTAAATACCTAAATTCATTGAGTAAATCATTAAACAGTTTGATGACTCACAATTATTACAAAATTTGGTCTATGAGATAATAAACGAAATTATTTATCCAATCAGAAACGTGCTATTTCTGAAATTAAATCTTTGCCAAATAAGGATGCTTATAAGGAATAACTTTTTATGCGTATAACATCGGTCCAAGTAATAACACCAAGACATAAATGAAATTTCAACTCAGCGGATGTCACGAGTCAATTGTGACAAAATCATTTAGAACGAATGAAAACAAACAAAATGTGCTTATCTTGAGATGTCTATAACGTCCTAGGAGGAAATTTAAAGAAACCGAAGCCATTTAAAAAATAAAATTCAAAAGGTAAAAATAAAGCTGAAAAACTCGACCGAAACCGAAATAAGAATGGCCAATATATGGATATTGGAATAATGCACGAAATTTGAACGTACACCCTGAGCTTGATCAACTTAACAAAACTCTCAAGCAAGAACCGAGATTGTAGCCTCGCTAAAGAACATGAAATCCTACCGTTTCTCTTGCTTGCACTTTCAGTGGCTTTTTTTTTCATAAACGCTCTCTTTTAAATGTATAATAAGAAATAGTAGTAAGCTGGAGTTACACTACCCGAAAATGCAGTGGACTAGAAAATTTAATACACCCTTTCGTGACTTCAATGTTGTCTAACTTGATAGAGCCTCTTTGCCTCGAAATTGATATCACCCCTTAAAATAATCTTCACCTGCTTGTCGTTTCTATGTGTTGTCATAAGGACAGTTTGCTCTATAGTTTTGTATTCGGTATTATTACTGAACATGACACCAGCAGCATAGATTGTGTTTTGTGAAAAAAAAAACAGACGACAGTGGTGGATCCAGAAAAAAACTTTGCGTGGCCCCTGGCTTGATTATTTTCATCCCCGAGTCATTGTAAAATTGTAAAATTGAATCCCCACTAAGGGTGTGTTAATGAGTCATCTATAATATAACCTCTTGAAAGCAAGTTTTAGTCTATTTAAAAATACAAAACTGCACATTTAACAATAAACTATTTTTCTTTTATTTTTTGCATTTTTCGTGTTTACACGAATAACAGTTGTCATTTTAAATAGGTTCCATCACAGCAAGACAATCGAGTGTGTTAAATTCTTTCTTCCGAAATAGTGATTTTGTTTTTTCGTTTGTTTTTGTTTTTGTTTTTGTTTTGTTATTTTTGTTTTTTGTTTTTTTGTTTTTGTTTTTTTTGGGGGGGTGGGGGGTGGGGGAGGGGTTCTTTGTCATTTCCGAGAAATGCTTTGTAAGTTTGTCATGTGCACGGCCTATATGTAAAAATAAGTAGTTTTATGTCAAAACACATGTATTCGATCATCTGAACAAAATAATTAAGAAAATGTAAGAACAGTTAGAAGGTAGGCATATGAAGCCAACATATCCTTCCGACCAAAAAACTGAGATGTTCTGTAAACCTATTAATCAAAAACACAAAGTCAACGGAAGGAGAGGCATGTGAATTAAATTGTGTCTGAGGTCGCAACATGCTATAAATCTTAAAGAGCAGACCGGACTCGATCAAATTCCAGGAAGAGTGTGCACAAATTACCCAATTGTCTTTTAATAAATATCTAGAATCACCATGTTAGATTTTTTCATGTAATGTCACACAGAGAAGAAAACTATTAAGCTTGGTATGAATTTGTCATCTAGATAACGCAAAACATAACGCTTCTCTATAGCTTATTTATAAGAATCTAAGCAAAGTACACAAAGTCCGTGTAAACTTTGCAAGAGGGTTGAAAATTATACAATCTACATCTATGGATGGGTAATTGACGATATATAATGATATTTCGTTGCATTTAACCACTAGTTTTCGTCTTTCGTTGAATTCTACGAGTTTGTAAAAAATTCGAGCCGACTATATAGCGGCTTTAATCTAGATGCAACGGAGATAACCACCAACTCGGTGACTTGTTAAATACACGTAACAATAAACGATCTCTATCGAGAATAATGAAACTAAGAAATTTATTTTTCAGTTTTATTTTCAATAACCATGTTTTAAATTCCTTCCACAAAGAATTGTCTCGGTGAAATAAAAGAGTTCTTTTAATGCGACAAAAAATACAAAAGGTCACCAATTAATGGAGCAACTGAAAACCAAGAAATTCAAAGTACATGGCCTAAACGTGAAAAAAAGGATCTACAAACACAATGTAGCGCAGCAAACCGAATAAAATAGATATCATATAAAATGTGGATAAGGAAAACAAAATGTAACACAAAAGAATAAAGCACGTGCAATTTGAACTCCCACAAAAATAAATGGGAGTCACATAAGGTGCTCTGGAAGGGTAAGCATGTTCTAATGCACCAGGTACACCCGCCATACTGCAAATGAGTATAATCTTGTAATAGTCAAGCAACAATGCAGCTCCCCGTATCAACTATAAGTAAAAACTCCTGAACTTTTGATGTATTATTGCAACATATCATGTAAAAAAAACAAGAGGCTCCCAGGAGCCTGACTCGCTCACCTTGTTGAAATTTGCCTTTCAAGGGCAATAAATTAAACTAGAAGTTGTACTACAATTTTGATTCAAGAAGACTTTGATGGGACTTATCATAAGGATCATTTCAGCAATTGAAAGTTTTTACCTATCATAATTTTCAAGATATTGGCTGAAAACTTAAAAAAAAAAAACCTTATTTTTCCCCTTTCAAGCGCAATAACTCTTACAAAGCGTCGTCTGACAACTTTTATCCCTAAAGACTTTTGTAGTCCTAATAATAATGATCCTTTCAACTATTGAAAGAATTCGACTAAACCTAACAGTTTTCGAGATATATGTGAAAAACTACTGTCTGACCATATGTTCTATTTTTAGTAACGGCGACCATGTTTTTTGACAGATCAAAAATCTCCAGATCAGTTCTATGCAGGATACACCAAGAAACATTCGTAACAAGTTTGGTTTCAATTGGTCAAGTAGTGTCAAAGGAGATTTTTGAAAGAAATAACATTAAAAATATCAAAAAAACGTTGAAAAAGAGCAATAACTCCAACATGGCTTGACGGATCAAAATAAAAATTTGTCTGCAGATAGATCTTGTCATGCTGAACACTTATATTCCTGCCAGATTTTAGCTTAATCTAACCGTTTTGGAGATATAAGCGAATAACTATTGTCTGACCCCTATGTTCTATTTTTAGTAACGGTGGCCATGTTTTTCGATGGATCAAAAATCCCCAAATTAGTTCTATGCAGGATACTACTAGAAACATTCTTACCGAGTTTGGTTTTAATTGGTCAAGTAATGTCAGAGGAGAAGAGTTTTGAAAATTGTTAAAGACGGACGCCAAGTGATGGCAATAGCTCACATGGCCTTCGGCCAGGTGAGCTAAAAAACTGACATCCGTTTCAAGAATTTACTTTCAAACAAATTTTACAAGACAAATGTAAGGCGAATTAAACAATACCAAGGATACAGCAAAAACTTAGCTAAGTTGATACAACAAACTTGCATTAAACTAACGAAACAACCAACCGATTATTTATTTGTATGTTCCCCAAATGTAGAAGAGGAACGAAGACGAAATAGATCCACTGAAAAAAACAAAATCCCAGACTTGAAACTGGGTTTATAAATATGTCACCACGAGGGTTTTTCCTTTGCCACGTTAAATTCTTTTTAAAAAAGGATGACCTTTTTTTTCGATATAGCTGTCGTTAGAAAATATTTCATTTTTTGCTTAAATAATATTTTAAAAATATCATTGAGTTGTAGAAGAGTAATCAAGGGAACCAGGATTCTAGAAACTGACTTTTGGAGCTTTGGTGGTTCTATCCAACACGATATTATTTATTCTTCGTTCTGTTCACATGTTTCTATAAAATTCTGTTCTGGTAAAAGATATTCTTGTATTGTGACAAAATTCAATTTCCTTACATGCAAACATTAATGTAGCTTAATTACAAACTGAAAGAAGTACGTTTTATGTCCTTTATATGATTTTTTTGGTACACTACCGAACACAACAGAATCAACTTAGCAATAATTTATAGGAAAGCAGGTGCACTGTAGATACATTGGTTACTTGTGTGAGCAGTATTGGTATTGTAATAGTGCAATACCACTGCTATGAGTATAGTTATTTTTTATCAGTTTGAACTCCCTATTTGATACTTTTATTCTTCTCTTTTTTTCTTTTTTGTTTCATTTTTGTTGTTATTGTTTCACTTTCTTCTTACAGTCTTTGCCACTCGGCTCTCGGACTCTAATATGCTCTTCCAAAATTAAAGTATTGGATTAGTGTATTGTTTCAATTTTTGAATTTTAAATAAAATCTTTTAAATAAATCTGCACATTAAGGCTTTCAATTTTATTGACCACATTTACAATGTGAATAAGAACAAAATATATACTGGAATGAAGTGGAAATATTGAAACGTAAAGATACACATCTTAAACGAGGTTAGCACATGTCTGCTTATAAGGAATTTACAAAACGAAGACGAGCAAAACGGTCTTTCACATTCCGCCCGTGTCATCGTGCACGTTCACCTCATTTTCACTTGAGGGTTGTGACAGCTGTGCTTTGGAGATACTAAGCAATGTTTCTACCATATTTTCCTTGCAATAAACGTCAGGTTTTGTTAGGAATTCTTCATTCATTACTTCACTAATTACGGGCTCAATTTCGGATTTCACTTCCGTCTGCGTGTCTTTATTATCAATTTCAAATGCCATGCATGTTTTTTCTTCACTTTTGTTTTTCTTAACTGTCGACATATTGTTGTGTTTTTTCGATCCATCCGTGCTTCTTTCCACATTTAGTTTCAGTTCAGCCGCTTCTGCATTTGAAATGTTTTCCTGTTTCTTCCATTTTGTGCGTCTATTTTGAAACCATATCTTTACCTAAAACAAAACAAACATGCTGAAACATCGTTTTATTGATAATTAGAAAATGTGTTGTTTTGACTCGTGTTCGAGTGTCATAAGTAAAACTAACGAGAATTCAATGACGACTTAATATTAGTTACCGGTGTACTCGATGCGTTTAACACGCAGTTGTGTCATTCGTGTTACTTTTGTAGATATCTGATACCGTAAGATTTGTGGAGAAATAGTTAATAACAATTAAGTGACTACTTGTTAAAAATGACGCCTTTTTCAACATGCAGCTGTTTGATGCTTATATACAAGCTGTGAAATTATGTTGGTAGTTTTATGAACATTTGAATACAGAGTAAGATTCCATTATATCTGTTATTTAAATTAATAACATTTAGTTAAAATGATGCCATTCAATGTCATGTTTCTATATTTCATACTAATTTATAAATAGATACCAGTCATTTATCGAATGCACCCTGTCTAAATTAATTTAGTTATTTCACCCTCGGACTTCTGCCGCTAAAACGTCACACAATGCAATAGAACATCAAAAAAATAATAAATAAATAAATTTTTAATTTATGTTGAAAACAGAAATAGTTTATGGAGAAAATCTATATATAAATCTACATGTAATTAATAGAATATTCAACAGGTTATTTTGAATACTCGAAACATGACCGAGTGACGCTGTCGTCGTAGACACTTCGTTTCCTAACGTTAGCGTCTTGATAAAATGTTTTATAATTCATTCCACTATTGGAAGGTTGGTATTGTTTTGAGGGTGAGGCATTATCCGTTTTAAAAAAAACATTGCATTAACTGAATATTAGGTAATACTCCGCCACGTAAAGGGATAAAAAAGTGATGGCAACTCGAAAACTACACTTCGGGTTTTGCAAAAAATTATAATTGTAAAATTATAATTGTAACATTTTACACTAAAAAAAACACAAAATTTGAAAATAATCCTTAAAATCCGTTTTCAAGTTATTATCTGGAAACTATCGGGGACGAACAGGCAGACCGACGAACTCGAAACTTTTCGAATTATCACACAATACCTCGCCACTTCGTCTGGTGGGATATAAAAAATAAGGTCCAAACAGAGGTAAATGATAAGCATTTTATGAATTTCTGTGAATTGTACTGCAAGATTCCATATTACATTTTTGTTTCTTTGCGGCTAGGCGATAGCTTAAGTAAAGGTGTATGGATCTTTCTTTGACTTTGTACTACAAGGTTATATCGGAACAAACGAAAGGCCTGATGTATTTTGATGGTAATTGGTTCGACATCTGCGATCGTATTAGGCTGCGCCCTAAGGAGCATTTTTTTATGCTGAAAATGATTTGATCTGCGAATTGTTATATTCATCAAATTGGCTTATTGCTAGAAATTTGCCAGTTTCGAAATTTTCGCAAATGGTACTTTTATATATGTGTGCTTCTTGTGTGTAACTATTTTGTTGCCTTAGTTATGTTATAAGTTTTTTTGATTTTTTTGTCTTTTTATCTTTCAAACTTGTAATTATAAAACATTCCAGCAAATGAGCATAAGTTGTTTTTTTTACAAATTTGTTGAACGTGTATATTATTTAAGGAAGAGCGTCGGCATATTTTTTTCTATGACTCAGCTATAGTATCTTGTTATATAAGATGTTTTGAGAAACAAAGCTCAAAACAAAAATTTTCTCACGAGTGTTATCATTTTATTATCAAACAATACCGTAATTGGTATGAATTTTTAAATACTTAGACACGATATTATCCATAAAGTATAATGGCGCGACCCTCTTTTGGTACTACAGAGAACGTCACACGCAATTGTAAATGACGAATTAATTGGTTTGTACAACGACGCCACACTTCGCATTTTTGACACTTTACTTAAGAAAGTACCCTTTTCCGGAAATCTCCCACTAGAATGGAAATTAAAAACCTCTTACATGAAACAAAACCCAACACCTGTCATTCAGTAATCATTAACACTATAACAAATTCATTATCAAAATTCTAAACGTCTTAATTGATTCTTGTGAAAATTATTACGAGAAATAACTTAAGAGCATGCGGTCTATTGGATTCCATTAAGGGACGCGTTTTCACATTAAACAATTTAATAATGTGTTTTTTGTCAAGTGCCAAGTAAATGAAGCCATACAGTTTAATTCATAAAGTTTTATGAATCATAGTACGTGTACCGTTTAAAACTTTAAGTCCCCTGCTTAGAAATATTAAGCAATTTATTGTGTCAAACTGTGTTTCTGTGTTATACTGTTCACCGGTGTACTCTTCAGTTTTAAACTATGGTAAGGCTTAAAAAAAATCGGGTCCTCTTTTAACATAATGTCGTTTTGAATGAAATATTGTTAAATTGCCGAGATGATTTATAATGATAAAAAGAGATTGGAAACTAAAGAGTTTTGACTAGATAAGTTTATCAAACAGGTGTGATAAATTGGTTAGAGTAAAATTATATCAATAGGTGAAATCTTCATAACTGTTCAGACCTGTGTTTCAGTGACATTCAACATGGTGGCCATTTCGGCCCTCTCAGCTGAAGACAGGTATTTCTTTTGTTCAAACTGTTTTTCGAGCTCAAATATCTGTCGTCCAGTAAAGGTTGTTCGTGCTTTCTTCTTCTTTACATTCGGATCACTATTATTGTCTTCTGATGGTCTTTTCCTGCTTTCATCTATATCTGTTTCTTCTGTAAAAAGGTGGCATTTTTTTAAATAGCTTATTAAGAAATTGTCCGTAATAACATGATTTAGATTTTTGAATTGACTGTATTACTTAAGACGAATTCATTACACCCCTCCAAAACATCTAGTCCTGTAATTTGTTTTGTGTGTATCTTGCGACTATTTAAAATTCTATTTCATCCTTTTTGCTATAATTTTAAAAAGTGGAATTTTGTGCTACTTTTGGCAAAATAAGTGCGAATCTTGCTTGACGCTGATTTTGTTGCAATTTCTAATTTAATTGTTCATTTTGAATCTCTATTCTATTTAAAGGTGCAATTTTCTTTACTCCTTTACAGCTTGATATTATTTTTTTTTAATGTATAGTCAAGTTTAGTAACAGTTCAGATAATTACTGTTTTGACATTTTCTTTGTTATATTATTCAATAAAAGAATCGTTTCTGCGTACATGTGAAAGGCACGTGTTTACTAGATGTCTATTACATGTAATGAAAACATTAAAATCAGTGAAAGTTTGCATTTTTTCAAGAATATTTTAATACTCTATATAACCTAATCCCAGCCGAACAAAAAAAATATAGATATTTTTATGAAATTAATGGATTAAACAAGAGATCGATGATGCAATAAAAATGTTTACAGGATTTACAAAAATAAGTAAAATACAAAAACATTGACGAGTCAATGCTATAAAAATTATACCTGAACTACTATATAAAAGAATTAACAATATATATATATATATATATATATATATATATATATATATATATATATATATATATATATATATATATATATATATATATATATATATATATATATATATATATATATATATATATAATATTAATTCTTTTATATAGTTGTTCAGGTAGAATTTTTATAGCATTGACTCGTCAATGTTTTTGTTTTTTACTTATTTTTGGTTATGAACAAGTTGATAAGTTTCTAGTGTATCGCCTTTCTTGAATTTTAGTTTCAAAGTCTAAAATAAAAACGTCTTTTAATCAACAGATAAACTTTTTTTATTTAACAGTTCACATTTCCAATGATTTTGTAATTTCTTATAGTTGTACGCTATTTCCAAAGTTCAAAAGTTTTCTAACTCTTTAATAGAATATATGACCTACTAATTGTAAAGCAGTATTTTGCAAAAAAAAAGATCATGGGTACAAAGTAAAGATTCAATGATTTTTATTTAAAAATGTTAATTTTATTCATCATTGTTTATCTGTTGTCATGGAAATCAAATGTGTCGGTTTTAGGAAATTGATCATTATGCAGTGTATTTTAACAGTTTATTTTTTTTCTCTCTTGATTGTTAATTTACAAACCATAAGCTTTTATTTTTTGTATATAATTTATTAGTACTATTAATGTATTTAGTCAAATTCCCATGTATACAATACAGCATTACAGAAGTTATCGGTTTTATAACATTGTCCCGTACGCCTTAAGAATATCCAGAAATTTTAATTTAGTCCTCTGAGCGGGTTATGAATTCCGAAGCAATGGAATGACACGGTATATATATATATATTACAAAGGTAAAGTGCAAATATTTTTTTCCTTATTAACATGTCTCCAAACAAGAGAATTGACACGGGCAAAACTACTAAACTATTAATTAAAGTTGTCCAGTATGACATTTATGTTCATTTAATAGCAAATGACCACACAAAGTTATCTGTCAATAAAAATAGACTGAACTTTGCAAGAAATTTGTGATGTTTTACCGCATTATCTGCCATTTTAGAAATTGAAAAAGCTGATTTTTTTTCAGAATAATTATTCAGAATTTTTCATGGTCATAAAATGTTGAAAGTAGAAATGAAGAGAAACCGATACTTTATTCTTTTTTATTAAAAAAAAACAATGAATAAATTATCATTTCCATTTTTTTTTCAAACTTGATATATGTATTAGTGTTTTCATATATATGCAAAAGTTTCTGCTTAATTTCAACTTTTCGTAGCCTTAATTTAATTTGGAGAATACTGATTTTAGACACAGGGAAAATATTTAAAATAAATTATTATTTAAGTCAATGTATAAATATATAGATAAGAGAAATGTGACAATACCTTTTATGTCCAGCTTACTCTGACATGTGTTTGTTCTCAGATAACAACCCTCACATTTACAGGAATAATTTCGTATTAAATCTTTGGTACTGTCCTTAGAAATGTCCTGCCTAGAATCTTTATCACTTTGCTCATTAAGTCCCAGAATATCTGAAATGAAATGTCTACTGTGTTTCCTAAGAGGTTCGTATATATGGGGATGCCACGTTCTTGGAGCAGTGAACAGCATGCCACCCTGTTGTAACAAAGCTGTAGAAGAAACAAAGGCGTGAATACGATGGTTCATACCACATTCCATCTTTACACTCTCAAACTTGTCTTCAATCAATAGAATCTTTCTCCTTTGTTTAAGTAACAGAATTAAATTTTCCTCTCTTAAGAAGATAATTAGTCAAAGTTAAAACAGTAGAGGTTATTAAAACAAATGAGTGTAAGTGTTGTAAGACCTGATATAAATCTATTATACAGTTAATGAGGCTTTAAGTTGAATCCTCCGATCTTGTGGGAGGTGCCTATCGCGCATAATTATGGTCAACTAATCACCGATATTTGCTGGGCATTATTAGCAAATTCATCGCTACATTATACTGTCACTTGTAAAATTAATGATCAGAAACCTATACTGATAAAACAATATTAGTAAAGCAGAGGTGTCAAAAGTAAGCCTATATTATCCCGTGATATTGACCGATCGTTTACCATTAAATCTTGTCCCGGTTATCAGTAACCATACGGCTCCTGATAGTAAAACGGATCGACTTACAAATTACCCTCAATTTACTTTTTTAAAGTTTATTTTATTTTCACTTCACGCGTGTTAGTTCAAAGTTCTTGGTAGAACAAGATATTTGATGAATGAATTTTCAGTTCAATTTAATCCATCGGCAAATAAAACGGACATATAAATCTAAGATTATCATTGATAATTTTGATAAATTCCTGCGATGTATGACTATCTTTGCTTTTAAATACTTTAACACGAAAAATGACTAATTGATATGATTTTATATTCATAAATTTGGCAAAACCTTTATTAGATAAAAAGTCTAATATTTATAACTTTATTTACTTTATCTTTACATTTTGCTTTTATAATATTTTAGATGGATAAATAAGATGGTGAAAATAGAAATGCAAAATCTAACTTCATTTTGCAACAAACGCACGAGGGAAAGTTCGTCTGTTTTCATTTCTATTGTGATAATGCATAATATATGAAGTAACTTTCAAGTGCACATTGAATCAAAACGGCAGTCAAAATAGCGTAAATCATCTTCTGTCAAGGTTCGGGAAATATTTCAAACGGAAACATTTGAAAATCGAAAAATAACCTCCAGATTGCAAGGAAGAAAAAGAAACATTGATGATGATATTATAGGCAAAACGACAAATATGCACTGTTGTGGATCAAAAGTAATGGGACGGATTGGTTGTAGCCATCAATAGTTTGTAATATTTACTTTCTATATCACTTAGACACTGAATAGTTTTACACAAGAGAATCGTATAAAATGTGACATTAATGTCCCTTAAAGGGTTCTATAATTCCAAATGACGGTGATCTGACTATTAAATGCCTCTTGTTTCTCGTTGATTTCAGAATCTTCCTGACAGTTGATGTCCACGTTATTACAAACATTACGATTTAAATACAAACAGATATTAGGTGTGAAACCACGACATGTGGTTTTGATTCGAGCCTTTAATTAATAGAACAATTCCTTTGCTTGGAATGTCTAATGATTTCACGTAACTGTGGCAGGCCAGCAGCTTTAATTAAGATGACACGTTGATCGCTTTGGGACGTGGATTGCTATCTTAAAGATGTTCTAGACGTAACTAATGGGGCAATTTGTCGATATTCAATGGCAATAATTGAAATATTGAAATACAGTAGAGATTTCACAAGACAAAACGCGGTAATCGCATCATTATTTATATTGCCTTGTAATTATGTCTTCTAATAACATTCACTTTAGAGATTTTTTCTCCCTTAAATGGTTTGATAAACGCTACCAATAAAATATTTTATGTTCTACAAAGAGAAGTTTCTACAGTAGAAATTAAACTAATCAGTCAAAACACCCTACACAACCATCAATATAAAATACCTAAAATAAAATACTAATATAAAACAATTATTTGAAGAAAGTCGAACATGGAGACTAAAACGATCAAATCAGGGTTATATTTACGTTTAAAAAACAAAAGTAGTTACAGAATCTAGTAAAGCAGGACACATTCTAAACATTTCACTTTTCATATCTACCTATAAATACTCAAATTTGTGATAGTTTTCACAAGGTAAACAACAGACAAAACTCATGCGCAAAGCATGACACAAAATTTCCGTGACAAAGCAGAAGTGGTATTGCATTTGAAGTTATTCTGCACACCGAAGCAGTATGCATGTGAAATCCTGGTCACAAACCATAGACTAAGATATTTTTTATTAAAAGGCCAACTATGGCTAAACAGCCATATATGATATGATATATCATGCTTGAATGATAGAGAAACAAATTGGATTATAAAATCATATCGTCTGAATAACTACATGTATATATTTAAATCGTATCGCTATACAATAACTGATATTTGGATGACAGACTCAGTGTAAAACACCGACATACCACTGGCTGTAAGAAATGACCACGGGTGGAACACATGTATCAATACTTCCGCTGTCACGGTAATAATTTCAAAGACACTGCTCTCACTTTCACCTTATGGTTATTTCGCAAAACTCTGTTTTATTGTCAACAGTTGTTCATTTTTTACATTTAGTAGATGGTGCCATTTGAAAAACAATAATTTCAATATGAAAAAAAATAAAAGTTAAATTTTATTATAATCATATCTTTTTTTCCGGACAGTATAAGGGGTAATAACAATACTACTGAAAATATCAAATCTAGGCATTAGTCAAAAGGAAAGTCCGTATACATGTGAAACAAAATAAATGGCAATATCAGGGTAAAATTCGTTAAGTAGAAAAACTACCACAATGGCTTGGTGCAGGCACTTCCAATATGAAAAGTGGATTAAAGCAGGTTTTATATGAAGATATGAACAATAAATAAGTGAAGACAATAAGAACTAAATAGAATAAAACGCGCCAAGTTCAAGCTGAAAATTGCAATATACAAGTAAAAACTACAGAATATTAATAGGGTACGTCAATTTCATGAGAATGGGTCGTCTACCATTCAAATGCATTGAGCTTCGTCATTAACATAGCATTCAGTTCAACATAAAAAGCAAAATATCTTTCTGTGTAAAAATACTGTTAAAAATGACAAATATCTAGTTATACAGGATAAAAATGTTAGGAAAGGTATTGAAATAGAAGATGCTTCGATTTCCTGGAAGTAAACAAAAAATGCAGATCGGTCTTCGGATTTCAATACGTTCTACATCGAAAATTCCGGAAGGGAAACTGAAACTAGAACGAGACTTACAAACCCTATTTGCAGACATTATGAAAATCCATCATCCATATAATCCGTTTGTAAATAAAAATGAAACTTTTTTATCCTGCGTATGAGACGTATTTTCTTCTAACCTTAGTCATGAAACATATGTTATTGCTTTCCCCATTTCGTAAAGTGTCCAGTACTGCTCTCTTTGCTGTCTTTATTTCGACAGAAAATCTAGTTACTATTTTAGTTATGACATTGAGAAAAGATCCATTACGGATGTCAGCATAGCAATATACCTTTCTGTTTAACATTTAGTAAAGGCAAATATGTAGACTAAGTTATCATGGTTTACCAAAATATAATTTTACTTCTTTTGAATACTTAACTATTTGCAAAATGCAACATTTACAAAAAGTGAAAATGAGCAAATTTCGACAGTAGAAACTAATTTTACGTACACTTCGTTGGCAACAGTGTTACTCGTTAACCTGCAATGTCTGTTCGTCCGAGGCAACATAGAAGTATGATATATAACTTTCATGGTCTATGTAAAATCGTTTTTATTTAGCCCGATAAAGAGTATTGTTGAGATGTCCCTTATAATATACCAATACTGTATCAAGTGTTTTACAAAGGAAAAGTAGGATTATTAATGAAACTCATTAAATACTTACATGTAGTAAACTATTTTCAAAACTTGTTTCAGTTCAACCCCTTTAAATCTTGCAGTCATCAGACATCGCCACATTCAGTGTTTTCTCTTACAACCTCTTCAATTACTTATGTTCTTTTGTATTTTATCTTTATGGGACCAAAATAAATATATATATTCACATCCGCCTGAATAAAACAACATGTACCGTTTTGGGGGCACCAAGGGAACCAAGATTCTAGCGGAAATCAAAAGAATATAATCCAGGGACAAAGATCAGACATGGAAAACAGACACACATGACAAAGATATTAAAATAACCAACATAATACATACAAAGTAACAAAAGAAAATGAGCAACTCGGACTCCACTAAAAACTGGGAACATGGACCAGGTGCACCGGTAGGGTAATATATGAATATGCCATATATTTGCGTTCTTGCATGATTGAGTTATTGTAATGAAACACTCCAGTTTGTAACATTAGTAAATTGTAATTTCTCCAAGAAATATACTGATAATCATTTCAATGAATTTCACAAAAAGCCTTTAGTAGACCTCAATGTGCACTGTTCAAGAGATAAACAAAGAAAACTCATTTGGAACATTAAACGGTTTGTCTATATGTTACATGTCTCCATTTAAATTGATGAAAAGCACATAACTTGTTAAATTTATTGCAAATCTTAAGCTCTAGCAACATTTTATTAAAAGTCAAAAACAAATAGCTCTCACGATCGACGTAATTCTGATTTGATAGTTTAAGAAAGCTGTTTATTTCAAGCGAATTTCTTCCTCTTTATATTGACTCAAGTGTTGATTTAACCATGAACAAATCATTTAGTATTCCCCTCAATGTTTTTGGTCCGATTATTAACTACGATGGTATCGATGCTCCAATTAATTGCTACGGCAATCAGGCAGGGTGATTAACAGTTCTATATTGACACACCATACCGCTCGCATTGGCTTAAATTATATGTCTGCCAAACCTCTCCCATCTCAATGTTTGGCATCATGTCATTATATAATGATCAGTACTCATTACCGTCTGTTGTGGTGGGAATGACAGAGATTAACTCCAGTATTGTCTTATCTATTTGTGTACCTAGAAACACTTATACTCGATATCAGTGCCGTATCAACATCATTATTGTTCAATTAACTTCTCACCTGTATAGTTTATTTATTATGATAGCTTGGTGCTCCTGGGGCCTAGCGACTACAAGAACAACCGTTGTCACTTCCTATTATCAGTAACCATCGAAAAGGAACCCGGATGGTCCAGTCCAACCAAAATATGTCTGTAAATTACCTCAAAGAATACCTAAACTATAATTGTTCGGAAACGTTATTTTTGTTAGAAGCTGTATAGGATTCAAACCACTCGGTCATTTTGTAAACCATTTAACAGGTGTTTTATAATGTTCCCACTGACACAACTGTGTACAGAAACAAGACAAAAAAAGCAATAGTTCATCTTATATATTTTAACGACCAAAGTTATAGCCTAGAAACTTTTTTTCCTTTGTTTCCCCTTTCAGTCGTTGTCAAGCAATACAAATCAAGATATGTGCATTGATTCTTATTTAAATAAACATTAAATTTATTTTTCTTCCGGTCTGTATCAGAAATGAAGAGAACTATCACGACTCCGAACCACTAAAACGAAGAAACAGGACGCAATATCTTGTGTTTACCACGACATTCGCTTACATTTCTATAAAACTTTAAATAAATTTCAGTTTTATATCCGAAAGGACATTAGTAACTCGTCTAGTTTATTTAGAAACAGTTAAATACCATATGAATAATGCCCTGACAATATTGATATATTTTGAAATGACTAGAAAATCAATTCGTTTTCATTACCGTATTTAAAACCACTGAGAATTTGCCATAATTGCTCGTAGATGTCTTTTTTATTTAGCCTCATTATCGTTATTGCGTTAATGACAACGTTTCACAAGTCTCGTCCATCTGTACGTCATTTAGCGAGTTAATCTGGAAACTGATGTCATGATCAGTGAACGATAATTACGCTGTATGCGCATTACAATAGACACCACTGGGAGTTGTGATAGCATTTCTACAGTTTATCTTTAATTACCAACGTTTACTTGGTCTTCAATTGCCCTCTGGGAATAAAAATGCAGAAAATCCCCTAGCTATCTAGTAATAGCTGCAGTTTTGTTAATGAGACGGAAACACACCTAATTATTGGTTAGGAATCGTTGATAGGTTCTACATGCTAATCAGTAAGCAGTTCCCCAGAGTTAACCTTTTTTATACAGGAATTAGATAGGAACGTTTCAAATAAGTATTATCATGTGCTTTAATTGTTTGTCTTGTATTCGGAGATATTGCAATTTACAAAGAAACATCTGCGGCGCGGCTTCTGTTCTCTTTTAAATGTTTTGGGGTGGTATTGAGATCAATGGTAAAATGTCTGAACACAGTTACTGCACTTTAATAATACAGTACAGACACAGGATGTACTTTTCAAAGACTACTTTTATTTCGCTCGATTTTGTATATATAATCAATTTTAACAATGCTAAAAAACTGCCTGAAACTGGATAATATACGTATTAACCAATCTGTTCTGAATTGAAGGTGTAAGACCATTTATCAACGAGATCAACGAGATTAATACATCAGCAATTATAAAGTAACATTAACATTGATCATTCATGCAAATTAAAATATTGAGTTTCCGAGCCCTAATGCTCCAAATTCCGCTTTAAACCTGCATTTTTTATTTAGAAATATCGGCAAAAATACTGATGTATAAAAACAGAATGGTTATTGGGAAAGACAAGACAAAAATTGAAAATGGCTTTCAGGAAAAAATGTCTCTATTTTCCAAACTTTTGGGTTGATTTCACAACTTAAGACCCGCGTTCGTTAATTTTGAAAATAAAGACTTAGAAAAATATCCATTCATGAGGTAAAAATCTGGCAATAAAATTTAAAAAAATGATTTCTTTACCAGAAAGCTTTTCACGCGCTCATGAATTTAGAATGATTTATTGTTATGCAATTACATGTGCAAAGATGTGGGTCGTCCTTCCCACTGTATTCATTATTAACTTTATGTAGAATTGGATCAAGTCTCTATTTTTACTATGCAGTATTATAACAATACACTTCAAGGTGTATGCAGAACACTGCAAATATATTTTTTTTCAACGTTGTAGTACATTCGGTTATTATAAATAATTATTATTAATTATTTACTTATATAATAAAAATATTTTTTACCTATAGAAGAAAAAGATTAGAGCAAGTGCAAACATACAATTCTTTTTATAGATATTCATTATTTTTTCGGAAGAAAGCTTTTTAGAGGATTTATACTGGATTATTATTACCCAAGTTATATCCTACTTCAGAGTTCTAATCACGATGCCTCACATCAAGCCAAACGTTTCACATTTACAGTTCGCGTTCTCACAACTAGTCTTTGTTTAATCTAAGCATTCATGCAATATATTTCATTACAACATGCAGGAGATAAATTGTCTTATAAGGTTCATTAAACAAGAAATGAACCAATAAAGAGGAAGAAGGCTTAGTTATCTGTTCCCTAAGTCACGACACCTGTCTGGCAGTCTATTGTATTAGCTTTTAACGACTTCATAATTATACAGTTTTTGTATGTAATTAGGCAGAATATAAGGTAGTTATGTGGATGATGAATTCCACATTTTAGTTTAATGCTAATTTTTGTAAGATATGAAAAGACTTGACGACATTTATTTTTTATTTCCTGGATGCATTATTTTAGTTAACTTGAATGTGTTTCTCCGTTTTCTTGGCCAGTTTCTTTTTATCAGGGTCTCTCTGCATTAATTCTCATCTGATGTAAATATATTTTTTAACAAATTCAATTCCATTCTACTTTAAAATTCGATAACAAATCCAACATAGCCAAAGCACTTCCGAAAAAAAAAATCAATTTTGATTCCTTACAGTTACTGGTATCGAATGCATCCATATTCTATACATCAAATTGTACCTATGTGAAAAGATAAGCAAAAACAGTTTGGCCTTTTTTTTATGTTTCATGATTAATTTTTTTTAAATTCTGATAGACGACTTTCATATCCACAAATTTACGTTGAATCTGTTCGAACCTGGTTTACGGTGTTATAATATAGAATAAGAAAGGATTTTGAAATGAATATAACAGGACTACTAGATAGAAATACATCTCCAAACAAAACGAGTACTATCTTTAAAAATAGATTGTCGACGCAATAAAATTTGTTCTATTTAATTATAATTTTCTACATTTTATTCAGGAAATAAAACATGGCATGCAATTTCAATTTTCGATGCAGTTTTGTTCGAACGCAACTAAGTTATCAGTATTTGACCAATCGGGAAACAGAATCGTGATCAGGTGACTTGCGTTTCCATGGAAGAGCGTCTTTAAGGTCTAAGGGTAAAAAGCGAAATTATATTACAGGAAAACTATGACCCGTTGAATAAACAGTTTTCATGGTGCAGATGGATACACCATATCGATCTACGAGTTCATGATGACGACCATAAAACTTCTGTAGTGATGACTTCAATCTTGTAGCAACATAACCCTGTTTCAGAAGACTATTTTTTAGAGTTCTAGCGCGATACAAAAAGCCTGAGTAGTTTCGGCAAGCTCTGGCATAACGTATGAGCTGTGATATGAACACTCCATACGCAGGTGCTGAAGGGATGTTGCCACAGATGAAAGGGAAGTTGACAATTCTGAATGAAAAGTCATCACGTTTGTCGTAAAGTTTGGTCAAGATATGAGACTGACCTGACAGTGTCTATAGTATCTTTTATCTCAAGTTCTTTTGGGTAGATGCGATGTATCAAATCCCCAAAATTAGGATTGTTTAAAGATAATACGTCATGTATATAACGGAAACTGATATCAAAGGATCTAGAATTATTCATAGCATACCCTTCAACCTATGCATTATTTATGCAAAAGTATACTTTTTCAGGTTCCCAAAGTTCAAAACAAACCCAAAACATTTTCGAATCAGACGCTATAAAAGGGTGCACAAAAGCAATAGAAATGTTTGCCAGAATCAAAATGAGTATCCCAAAAAGGAAGTTTACTACAATGAATGCGAAATTTGTTAAAATAAAAATTCTGCAGATCAGATGCAAAATGGCACATCCTAAATGGAAAGCCAAACTTTATTCAGATAAAACAGCAGGTTCACAATGGCTTTTCTTTAAAAGTTGCGTATAAAGGAAGCCCAGAAATCATTCAAATCAAAAATTAAAATCATTCCCTGAAACTTTCCCAAACTTGAAAAAAAACTAAGTCCAAGAAAATCCTTACCTATTTGTGACGCCATCTATTTTAATGATTTTGATTGGATTTACCATGGAAATTATATTTTCTAGTCCTCAGTCTCATCATAAAATAGGGTGAAAACCGTTGAATATTTTTCTTAGAAAGTCGCTTCAACTTCAGTGGGTACTCAGAATAGTATCAAACTTTCCTAAAAACTTAATTGTCGCTATAATTTTACATAAGCTCGTTAAAGCACATGAGCAGAATTATATAAAATAATAAACATTACTGACATACATGTATTTTGTCGATTATTCTGTTGCAACTTCAAAAGTTGTACGCCGTGAAAACAGAGCGTTTTTTATATATTGGTAAACCTGGTTGTGACGTTAGTGTTAGCATTCTTTTTCTTTGTTGATTTCCTTAATATTTGGTTTCCATCGAGGTCTTATTACTGTTTGTTCAAACTTGCAAAAATGACACCCACCAAAGAAAGGAAGCATATTTGGCACTCAAAGTTCATTAAGTATGTAAACAGAAATATACGTCAAAATTTACAAGGAATCACGTTTTTACTACGCAAGGTCTCTGACCTTTTGGTAAGTTGGCCTCGGTGTGAACAGTAAACATTTTAATCTATCTTAGAGTTGTGAACTCGAGAACTATTGCATTAGGGTTACGTTATCAGTACTTGCATATTGAAACACCCATTTAAAATGAAATTGGAACATTTAAATACAAGCCGAAAATCTGTATAAGTTTATCCAAGTTTTATATTTGTTTAGTGGAAGCAAGTTTTGGTATACAATGTAGGAATTTTTTTTTTTTGCATATAACAAAAATGTGGTTCCTTTCTAATATACGATGTAAATCTTATATAAGATACCGTTATATATTCCTAGCTAGGCACCCTAACATTAATTGAATCATTGGTGAAGTTCTCGACGTACCATTAATCAAATCAGATCAAAACTCAAAACAATATGTGTACAATGGCATATCTTTATAATTTTTACATTCTCCGAAATTTAGTACAAATGCATTAGATATGGTTTTGGAGAGTATTGTATAAATAATTTCACTAACCAGGGGTCTGAGTCGATAGAAAAGGCCTCTTCCCGATTTTAGATTTAAAAAATAGATAACGGTTGGACATTTGCATTACATGATAATGATTACCGATAAGTTTTTTGATCCTACAAGTTGTCTAGTAGTAGTTGCAAACATCAGATATCTCTACCATTTGATAAATATAACCAACTAAAAGTAACTTCCTAGAACTATCAGAACCAAAGTTTCTATTGGTTTTTGAGTAGTTGTGGATACAAAATGAGCTAATGGAAAAAATCATTCTTTTGAATGAAATACAATCTTGTAGCAGATACATAGTAGTATTAATTAACATCATTCCCTAAAAGTATCGTACAGTGCTATCAAATGGTTTACTAAGGAGTAGAGGGTACACAAAGTAAATGAAAGACGTAAAGACACACTGAACACCATACAACCCGCTTCAGATCGGGTACATTATAATTCAATCGTTTTTGAAAGTAAATGCATTTGAACATGATTGCGAGTATTTTCAATGATCATATAATAGGTGACCATGTATTGAAACTTTTGACATGTCACTACCACACGTGAATTAAACATGTGGTCGTATCTTATCTCAGCTCTCTGATGAAGAATAATCTTCAGTCTTTCCTGTAAGCCCATTCTGGACAGTACACAATGTGGACCTCATTTATAGTGTTGTCTGTTGTTATTACACAAATTCACGGACAGGGATTTCAATTATTCTTTGGTACTACCCCCGGCCGTACTGGTACGTTTGATTTTGATACACATTCACCCGCGGGTAAAAGTTTAGAAATTGTTGATTTAATTAAATGTTTATCCTGAATAGCGTAAGTTTGTTGCAAGTAGTATGTAGATATTTCATTTTTACTCGGAAATTCGTTCCAACAGACCCTCTTACACAACAACTAATATAGCAAACGAACTGCTAACGAACTGACGAAAAAAAAATCACTTGTCGAATACCTGTCAAATGAAGAATTAATTTTGAACGAGCATATAACAAATAAACAACAAACAATGCGCATCCAGAACGGGTTTTTAACGACGAAAAAACATAAAAGAGAATTGCATATTGTATTTTCGTATTGCAAACGATCTCGGCGCATTAAAACAAGTAGTTAACGTATGGAACAAATACAATGAATGCATAGCGAATTGCACTGTATTTTGGAAATGCAATGCAAATAAAACACACATAACATTTATTCAGTTATTTTGAAAAAAATAAAGCAATTTAATAGAAGGGAAATGTTAAGACGTTATTTTTTTTTCTTTTGTTAATATTGCCGGATCGTCAGTGCATGTCGCGAAAAAAATCTTTTAAAATGACCGATTACAAGTATCTTTTTGTAATTATACGGGATAATTGTCATATATGTTTGCTGTCGTTCAATTTAATTATTTTACTGTTATAAGACTCGGGGCTTCATTGCAGATACGTTTCCTCAAAATTGACAGCTTTAGTGGTTGCGGTATAATATTTCTCTTATATACGTATTAAAGCTCAATATCGGGAGTTTTCATTGATACTTTGGCTTCACTCTCATAAAAGAATATTTTGATGGTTAGATCACTCTACAACGATAAGAAATTCACGTACTTCAGTGTGTAAAAATTCAGTATCAAGACTAAAATTAACTCATGGCGCAGGTCATGGTGTGTCAACTTGATTTGCCTGGGCATTGAATATAAAATATATAATTGCTTTCGCTGTTCTCTGAATGTTTTTGATAATTCGTTGACATTCATTGAGAATTTTTATGCTTACATTGAACGAATTGCAACGTTCTCAAACAAAGCTATAAGCAAAACAGATTCTAGACGAAGTCCGAACGCACTTGTGCGTTCTCTTGCTTTTGATTATCAAAATTGTTCCCAGTTGTTTGGTCACTTCGTTATAGTGTATATTCCCATTGAACCTACTGTGAAAGTGTCATTGTTTGTGGGGTACGAATTTCCGTGGTTTTCGTGGTTAGATTTCCATTGATGTTTATATTAAAAACCTCAAAACTACGAATTCGAGAATCCACGAATTAAAGTACTTTCACAGTATATGCCGATATGTATTAAAATTGATCTTGGTAATAAAAAAAAATGTCTTAAATGGACTAACTATTCTCTCTGACCAACCCATAGCCATTTATATTGAAGAAAATTTAAGGTTAACAAATAAAAATAAATATTGAAGATAATAAAATTATATATTAAGAGAAAATTTTAAATGAAAGAAATAGGTCATCATTTACTAATAAAAATCGAATCATTACAAACATTTTATGTTTGAAAAAATGGTACATAGGGAGATCTTTGTTCGATTAGCAATGTCAAGTCTGCCTTTCCATAATAATACAAGAAATAAATTGAATAATAATTTGAGAGAAAGTACGAGATTGAAAAGGGTATATTAATGTGATATCGATTCTATACTCTTTGCTTCATTGATGATATTTAATATCATTTAGCTACATTTTAATTTTTTTATGCTCCCTCGTTCGTTGCTATATCAGTGCAAAATTTTCATGCGTAAAAAAAGACATATCTGACCAATTCTCACAGCTCAAACCATACACTTCCAATTCTTGTTTTCCAATCCATCTAAATTTTAATCCTTAATTAAGTGTGCCATTTGTCAAACAAACCTTTTATCTGCTTAAATTTTGCAGCTGTTATAAACTGGACTGGAAGTCATTAAAAAGAAAAAATAGTTCAAATACATGCCTTATTATGTATATTTTTCTTGTTAAAATATATCTTTATTCCAATATTTTAGAATACAACAATCTACTGCTAAATTAATTATCTCCATCGAATAAACTCATAAAATTATATACGTCGTTATAGTAAAAAAAAGAAACAATATCTTCTTGATATCATTCTCTATATTGTCATGTTTACAGAATGTAAAGACAAACTACCCAACTGCTTTGCCTTTGGCAAGGAATCTTGTAAGGCTCCATATGAAAAATGGGCAAACGACTACTGTCCAAACTATTGTGGATTCTGTGTAGGTAAGATACCTAGTCGTTGATCTTAAGTACTACTCACTTTTTAAGGACGTAGATTTTTTTGTTAAATGGAAATAAATGGAAAGTAACCAACTGTCATGCTCTAAACGAAATCACGACATATTGTAAAAAATATTGTATGAAAGATGAGCATAGATTTAGGGGTTTCAATGTAAGATCAAGTTTAAAAGTCACGATAGTCCTCTTCCGCGAGAACCAGATCTGCATGTTGCAAACTCTGGCATAACGTATGAGCTGTGATATGAACACTCCATACGCATGTGCTGAAGGGATATTGCCACAGATGGAAGGAAAATTGACAATTCTGAATGAAAAGTCATCACGTTTGTCGTAAAGTTTGGTCAATAGTTTTCCTTTACCATCGATTTCTAAGTTTAGGTCAAGATTTAAGGGTGACCTCACAGTGTCTGAAGTATCCCTTATCTCAAGTTCTTTGGAGTAGATGCGATGTATCATATCCCCGAAATTAGGATTGTTTAAAGATAATACGTCATCTGCATAGCGGAAACTGAGATTAAAGGATCTAGCTAAACGATATTCTTTCTTTCGGATCAGATCAGCTGTAAAGTCAGCCTCATAAGAGTGAAGGAATTGGTCAGCAAATAGAGGAGCACAATTTGTTCCCATTGGAATGCCGACCGTTTGTTGAAAAATGCGTTCACCACACTGGACAAATATGTTGTCGATTAAAAATTCCAGCATTTTGTAAACACCTTGTTCTGTATATTTGGAAGATGATTCGGAATTATTTTTTTACAAAGTACGAGGAATTTCTACCAAGAACTAAAAAAAACCTAAATTCACAATCCCGACTTACTATCGGGATTGTTTATTCTTATTCGTATAAAAGTACATTTTGTGAAGGACCGACGACCCCAGCTCCACCATGTGAGAACACAATGAAGAACTGTGAGGCTTACCAGAAAACTGTCTGCACGGATACAGATTACAAACAGTGGGCATACGACAACTGTCGATACTATTGTCGACTTTGTACTCGTAAGTACATGAATATAAATCATTTCCAGCACTTGAATTGAATTTATATTGTAAGTTATATTCAAAATGTTATTTTTTGTAAATTGAATTTAACACAATGAGAGTATCAGTTCAATCTTTTCTGAATCGACCTGTGTTTTTGTTCCATGACTAAATATAAATATGGGAAATCTGAAGTAAGTTACGCAAGTTTTTAATATTGATTTCATTTCAGCTCAACAGTTATTAGAGAAAGACCGACAAATAACAACAATATCACCAGAAAGTCAGTACCGTCGTACATTAAAACCTGTCCAAACTGAACCCTTTTTTGGATTGTAGACAGGTTTAGACAGGTGTTCGGTATACTCAGGTTCAGAATACATTAAAACATGCGGGAAATTAAACAGCGTCTGGTGTAGACAGGTTTTCGGTTATATCAGGGTTTGGTTTAGACGGGTTTTTGGTAATATCAGGGTTTGGTTTAGACAGGTTTTACTGTAAAAAAAATTCTTTGTTACTATTTTTACTACATTTGTTCTCCTTTATTTAATTGCCTTTTATAGGAATCGAAAAACCACCTAAATCTTGAAAATATGTTGGACAGTTCAACAAATATTTACATGCTAAAATGCCCAATATATATATAATATATTTGCTAATGAAATCAGCCTGCTTCATCCCTTTACCCTTCAAAGTTTTTATTTGAGATAATGGTACAGTTTTACAATAACTGTTTAATTTACATAAGTTATTTGGTTAAATCAGACTGTGTGGACAAATTGAATGACTGCAAACTGTATGGAGAGGAATCTTGTAAAGGAAACTACAAGGCATGGGCCAAGGAAAACTGCTTACGAACTTGTGGATTCTGTAAAGGTATAAGGTGTCTTTTGGGTACCGAATATAAATGTACAAATAAATTTAAATTTTACGCATTGAACTATATTTGCATTTTTATTTGTGATCATTTTATATTTATTTGATATAACAGTTATTGTAGCTTGCAACTAAATTCTTTTATGTACTCTGATATACATTGGGCATGGTAAACAGGACGATAAATAAAAGTGTCTAAAAGTACAAAATCTATTACAAAAACATTTTAATTTAAATCAAATAAAACATTTTTATAGGACTGGCAACACCGGCTCCACCTTGCAGAGATAAAATTCCCAACTGTGATAGGTATCAAGCCAATACTTGTACTGACAGTAAATACAGAGGATGGGCTGAAGAGAACTGTAACAAATATTGTAAATTCTGCTCTGATGGCAGTAGTAGTGGTAAGATATGACATTTATTGCATCAAGATCGTTCACATAATGCTTTGCTTTGCTTAATGAACAACTACACAACCCGTCCTGCTTATTACATGCAATCTTTACATGGATAAAGTGGGCGCTTCATTATGCTTTTACCCATGCGTATTGTAGGTTGTACCAGTTTATAAATGGTTTATAATTTTACAAACTAAAAATTATCGCAGTAGCATGATTGAAGATATTTACGGTAAGTAAACAGTACATTTTTAATGTTGTAGCTATTAGTTAAATGACAACACGATTTTAGATAATTGATCACTTTGGTAGAGGTGCTTATGCTTACCCCATTCAACAAAGGTTACCAAATGTCGTTAAGTTTGAGAGGTAAGTATTGAACCTAAGGTATCCTGCAACAATCCCTCTGCACTCAGCGCTTTGCCGTTGTCCATTATTTTCATCTACAGCAAATTACTTCGCTTGATAAATTCATTCTAAGAAACTGTTAGCAAATACTAAAAGATCATGTAGCAGTTTTTCATAACTTAAATTTGTTTTAAATTGAGAATACTTTTGAAGTTATTTCACAATAATTTAATTTACAAATTAAAAGAAAGAAAACAAATAATTCAATTGAGGCATTTGCCCTTAGATTAGCCTTAACGTCGCAAAAAAGTACTGTGTCAAAGCCTGATCATGTCCAAAACTACTTCAGGCAATTCAGGCAACCCACCTACTTTATCACCTGGCCCGGCAACATTAGCCCCACCGCAGTCAGGTAATCCCAACCCGGCAGGTAAGTAAATCCCATAGTAGACGTAATAAATACATAACAACATTCTTTTGTGATATATTTTGAACATCGAACTAAATGTTGGTCTCAAACATTCGGTGAAATTCACTATTTTCAGAATAATCAATTAAAAAAGTATTCGTTCTTTTAAACTCATACCAGCGAATAGAAATGTGCCTATTTATAAAGTATAAAGACAAAAGGTAATGTCATCAGGGGCCAAATCAAACTTGATACGGTAATCTCATTAGTCGCCAAAGTTGTTACTTAGATCGTTATATTTACCTTAACCTAACAAATGATTATACTACAAGTTGTTCATTTAAAATACGCCAATTATATTAACTAACATACAATGGAGCCTTAACACCCACTTTAATCTATACGAACAGTGTAATACTCAAAAAGGTCGAAAATCAGAGGCACTTTGGATCTCTAAGGACGGAAGCTGGAACACGAATACCAGAATACTTATCAATAAAGTTTCATCGAGTTTGGCTTTGTTTAGGAAATTGAAATTCAAACTCGAAAGGAAACATCTTGAAACTTTTGTTTTTCGTTGAAAGGCCATCGATAGAAAAGTCTGATATTATTATAATATAGGAGTTACAATTTATTTCAAATTCGGTCAAGGGAATTGCCAACGAATCTCTTCATCGCTTTCGAGTAGAAATATGTCCCTGCGTGGTATATATTTTTTTTTTATAAATTGATCATAGTAGAAAACTAAAAAGTATAATCAACCAGTCTTTAACTTTGCATATTCTAAAAAGTAGGTACGTAACGGTATTTAGTTTCAAACTATTTTTTTAAGTAATTGTTCAGTCCGGAAAGATGCATATTACTCAAAAATGGCATACTTTATTCATTGACTATCTTTGTTCTATAAATTAAAAAAAAAAAACAACATTATTCTTGATAATTTCATATCAATTATACATTTTAATACCACTACAACTTAAGGTATGGACGATTTTTTGTCACAATAAAATCAGATTGGAATTCATAAATAAATAACATTAACTTTTTGTCGGTTATTGATCTTAGTTTCTTTTTTTTCTCAGGTACTTTAGCACCACCACTGCCGGGTAAATAAATTATGTTACCTAATTTGGTGAAATGGTCATGTGTCTTCTTGGATGTGATGTTTGTTTATATTTATGAAATAAAGGAACAAATAACACTTACAGTTTCTTCAACGTTTTTATGACTTGAAAAGCTTACCGAAAAACATACATTGTTTTAACCTTTGTTTGTGCTGTTCGTAAAATGGGTTTTAATCTTATTACCCTTGTTTTACATATATTAAAGTTAATAATTTAGAGAAATTTCATTTTTGTTTCAATATTGTTAACTGCAACACGGCTTATGGGGAGCCTAATTAGACATTTAGTTGCTCCGATACTCACGCTCTTTGCATGATTGTTGAAATAAATGCTTTGTTGGAAGTTTATATGAATAATATTAATTAATGTACGTCAATGTCATTAGCTCAACAGTGTCAAAACCGTTTTTTAACGACGCGAGTTTGTTTAACGTATGTGGATTATTTTTTTTTTTAAAAAGTAAGTTACTTTTTTCAATTTTTTTATCATTTGCTTATGGAGTTGGGTCCAATCATTATTTTGTACCAATGAATCCTTGTGACTGTTTTTGTATTTCACCTTTGCTTATTTTAACCATTATGGTGATAGCCTCCATACTTCCTTTGATCTTTATATAATATCCGTACTTTGCGAATGTATCCTAACAAGTCACCCATGGTCTTTATAGATCATTCCGTGCTTTTTGTGATTCCCTTAAACTATCTTCCTTTTTAAATTACATTTTTGGTTATTCCCTTTGTCATGTATGTTACCATTATTAATGTTGTTTCATTTAACAAAGAGATTTGGTGATGTTTAGCACAAAAGTAGCTTTAATTGTTTACTTTACTGAAGCATTTACTGTCAGTTGGGCGATAAAATAGTTTAAAACTTAACCTCTCCTAATAAAAAAAATATGTTTCAACATTATTTCTATCTATAAATATATTAAAACTGAACAATTATTTTAATTTTGCTGAAGAAGTTAATAAAAATGTAATTTCATGTCAAAGCGTTGAAGAGTAACTAATAATTTGAATAAAATAACTTAAAAGAATATATATTGATATTTTCAGTACGAAATAATGATATAAAGAATTCGTTCAATTTTCAGGGTTTTCAGGAAGAAAAAGAAATCTGATCGTGGGTTCAAGTAGTAATGGTTCAGGCAATAATATTCTGTTTGGAACCCCTCAACCACGTCCTAAACCTGACACTGTGACAAAGCCTATGACAAAACTTACAACAATGTCATCCAAACGACCAACGACGACACAAACATTAGTACCGCCAAAACCAAATAAAAATGCTTTGTCTGTTGGATCCAGCGCTGGTGGTCAGAAGAACAAAAACGTCATAGGTACTGTATATCTCTCCCCATCATAAAGCAAAATAATGCTCCGATGAAAACAAAATGGCCGGAGCAAAATTTGCCATAGTAAAGGAAATGAAGACACCTAAAACTACCTTAGATTGTGTCTGAAAATATGAAAATAATTTTCCAATAGAAATAATGTCATTGTGCTTAGTATTAAATATGTGCTTGTTAATTTCAAAGAAGCCCGAGAAAAAACTGTGCAATATGTACTTGTGATACACGTAAGTTATATAATCATTTAGGGACAAAGAAACGAAGTATATTAAACTATATCATAAATGAATTTTGGTCGATAAAGAAAATACAGTCTTTTGTATCTATACAAACGCATAATGATGTGTGAAATATTTATTACCATAACATAACAGGCTATATGCATTTGAATTGGGAAATATTATTTATCGCAGAGTACATACTATTGCACTTGCAAGCTCGTGAAATATGCTATCTGCTCGGGCTATATTTACCAATACAGATGCAATAACCTTATAGTTTTAACAACCTCACAGTAAAAAACCCCGCCTTTAGTCTTCATACATGATTTTTGCTCACTAATTTCGATCCAACTGCTTTTTAATCAATAACTTTTAAACAATGTTGTTGCCTCCACTTTATTTTTGCTAAACTAGTTTCTATAATCTGGGTTCGATTCAATATGCTTGGTTAATAATGAAACATTGTGACCTTTTGTTCTAAGCGAGCTATTGGAGCCCATCATGGCCCATCGTGGTCTGGACGTTTCTTTACCACATGTATTATTCTAACGTTACAAAAATATAATTTGTAAACATAAAATCAATATGAGCTTTTATAATTACAGAATTTCCAATGACGACTACAGCTACACCAGGTTTGCAAAAATAGCGTAAAGTATATTTTTTTCAAGCAGCCCATTATTATTTTATCATTACTTAGGTAGTCGAATTGAAATATAGCTCTCGTTGGATGGCCGCAAACTATCGTAAATAATATACAAAAAGAAGGACAACTCTAATCTTTATGTTAATCTAAACACTTTTTTCTGTTTTTAGCTATTACTACTTTTAGTTGTTTTTCCTTTATAACTTACGCAATTTATCTATGTTGTTGACTTAAATCAATGTATATAATTGTTAACTATAACAAAATTAATACTTAATCAATTGATCAGAAAGGGAGTGGATGCTAACTCGAATTTCATTCTCTAGTTCGTTTCTTTTCTGTTATTCAGTATACAAATTTTTTACCCAATGTTCCCCCATGTGATTCATATTTGAAAAAAAGTTTTATAAATCACAAAATAAACCGTCTTATATTCTTAACATTTTACATAATAATATTATATCATAATTTATTTTATTAAAGTGTCACACATCAGATTATAAACAAAATGCTATATACATGTAAAATAACATAAAACAATATAATATTATATAATATATTAATATTTTACATTTACTGAGTAGATACAACCTCTCAACACGCGAAAACATATTTTCAATACTTTCCAATCCAATAAGGTGTAATGACAAAATTACCGAACTGAAAAAAAAAACATCTTGGCAATGGTCGAAAGAAATAGTAAAAAATGAAATTTTGAATAATAATTGCAATGTCAAGGCAAAGACCAGAAATTTAGAATTAATCACAATGGTCCTGACTTTGTACAAGCATTTCCAGTTTATATTTGAAAAAAATATCCTGGTGTTGTCTACATAAAAACATGCATGCGATATATTGTTTTTTTTTTTTTTTTTTGAAATTCTTAGTAAATCAAATGTAATTATTGTAATTCAAATTGAAAGGCAATATAAAGAAGTTCCAAATTTTATAGCAATTGAAACGCCAAAACAACAGCAGTCTTCAACAACATCAGTACAAGCATCATCGACAGATACATTACTGACGACAACAGAACCAATACAAACGACAAAAAAATTACTACCTACGACAACGGAAGTACCAAATACAACAAAGTTAATACCAGCAAGGACAAAACAGAGAACAACAAAAGCGTCACCAACAACGACAAACCAGCCAACAACAAAAACATTACCAACAACGACAAAACAGTCAACAACGACAAACCAGCCAACAACAAGAACATTACCAACAACGACAAATCAGCCAACTACAAAGACATTACCAACAATGACAAAACAGTCAACAACGACAAACCAGCCAACAACAAGAACATTACCAACAACGACAAAACAGCCAACCAGAGCTTCACCAACGAAGACAAAACAGGCAACAACAAAAGCATTACCAACAACTAAATTGACAACAAAATCAATGAAACTATCAACAACGAACACATTACCAACAACAGCAAAAAGGAGTACATCGTTACAGTCATCAATAACAAAGCCCTTTTCCACGATTTCCACGACAGCAAAACAATTGACAACAACATCGTTACCAGTGACAAAAATATTATCGACTACAACACCGAAAACAACACTATCATCGATGAGAACTACATCGTCAACAACATCAAAGCTATTCTCGGCGACCATTAAACTAATACAAACAACAATAAAACATATTGCAACAACATCAAAATATATAGAAACCACATATATATCTTCAAACTATACACAAGAACAGAAAACAGACGGTATTTACACTTTTTGTTCGCAAGTATTCTTTAGCTGAAAGTAAAAAAAGACCTAAAGTGATACAAAATAAAGACAAATACATTATTAATGTAATTTAAAACTATAGTTAAAAAATCAAAGCCATTATTACTGAAAATATAGAGTCGCATCATTGACATGGTAGATACTTAAAATATAGAGACGCATCATTGACATGGTAGATACTTAAAATATAGAGTCGCATCATTGACATGGTAGATACTTAAAATATAGAGACGCATCATTGACATGGTAGATACTTAAAATAAGCATCGAGATTAAACAACATTATTCTGAATCCATTCAAACGTTTTGATTATTACTTCTTCTGTGCATACATGACACGTGTAAAAATTACTATTAAAATATTAAAAATGTCGTGCTTTTTCTTTCATATTGAAAAGTTATTAACTGTTTGTTATGTTTTAGCTATAACACCACCAACTTTAACTACTGAACTAAGTAAGTAGTCTATTTAAAATGTTTGTACCTATTAATGAAAATAGCAGAAATTGTGTATGATTATGCTTTGGCATGCCAATCATTGAAACAGTATCTGCTGCTCCTGTTACAAATCAGAATGGTTTTTTTCACTTTTATTTTGATTAATTATTTTGTCTGTGAACCCCTAACCTCCCCACAGTTGAAAAAACCCAAATTGCATAAAAAGTATTCATATCTAAAATTGACATTTGAAAGAGGAAACAATACCAAAGGTACAAACGAGGGGGGAATGGTCTTGTACAAAACAACAATGAAAGTAGCAACAATACATCAAAAGTTGAGAAACAATGGTACAACCCAATAAAACTAAATCATTACACACATGAAAACGAACCAAACCATAAACCGGGAGAGTTAGTACTTCCTGCTTATTGTCAGACACTCCTAATGCTTTTTGTTTAGGGTCAAAAAACCATTAGGTCAAGCACGGTATAAATGGAAAGATGTCTATGACATGACAGATGGGGGACGTTGTTTATATTGGAAATATACACTACATGTCAGTCATTCAGGTCATACTACGGTGTAACTTTGAAATGGCGACGTAACTTGCGATACCTTAATCCTATTGTTTTGCAATCATTTAACATTTCAAATGCTATATCATTTTTGTAATTTTTGCTAGACACAACTAATGGGCATACAAGTACCAACTTTAATAACACTGGTAAGTACTTATTTTTACCATAATGTATGTTTAAAGTAACCTCATAGTATATTAACACTTTTTTATGTGTTTATACTAAACAGAAAACGACGTAGCCATTGAATTCAGCTAAATCATTCTTACCTACCATTGATTTCTTCTTTCAAAATTTAGATGCTGGAACCGGTTCACAAACAATCAACAAAACTCCCTCAATGACAGGAGCAACCAAACAGTCAAATTTAACTAAAACAACATCCTCACAGACAGCTTCTACTTCTACCACAACATCACCAACAGCAGCTACCATCACACCATCACTGACAGATTCTAACACCACAAAATCACCGACAGATTCTACCAGAATAACATCAACGATAGATTCTACAACCAAAACTTCACCGACAAACTCTACCATCACAACATCACCAACAGATTCTAAGTCTACTTCAACATCACCTACAGCTTCACCGACAACTCCAACTACAACATTTGCACCAACAGCTTTTACTTCTACAACAACGTCATCGACAGCTTCTGCTTCCGCAAAAATGTCACCGACAGCTTCTACTACCACAACATCTTCGACAGCTTCTACATCTACCACAATATCACCGACAGCTTCTGCTTCCACAACAACACTATTGATAGCTTCTAGCACCACAACATCACCTATAGCTATTGTTATAAACACAACGGCAAGTACGAAAACAGAAACAACTACAAACAGAGAAACTGTAAATCTGTTAGAAACGACTAAACCAAACACCAATAAAACAAATAACGGAACTTGTAAGTAAATGGCTAATTGTACAATTTGGTATTTTTAAACTATTTTGATCAAATAGTGCACCTCTTTCCTTGTATGCAATGTCATCGTAAAGGTTGAATACAAATGACACAATTTGCGATATTTTATTGGTAAACAACAAATGAAATGATAGGAGACGAAATTTGAGTAATTGAAAGTTTTGGGTTTTTTATGCTTAACTCCCTGTGGATATTAAAAGAAGTATAATTATTTAATTACAACGAAAACCCAATGATTCACTTGAGAATCGCCAATTAAGGATTATAACGATGTACACGCGTTTCGAATGAGTTCAAATATGAGGTCACCGCTTATGTTTTTGCAATACTAGGTGGAACTCAGTTTATTTTTTATACTACCGTTTTTTGTTGATAATGACGTAGAAGAAACATAATAAATTAAATTACACAATAATATTTGGATTCACTGAAACGTACACTTTAGGAAACATTTATTTCATGATTTAATAACTTTCGTTTCTTTATTTCAACTGGTGTGACAGGGAACTAGTGTGACATTGAACTTAAAGCATAATTCATTGCATTCAAGTGTTCATCATAATTTTATGTTCTTCCTCAGTCTTTAATTGTATAATCCTTATACAAATATGTATAAGTTTACTTTATCATATCTGTGAGAGGCTGCAACGCAATAACTAAGTATGACACTTTAGCTAGAGATTACCCACTCTTTGATAAAATCTAGTTCATCAAACCAGCGAAGCAAAAACTAAAGATGATATTTTATTCAACATTTCATTTCCATAGACATGTATCTAAGTGCAGGTGAATTATAAAGGCATTTATACTTGCAGCCGCTGCAACAGGAAGTGAACCGAACATTAATACTACAATAGGTAACTTCATTAATATATGATTGTCTTGTCTCAGTTACCAGCAATGATTTATCATCAAACAGAGGGAATTTAGCTAGTTAATGCTGATCTTACGAATATTAAAATACTCATATAGATTAAGTTATATTTGTTCTTTTACATATGCGTTTTTACATCTTTCCGATAAATATTAGCTGTTAGATTTGTTGTGGTTATCATACTATTCGTTTACATAATCGTCTTCGGTGTTGACCATCACTTAGAAAGAAACAGTTGTATTGATTTGAATAAGCATAATTTTGGACTAATTCTGTGTTGTGTTACTCGGGTGTTCTATTGTTTAAGGAAATGGTATCAATACAAATACGGGAGGTGGACTTCAGTTGAACAATAATACATGTGAAACTTTGATTTCTTGTAAATTGTTGATGATTCCAATTAGTTTTTTTATTATGATAAATGTACCAGTAATCCTATAGTTTGATCAGAAGCATTATCTTCAAGTAGTATTCTTTGTAAGAATCATTCAAATTCTGTATTATGTTATATACCCCACCCCCTCACCCCCCCAAAAAAAGGCTACATTTATATTTTTGTAATTAATTTGCTTTTTAGATCTATATGATGAAAGGTCATTCTAGTCGGTCTGCTCTTAGGAGATAATTCACATTAACAATCCAATAGTTTTTATTTTATATTTTAGAGTCATTTACAGAGTTTCGCCCTTAATTTAGAGTTTTATAGTATGTTCGATATATAATTTTTTATCTCCTAAGAACAAGGGTTATATGGAACGCTAAATGTTCCTTTCTATTTAGTATAACATTTTAAGCATAATATCAAAAATGAAAATATACATGTAAAGGGTTGCTAACCTTGAATCACATTTTGCATGATTCTTATCTGGAGTGCTACTTAAACACAACCATGACTCGTGAAACATTACACCCTTATTATTCACAGATGAGGCAGTTTTTTTCAAGATTATTGTTTATTGAATATTTGAATATTTATGAATACATCTACGAACAAACAATGGCATCTCAAAATGTATTAAAATATCAATGATTTTAAGCAGCTGGTATACCTAAGTTTATTTTCAGTTCACTGTTTCTGAACCAAGAATGAAAGTGATTCGGTGGGTTATTGACATACATGAGTCACATCCTATCTTTCTTTTTTTAAGGACAGCTACTAACATGAGTGTACCATTTATTCTTGAAGATCTGTAAAAATAATCAATGACCTCACATTTATTACCTATGTGCACAGTTTTCTCATGTAAATTATTCTTTTATTATTCTTGCAAACCTATTAATGATGACATATGATCTGAAATAATGCAGGAACTACGGTCCAGGCAAAAATATCCGGTAACCCAACGACGGCATCAACTCCAAGTGTTCTTGTCACAACGGGTCATAGTAAACATTCTACAGTTGACAGCATGACACCAGTGGGAAGTAAATCTGTGCCCACATCATCACCAACAGAGGCAGCAACAAGAAATGGAACATGTATGTAAAAAAATTGTTTACTTATTCTTAAAAGCAGTTTGTTTAAAATACTATAAGTAAAATATAAATTTATCAAGCCAAAAAGATACTTTAAACGTATAAATTTTCGTGGATTCTGTTTTGAACACATTCGCGGTTATATATTTTCGCGATCACAAAAAAAGACTACGATTAAATAATGTAAAAAAAATATTTCAAGGGTACTATTTTTCGCGCTTTTCTGTACACGGCGAAAATAGCGAAAATTAGTAAACCGCAAAAATTAATGTGTTTACAGTATTCAAAGACCAAACATGTTACTAATCATTCCAATAATACATATTTTCTCTCTCATACTTATTAATTGGTGTACATACCACTTTGTGTACATATTGTCTCAATTTTATTAGCACTACAATTTTAATTAAGTGACGTTTTTGATGATCATTGATTTTTTTTATTTTCTACAGCTCTTGATACAGGAAGTCAGCCGATTACAAATATGACAACAGGTATCACCTTCTACAAACATTTTGTACTCTCAAAGTTAAAGAAATGTTCTCTTACATAATATAAATACAATAGTGCAATAAATGCCATAAACTTTCAAATGTGATATCAAATAAGATAACACTATCGTACTGAACTACATGTATTTTATTTTTATAATTAACGCTTATTTTGAGTAATGAGTAAATAGAACAATGGTTACAGGGAATACAACGGATGGCAGTCCAGGAGTAGGAATGAATAACAATACATGTAATATATTTATTCTACCAATGTCTTTATCATATAGAAAAGAAAAGTTTTGTATAGCTTGTAATGTATTAAGTTCCGAAGCAGCGTCTGACGTTCGAAATTCAATTTAGACGCTGCAGCCAACCCTCCAAAACAATGCAAAGTCGGGAAAAAGCGAACGAGAATTTCGAAAGGCATGTCTGCAGCGGTTAGTAAGAGACGGAACGAACGTCTGCCGCTGAATGGAGCTTGATAATGTATGATAAAACACCACAGTTCTGGGTTATTAAAGTGAAACTTCACAAAAACGGTAAATTGAAAAATTTCAATAGAAAGTGAACGCCCTTTTTTCAAGTTTTATTGGTTGCAAAACTTAAATTCTTAGTATGTTAAGAGCTGACAAGATTATTGTGATAGGATTTTGAATTAAAACTAGTGGAAACTTGAAATTCTATATAAGGTGTACACACATGTAAGTCAAATAAGTTTTTTCGTACTCTAATTTTCTTACTGCAATGAATGTAACTTATGGTGGTCACAATTAAACATCACACGCATTTGCTTGTAATTCTTGAACACTGGTATATATACTGCTACTGGTATGTATGTAGATATAGATATACTGCTACTGGTATGTATGTAGATATAGATATACTGCTACTGGTATGCATGTAGATATAGATATACTGCTACTTAGCTCATTCTATGTATCATTTTCATTTTTCATTTGTTTGAAGCCTCTGGAAGTGGTAGTCAACCGGTCACAAACACAACTACTGAAAATATAGGTAAGTAGAACGATTTTAATTTGCTTTTAATTTGAAATCCTGAAATAAGAAAGGAGCTACCTTAAATGCCAGTGGAGAAATCCGACTGAAGTTGGTTATAGTGTTCTGAGTTGTCCAGGTTTTTTACATGTCACCAACGAAAATAATTCCTGTGATGTTGCATGCATTTTTTGTTCAGAATCATCACTGTCACTGTATCGAATATCGCGACCATAAATACCATCATCTCATTACAATGCAATACTTTATTCTTTCACCATTTGATTGCAATGTTTTGGAATAAAAGTACTGATAATCGTTAGTTTTACAGACATTATACTAATAGTAAAATGTGAGATTTGACCATTTATGACAAAAATAATACAATCATAATACAATTGGTTACAAAGACCTTATGCAAAAAAAAAAAGAAGCAATGGTCAAATTTTCCTATATGTATAAGATCAAACTTAAAACAAATAACTACCGTGAATAAATAAAAATCAATTGAATAGAACCAAGCATAAGTACAGAATAAAATACAAAACAAGCCAGTGATGAACTCTGGAGCTGTATAAGAGTGATCATTGTTAGTCTTATGAAACATCCACATTGTTCCTTAGAAATGACTCGAAGGATTGAAACGGAATATTTTACAGCATTTGATTTTATTGTGATATTGTTTTTTAGGTTAGAAGAACTTTTATGCAAAACACATAAAACTTGAAGAAGATAACGTAATAATCTAAACAAATTGAGAAAAATATACTTGGTACTTTAATGTTCACGTAGTGACAATATAAACACAGAAGAAGCTTTTTACTTTATACTTTTATTATTCTTATTCTCAAACCTGTTTACTGTTTAAGTAGCACTCCAGCTACGGATCATGCGAAATTGATTCATGGGTAAAAAGCCTACATATTTTTATTTTTGATATTTTGTTTGAAATGTCATAGTAAACAGAAATTAACATATGGTTTTTCATATAACCTGTGCTCTTAGGAGATAAAAATTATATAGAATGCATTGTAGAATTCAAGATTAAGGGAGATAACTCTGTAAATAACGCTCAAATACAATAGAATCTACTGATTTTTCAATGTTGATTATCTCCTACGAGCAGGCAGATTTGAATGAATAATTACACATTTCATAGCATAGACCCATAAAACAACTTAATTACAAAAATAATAATATGTAGGTGGGTGTGTCACATTTTTCAGATTTTGCATGATTCTTGCAAAGACAGCTTCTTATATCTTCTTTATACAGTTTGTGCAACTAAGAATACTTCACATGACCGAATAACGAATTCTACTCATAGGAATAACAGCACAAACGTCTGTACGTACGAAACAAAATCAAGTGCCCACTAAGAAAGTTCAAACCACCTCCCAAGCTAGCCTGAATGGCGTAACTGCATTGCTGTCGTGGCCAGGAAGAATGGGAACGGGTAATTGAAGATGTAAGTATCTGTAATGTCACTTGTTATATTTTTAAAAATATTTATATGGTAATAATCTAATAGTAGACCAGAATGAACATTATTTTCACGCAAAACGATTGCACATTTTTTAAAATGAAAGATCAAATCTTCTACAAAGACAAACCTTTTTTTAATATGTTAAATTGAATAATTGTATTTATATATTACTCATCCGATATGCAAGATATAAAGAAATATTCTTCTGTTGTAGTCAAAATGTCGTTTTTATTAAGCAATTTACCTTTTCAGAGGGATATTCGACTTTTCAACTTTTGCAAAAAGGCATGTACGGTGTGTATATGGATGTTGTTGAATTAAGATAAAGGCAGCAATAATCATCACCATTTACAGGATACATCTACCTCATTATTTTTCTAAAACTCAGGGAAATTTCAGACGTTACTGCACACTTATTTTATTAAATCATTAATAACTAAGTGATTGTTATTGTGTATTTTCATGTCGCTTCAGTTTTGTTATGTCTAAAATTTTCTCTTCCTGGACACGTTAGTATTCCTACTTTTATTTTCTGTATGTTAGTGAATGCACATCTTACATTAAATTTTATAACCAAGATATAAAGGCAATGCTTGTTAGTTTTATCGGGTATGCAGAGGAGTCTGGAATTATATTTTTGCAAAAATACAGCTAGGGAAAGAAGTTGCTTTTACAAGTATTATGCTGACTACAAAAAATGTGTTTTATGCGCACTGCACATTTACTGGTACTGATAATACGCAGCATTAGAACTACCAGTAATCCTGTGAGGGTTTGCATAAATGGAAATTACCTCAAACACGTCTAACTTAAGTCGCGCGCCATAAGAATGTATCTCAAAATAACGACAAATGGGTGTATTTAATGGAAATATTGTACATGTACAATGATGAGAACTGTATAAGGAGGATATAATACAAGAAAAAACACATAGATGAAAGCAAATAATTTAACGAATTTAAAATATCAAAAATAAGTACATTTTACAAAACAAAAAAAGAAAAAACATCATAGAGCAAAAACATAGGTTGTCCGTCGAACAGCATTGTATTAAAAATGTCCAATCTCCTTTCGGTTCACTTGAAAGTTATATGATAAAAAAAAACGCAGTAAAACCTGTCTAAACCAAACCATAAATAATTCAAAAACCTGTATTAACAGATTTATCAATTTAATTTTGAACCTGGGTAAATCGAACAAGTACATCTATGGAACCGAAATAATTCTGAAACCTAAAAGGGGTTCGATTTAAACAGTTTTCATTGTACTAAAATAATAGCCGATAACGCGTAAAATATATATGCTTCGATCATTTATGACGCAGTCAATCTTTTTCTTGACATTTTGTTATCATTTTGACATATCCATATGTTTTTTAAATTGCGGAATTGGTCCTAAAATTTCAGCAGTAGAACTATTTTCTGATAAGAACGAGGATAGAAAATTTAAAGATTTAAGCCTAAAGATGATAGTATGAATAGATATAAGAGACCAAAAGACGATGTAACATAAACATAACAAATCGGAACAAACATAAGAGCACAAAAGTGGAACAAAAAGCCGTTTAGACACAACTATTGTATTGATTTATGTCCTTAGAAAAAGAGTAGACCAAGAATTTAAAAGCTATGAGAGTAAAACAATGTACAAATCAGAAGAAAAGCAATCTAAAATGTATAATCAGATCGATGATTCAAACGCATTCTGGGTAAAGATCTATATAAAACAGTTTTATGAAAACAAGCATCGACGTTGTCGTGCCAATTGAGTCACAAGTAAACTATTTAAAAATGGTCATTTAGTTGCTCAATGTGGATATGAACAAATGAAGAAACAACCTTTATCAACAAACAGAAAAGTTTGATTCAGAAATGTCTTTAAGGAGGTAGACCTAGGGTAAGGCACATAACTTATGAAATCAGTGATATGTTTGTATCATATTCAATTTCACCAAAGTCTCTCAAGCTTTCGTTTGAAGCAAAATAAAATGAATCCAAGTTAATTAGATGCTTACATAAGATTGATGTAAAATGCTGAATACAAACGTTCCGGTGATTTTTAAGAGTTGTGTCCCTTACTCTTGGTCTCCTCCTTAAGCTCCTGAATACGTTTGAATAAAGAAATGAAAACTAATAACGCGAAGCTCTGCATTAAAATTGTAAAAATGTAACATATTGTGTATAACTGAAATTTCCATAGTAACCATTCTACCTTATTAAGAACACAAACCTATGTAAATATAGTCGCATTCTTGAATCGGATGTAGATCCTAGACAATTTAAGTACAAGAACTACTCAGATATTAATGTTGTTAAATTTTCTTACTATTTTTTTAATCCTTTTTGAGGACAGACAATTAGAATACCTACGAGAAGAAACTGTGCGCCCCTCTAGGCAGATCGGTTTCTATATCCCTATGAAGCTAGGTTTAAACAAAGCTTACTACAGTAAACAAAAATAGAAGAACCATCTCTGTGCTTCAACTTCAGGTCCGGTTACATTTATGATATAGTATCTCTGCATAATCTCACTGTCACGTGATCTATCTAAATTGAACTTTAAGAGACAACTTATACACCTCCTTTAAGTTTATATTTAGACAATAATCTGTACATAGAAAACATAGGACGTTTTTGATCGAAAACGTTTAATTACTATTCCTTTGTAAAACTCCGTGATTAGAAACTAAGCACTTTTAGAACAATGACTTTCGATTTGTACAATTAAGATTAGCGTTTTTCAGGAAGTGACGAAGATGTCTGCACGGATTCGAAAATAATCTAAATATAAGATTTCAACTTCGGCAGACAATCGGTAAAATGTAGAACTGAATATTTTGCATCAGGTCTCAGTATCGTATTAATTTTCCCATAGACTTCTATAGTGAAGTGCATATTTTTAGGATTTTTTAAAAAATATGTAAATTGATTCAATAAAACTTTCACTTATGTAGCACTTCTAAGGACATGTGAAAAAATAATTTCCCGCAAAGAAAATAGGGTGAGTCCACGAAGATTGGACAGAAAAGTAGTCTTGAACTATAAATAGCCATTTTCCCTACTTTCACTTTCGTTTTGCACTCACCAAACCAACCTTTTCAGTGGAACATTTTTATGATATTATGTTAGATTTTCTTTTAAAAAAGTTCTTCATCTTACAGTGTGATGTTTGCTCTATTTTTTAAGTCATTGTTCATGTCTTTTGACAAAACATTAGTTTGTAGAGAGGCAAAAAGAAAATGCACTATATTTTTATGGCATCCATGTTTTGACGTACACCCGCTCAGGGATATGCAATACGATACTGGTACCATCAGACGTCTTCAAAATGCTAGTGGGAGATAAGAAAATGGCGGAATAGGCAGGCAGGAATGTAAACAACGTCCGGTCATATATGAGAAATTATTAGGATTCGATTGCATTTAAGAGACTATTTCTGTTCTAAAGTGATCTTGGAAGACTCAGTGACATTAGTGATGATGTATAAATAATGCGTAAAAATAAGTCAAAGAGAGGAAAAAGGAATAATAGTTCAGATCAAACATGTTTGACCCCACCGGAGAAAATGGCCTCCACAGGAACACACTTACAAAACACTAACACCTCTCAAGTAATAGCCCAAGCAAATGAATCGATATATGGTACTTTGAGCCCACAACATGTATTACAAGATGTTTCATATATACAACAAACGTTTCCGCCGCCGCAACCTCAGCCAACTTTTCCAACTCCATTACAACCCTCTTCATCTCAACCAATGTACCCACTTCAAAGCATACCAGTCCATGCATCCCCTAGCCAAACTGATACAAAACAGATACCTCCTGCATCCCAGAGATTGTCGCCTTCCCAGCCTATCAACCTGTATATGACACTTCAGAGTATTATTGCCAATATGAATACTATGGATGGTAAATTAGAAAGTCTTAACAATACAAACAATTTTATTCAACAGAAATTACAAAAACTCGACATTCTAGAAGAAATTAATAAAAAACTGATAACCGTAGAGGAAAATTTTACACAAATGAAAACAGAAATTAATGACATTAAAAACATTCAGGAACAACAGGCCAAAACAATTCAGAACGAAGAGCGACATCATCATGAAATTGAAGATAGAATGCGATACTTAGAGGGTTAAAACAGGAAACTAGAAGTCGAAAAAAATGAAATACATGAACAATTCCTACAATTCCAAACACACTCGATGAAATATAACTTGATATTCACTGGGTTGAATGAGGCAGACGATGAATCCAGAGAACAAACTGAACATATTGTGAAAACATTTATTGATAAAGAACTAGAAATTGAAAATGCGAATGATATACAGTTTTAGAATGTGCACAGACTGAAACCACGTAATGATGGTAAACCCCGTATTATCATTGCGCGATTCATAAACTATTCTGATCACCAGTGAGTTCTACGCGAAGCTTCCTTAAAACTGAAACTTAACCCACAACACTCTGTCTACCAACAGTATCCTCAAGAGATAAGTGAAAAACGAAGAGCCCTTGTCCCAAAACTTAAAGAATTTCACAGACGTGGTCAAAATGCAAAAATTGTGTATGATCAACTGATTGTAAACCAACAGCGCTATATACCCGAATCCCATGGTGACCCCCACATTCCTGGACAGACATAGGTTAACAGCTCGGTATAGTAATTATTTACAAAAAGTCGTTGTCAGAGTACATTACCTTTTTAAAATCCGAATCCGAATTTGTTCAGTGGTTTGAGATTCATTCAAAATTTACAGTTCTAAATGAAAAAGTTCTTATGGGTTCGATTTATATTCCACCAGAAAACTCAAAATATGCATCTGAAAATGCGTTTGATGAAATCGAATCAGAACTTATATCATTGTCATAAAAAAACGCAAATTATGTTTCCCTGTTTGGCGACTTCAATGGTCGCACTGACACTATGCCTGATTATGTCATAACTGATGTTGATTTGTTCGACAATTTAGGTTTTTTGAACGAATTAGATGATGACGCACTAAAGAAAATGTACTCCTATCAGGTTTTACTTCATAATAAAATATGAATATCTTTGGATAGAAGCTCCTAAGATACAGGTAGACCCAACAACTATGGTAAAAAATTATTGACATGTGTAAAAGGTGTTCCCTATATATCGCCAATGGCAGAATTGGATTAGACAAGCTAATTGGAAAAACTACGTGTAAAGATATGTCTTATTGACTATTTATTGTTATACTCTGATTTGTTTAATTATGTAAATACATTCTCTCTTTTGGAATTTGATCCGATGTTCTCTGATGTCCATAACAGAGTTCTTTTTTCTTTTTCATTTCAACATGGTGAGCAAATAAATCCAAATAATAATAATAAGTCTAATTATAAATCCTTTGTTAAATGTCTCAGTTAATAAATCAGTTTCAGCAAGAGATTTCAGCACACCTTAGGGCAATTGACACTAGACTCCATGACCTAATTGTAACGGATAATGTCACGTGTGAACAAGTAAACAATATTACGAATGATCTTGTTTATGCCTTAACAAATACAGCGTCTGAGGTCATGGGTACTTTTAACAAGAGGGAAAGAAAGGGTAAAAATACGGATAGCAAACCGTGGTTCGACCCCGATTGTAAGAAAAAACGCGATACTTTTCATAAATTTAAAAAGGAATATAATTCAAATAGATCAATCGAGAATAAAAACTTACTAAACTGTGCGTCTCGTGAGCATAAAAAACAAATGACCTGTAGTTATAAAAATTACCAAGAAAAATGTATTCAAGAGTTACGTAAACACTCCAAATCTGACTCGAAGAAATATTGGAACATTTTGAATAGATAGACTCAATAAATTGTCTAAAGACGAGAGCCCGACATACCGATAGAAACTTTTCATGAATACTTTAAAAATCTAAATGCAGATAATATAAATGATGAACCTAATAATTATGAAATCGATGATGTTGATCTTCAACTCTTTGTCACAAATAACCCTCGTGTTGATGACATTATTAATGGGCCAGTAACTGAAGATGAGGTAAAAAGGGCAGTTTCCAAATTAAAAAATGATAAAGCACCGGGGTAGATGGTGTTATCAATGAATACATAAAAAGTATACCACCAGAGTATATACCTTTATTTTGTAAACTGTTTAATGTGGTCTTTGACTCTTCAATTATACCCGAAAACTGGCTAATCGGAATTAAAAAACCAATTTATAAAAATAAAGGCGACAAATTCAACCCAGATAATTTTAGGGCAATCACACTTATAAGTTCCTTAGGTAAATTATTTACTTCAATTTTTAACGATAGACTGAACGACTTCTCATGCTAGTTTGACTTGATCTCTAAAAATCAGGCGGGATTTAGGAAAGGACATTCAACAACTGATAATATATTCGTGCTTCATTCTCTGATATCCTTATATTTGTCCTCTGGGAAAAAAAATATACAGTACATTTATTGACTTTAAAAAGGCGTTCGACACTGTCTGGAGGACAGGACTATGGCAGAAACTCGAGAGTAGTAATATTAAGGGAAAATGTTTCAAAATTATCTACAATATGTATAATAACATAAAATCCTGTGTCCAATATAAAAATGAAAAATCTAATTTTTCCCCTTGTTTAGTAGGAGTTCGACAAGGTGAGACTTTGTCTCCCTTTTTCTTTTCTATATTCCTAAATGATTTAGAAATCTTTTTCAAAGATTTAAATAGTGAGCCTCTACAAATGATACGACATAGATGTCAAGACATACTACAAACATATCTGGAAATTTTTGTCTTATTATATGCAGATGATACTGTAATCTTGGCAGAATCTAAAAAAAATCTACAGAAGGCGTTGAATATATTTGAAATGTACTGTGAAACGTGGAAACTTTCGGTAAATACTAGTAAAACTAAAGTAATGATATTTGGTAAGAGAGATCTAAAAAAGATTATGTTTTTAAGTTAAATTATACTATCCTAGAAATTGTTGATCACTACAACTATCTGGGATTGCTTATAAAATATAATGGTTCTTTTAATGATGTTAAAGATACACTCATTGAACAAGCACTACAAGCTCTGTTCGCCTTATATAAAAAAAATAGAAAATGTACGCCTAATTTTATGGTATATGGTGAACTTGGGCGATTTCCGTTAGATATAAATATTAAATTAAGAATGGTTTCTTTTTATAGTAGAATGATGAAAAATGAAAATAAACTGAGTAGCATTATGTTTAAACTGTTGCTAAATGTACATCAAAATGGTACGTGCTATTCGAAATGGATAGCTTACGTAAAATCAATTTTTGACGACTGTGGCCTAAGTTACGTTTTCATAAAACAGCAGTATATAGATATTTCATTATATAAGCCAATTATTAAACAAACGTTGAGGGATCAATTTATTAAAAAATGGTTTCAAAGTTTAGCGGAATCGTCCAGAGGTTCTTTTTATAGTATATTCAAAACAAATTTCTGCATAGAAAATTATCTACTAAAGCTTTCGGGACAAGCAAAGCATTTGATTTTAAAATTCCGATGTTGCAATATCAATATCCCAATAGAAAAAGGAAGATGGCATAATATTCCGAAAGAAGAAAGGTTATGTGTGTTATGTACTGAAAATACAGTGGGGAATGAATTTCATTATTTATTCTTATGCAAAAATGCTAAAGTTGTTGAATTTAGAAATAAATTTATTCCTTCATATTACATAAAAAAACCTTCAACTAATAATGTGAAGTATATGTTTAGCTACTGCCATAAACAACTTTTGAGTAACATTGCTGTGTTCATTAAAAACCTCTGTTCGCTCATTTGAAATACATGCTTTTCTGATTTACTGATTTGGTTTCATATATTGATACTTTCTTGTCTTCTCTAGTATCACTCTATTCCAAAAATTGGTATATTATCTTTATTTGACCTGTTTTTCTTTATTTAATGTATTCATGGATATATCTGTTTGTATGTTTTGTTATCTTATTTCATGTAAATGTTTATGCCTGTCTGTTTTGTCATTTTTGTATCATGTACATATTATGTCCTCATGTAAGACATAACATGGGTCTGAGTGTAAATAAAAGAATCAGGATCAGAATCAGTGGGGCGTTGACTGAAATAATATAAGCGAAATTCTATGTCGCATTAAAATGCACTAGACTTGCATTCGTAGTGTGAAGATTAAAATTATATGTTATAAATACTCAGTATATTCCGTCTTAAATGATTACAATCTAGGTCTAAGATTGAAATTTGTGTTTCTTCCTTTGCTCACCGTGCGACTCCTGGATCAACTTGATGTGCTTTTGAACTCAATTAAAACAACATAATGTCACAGTTTCAGATAAACAAATGTACGATACATGAGTTTATGTCATCGAAGCATTTGTGTAGGCGTCACATGCATTAGTTCGACTAATCTTATCATTCTATCTATGGTTATTTAGGACAATTTGGGGTCATTTATTGGTCTTTAAGTTCTGAGATTTTATCATTAAAATACAGGTGCTATGATAATATTTTAAATTTTACCTTTTGAATTTCTTCTGCAGTTGTTTTCCTTGAACAGTTTTATTACTTTTATTTTAAAAAAAATCAAAATGTGGATGAAAATTCAAGTTTTGTGCTTGTTTCTCGGTTTAGAAAAGATTAATAGCCAGGGATTTCAAGCAATACCGCCAACTCAGGCATCTAAAGGTAAGGAAGAATTCTTTTTGTGTGTGTGTTTGTTATAAATGTTTATAGCTGATGAGATTTTTTTTTAGTTTTGGCATTAAAACTGACCAATTTAGTTCACATATATAAAAAAGCCAAAATAAGATTTCAGACATTCAAAAAAATATACGTAATATTTTTTTATCAGTCTACTTAGTTGTCAAAGATGGATCTGAAGCTAAAACTTTTTTTCTACACCACTAATTTTTAAATTGGCTTCTCCAATAATGTTAATGAACACTTAACGATTAATGCAACAAGTGATCCATGCACAAGTTTAATCTGATTGCTTCTATAAGTACATGTACTTATTTAATTGTATAACAGATAATTTGATTTGGCTTTAAAAAATTCTTGGTTATATATAGATACTTGAACGCTGTAGTTAAAAACGACTCTTCTTCAGTATGTAAGGACAGATTGGAAAATTGTTTCGCTTTTGGAAAAGAATCCTGCAAGCCTCCGTATGACGCATGGGCCAAGGACTACTGTCGTTTGACGTGCGGATTTTGTGGTCATGGTATGAAAAAGATTTGATTAATAGTACTTATCTTTTAGTGTTACTAGATACAAATTAAAGTGGTGAAAACGCTTTGATTATCCTTATATTATCAAAACAAAATATGATTGATGTATTCGCATATACAAAAAGAAAGATATGCTATCCAATGTTATATATATAATCTCTCATAAGATACTTCAAATTCAGACTAGTTTTTTTTATTAAGATACATAAGATATTTTAAACATTAGTAAATGGTACATAAAATCGTATGTGTGTAAGTACTCATGTTTTGTACATTTATATTTTCAAACAATGACGCTCCTCAAATTAGTGGTAAGATTTATTCACAGTATTGTTGCTTTTATATTCATAAAAATGAGTGTACGAACTTTTTAACAGTAACAGTCCCACCGTGTGTAGACCAAAAGAGTGACTGTGATTTATATCCTGCCTCTGTATGTACAGATAAACTATATGCAGCTTGGTCACGAGAAAATTGTAGATTTTATTGTCGGGAACAGCTTTGCACCGGTTTGTAAGATTTAACTTCATCTTAATTGAACTGTATTATAAAATCGTTTATGATAAATTGCTATCAGTTTATTAATTTTTTTGTGTGTGTTTTGACGAATGGTAAATATAAAATATGTGTTCGCTGAAATGGCAGTTTTAAATTACCTAACAAAACAATAAGCAACTTTATTACAACACGCTGGATACTTGAAATAGTAATAACCACTATTAAAAATGCAAACAATTTGAGGTTTATCAGTTTAGTCCAGCTCTGATAGAAAAGGAGTCGTCAATTGAAAATAAGCTTTTCCGACCTATTTTCTTAATTATATATTTAATGAATGTATTCAATTTCTGATTAGCTTATAGGCTATAACCTAATTTGGGTCCGTTTACGCTGAATAAACCGCGAAGCGGATTATGTTTCAGCGTAAACGGACCCAAATTAGGTTATAGCGTATAAACTAATCAGAAATTGAATACATTCATCATATTTTAATTAAAAATAAAAAAAAATGATATATCCATCACTTTTATTAACACTGAGTAAACAACAACTTTAATTTTCCCGCCGTGTAGTAATTCTAGTAAACAAATTGGCCGCCATTTTAAAATCAGCGGCAAGACGCTGTCATTTCATCACTGGGAAATGTTCAGTTATTTTCCAAAATTGAAGACACAGTTATTAAAGCAGGAATTTGACTTAAACCCGGCGGACATAAAGTTAGTTAATAATTTATTGTCACAAAAACGTTTCAACGGTACAATGTGACTGAAAACGTTGTTCCGGATGTTGACAAACAAAAAGTAGTTCCCTAAAAGATGGGCGTGGCCTAAATAGTAAGTTAGTTTATACAATTGAAACAATGTTGATTTTTGTCAACAAACCAATCAAATGACAGGATTCTGATCAAGTTAAAATATATATATATATTTACAGCTGAACAGCGTAATCACCTTGTGACAACCACCATTCCGCCAGAATGTAAGAACCTTTGTTTTCACAATTTTGTTATCTGTTAGTATTATTATTATGATTATTGACGTTACACATGCTATTGTGGCTATGTTGAAAAAATACATCTATCTTAAATATAAATGACTATTTAAAAAGTCAAAACTGTGAATATGGGAAACCTGTATACTGTTGGAATCAGGACAAATTATTAGTTCTGAATATTTGTCACGAATGGTCCTTCTAATTCTTTATAATTTCCTTCTAATTCTTTATAATTAAATAAAGTTGTCATAAACCCATAAAAACGTTAAAATTCCGCATGTCAGGTGTAACGAACTGTAGATCCAAAAAGCTAAAATAGTGTATTGCGCTACCGCAGAGGGTACGATTAACTTCATATGCTTTTTGAGATAATTATCGAAATTGAGTTAATTTTAGGCAAAAAAAATACATTGTATTCAATGAAAAAATGAAAGTGTTGGTAAATGGTCAGATTTCTAAAAGTGTTCAATGATCATACTCTGTTATTAAAGTAAGAACTAATTTACAGAATATTCTTTTCCGATTGATATTTCCTATGTACATACTTTCAGCAATGCTACGTCGGCATTTGATAAAAGTTTCAGTACAAACAAAAATGTTACGTCTGTTTAAAAATGCCTCAAGAAATGTCAGATGTCAATATTTTCCGGGTTCGTTGAGAAAATGCCATGCTCCAACGCAATTCTACAATCAATTGGCAATTTCTTCTATGAAATAATGATACTTTGTAAGTTTACATTCACTTAGGAGTACACATATTTCATTTTTTTATTATTTAAACCGGCTAAAATGGATAAATTCGAACAAAACAACGTCCCAGGTAGCACGAACCTTTGTCGAAATATTTTATTTAGAGTTAATTGGTAGTATGCTAAAACATTTTCAGCAGAATATTTTAAAATCGTTTTCAAAACATTTTGATTTTTTTTTCAAAATGTTTTGATAACTTTTTTTTGAAACATTTTACCGTTTAAGTTTGAAAAAGGTTTTCAGAACTGTTTACTGAAATGTTTTTGCATCGTTATGGTGTATCCATCTGCACCATGAAAACTGATTTATTCAACGGGTCATAGTTTTCCTTTCCTCGTTTGTCTACCCCGGACTTGACTTTTTATGAGCAACTCAGCGGGCGTTTCTAGAAAAGCAGAGGACGGTTACCCTACCGGTGCACCTGGTCCATGCTCCCAGTTATTAGTGGAGTCCGAGTTGCTTATTTGCTTTTGTTACTTTGTATGTATGATTTTAATTACTTTTTTGTTCTTTGTTATGTATGTCTGTTTTCCATGTCTGATCTTTGTCCCTGGATTACATTCTTTTGATTACCGCTATAACCTTTGTTCCCTTGATTACTCTTTAAAATGTTTAAATTACATTCCCTGTAATGTTTTTGGATATGTTATAAAAATTGTCTTATATGTTACGAAAATATTTTCTGATAATGTTTTGATTACATTCCTATGAAACAGGTTAAAAACATTTCCAGATATGGTTTTAATAAGGTTTTTTGAAATGTTCAATAAATAGTTGTAGAAATGTAAGACAAAAATTTTAATATATTATTTAAAAAAAAAACGTTTTAAAACGAATTTAGAAAATGTTTCTAAACTATTTTACATTACAAAATTCTAAAAAATATCAAATATAGAATGAAAAATAAATAGGCCATGAAATTGAAACTCTGATAATCTAGCACTATAAGACAATAGAGGCTATATATAATTACATCATTATTTAAAAATTATAGAAAATGACCGAACAAGAATATTAAACACATGCAATATACATGTACGTGTAATACTAGTCTTCTTAATTTGTCATGCATATTTGATTTACAATTAATTCATCCCAGTTTACTGTTCTTTGTCTTTCAATTAACCAACATCGATGATATATAGATGATAGCATCTCCATAGAAATAAGATAATATTGTAAATTGTGTGCCACATGCTGCTATTGAAATAGGTGAGAGCAAATCTTTATCAGTGTGCGTATTATCTTAAACGCGTATGCAAGGAGCAACTATTTTGAAGACGATTTAAAGAACTGGATCTGTCCAACAATATGTAAGTACAATTCTTTGTAATTAGATAGTTAATAATGTATGCCAAAATACTTTGAATTAATACTTGTCTGTGTAACCTTGTTTTATAAACATAGCTGGTCAATTAGTCATTTTACAATATCCTAGTCACTAGACAACATCACGCTGTGAAGCCAAACACTCAAGTAACTTCTGATTTTTTTTTTTTTTTTTTTTTTTGTAATGCCCCGAAAATTTGTACTGCTCCGGAAAATTTACGTGTTTCTCCGTTTCCTGCTTTGATCGGTGTATCCATCTGCACCATGACAACTGATTTATTCAACGGGTCATAGTTTTGCTTTCCTCGTTTGTCTACCCCGGACTTGACTTTTTGATTCAATTGCATGTCCGGTACAAGATGACAAAGTTAACATGTCAAAATTTATATCAAACAATAAGGTGTTGACCCAACACGGAGTACGTTTTTATCTTTTGATTATTTACTTATGATAGATAAGTGTATTAGTAAATTAATTGATATGTTTATATTGCCTAACTTAGTGTAAATATATGTATTTTGAATGTTATAAAGGACGTCATAGATATTAACCCGGTCACTAGTTTTGCCAATGTGTACACTCAAACTTTACGTTAATTCCTGATCAAACTTGTTACTTTTAAGGTATGCGTCAAAGAGGACAACTATCTTCTTAATGAATATAGACGTTTGTTGTCAACAGTTTACAATCATTTTGAAGTGTGTATTTTCCAACAGTTTTGCATTATAGTTGTATGAATATTGTGATTATGTGTATGAGTACTTAGGAGTACTGTTTGTATTGAATCTGACCAGGACATTTATTTTGAAACTTTGCAAGTTATTTTTAGAATTCATAACATTACTTCAAGTCCTGCATGTATGGAAAGCCAAATCGACAGAAATTGAAACATTTACATTACACATATTGTCAAAATTGCGTTCATAACTTTTAATATGTTCTGTTAGTTTTGTATATTATTATTTTTTGCATATTCATGTTTGTAAAATTGTGTTGAAATACACATGATCGTTCTCTTTTTCAGGGAATAAGGATTACAAAGAAGCTCATACCGAATGATTTAATGTTTCCAATAAACCAAGATGATTAATTTTTTTTCAAGGTAAGTTTTATAAAGTGATGAGAATCTGATTGGACCATGACAAGTGATCAAGGCATTTAAATTGTTATCTTTTCATATGTCTGTTCATTCATTTGACCACAGTATGCAATAACTGTTTTACACAAATCAGTAGCAGATCCAGCACCTCCGACAGGTGGGGAAATATGGCTTTGAGGGGCTCACTATTGGTAGTATCATTAATTTTCAATAAAATCAAATTCTTTTTTTTCAAATATGAGGTGGACTCTGGGCCCCTCTTGGATCCACCTCTCTTTTTGCTGAGCTTCAATAAAGTTTTAATTACAGAACACATGTGTGAAGTTCGATTTCATGAATATCCACTTCCTGTTTGAAGAGGACATACGTTTTAAAGGTGTACATATCTCTGCTCACCACAATTTCAGATTAAAAACTCAATTCATGGTTTTTCAAAGGGCAAATAAAATCTTGATACAAAACAGCATGTTTTAATCTATCAGACAATAGTATTTCCATGATTGCCACATACACCTGATGCAAAAAAAAATCAAGTAATATGTAATTGATAGTATGTATGATTTTTTTCCTTCAGTATTTAAATTCTAACTACTGCAGATATGCATATCGTAACTATACCATTAATCCTGTACATCTTTTTTTAGGAAACCAAAAAAAAGGGAATGGACGCTGCTGGAGATGCCCGAAGATGAATAAGTGAACTGACAAAACCTATCTTTGAAATTTCATTTAGTTTGTTGCTACATCTTTAAAATATAGAGAACTCTGCAAAGTTCTTATCTCATGTTAAACCTGTTGTATGTGTATGCGATTTTTGTATAAAAATATTCATAATTAAGATTGTTTTGAAAAAATATTATTGAAAAACATTATAGTAATATTTAAGTAAGTGGTTGTTGAAAACGTCATGATAGTATTTCTGCAACCACATATTTTTACGTTTTAAAAACATTTCTAAAATATGTTTTCAGCTTTTTTTTTAAGGAAATGTTATAACATCATAGTGAATGGTTATTGAAAACGTTATTATAACTTTTCTGCAACCATACATTTTTACGTTTTAAAAACATTTCTATAAAGTGTTTTCAGTCTTTTTAAGGAAACGTTTCTAAATTTTCACTTTTTGGACGTTTCCGTCGATCGGGAAATGGAAAAATAAAACGGAAATATTTTCCGCTTTACATAACAACAACCAGACACTAATAGTCGTCTCTGCAATTACAAGTATAGAACATGTAACTGAAAGAGACAATAAATCGATGGTATACAAAAAGACTATAAGTATCTTTATTTTGTTTTCTTTAAAATAAACGAAAGAATGTAAATAAACCAAAAATAAATTGAATAAATTCTTAGTTTAGACACAAGTGGAATGACTGAAACGCAACATAGAGTTGACAAAACTTTTAAAAAAAGTATAGAAAAACAGAATGCTAATGATACAATGAAAGTAGAAAAGGGAGTCATAAACATTTTTTTTATTTCGGGAAGCGCAAATGAGCATATGAAATGAAAATCTTCACCAATGAGCGTCTATCTAATGGGTGTTGATGAAAGCCAGATTTTCTGATATATAGAAAGCTTTTTCAGTCGAAATACTAAGTTGTGAAAGGCCCAAATTCCGCTATTGGTACATGTAACATGAAATTATACATGTATATCAAAATGCATATTTTAACTTATCTTAGGAGAAAGTTGCAATGTTCCCTCCCTAGACAGACAGTGTGTGCATATATGTTGCGGTTGCATTCCTCGCTGCGATGCACATGCATATGCAAATTTAATATACTGGTAGTACTGATAATCAAATTAATTAATATTTTCGATTTTCTAAGAAATGCTTAAGATGTTTTAATTGCTACCAATCAAATAATTATTAAATATTTCGCTATACTGTACACGTGTTTCAATAGGCAAGCAGGCAAGAAACGAAAAGTGTTGCCAAACGTCGAATTCCGACGTTACCGCATATGATGCAATAGCGTGCGTTACGACTATTATAATTTCACCTTTTTATAAATTGCCTATTTCAGTTCTATATCTGTTTTCCGACATGAATGTGTTTGACAAATCTAAGGAATCTTTTATACAAAACTAACACCGACGTGCACAATTTATGTAAAAAGAATATAAGCCCCTGTAAAAAGAGAATGATCTAAATAAATAGAAATAGCAATCACATAGAGTTCCTTGCTATCTGCCAAATACCGATCCATCAAAACATAGGGGCAACTCACGGACATCAAACTCCAAAAACATAGCGTAAATGCAAAAACAGGAAACAGACACGATCTACACAAACAAAGAAGACAACATAATTAATGTTATAAAAAATAAACCGAAGATAATGATAAAAAATAGTACACATTTGCAAAATAAACACTCACAAAATGACAGAGGGACATCGGGTAAACCTGAAGGTTAAGTCAAACGGTACATTTCACATAGCAAGTGAGTAAGATCAATTAAGCGTCTAAGTTTAGTTGTTTTTTAACTGGAAAGATGTGAAATTAAACTGAAAACAGTTTGTATGGTCTGTGAGGTAGAAACTTCATATCAGTTAATCAAATTTTGATTGCAACCATAACACTTCTGCAGTGATGATTACAGCTCTGTCTGAGAAGCTTAAAGACAGTATGCTCGTTCTACTAAGTAAATAAAGCCATTATTCAAGTCACATACGCGATAGTTGGAAAAATTTAATCGTATAGAATCATGGCATTGTACCGGTATTTCATTTATTTATTTCATTGCCCTTTCCAAAATTCATTGATATATGAACATACGTTTTTATTACGTTGTGTAGATGGAATTTTTTTCAGATATTGCATTATATAGTACATGTACACATCTTATTTTTCAGTATGTGTCGATAAACTAGACAACTGTGAATCATACGGAAACGCTTCCTGTTCCGGAGAATACCGTAAATGGGCGAAAGATAACTGTAGACGCTACTGTAAAATTTGTAAAGGTGACATAAGCACAGAATATTTTATATTTTGAAATAATTTGTTCTTTTTAGTTTTGTTGAAGGTCACGCGGCTGCTTTTAGTGCATGGAAGGTAACTCCACAATGTGATTTGCTTTGCCATTCCTTGACAAAGTCATATCGTTTGATCTTGTCTTATAGTGCATGCCATTCAGTTGCAAGTATCAAGTGAGAAATAAATACATTTGGCCATAGGTAAAGAATCCTTAAACTTTAAGCTAATGTGATTTTTTTATCATTATTCTAACAGTTATTCATGTTACCATATTTTATTGAAATAGACTGTTGGAACGGACGTTTGAAAGATTATCTTTGCATTTCTACCATTATATTTTGCACATAAAAAAAGTATGCCATTTTCTAAAAAAAATAAATGTCGAAATCAATACAAAAAAAAAACAAAAACAAAAAAAATCTGTGAGTTTTAAACGATTTCATCACGTATACAGCGTCAAGGAATAACTTATGTAGGAAGAAAAAATAGCATAAAATAGTTATTGAATGCTAGACTTTCGTTACCCTAAAATACTATAAAAAGACTATTCTATAGGAAAATTTAATAATTCATTTATACAGAGATGAAAACGTTGACCATTACATAGACTCTAACATTATTAAATAAAAATCATATAGTTAATTCAGTAAGCGCTCTTCTTTGACACACTTACTGGTTTTTATTTGAATTCGTGCATAGATATAGTTATTTACTTACTTATATTTACTTACGCTACCATAAATACAGCTAGTCCATAACCCCAAGCTGCCACCGGGTTAAGTTTGTAAAATCAGTAGTCAAAACAAAAAGATAAATTGATGATTTTATGAAAATCCATCGTCCATTTGTTTGTCACAAACAAAGTTATCTGTATCTCAATAACATCTCGATACAGGGAATATAACTTAGTTATGCAGCGTATTAGACGTATATGAGACCTTTGTTGAATATTTGTCTCTCAGGCAACGACGGTGCATAAAAAAGTCAGAATAGTGGCTACTAGCTCTGGCACACCTTGACAAGTGAGAAATTTTAACACAATACGCATAATGGGGAAGCTGGCATATTAATGAGAGGAAAATTTCACATTTTCAATCAAAATCGCATTGTTTGTCATAGATGACAGCTATTGTCGAAGGTCTAAAATTGACGCGGAGAAAACTTTGTCAGTAATCTCTTTAATGTTTCGTTCTGGTAGATTAATGGACGGTAACCATATTCGAAATTTATTATTGCTAATATAATGGAGAGAACATCGTAAAGCGATATGTGAAACTGAAATTCCTGGCTTTCTAACCTTGTTGTCTTTCCCAACACATTGAAGAAACTCCAATTCAATTGAACAAAGAAACAAATCGGTAAGAAAATGGGCACACAATGTTGATAATTTGTTGAAAAAGTGACAAATACATTGTCCAGGAGAAACTCGAACGTATTGATACACATCATATAAAATTTTAGGAGATCCAACCTCTCCACCACCTTGTCGAAATAAGATAGACAATTGTGACAGATACGACATATCTACATGTACAGACGACCAATACAAAGCATGGGCTAAAGACAACTGCTACAAACGATGTGGTTATTGTTCTGGTGGGGGTAAGCTTTAACTATTATCTTTTTGTGTATCATTTTTTTACTATAAGTAAAGGTTAAACAACGTACATGATGCTCAAATCAAATTATTTTTATTCAGAATATTCACATGTAATAACCGGATTTGGCGGGACGAGGCCATAATTGACAGGTTCGGATAAGGAACTGCAAATTGTAATGGTTCTGCTCTATACGAGTTAGTTAGCTGTACAGAAAGAAAAAAATAATGGATACTGTGTAATTTTGATACTGATTATACACCTCTAAAATATAACTTAAATTCCATGCTAGTGATGTGAAACGTACGGGGCGCCGAATGGGACTCTTGTGGTTTTGTACTCAAAATTCAATTTTGTACAGACAAAAGTGAATTTTGTTCAACAAAAATGAGTTCAGATTAACAAAATTTATAACATACTACAAATTTTCAATTTTGTGTCACAAAAGTCAATTTTGTTTGCAAATTAGTTTACAGAATCCTTTGGATATGCAGATGAAACCTTTCATCGCGATTTTGTAAGAAGGTTTCTCATTGGATATAGTAACCGCGTGTCTCGCAGACGCACGTTTCCGATTACTTAGAACAAGGTGATGAGCTACAGGGGCGGATCCAGGATTTTAGATTTGGGGGGGGGTGGGGCGCACAGTTAAATTTTTTTTAGGTCAATTTTTTTAAATATTCTTCTGGAGTGAGTGCAATGTAGATATCTTTAGGGGTAAAATTAGCGAGACATTAAAGTTACAACCTAAAGCCGCCTAAATCTACTCCTGACAACCCATGCTTTGCAAATTTTAGGTGGGGGAACGCCCGCCACGCCCCAGCCTTAATCCGCCCCTGAGCTATTCTGCAAAAGTAAGTAATATATAATAAAGTATTACTTTTGCAAAATAGCGCATCAACCATATGATATTCCCTTGCTTGAAGTAATCGGAAACCTGCGAGACCCACGGTTACTATATCCAATGAGAGGCCTTCTTACAAAAATCGTAATGAGAGATAATTCATTTGCATATCCAAAGGATTCTGTGAACTAATTTGCATACAAAATTGACTTTTGTGACACAAAATAGACTTTTGTCTCACGAAATTGATTTTTGTGACACAAATCAATTTTGTCTCACAAAATTGAATTTTGTGACACAGAATTGACTTTTGTGACAACTTCGTGATTACAAAATAAAGTGATCATAAAACAAGTCTATGTAACATAGTTTTGTACGACAAAAATGATTTTGTTATGGCAGCATTCAATTTTGTGTACACAAATTTGATATGATTACAAAAAGATTCGGCGCCTCGTAAAACGATGACCAGGACAAAAACAATCGATATCCAAATATTAATTGTAAATGGTATATATTTTAAACAGAAAAGTTTACATTAGTTCGGACGAAATACAATAGCACATTACACGTCCCTAATATATTTAAAAATGATTCCTGGCTGACTTGTAGTCTATATACAAGAATTAGTATACCGTTGTTTAATCAAAGAAAACACAAAACTGAACTGTATAAGACACGAGCTAGATTTCATTACAACCAGTGAAGATTGAAAATACGAAAGTTAAATGTGCCGATGTTTTAAATATAAAAAAAAAACAGGCATCACAAAGAATAAACATTTTTAATCAATACAACTCAATATAAAACATACACAAACATGAGCAAATAAGAAGTTCAGAACGACAGTCTTACTTAATAATTTTAGTAACACCAAACAATTTAAAACATAGTTCTGTTATTTTATTAAACAGTATACATGTTAACCCATATCCTGATAATATACGTCACAAGCTCCGAACAGCGTCTTACGTTCGAAATTCACTCTAGATGCTGCAGACAGCCCTCTCAGAAAATGCAAGAATTTTGCAAAGTCAGAAAAAGGTGAATGAATTTTTGCGATGTTATCCGATTGTCAAACGTCGTATGATTTGAATAACCACCGAGAATTTCGAAAGGCCTATCTGCAGCGGTCAGTAAGAAAGGAAACGAACTTCTTCTGCTGCGTGGAGCTTGGTTTTTGACAGTGTATTTTTTTTTCAGCTATTCCAACTGCTACACCGGCACCACCATTCCCAGGAAGATAAAGATGAATAAACTGTCTTATAGAAATAGTGATCCTATGGTACTCAGAACGTTTATTTTGTACTATTTATAGACTAAAAGTATTTTAGATTGAAGTCAGTAAATAACAATATGTTTACAACCATATTTTTAAGTCACAAAAATCTAGAACAATTTTCAGAAATTAATATAAATCCTATGGATGAAGTAAGAAATACGTAATAAAATAAAGTGCACCTGAACGATGTGGATTTATACTGTGTGTGAGTTGTACAACTTTATACTAATCTTTAAAAGAATTCGGTTTTTGTATCAGTATTATTTGTTTCATGTACTTTCATCCATACAAGTAAGAAGAGAATAGATAATTTAACATTGTAAAATTAACTTTATTATACCTTTAATAGTAAGAAACTATGAGGAAAATTTTCCAGTATCTTAGCTTATTTTTAGTATAAAATATCCAAAGGCATATCACTCATGAAATGCGGATATAAAACTATACAAAACTTTGTGTATTCACAAAACAAAAATATGTGCTAACAATCTGAAGTTTGTTTTAAAAAATAATATCCACACAACAATTAACATTCCGAACGGCGTTGCTTGATATGACCGATGTCGAGTCCTGATTACATGTAACAAGATTACGTATTACACAATATACAACTTCAACCTCCAACAATTTCTACATTTTTTGTCAAATTTCATGTTTGTCACATAACAGGTTTTACAGTGAAATTATGATTTAAGAAATTTCAGATTCCAACCGTTCAATAATCCACAGAAAGCTATAAATGAACACAAAATGTTAAAGCTAAGAATCAGAAACTTACTTTGTTCAATGCACGAACACTGTTTAATCCTTTATTAGAATGGGGGTGTCCTATTTATTAGAAAATGCTTTATTCTCATAATTTACGGAAGACTTATTTCTTGTTTATATAAAGGTATGTTTTATATAAAAATCTTAAACAAAAACCTCATTTCAACTTGTCATGAAAATAAGTTAACACTTAGTGTTGTAAAAGATCCTTTTTTTTTAATCTATTGGTCTATTAATCTTAAAACCGGAAATTTAGACTAACCCTTTATTGAAAACATTTTTTTGAATTTCCGCCCAGGCCCACGCACTAAAACTTAAGTTACAGCACGAAGAATAAGTATCTACAGTCGATGACTATGAAAAATAAAAAATAAAAATATTGTTAGCTTACTACTAGTCTATTTCTCACACTGACAATTAAAACATGTAACTGAAACATCTGAGTAAAATGAAGCTGCAATACCTTAAAAATATTAAATTCTGCTAAGTTTTTTACAAGCTTCGAAGTTATACAATAAATTATAATAACTGTATTAGTCACATGGTTAGACCATCTGGTATTAACAACATCATTATAATCCACAACACATTACCACTCATAACACTAGTTTCAGAACCATTCCCTGAAATAGACAAATAACGAGTTCTCAAACCTAATTGAAAAATTCAATTTTTTTTTATCTTTTTAAAATCTTATAACTTTGTATTTAAATTGTTGAATATTCTCTTCATTTTAAAACGGTTTTTAAGACGTTATCAGAATTTCAGTCCTTTTATTATTCGATTCGTCCTTCAAAGTTACTTACTCCAATAGATAATCTATTGAATTTATATCAGCCACCGCTTTTTGTTATAAAAGCTATCATAAAAAATGATGTAATATTTGAATTATCATCAATGAATTAATCACCATGGGACTGTTAATTTGTATATCAAAGTAAAATAAGATATATATATATATATATATATATATATATATATATATATATATATATATATATATATATATATATGTAAAACACATTTTTTTTCGATGCACTCGGTATTGAGTTCACTTTGACATCACATAACATCCAATATGCTTAACCATGGCAACCTTACAGATGCAGCTTGCAACCTCGCATTTCATTGGACAACTGTGGTAGCAACCGTGAAATTTAAAGCTCCATTGGGGGGCATTGGTTTCTGGAATATTTGGAAATTTTGAATAATTGGAAATAGTTAACTTGTTGAACCTTTAAAATAATTGTAATATGAAACATAGTACAGTGATCACACAGTTCACAAAATAAAATCTTAATCAGATTTGGTATTTAAAAAAGCGAGAATATGCGTCGGCTATCTTATCAAGGATAATACTTGTTACTTTATGCCTCACACCATACTTCTACATACCACAATCCAATTCGTCAAATCCATTTGGACAATCATGGACAGCATTGCAAATATAAGTACTGTAGATGCAGACAGATGTTCCTGGACAGGTCAAAGGGCAGCCAGAGTTTGCTGAAAAATATTATTTTTACATTACTCTTAAGTATAACAGATAATGCTATAATATGATACTGTCATCAAAGAGTTCCATTTGAATTTCTCCTGTTTTGAATGACATTAATTCATTTTTGTTTCAATCGTGATATATACGGTATCCTTCTTTAACCGAATGCTGATCAGAATTAAACCTCGATTCGATGTAGTCAATAAATGAACTGATCTTATTCCAAATTTTGCAAATAGATTTTTCAAGGGAAAAACGCAAGTATGTAGAATACTGGCTTATTACTTTGAACTATTTATGACAGTGGATCAAATTCTATGCGTACGTCTACAAGAAGATAAGATGTACAAACAGTTACCCTATATGTTTCTTGGAAAATGTACAGCACTATTTATTTTCATTATCAAAAAGAAAACGAACGGGTACGATGAAACGTAACACGTGTGCCAGCGTATAACCTTAATACAAAATAGTAAATACTTTCAGAGATCACCAAAAGATCTTGAATAAGTAATTAGAAGTCCCCGACACGAAAGTAATAAAATCCATGGTTACTGAACGATGACAATTCTTCAAAATCAAACAAAAATGTAATAAATCGACACATAGACATAACTATGGACAGGTGCATGAAATCTGCGGTGGGGTTCAATGCCTTAACCTCCCCTTTTATGTAAGGCCAAAACGAACCGAAATAACAGTAAACCCACCATAAAGATCATTAAATAGTTCTGTCGGTTCTCTACAAGGTAGACATCAAAATGAACCTTACAGACAAATGAGATATTCACTTAAAGAAAGCTAGCTCAGAACACATTATACCATCAAAACTATCCTTAATTGACTGATGTCTGGTAGAGCTAAATAATGTTTGCTAGCAAGTATTTGGAACATTTTTAAAAATATAAGACGAACTGTAACCATCATGAGGGTACATACATGTCAGGTCCAAGATACTTCAATAGTAAGGGTGGGTAGTTTTTATTCGGCAATTATTGATTTGAGTACTCACTGCAGTTAAATTCATCTTCTCTATTTGGACATTCCACTACTCCATTGCATAAACTAGTTACATTAATACAGATATTACTATCCGGACAAGTCATACTACAGTCGCCGTCTGAAATACAAGATTAAACGTCACTATTATATATATTTTTTTAAATCATTAGATGGGTGATTACTTTTGGGTTTTTTATTATATTTTATAGTTTTGTTTTTGTTTTTATATTTTTTTCTAAAAAAAATCTCTGATGATATCAAATGACAGCGAAAAAAAACTTTAAAAAACAAGCATTAAAATTACTTTGTTATCAAAAAGTATTACCTGAAAGAAAAACTTATTATTGCATGCATTTTTCTATAATTAAAACAAATTTATCAAACCGTAAAAAAACTTTTTATCAAGACAAAAGCTATAATTAATGGAGCAACAAAACATACCTCCTCCTGCCGACCCTCCTCCTCCAATCATACCGTCGTCGCCATAATCGCCACCCATTCCGCCACCTTCCCCTCCGCCTCCTTGGTTACCGTCGCCATTATAATCGCCACCTTTACCACCACCTTCCCCTCCGCCTCCGGTTCCATAGTCAGCATTGAACATTCCCCCGTCATTAACATCTCCGCCACCGAAACTTTCATATTCTACCTGACTTTCCATGTCAGCAGATGCACATATGATTTCCAGCAACACGACAGTAATACACATACTAGAGCGTATGCTCGTCTACAACACATTTGTTATATTTGTTCCAATAATAAAATCGTACAAAAACAATAATATTGTTATGGTCTAATACTTGTATCTGAAAAGTGTTTTTTTCTAGCTAATTACTATAAAATTTTAAAAGTTTTGATAAAAAAGGGGAATTACATTGATTCATGTGTAAAACAAAAGACAACATAAGATGTGAAAACAAAAACATTATTCCAACTCTTCCAAAAATAGAGTGTTAACACGTCAACTTAAGGACTACAACTCCAAGATTAACACATGCTAATAATAATTAATAGAACGAGATAACTTACCATCATTATGTTTCTCTCGTCATGTGTTTAACAATATTCCGATATTTTGTCTTATATAATTATATTTTGCTGCTAGCATTTTCATTGAAGCTTTAAATTTCAAAGTTCCTGTACATTTTAGTAAAGCAGTAAAATCAAACGAACGACGTTTGTTTTAAACAAATAGTGTCATATTCGAGAGAATTGTAGTTACTAGGATTGTCTATTTCGCAATATCGTATAAAATACATTTGTGTTATTGCATCGCCACAGACTCATCCATTTAAATACATTTTAGTTTTCTGGTGAAAATATTAATGAAAATAAATTACTAAACTCCGCGAGGCAAATGTCGAACAAATACTTGAAATTTGATATGGTATTGCTAAAGGAATTATGCCAATAAATGGCACATTGGGATATATAACGACCTTGGCTACCCTTAGATATCTTATATGGTCGATCCTTACAGGTTGACTGTTAGTGGCTTTTTGGTCGTTAGTCTAGTCTGACCTTTTGGCATATGACTATTTTGTCTTATTCATTCTTAGTGAAAGGAAACACTGTAATTTTCTGAATTTACATCAATATTTAGAACATAAATACAGCTGTATGTACAAAATTATTCGTGGGGACTTCAGTTAAGATTACACAAGGAATCTACGTAATAAGTATATCAGATTTATCACTTATGGGGAATGAACAGTTTTACATTGAATGAAGTCTAAAAAGAAAACCTAAATGCCAAAGTAGATATTTTGTTTGAAATTCAAACCGTTTTTTAAAACATAATTAGAAAACTGATGTCGCATGTTACCCATGCAAAAGTATAAAAATAAATTATTACTGTACGTCTTTCAATGTGGTTCTTTTTTTATCAAACTCGTAAAAAAAAACAAAATTGAGTTGTCTCCCCTTTAGTATGGCCCGAACAAAATACTCTGTGTCGAAAGATTTTGCTAAAAAAATAAATTGAAACGTTATGTAAGAAACGTCGAGTGGCTTTGTATCTTGTTGTTTGTGCTTTTAAGGTCGTAATACATTCAAGCGAAATGGTCAGTTTTCATAATTACATTGTATAATAACAGCATATTCAGCAATCAATAATGTCAGGTTTGTAATATCATATGTATAATGGCACAAGAATATTATTATAATCCACATAAGTGTGGACACAGACTGGTATTGCCCGAGCAGCAAGTATGGACGCGGACTGCTATTGCCCGAGCAGCAAGTATGAACGCGGACTGCTATTGCCAAAAGAGCAAATTTGAACATACATACGTTTTGTCTTGATCAAGAGTAACCAATAAAACCAAGGTTCTAGCGGAAATCAAAGGAAATCAAAGGAATATAATCCAGGGACAAAGACCAGACAAACAGACAAACACAACAATGAACATAAATTAACTAAAATAATACATACAAAGTAACAAAAGTAAATGAGAAACTCGGACTCCACTTAAAACTGGGAGCATGGCCCAGGTGCACCGGTAGGGAGAATGTGTTTGCATCGTCCAGAAAACTCCTCCATTTACTGAAATCAATAATTGAATTATGCACATGTATGACTTGCCACAACCATAAGACATATCATATACATATTCTTTCTTAAAGGTGTACTTGAATGGATGTGTTGAACTTGCTATGTTATGTTAATAATTTTAAAATGGTAGGGGCCATAAACTAAAGAAATAAATAGGAGCAATCATTAATTAGTTGTTAGTAAAAGCATATTAAAATTTCATAACAATTGATAAACCATAACCATAAAGTCATCGCATGAAAATCAAGTGAATATGGACGACGACGACACTGACACCGCCGACGATGACGTCGCTGTCAGCACCATTTTTCAAACTTAGGACCAAATTATAAGTGTATGATTTACTAAGAATTTACATCTTAATGTCTGTTTTTACATTAGTCCTAGTTAAGCAGTTCTCAAGCAAAGGAAAATTAAACTGCTGCTAAAATCAAAGTACTCAATCAATTTATATTTATCGCATGAATTTTTACGCCTCAAATAACCGTCAAATTGCAAAAATATGGGATAAAAGCAGGGATAAAAGGAAAATACAAATACAGGGATCGAATTCAAACGTATCAAAACACAGGCTTTTTGTTGTAAATGGTTAATATTGAACTCTGATTTTTTTTTAATTCACCATTCTGATTACGAAGGACATTTAATAAATACAACAAAATTCGCGATGCATCGTAGCATGCAGTGCACCAGTTAGCGAAATATTGAGGTTCGATGATGGTTTACATGGAACACCTAGATGAATTCATACAAAACATCCACACAGCATAATTGAACTACAAACTACTAGTTGGTCTTTCCCAGTTCCTAAATTTCAAATTTGAAGATCTTCAGATCGAAACTTTAACTGTCTGTCAAATCATTCAAACTTATGCCACAATCATTGAAATAAACCATGCCCTACGTGTCCCTCTCATCTAGCTACATCTCTCAGTTGATAAGCTATATAGCTCAAGTCGTACAAGTTATCACATAGAAACCTGTGTGTCGTGTAAAAGCGCTTATTTTCTTGGCACCTAGTTGTAGAGACATGCACGTACATTAACATAAACACCAAAGTCTTAGAATAAAATTTCAACGATTATGTCTGGTGCAGGAAACACTCGCCATGCACTTCTAAGGCCCTGAAGCACCTACAGCTCTATCATTATAACACATGGCCAAATAGCCAAATAGAATTATTATTACAAAAGGCAATACCACGAGACCACAGACTAATACCATTCCTGAGAAATGTACTATCGAAATTCCTATGCCATGGTCTATAAGCAAAGTTTCATTTCTTTTGTCATTTCCGGGCTTCCGATGTCACCAGGTGGTAACCGTAATAAAAATACACGATACAGTGGGTAATAGATCAGGGTGGTTTCGGGTGTTATGCTACATTTTTGTTAAAAGTTTAGCAAAAAAAAATGAAAAAAATATTAGCCTGGAACAGGAAGTGTAGTCCTTGGCTGTCGTCTGAAACCTCTTTCTTTATATAAGTTTCTTGATCGGAACCACTGTCCCCTTACTGTAAATACTAGTATATTGATCCACCAGGCCTTGCGTTGAAATTTCTGAAGACAACCTTCCAATTGGCACTCAGCATTGCTCTTTTTCATTTCTATGAGCGATGACTATTTATAATCTCGCAATGTCTTCATTTATAGCTAAACATCAAATGGTTTACACGTCTAAGAATATTGTATTTGTAGGAGATATATTGAATATAATACACATGTACATGTATAATGAACGATTGGTTTATTCCGGTAAATGCATAGAAATAAACAGGTATAGGCAAACTTAAAGATCAATTATTTTTTAATTGGATCGTTGTTAATACATACCAAATTAATCATCATATCTGGTTCACAGTAAAAGTTGTTTATTTGGTTTGTTTATTGGCGTAAATAGCATAGCTGTATACAGCGTGCATATTACAAATCGAATCACTAGGTCACCGATCGACATTAAATCACGTGATAATGCATTAATTTTCATGAATTTAGAATGAACGTGGTCACATGACAAATAATTTCCCCGAAAACACAATGAACTACATTCACGGGTTTGACTACGCCAGAGGGCTGTGTAAACGCTTTGATGCTTTACACCGTTCGTGAGAGACCCCAAACGATAGCCAAGGATGTTAAGATACACCTCAGTCCGTCATGTATTACACATATGAGTGCAAACCGGGTCTATCAGTATTGAGTATATATTAGCACGAAAAACGAAAATTAAACCAAGCATACGGACAGTCAGCTGATTGTCAGCGTCACTCATATCGTGCAAATGATTGGCTAACCCTCTGTTACGAAAGATTTTTGGAGAATTTAGTGGTTTATATCCACTAAGGCAGTCGAATTATCTCCTAGAAGCAACGATGTTCTAGCTTTATAATGAACTAAATGAGGGATGTAACGGATATACAGAAAGTGCTATCATTTTCAACTTTGTTGTTGTAGTGTTATTTAATAAAAGTTTAAAGTTGGGTGTTGGCCTTTCTTGTCTTACTATAAAACTATACATGTACTTCAATATGAATTGGGCTTCGGCATGGTGGAAGTCTTTGAAAACAATACTTCGCGGAGTTTGTAACTTGATTCATTTCTATAAAAAAATATATTTGAAAAGTCGGAATTAAACTGAGGTAAACATACGCCATTTTGACTTGACTTTAACTTTAGCTTTTACTTTTGCTTTGCTTGACTTACATGCACTTTGCTCGAATGAATACGCTACTTTTCAAAGTTCTGATAATACAGTATTCATATTGTGTACCTTCAATTTTGACCTGTTACGGTTACAGCTGATTTTGGTTCAGTAAATTATATTTGACAGTCTTCGACTAGTCTGGACCCGATTTGGATTACGATATGCCAGCAAAATACACCAACTGACCGATCGGAACTTGTCTGACAATATCCAAAGAGTTCATACTTGTCTGACAGGCAGATAAAGCGCTTAATTGTAACATAAAGCTGTAAAAATAACTTTTCCGTTGACTTTAAAAAGATTGTGAAAAATAGTTAATTTTTAACTTTATCGCCTTTTGTACTTTTTATAAATAATCGATAATGTACTTTATCAATCAAATCGTCTAGACGATCAGTAGTGAATTGGCAAAATAATTCCTATAAAAAGTACTTAACAAAATATAATAGTTACAATAGTACTAAAACTACCATGATTCTGGAATGCCAACTATTATTCCTTACTACAAAATAAATGTAACTTAAACTTTCTAGAGTTAAAAGCATGATATCGCAAAATATTCTTAACCGGAAGTCGCAGAGAATGGAATGAACAACGTGAAAGTTACAAGTTTCAAGGATAAAAAAAATCAATAACCCGTTATAAATCGGTATGAATAAGTCCCAAGTCGAGATATAGGTAACTGAATATATCAAAAATGTAATGTTATCCATAAAAATTTCTGAGAAATGGTTCTGCCTATAAACTTTCGAGTTCATATTTTAACGCGTCAAAACTATCTGACATAAACAATTTAAAGAACCCCCAATGCACCTTATTTATTCAAATATAACCATAGACTATCATAGTAACCTGCATACTACAGTTACATTTGTATACATGTAATGTCTGGAGACTTAAAAAATCAATTATAAGCCAATAAATTTTACGTTGTCTTCTTTTCTTGAAGCAATGTAAATAAGGCAAGGCGGGACTCAGTCATCATAACAAGAAAGTTTATACAGAGGTAGGTCACATCAAAGACGACTAAATATGGACAGGCATAAAGACCGTGTGGTGACCTGTAGAAATTTAATTGTTCATTGCTTAAAATTCGGTGGATGGCTATCTCATTAGCAATCAAATCACATCTATTTTTATATTATGAAAACACAAATTACAACAAAGCCACCAATGAAACAAAAACCAAACAAAAAATTCTGAGTAAAATTCACATGTAATATAATATACGGTTATTTTGTTAACAATCTAAAGTGAAAGTTAGTTCGACACTACATGTATTTTATTGAAAGTTGCGGAAGAGGACACATAAGAAAAATTGCCGAAACTTAACCATATTTAGTCGTGAAGGCAGTTTTTTTTTAATTACTACTACAGTCCTTTTAGGGAATAATGATGACAAGAAAATTAGTTTGCAGAGACTTTAAAAACATGTTAATTGTATATTTATAAGCAGACAGCAGTATGGCAGATCATTCGTCGCAACTTATGCCGGGTCCGTACCCTCCTCGTTTTGAGGCAGACTCACCAGAGGTTTGCCAACTACCCAGCATATGTGTAACAGCCATTACTAAATTTATAATAAAGCTCATTTGATTTTTGAACAAACCGGGAGTAACATGTTGAAATAGGATAAGATAAAGTTAAATAAAATCATTTGTATAGAGTATCCGAAAAACGCTTAAAAAGGGAACAAGACTTTTATTTATTTATTGTTTAAATCGTAATATCGCTTTAACAGTTTAAAGATAGTCGGGTTCTTTCCTCGCCACAGCCTCAAATATAGAGAGTATATCCAAATTGCGATTGTAAAACATATTCGAAAACATTATAAAGAGATTTCCATTGAAACAGGTAAGCTGTTAGTAGACCTCAGTCGTAAGGAAGCTTTTGGGGATCTGGCGAAAGACTATAAAGTATGTGTTAGATGATTGAGTTGACGGTCTAGCCTACTTCGATAAAAAAAAATTTCCCACGATATCCATCCGGGAGGTACGCTGACAGAAGACTTTTTTGGAGTGGTTGCTTGAGGATTTTTACGGATCTCGCAGTCATCCATTTCAGTTTTAATAAAATATAGCATTTTTTAAACCATAAACAAACGTCTAATTATTGTTAAAAACAGCGTTTCTTTCATGTGCCTGACATCTGACGGAGGCATTGTGATATAATACTGCACGCGTCCATCCATTTTTGCCATTATATCTAACGATAACTGGAAACGCTTGAGTGGGTTATGTCGTTAGTTTAAGTCTAATAGTGTTTGCATACGTCACATAATCCAGCAGATCTTCGCCGTGTTCACCGCCACATAATCCAGCAGATCTTCGCCGTCTTCACCGTCACAAAATCCAGCAGATCTTCGCCGTGTTCACCGCCACATAATCCAGCAGATCTTCGCCGTGTTCACCGCCACAGTTTTTATAGTTCTAGCTTCATACGAGATAAAAATGTACTTCTTACATATCATACACTTGTGTTCTACGTGTGTTTCTTGCTTGTATGAGAACGGTAAGTTTACATGAAATGATCAGTTAGCTCAGTTAGCTTTGAACATTACCCGGTTTCCGGTTCAGACTGTATAGGTCATGTACATTAGCACGATTCGATATTTATGAATATTCATTGCCAGCTGCTAAATCTGGTTCATAAACTGGTTCCTTGTCAATATTATAAGCGACCCAAAGATCGCTATAACGTACTTTTTTTAAAATATACACATGTCTATGTATGTTTTGCTTGTATTAGAAAGGGAATTTATATTATAAGATAAAGCGATCGGTTAGCATTTAATTTATGTAATATTACCCAGTTTCCGATTCAAACACAGGCGTTCGTTACAATTGATTATGTAAAGGTCATATATATGTTACCAGGACACCGATATCTATATATAGCCATTCGGATCATAACGGTTACGAAAGAGTACGCAATAATATATAGGGAACCGAGATTTTAGTGGAAGTCACCTGACTTTAGAGCATATCGCATTTGTACTTTTTCGGATGTTTAAAGTATGTCAAAATCAGTGACAGTGAATATTTGACGATTAGCGACATTGAAGACTTCAGTCCTTGATTTAATTTCGTTACCCAACAGCAGTCTGAGATAGGAAGCCTCATACACGAAAATGGCAATACTTAAAAAATGTATTTATGAATAATTAACCCCGTAATACAGACTTATTTAATTATTTCCAATGATAAATTTTAATAAACACTCTAAAACAATTATTCATCGCTTTTAACAGTTAAGATACCGAGCAATGTATCAAAGAAATATGTGATATTGTCTCACTGGTACTGAAGTGTTGATCGATGTAAAACATTATATGTATTTACACTGTCTTTAGAACAATCTAAATAAGTTAGCCATGACTTAATATCCCTGCTGCTCACCCATGTTTTATATAAAAAAAACATTAATATAAGATAAGTCTTTTGGCTAATAATCAAGCTTATGTTCAAATGTTATTTTAAAATTAAATATTGATTTAGTCCAGCTTTAACCGAAACTTTATAACACGAAATCGTGGTCGTAGACAAATGTCGTGTGAACTCTTGTGTAACGTAATGTACGTCTACATTCCTCATTTTGTCACTTTTTAAGACAAGGGAGTCATTTATTACCGATGACATAGATATACAAGAATATCCCACAATGCAGTTTAGCCTGAGGCTTATTCGATCTGGATTAATTGTTCTTGTAGAGGCTTTATCGAGGACAGGTACGTGTTCATTTTATATGTATTTCCAAGATTTAATCAAAATCTTCAATTACTACTAATTGATAAAACTTATTATCATTTGTATTATATATATATATATAGTTTATGTCAGGCTAATGTATTCATAAATTCTGTTCTGAAACTATCACAGCAAATAACATAGTTACCATTATTTTGTCCCGATCAGTACAAAGCAATATATATTTTGTTGTCCATATTATTTCCTGTACTGCATTATTGATACATATTTTGAAAGAAAATAAAGGTTAATAGTTGACATTCCACATTGATTCATATTAAGTTTGCAACAAACGTTCTTTGATGTTCTCCTGTCTTTGTACATTTTATGTACACCAGGTAATAAAATTGTCATTTGTCAATCATCAGCATTCATATGTGATTAACCTATTATACACATTATAAAGAATAATGCACCTGTATATAGCTGATTACATTAACAAAATATTTTTTCCTCCTGAAAATTGTAATGAATACAACTTCAGTTTAATCGTTGTTAATGAAAAGAATTTATGCTTTTTTTCGTGTGACATACCTTATTGGATATGCATGTAAAATCTATACGTTAAATTTATCAAAAAATAGGGCCTATATTTTGCACGCTCGAAATCGTTTACATAGAGAACAGTATTAGATGCTTGTATTAGATTTATTTTTGCTTCTTACGATATGTTTACTTATTGTTTAACAATACTTGAGAAAATAATTATTTGTACAGATGCTTTCAGTTACTTATTTTTAAATATTTGTCTTCGCTTGATAGTTTGTTTTCATTATTCTAGCTGTGATAAAATGACGTGGAAGGGGCCTGTATTCTGTACATTATGTTTTGCTGTAGTGATTTCCTTCGCACTGTCTCGTAAGTTCGGTATTTTTTTATGTTTAAAAATACGTTCTTGGTTTGTCATGTCAACGATGAAAAGTTATCTTATATTGATGTTCCTTGCCGAAGAGATATAACTAAAGATAATGAAATATTACAAGCGGATCCAAATGAGATCGTGTCACCCAGTCCGCCCTTAAGAAGTGTCATATTATTTTATATCAAATCATTGGAAATACATAGAAATCAATGGTTAAATAAATAATTGAAAAAATCGCATTGAATTACCAACATTATAAGTTAATATAATACATATTTTTCACATTTTTTTAGTATAAATTTCTAAACTCGAGTGGTACCCCTCCCACTTTGTGATATGTCTGGATTCACCGCTGGATACTATTACATCATCATCAAGTTATATCGTAAATAACTTTTGTACTGTCGACAATTATCTATTTCCAATTTCTCAGACGATGCCTTTTGAAAAAAAGTGAAATCTAGTTGAATTATAATTATCATATATACATTTTAATATAATGTTAAGGTTATGCACACTGAAACATTGATAAATAGGTGAACAAATTGAAGATCCAAGAATTAAACGCAAGCCATATTACAATAACAATGATTTAAAGCGTGCATCCGTAATTATGTAAAATACCAACCTGAGTCTTTACAAGCTTACTTTTATCACACAATAGAAAAGAATAAGGATGAAATAAAGAAAACTTTAGGCAGTTTTTTTATGTCATTAACCAGGGATATTTTGCTGTATACTGTAATTAATAATTTTTGCTTGTAATTAGGATGCTTTATTGTATGCCTACACGTGTTGTACGTGAAGGAAATGCACCACAAATGACTTCAGTATTAAATATAAATATATGAAATATCGGCAAAAAATATACCGAAACGTTAGAAAAGAAGGCACATCAGAGCTATAAAAATACATGGCTGAAACGTGAAAACAGGAAACAGAGACGACCTAAAATGTAGCTAACATGATAAAATACAATGACTTATAAAAACTGAGCAGAAGAAAAGTAGTAATAGAAAGCATGACATTGGAAATTCTTAACATTGTAAGGTTTCTCCTTTATTGAAATTTAAAACAACGTACGTTAGATATATAAATCATGTGTTTTTTAATTGTTTGTCATATGATCAAAATTGATCGGTGCCTTTGGCAGTGCAATAAATTTCAAAGTTAATGACGATTTTGAGCGAAATTTACCGCTTTGTTTCATGTTACATATTGTGGTTCTCAGTGTTTTTTTTTTTACTGTGGTTTATTTTACGGTGTTATAAACAAGGTATATTTTCCAAATAATACCTACGGAAAGATGTAGGAAATTATTCAGCTAATGAGGCTTAGTAATGACTCACGTACGACCAAACTTATAAAAGTTATAAAATAACATGTCATTTTTTATTATCAAGACAATACCGTGTAGAGAAAATCACATGTTAAATTATGATGTAATATCTTTCATCAATCACACATTTTGTTAGAACGTGTATCACATATTAACTATGTCATTGTGGGTACGTACAGAGGTTTATATTGTTCAAACCTGGGATAAGTAAGATCATAGATTATCATACGATATGACTTCTGAAATTATTAAAATTTCTGTCAAGGTTTATAATTGTAGTGAATATCTATTGCAGAGTATAGAACAAAAACATGAATTAGCGTTGATTGTTCATTAAAAAAATTTGTTGAGACACAAGAAATATATAATGCACATGTGTAATGTTTTCACTCACTTGGACCAATGCGGTGAATGTAGTGGCCCGAAACAAGCTAGTCTATAGTTTAGTATTTTTTGTGCATCTCTATCAACCTTGTACAAACAAAGAAACATGTCTGACTGTACTACGTACACGTGCTGAAAAAAAAATGAAAAGTGGATCTTCGTACCTACAATGATGTGTTGCTTGTTTTTAAAGTTAAGATATACCATATCTAGAGATTTTTGTCCAGAACTCAAATAAAAGACAATTGTAGTGATGTAGTTAACTAGTTTAATTATAGTAAGTAGTAGAACTAACTCCGGGAATAAAGTAACTCCTTGGGTTGTTAACTACATAATTGACAATGAGTTTAAACTTTCTATCAAACTCAATCATCTTTTTTCCCTGATGTTAATTCAATCACTCGCTTTAAATTAAAAAGGCTTTAATTAATCTACTATTATACTTCAACGTTCATACTTCTCATTTGTAGAAGATTGTGTTCAGTATTTTGAAGAAGCGGACAGTATGTTTAAGAAACCAGAGGTCATGCCAAAACAGTTTGAAAACTCGCTGATAGTTAACTTGACTCTGATCGAACGTAGATCTTACTACCGATGCGAACCAGCAGACGAAAAGTATGGTATCGGTCTTGACGGAAAGGAATGGTGGGTATTCCACGGGTGTGGGGGAATATTTGAAATAACAGAGTGCTCACCAGATGGCGCAGCTCTTGTGATGAAACCAGAACCTGATGTAACAATGACACAAGAAGAAGCCGACAAGAAGGCAAAAACTAAAATTAGTAAAGACGGCTCTGTAAGTTTCCCTACCCCGATTAGACATTTCTTGCTTATAATACCAACATAATCCATTTTCTCGTCATTTCTTTTCAACTCATGTGTCTAAAATGTTACTTTAAAATGGTAGTTTCCCTTCCCCGATTTTTTAACTATAAAAGGTGGCAAACATATTGGAAATTTGAATAGTCCATGTTTTGCACTGGGCGATACCAATCCTAAAAGGTAATAAATATAAGTAACAGTTTACATTTGATAAAGAATGTAGAAAACATGGGCATAATGTTTAGAACATTATTTACGATGTAAAAAAAGTTACATGCACTTGGCATTCATCTTCATTTATCATGAAAACACTTTTTGTCCTCTACATATAGAATTTAGGTATTTTAAAGTTTGTAGTGACAATTTTAAATTAACATTTATTATAACATTAGAAATGTATTGTAAAAAGCAAAGAGAAAAAAAAATGTTAAAAAATAGATCAATCAGAAAGCTTCAATTGGCATTACTAAAGTAGGGCTCCTTAAACTATCGTTTGAATGTTATCAAAGTATACTTTTAAAAATTTTATGCGACTGTTGAAGAAATGTAAAAAAAAATATCCCCGTACAAAATAATAATTTGATCTTTCACAAATTTTGTTTTTCTTGTTCATTGTTATGTTCATTTAACACTGATACACTTCCACGTCTTACCTATACCATTCATTTTTCAGAATTGATTTTATCTTAAACATATATTTTCATTGCAACAGTTGCAATCGTCGTAAACATAAAGAGTCTTGTGAAGGATATAAGGATTTTTCCTAATACCATAAGCTACCAATGTAAGACCACATCAGTGTGAACTAATATTTCTTTCTTTTTTTTTAGAATACACAACCAGAGTTAAAAGGATTTTAAATCTCAGAGGTCGTATTGTGCCACATGTGTCTCTGTCTTCAATTGGTAAATTGTAATAAAAACTTTACAATCTTCGTTGCATAATATATATATATATAATAACGTCTTAGAATGTGACGACTCTATTCGCTACACTGCTCCATCGGATCAAATTGATACAGGGAAGATATGTAAACGTATAGAAAGGTCTGAAAAATTCTCAACGATGTTAGAACTGTGAAATTTGCGTTGCAAATTTTTGGTCGTTCCCTCCGCGGAACTCGAACTCGTACCACTGTGAAGTCTATGGCAACACCGCCTGCATGAAGTCCAGCGCCCTAGACCACTCGGCCAGCTAGGCTATATAAAAATATAGCTTTCGCTGGCCGAGTCATTCCTCGTCGTAGGATTAATCTAGGGCTGTAACTGTCCCGTACTACCATACATCGTGTACTAAGTTACAGCCCTAGGGCGCTGGACTTAGTGCAGGCGGTGTTGCCATAGATGTCACAGCGATACGAGTTCGAGTCTCGCGGAGGGAACGATCAAAAATTTGCAACGCAAATTTGTCAGTTCTAACATCGTTGGGAATTTTTCAGACCTTTCTCTCTCTCTCTCTCTCTCTCTCTCTCTCTCTCTCTATATATATATATATATATATACCTATGAAAAGACAAATTAATAAAACAGATATTTGGGAAACATCCTAGTATTGACAATTAACTACATATATCACGTCACAAAACAAATGTATAAAATTCAAAACAGTCTCTATCCGTTTGCCCTATCAACTTAAACAAGGATGTTGATCACCTGCAAGATTCGGGTATGTAACTAAGACAACACGATACGAAAGTTTAACTTATAATAACAGTCATCTTGAGAAAGAGTATTCAAGGGAACCAAGATAAGAACGGAAATCAAAAGAATATATTTTAAAAATAAAACTAAACAGAGAAAATGGACACAAACAACATAGAACATGAAATCAGCAAAACACGTACAAAGAAATTTAAGTAAATGAGCAACCCAGAGCCAACTAAGACCTGTGAGCATGAACGAGTTGCTCCGACAAGGTGTTCTAGAAACATCCGTCGAGTTGCTCATAAAATGTCACGCCCGGGTAGACAAAAGGAAAACCATTAAAATAGATACACCACAAAGATCCATGAGTTCAAGATAACGACCATAAAACTTCTGTAGTGATGACTTGAGTCTTGTAACAACATAATCCTGCTCCACAAGCGTAATTATAAGATGTCTAGGACGGTACAAAGAGTCGCAGTTTCGGCAATCTCTGGCATAACAAATGAGTTGTAATATGAGAACTCCAAATGCAAATTTAACAGTAGTTCCGTACACTTAAGTGCAATGATAGTATGTACCAAAACGTAAAAAGCCTCTCCTATTTCGACCAAATAACACGAACACTCCATGAATATAGTTTTATTGAAACATAAGTAAAGGTTAATATTATACTAGATATGAACAACTATTTAAGTTAGATAGATTTATTTATCAAATCACAGTTTTGTCTTTATACATAGGTGAAACTGTTACCAGTCAAGAGCATTCTGTCGGTTCTGATGAGGCCGTGGTGATACTTTATTAGATCTGAAAAAAATGTTTACTAATAATATATTCCAGTTTTTACTGACTAGATATTCATTTTGTGCACTGTTGTTTCCACTCGCTCATTTTCTTTTTTGTAGCACTACACGAACTGTTAATTCATTTCCTTTTACCCGTTTTGTTTCATCGGTCAGTTTAAATCAATTATTTTCAAAAGTTCGTCTAAATAGAACATTTTCTTTCAAAATAATTTTACAACTTATTTTTATGTTATTTTTTTTTAATATAGACCCGTTGTCAGTGGGTTTGGGGTTGTAGCGACGACCCCACCCCTCCCCAATGGAAGTAAATAGTTATTAACAACTGTTTAAAACGGGCTTAAACTTTTTTTCAAAATTATTACAATTTGGCAAATTGACCCCTTAATATACTCTGACCATGGGTTTGATATATGATTATTTCGAGTTATTTCGAAAAAAAAATGCTCAATTTAAATTAAAAGTCTACGAATAAGATAGTTATTACACTGTTCCTATATCATTGTATTCGTTGATGTCTATCATTGCTGTCTAATTTCATTGTCGGTCAACACATTTACATTTATATTTTATAGCGATAAGAATTAACAATATTTGACTGTAAAGTCTAAAAAACTACCACAGATCCCGAAGTGGAGAGAATTGTACCGCCACCAATAATTAAACGTTTACCTGACAGGGGCATTCTAATATACAGTTTTGTTTTTTAATGGATTTCGGGTCTTTTATTACCGCGCGTATATTGAATAAACAAAAACGGAAAAAGACTTTTTAATTCTCATTCCAATTACAAATACTTACATAAAACTACTAAGATTTGCATTTCACATATGCAATATAAATGTCGATAAAAAACGTAAGACCACACAACGTTTCAACTGAAGACGTATTACGTATTTAAAAAAAATAATAAAAATATTTGAGAAGACAACCAAAAATATGAATAAGTGAGCCCACCACCGAGATAAAACTTACCTTTTTTGATAGCTGTCACTTTCCTTATTATTCCTTAGAATTGAATTAAAATATATAACTATCACAAAATGGGCTCCTAATATACATAAAACTGAAATATGTTATGGAGCTCAATTCGTCAACTAATCAACAAAGCACAGTGTAATAGACTAAAGTACATTAGTATTGAATAATTTATTTAATTTATGAAGTCGCACATACATAGCTTTCAATTAACTGAGTATCAGGTTTATTTTTTGCGTTATAATAATAATTAAACTTCAACTTTAAATACAAGTACTTACCAGTCATCATCATAGTCGTCACTACAAATTGAAAAAGTTACACTTTAGTTGGTCGTGACTGAACCAATATGACTTTAGTTGGTCGTGACTGAACCAATATGACTTGAGTTGGTCGTGACTGAACCAATATGACTTTAGTAGGTCGTGACTGAACCAATATGATTTATCTTTTTTTTGGTAACTTAAATGTCCTTCAAATTCAATAATAGACAACCCGTTCTTTTAAAGAGACAAAGCTAATAAATATAATGTAATAGCATACAGAAACTCACCAATAGAATTTGGTAGTGCATGCGGATTATTTTACTCCAAATTCGGACTAGAAACTTGACTGTGCATTGGTAAGGAAACGCCCACTTATAAGAGTCAAAAGGTTAGCAATATAGCTTTCGTGGTTTGGAGCGTTGTCGTAACATGATTTAACAACATTTCTTTCAATGCTTACAAAATGCTGGAATTTTTAATCGACAACACATTTGTCCAGTGTGGTGGACGTGTTTTTCGACAAACGGTCGGCATTCCAATGGGAACAAATTGTGCTCATTTACTTGCTGACCTATTTCTTCACTCTTATGAGGCTGACTTTATAGCTGATCTGATCAGAAAGAAAGAATATCGTTTGGCTAGATCCTTCAATCTCAGTTTCCGCTATATAGATGACGTATTATCTTTAAACAATCCTAATTTCGGGAATTTGATACATCGCATCTACCCAAAAGAACTTGAGATAAAGGATATTACAGGCACTGTGAAGTCAGCCTCATATCTTGACCTACACTTAGAAATCGATGGTAAAAGAAAACTATTGACCAAACTTTACGACAAACGTGATGACTTTTCATTCAGAATTGTCAACTTTCCTTTCATCTGTGGCAACATCCCGTCGGCTCCTGCGTATGGAGTGTTCATATCACAACTCATACGTTATGCCAGAGCTTGCCGAAACTACGCAGACTTTTTGTATCGCGCTAGAACTTCAACAAATAGGCTTCTGGAAAAGAGTTATGTTGCTACAAGATTGAAGTCATCACTACAGAAGTTTTATGGTCGTCATCATGAACTCGTGGATCGTTATGGTGCACCATGAAAACTGATTCATTCAACGGATTATAGTTTTCCTTTCCTGGTTTGTCTACCCCGGACTTGACTTTTTACGAGCAACTCGGCGGGTGTTTCTAGAAAAGCAGAGGACGCTTACCCTAATGGTGCACCTGGTCCATGCTCCCAGTTTTTAGTGGAGTCCGAGTTGCTCATTTACTTTTGTTACTTTGTATGTATGATTTTAGTTACTTTATGTTCTTTGTTGTGTATGTCTGTTTTCCATGTCTGGTCTTTGTCCCTGGATTACATTCTTTTGATTACCACTATAACCTTGGTTCCTTTGATAACTCTTTCATTAAGAACACTTTGTAAATAACTTTGGCTATTGTCATAATTGTAATGGACAAAAATAACATTGCGGAAAATAATGGCTAAAAAGCGATTGTTTACTTACTCATCATCGTCATCCTCATTCATTTTCCTGTAGTATTTAGATAACTTCACACCTACTATGATGACAGGAACAAAGAAGAACAGACCCCAACCAAGGCCAAACCAAAACGCATTCTTAAATGTAAAGCAGTTAAGTAAAATTCCATATAAAATTCAGATACTGGCAATGCTAGAGATAATTCATGATGGCGAAAAAGACACCGAACAAAAGATGTATTTTGGTGTCTATATAACATACTGTTGCCTAGCTTTATTCTTTCTTGTATACACATCTCTATTTTGGAGAAAATCATATATTCATCGTCCAAATGAAGAACTATAACTCATGCAGCAAGCCAATTTCATACACAGTCTATATATTTTTTATCTCAAAAGTGCAACAATACAACAATTTGTTTCGAATATGATCCATTTAAAGAAATAAAATTGAACATATTGAACGATGCAATATGATATAAAACGATAAAGTTAAAAACGCCGGCATAACATTAATTTATGGACCAACAGATAACCAGATTAAATCATTTTTATAGTAAAGACTAAGAAAGCCTAAAGCAAAATTACAAAAAAACGTAATTTCATCAAAATGAACACATTGTGCTATTGCACATTTCCATAGTATAATCTAGAATGGTTCTTTCTGATAAACAAAAATGAATTTTGAAGGTTTAGTTACGTCAGTTCATTTCTTTTGTGTATGTAGTTATGTAACTTTACGTACCAATGCATCAACTGTGTAACTACACAAAGTTGTGGTGAATGAATCCCATAAATTCCATATGGGAAGACAAGCAGCTAGTTCGTTGAATATCTGCATTTTTATAGTAAATTACGTTTACATACATTAATTTGACACATTAAAATATACTAACAATAGTTCTAGTTTACCTCATTTATAAATGTTGTTATCATCGCTATATGATGCAAAGTTGCTTCAGCAATAGGAAACTGACTCATACTTTCGTTCTTAAAATATGAAAATGAATACAGTTTTAAAATCGGCCACGCTTATTATTTCATCCAGACTATTACCATTTGGTGTCTTTTATTAGAAAAATCAACTCAACAAGTTTTATCTTGTCGAGATATTTTATTACAAAAATAGGCATACTCCTGTTCTGAATGTGCTTATACATAAATCCAACTAATACTCTGACTTACAAGATTTCTAACTTCAAGAAAATACGAATCAATGTAGGCCAAGATCTGATTTTTGAAATCAACGGCAGCCTGCAAAATAGATTTACATGAAGCAATTACCATTTGTCATTAAAAATTTGTATCGATAGACTACAAAGCGGGAACCAAAACTAGCAAACATCTACTTAAATGGATTATATACTCACCGAAAATGTCTCGTGCCGTATTGCTAATTTACTTTTGTTTCTTTGTACGTGATATTTTGGGTATTTCATGTTCTTTGATCTGTGCGTTTAGTTGTTTAACCTTGGATTACATTCTTTTAGTTTTCGCTATAATCTTGGTTCCCGTAATTGCTTTTTCATATTATAGTTTAATCATTGACACATCTAACCACAAAATAGTTGCAAATTTATGATTGTTTCAACTTTGATGCAAATCAAGATGGTGAGTACAAAACTGAATTTTATAACTTGATGGTGAGTACAACACTGGACATAATAAATTGACTGTGAGTACAACATTGGGCATTAAAAATAAGTTAGGACACGACCGTTACTGACTCAGCTACTACACTTAATTGGCTATCTAGCTATCGTTATCATCTATACCTGTAGGATAACGTTGACCATATTGTTCTGTATTTGGTTATCTGCATCTCGAGCTGTAGTTAGGGTATTATTTATTTTAGCCTAAACATGAAAAGATCACAAAATCAGAAAAAAAAATATACAGTAAAATAGACATATTTATGAGTCTCTAAAACATTGGAACAAGTTAAATATGCTAAATATAGTTTGCAAAATTTCAAATTATATTTTGAATATTGAAACTTAAACATGTTATAAATGAATCAGCGTCACATACTTACAACTTACGTACATTATCAGGAAATTATTAATTACAAACGAATTTTGGGCTATATATGGATTTAGTTGTCTTACCTCTATTCCATAAATAGCGTGTTCTAGGGCAGATATCGATGTTTTCAAATCATCCTAAAATTCAAAACATGCAGAGAATAAATAAAAATATATACAAATAAAACGTTTTCATCTAATAGACACAGGACGACGACCCCTGAATAAAAGCGACAGTAAAGGCAGGTGCTTTGGAAAGGTGATCAGTCCATGCTTCTTGCAAAATACTCCTCGTGCCGCATGGTGAAGGTAATTTCCACTGAACTACGTAAAATGTAGTTCATTAGTTAAAGGCGATCTCGGTCATGGTGATGTTCTCAAAACTTTGAGAGTGATCTTCTATAAAATGCTTTTTTATACGCAAACAACAAAAAATGTTGAGTTAAGTATAACATATTAACTAAAAAGAAACATTGAGCGATTTTTAAGTATTTCCAAATTAGATCGTACCTGAGCTGTCGTGACTGCAGGTATCGTCGTGTCGCGTATAGTTTCTGCATCTGTGATATGAGTAGCCCATCTCGACTGCAATAAAAACAAGAGGCTCCCAGGAGGCTGAATCGCTCACCTGGGTGAATTTGCCTTTCAAAGGCAATGAATTTAACAAGAAGTTGCCCAAACATTTTGACTCAAGAAGACTGTGGTAGGACTTATCTATCATAGGTTTCAAGATATAGGGTGAAAACTGTATTCCTGAAGACTTTTGTAGTCCTAATAATAAGGATCATTTCAGTCATTGAAAGAATTTGGCTAAACAAATAGTGTCAGAGGAGAAGATTTTTGAAAGAAATAATATTAAAAATAGCAAAAAAACATTGAAAATGGGCAATAATTCCAACATGGCTTAATAGATTAAAACGAAAAGTTTACCGCAGATAGATCTCATAACGCTGAACACTTTAACTCACGTCAGAATTTAGCTAAACCTAACGATTTTGGAGATATATACCAGAAACTATTGTCTAACTCCTATGTTATATTTTTAGTAACGGTGGCAATGTTTTTCGACGGATCAAAAATCCACCAATAAGTTCAATGCAGGATATACCTAGATACATTTGAACCAAGTTTGGTTTCAATTGGTCAAGTAGTGTCAGAGGAGAAGGTTTTGAAAGAAACAACATTAAAAATAACAAAAAACCCTGAAAAGGGGCAATAACTCCAACATGGCTTGATGGATTGAAACGAAAATTTGACCGCAGATAGATGTCATCATGCTGAACACTTTTATCCCCATGTCAGAATTAAGCTAAACCTAACGGTTTTTGAGATATATGCGAAAAACTACTGTCTGACCTCTATGTTCTATTTTTAGTAACAGCGGCCATATTTTTCGACGAATCAAAATTTCCCACAACAGATCTATGCAAGATACCCTTACAAATATTCATATAAAGTTTGGTTCCAATTGGTCAAGTAGTGTCAGAGAGGCAGTTTTGAAAAAAAAAAGTTAACGACGACGGACGACGGACGACGGACGCCAAGTGATGGCAATAGTTCACATGGCCTTCGGCCAGGTGAGCTAAAAACGATAATGCTTTATGGTTCAGCAATATTTTAGGGTCATTTTGAAGATATTAATTTTGATAATTTATTTCATTTGCCATTGAAAGAATAAATTACTTTTAAATCAAAGAAAATATAACAAAAAAAAAACAAAACAATATCTTTACGCAATGTAGGCATCAGTGTCATACCAAAAAATAAAACAATCACATATTTGCAAAAGATATTTAAATCATCTTGTGAGTCTTACATCTGTGGTTCCTGAACACTGGTTCTTTATTGCCGTCATTGAAGATATCAGTGAGTTAATGTCAAAGGTTACAAGGTTCTGTGCCAACTGAAATCATAAGTAATACAAGTATCCTTTAATATTTTATTACATCCATGTCTGTTGTACTGTTGTAATTATTAGCGTATTTCCAAGCAATGAAAAGGATGGAAACAAAACATAAATATAAAGTGACTTATTTTCTTATATATACTTTATTTAGATTTTCTTGGTAGTACTAAAAACTCCTGAATCGGTTTCTTCTAGAGTGATAGCATCCAAATCATTGAAAAATAAAAATTATCTTAAGTCAAGTAAACAAGTATGTCAAGTAAAGGTAATAATCAACGTGCATGATAGTAAGAATAGTGTGCTGTAAGACACGTGGTAAATGAAATTAGTTTGAGAAAAAGCGACATTTTGACATTAATTAAGAACGTACGGAAGCATTTATAGCAGCAAAATCAATAGTTCCCAGTCCAGCATTGCTGAAATCATTCAAACTTGACTCCATATCTGGTGTAAGGACTTTGTAGCTGCTAATGTCTACAGATGTACTAATCGAATTGATCTCTGAATCGATGCTGCTTAAATACTGAATAGAAAAAAAGTTTGATTTTGAGTTCAAACTAGAATTGTGTTTATATAGAAGCATTTTTGATAGCTGCAACTCTACTAGATGTCTTGTAAGCAGAAGCACATGTTGCAGGAAACGTTCCTTCTTTGTTAATTGAGCACTATTATATTATCAAGTTGCAAACAACGCAGACATACATTTCATTCTAAAAAAACCTACATATATAATGCTGTTAAATACAAAACCAAATAAATATAACTTATAAAACAATTAACACACAAAACAAAATAGAACAGCCTTTCCATAAACCGAATAAACCTACTTGTGTGTAGTTAAGATACGTGTCAATTGGAATTATAGCATTCAGACCAAGAAGGTTGAAAGGAGCTTTATTTGCACGACATCCTCTGTAAAAAAATAAACATGTTCTTTTTCTATGTAATCATGTTAGAAGCAGGCATTCAACAAGAAAGAAAGTTAAATATATTTCCTTAAACATTTCAAAAACCTTTTAGTGTAAGAAATGGATAATATAAATGAAAAAAAATTGAAATACTCTTATATAAAAAGAGAAATTAAATTAGTATTTAAATCGGAATGCTCTTTGAAACTTGTTTGAAGGAATTAAAACTGTACATATGCTTTACTACTATTACAATGAAAAGTTCTAATGGATTTAATACATGTGAGAAAATAAACGAAAACGTACATGAACCATTGCTAATTCAGAGGAACAGTTTAAACATTCTACAAAAAGTCAAATATGTTCAAAGTGAATGATAGCTCACAGAAATAAGTTATACACGCTGATGTTTGCATTGGGATCATTCAGAATCATCTGCCCAAGATTGAAACTTGGAATGGCATTTTGATCAATAAACTGTAAGTATAAATATAAAATATCTAGGTAATACTAATATAAAAGTTTGATTTTTCTTAAATGCCCGAGGTTAACGATTTTAATTTTTAACGGCGCTCGTCGGATCATATTCCAAAACAAAAAGACAGTATATCATATTCAAAACAGAATAGACATCATATAACCTACAAATCTTAGTTTCCTTGATTACTCTTCTACAAATCAAAGGCTTTTTATTTTTGTTCAAAATCAAATAAATTGAAATAATAAAGAAAATTATACAATGCCATTTTCACAATTTTGATTAAATAAACGAAATTCCTAATTTTTAAACTTAAATAAATAAGGCGTATAAAACGTGATTTCATCATTGGAAGTGTATACTCTATAAATGGCTGATTTCTAATAAATGTTTTAGTGTCTTCCTATACTATTCATATAAAAAAATGTGAAGTTTTCTTTACCCATTTGCCTACGCAGACTTATTTCCGCTTCTTGATGTACTATATATCAATCCTCTGCTCTTTGGAATGTTTAAAAATCACGGCTGTTTACCGTGTATTGTGCTAACTTGCGAGAAGCGAGGTGTAGTAATGTGTGTGGTAGAGACGAAAAAAAGTTAAGTTACCCTCTGCGTAGGAGATTGTATGCTCTCAAGACATATTATCCTACGGTTGTTGTACTTGACTGTGTTTTTAGTCAAGTGTTTATGAGTTCAAAAAGCTTATCATGTCACTTATTAGTTTTAATTACAAATTTTTATTGACGATAAAGTTTAGACATTAAGATAACATTCTTAAGCATAAGTATTATAATAACAATTTCAGTGTTGCTAAATAAGTTTGTTGAAGTACTTACGTCACTGAAGACCGTGAGGTCTATAAAAGACTGACAGATCTTCTCCATGTTTCCGCCGATCATAAACGTCACAGTCGTTAGCAACATCAGTAATGCACCAATTATAAACATTATTGCAACTGCCCTGTTGGTATACAATATTGTTTGATATAATTCATTGTTTTCATTGAAAAAAATCGGTATATACTTGAGTCACTTTCAGAGTCAATTATTACATGAATCTTATATGTACATAATTTATTAGTTATGTTACGTCTTTTCTTTCATGTAAAAGTTTTTTTTCTGAAATCACATATTTGATAAATAAGCTATGTATATTTATTCTTACAGTATCATCAGACACCCGCCACAATTCGAACAGCATGGTCTCTCCCAAGCTTTGGCTTCAGCGTCACCACAGAGACAACCACACAATATACCACTCAGCATCATTAAAGGTATCAGAGAAAATAATCCCATCAATCCATACCCAAAGTACTGTCTGGTAAATAACATCAAAACGGTATAAACAATTCAACCTATTGTATGATTAATTTAATGAACTGTTAAATAGGATAACATGAAAATTTCTTCTTTTTTGCCATAAAAATAAGTTGAACAGTTAAATGATAGTGGTAACAAATTGTTAAATGATCAAGTTCCAAACAGTCTTCTAACTAGGTACCAAAAGAAAGCAGTACCTGTAGACATCATAATCAATGGCAGATTTGAAGAAACTTCCCATTTCTGTTTTCAGGCTAGTTGTGTCAACAGCCTGTAAATAAAATATCAATGTCATTGATAACAAATTTTGTAATTAACAGTTAGAACCGTACATCCTTTAATCAATTAATGGAGCTGTTTAAGCATTTAAAAAAACATTCCCTCTGGAGTTTCTGCAACATAGTTCTATTCTGCGTCCCTATACACACATCAAAGAAATCATTCTGTTCGTCCCTCGGTTTATGCCATTTTTGATGTAACAATTTTCCAAAGCAAATCGAAATTATATTGAAATTAAAATAGTAAATATTAATTGATTTACGTGAGTTGAAACCGATGTTTTGTCTAAGCATAAAATCGAAAACCTGTTTGATCTAATATTGAAAAAGGTTACTTACTCCGTCCATTTGTTTCACAAAATCATCAACCATGGTATTCAAAGTTGTTTTGAAATCATTGAGCGTGCTCTCTATTGCTGTGTTAAAAAATAAAATAATTTTTTTTATATAAAAGTAAGCTCGTACTTTGAAGAGCTTTTCTCAAGTTACTCCCTCATTATACTGGATGTTGGTCTTTTGTGAAATGACGGAAACTACTAATATATTACAACTAAAAAATGGAATTCAAGCCAATAGCATTACATTGTCTACATTTATTTGAAATCAAGTTTCACTTTTTATCTTACATGATCTGGCTGAGGCTGTAGAAGAGTCAATCGTAGTTTCCATGTTATCCAGTTGAGCCTTAGCCTGTAAGATAGATTTTGAATCTGCTTTAAATTCACATTGTTTTACATGGCATAAGTTAAATATATTATCATGGAGTAGTATTAAAAAAACACCCCATTAAATATTCGTGTTCGTCCTAACATATTCGACAATGTTTTGTATACACCGCTGCAAAGTTTTTTTTGTTTTTACTAAAGCAAAAACATCAAATACAAGGGGTAATATTGGTCTTGGAGTTGACAAATAATAATTTTCCATTAGCTATGTGTCAAAAACAAAGAGAATGTTTAAAAGTTAAGTTTATGAATTTGTTACCCGTGTATAAACAGATGTTTACCGACAGAGCAATTCCAGTTAGATTCTTGGACACTACATCATCGATTGCTGTTTGTATACTTGTCAGATCTGGTAGCTAAAGGTACAAAGAGGATAATATGTATTCGTATATTTATAGACAGCGGGACGTTAAGTATAATGCATATCCAATATATATTATGTTGGATTTTTCAAAGGCAATCTTTATAGATGTGGAATGTCCCATTTTTCTTATCTGGAGTAAAAGCATATTCACATAAAGAAAAGATACTTTAATTCATAGAAACAGATTTTTGTTCCGACGCAGTCGGTATAGTTTCGTTTTGTTTACCCTTTGACCTTAAGGACGCTCTTCTATGGAAACGCAAGTCACCTGATTGCAAAAAAAAAACTGTATCAAAAATTTTAAATTGCTTGTCGTGTTATTTTCCTGAAAGAAATGTAGAGACTTAGAAATAAAATTTTACTGCGTCGGCTATCTTTTTGTTAAAGATGGTACTTGTTTACATTTCAATCAATAAACAAATTGAGAAGTTATATTTTCCATTCTATGAACTTAAGATACGTGCAAGTATTTACTCGTGAATATAATACTTACACTACTAAAATCAGCTGATACTGTCAACTGTGATGTATCAAAACCATCACATGCAGTTGTTGGTGTACAATCAGAGGAACAACTAGTCTTCGTTGTATCTATATCTGATCCCAACGAACTGAGGGATGATGTTAACGTGTTGGCCGCTGATTGTAACGCTGTGATGTCAGTGACAGATTTGTCCAACGCAGTCTTTATTGAATTCAGGGCTGCAAATTATCAACCAACGAGGTTTCATCGTCTTAGAATTGGCTCATATGAGAAACCGATTTTTAAAAACTGGTGTTGTGTTTTCATGTAACAAAGTCGCCTATGTTCATGAAAAAGCATTTCGTCAATTTGTGGGAAAATTTTTTTATTCACTCAGAGTTAAATAATAGATCAATTTATTCAATAATACAGTAAGTTTTGAGAAATGAAAATCTGTCCATTTTTGTTTATTTACATCTGCAATGAGTTTGTTCCTTTTTATCTAAAAAAAGGTCCTTCCGTACTGAAAAAAAGAACAAGTAAATGATTTAAAACAAAAATTTGTAGACAAATTTATTTGTAATCTTACAAGTATCAAGTTCTATAACAGCATTTATGACTGGGGTTATATTTAGATTGGCATGGACAGCATCTGCCATTACTTTACCAATACCTATAAGATAAAAAAGAGTTTTTAATGTAATAATACACAGAGGTAAATATTGATAAGATAATGTCATCTTAATGTTAGTGCAGTTAGTAGCTACTGCACTGGAAAGGAATTCGCCATTTTTTGCGACGTGACTTGCAAAACCGAAAATACCATATACTTTCTCCAGTGCCGGTGTGGTATGCAGTACGTTGGCGAAACAGAACAACCTTTCAACAGGCGTATGAATGGTCATCGCAGTGACTACAAATGCAAACCAGACCTCCTTCTAAGTCGCCATCATAGATCCGCCAGACAAACCTGAGGATCTCCACAACATTGTTGTTACGATTATAGAACATAATAAAAACTGGTCAAAATGTAAAAGAGTGTCTCGGGAAAGCTTTATGATGAAAAAATTACAAACAACTTCTCCAGATGGAATAAACGAGAAAAAATAATCCATTTTTAGGTCTTGGTCTAAGGCTGGTACAGCACTACATGCTATACATCAATACGCCGTACTACTATATTTTGACTTTTTTAAAATTGTTTTCCATAGTTAATTTTTATTTTTCATTTTGATAAAAAGACCCCTTTGTTATTTTCATATCAAGATAGCAAGATTTTTCCAAATTATGATCAATATACCTGTCGATAAATTAGTTAAGTTTATGAAACCAGTACCATGCCTCTCAAAGTTGTGTAGAGGAGCAAGATTAATGTTTCCGACCTTTTGTAATTCATAATTACTAATGAATGATTTGGGGTTATATTCACATGCTTTAATTCTACATTTAATTAATTATTTTTTATGCCTACATACCATTTATGTCCGCAACTATTGAGTCACTAACTATGGTATACATATCGACAGCAACATATCGGAATTGCTAGAAATAAAAAAAAATAAAGTCCATTAGTATTGGTTAAGAATGTTAAAACTAAGATTCTGTAGTAGTGCTATATATATATATATATATCAACTAAGTTTTTTTTCTTAAATTATTTAGATTAGCCCATGTTCATAACAAAACAAAATAAAACCACACCAAATCAAAACAGATAATATAACCTACAACACATAAAGATATTTACCATCACGGTATTGTTGACGTAGGTGTTTACGTCATCAAGGTTATCCGCGATGGCAGAATCGGCGTAGTTTATTGCTACTGTAAATCTATCATTGGTCAGATATACACAGCCTGCAGATGCCCTAAATGAAAGCAAATGTACAAATTGAAATATGCGTTATCATTTTTCGAAATTTATCTTCTTTTTTATTACGATAGTTGCATAGAAATTTTATCTTTCCTTCTGTAAATACAGAAGGCGACATGGAAGGACACGTAACGCGTATTGCGCTTGACGTATTCTTCTTTGATATTCGTACGTGACTGTATTTCACTTCCTGTTTAGTTTTGCTCTGGAGAGAGTGATAAAAAAGAAGGCAACTGAAAAAATACCTACGCCATACATATGGACATCAGAAATAACGCCTGGGCGTATCCCATCCTCTTACATTCTTCGTTAGGATCTTCTTCCTGTTTAAGAATAAGAAATGAGCACTCCAGCTAAGAATCACGAAAATGTTATTCATGGTTGGAAAGCTTACATATTTTAAATTTTTTGATATTTTGTTTAAAATATTATAATAAACAGAAGTTAATATGTTGCTAAATTTTAATATAAACTTTGTTATTTAGAGCTAAAAATTATATAGAATGTACTATGAAATTCAAATTAAGGGAGATAACTCTGTAGATGACAATTAAATACAATAGAAACAATTGATTTTTCCTAAAAGCAGACAGATTGGAATGAGTAGTTATACATTGTATCATATAGATAGATCTATAAAGAAAGTTTTAAAATGACAAAAATAAAAAATGTAGCCTCTTTGAGGTGTATCGATATTACGGAATTTGCATGGTTCTTACAAAGACTGATACTTAAATATTTATCCTGCGATATTATGGTACAGTCGTAAGGACACAATCAATATGCATGTATCTCTCTATTTTTTTTTCGAGTGATTCAAAACAATTTCCGACAGATTTATTGTATTGTATTCCATTTGCACTTTTAACAGTAAACGAGAAACAACTTTGTTCATTAGTAAAGTAATGGTAACGATCTCCCCTTATTAGACACCAGTAACATAGATAAATTTCTTACATATTTCAGATCTCCTCCACAATTACCACAGCATCTACAGCAACAGAAACAGCATCCACACAAAGGGAAGAAGATAACGAACAATAACCCGATGACAAAACACACAGCAAATCCCATCGCTACATTAATCAGCTATTCGGACATGGAAAAGAAATGTTTGTTTCAAAATTGCGTCAATAAACGGTTTTCTTCTGGCAGAAATGAGAAAAAAAAGGTAAAGCGATTTGCTTAAACGGTTTTACTGTAATAAGATACAATGCAAACAAATCATTTTTATACTTCTCCAGACAAACCTATATGTTCCAACTGGTACAAGTAAAATAAAATAAATCATTGTGTTCAAGTTTTTTTAATTGATTCGAGTAAATTTACATTCTTAGAATTCGATGTCATTAATACATTGTGGTATTATTGCAACTTGTATAATGACACATAATGTAAACAAGCTTTCAAGTATTCTCATTTGTTTCAGTGCATATACCATGTACGATTATGCATGATAGGACAAAATTAATACAAAACAAAGTACAACGCTTAGGCGTTTCTTCATTTTAAAATAAACGATTTCGCTATGTCGGTGATCACGGTTGGGATGTTTACATTGTGTCCGTACAAATCAAATGTAGCGCCTAGAATTATTTTACCTCCATATACCGTGCTGCTATGTCAAAGTCGCCCTTCAGAACATCACTGATTATTTCTGCAAGACAAAATAGATGTTGTTTTCTTGTGTGTAAGTTGCAAAATTTTACATATGTTTTTTCATCTATACCAAAAAATGTTTATTTAAGAGTTGTTTTTTTTTTCTGTAAATGTACAATATACAACTAAAGTTAAAATTAGAGGTTAAACGCAAAGGTACATCAAAAAGTCGTAAAAATATTTAGGGCATGTTGGTAATAAAACGTGAGCAGCTTTTCCATGATTGAGTAGGGCTCATCTCAATTATTTGCCATCATTTCAAGAGAAGTTAAGAAGGATTCAACCTTGAACCAAATTCTTACAAAATGTCCACAGACGATCAACGTTTACTTACTGAACGGGAAAGGTTGTGACTGGACCGTGTTGACAAAACTCCGTACGGTATCAAACAACAGTTTAAGTTGTCCGGGATCATAGCTGTTAGTTGTTTTATACGAGTATCCGGAAGGTGGATCGGCCCAAGATATCGTTCCATTCCCATAGGCAACATTACCATACGTATCCGTAATAGTTCCCGATCCGACGGGATTAATTAAAGTTAATCCACAGAGAACTATAAATAACGCCAAAGATTTCATAGTAAGTATGAATTCCTGACTTTTCAGAGTCAAACCATTTTCTGACAATGTAAAGTGTCTAATCCTGAATTACTTCGACTTGTCTGTTATCAACAAACACTTCTACTTTTTCCACATTTCATGACCAGTCTGTGTTATTTTTTAAAACCATGTACTAATATTTTCCAAATTGTGTATTAAAGATTAAAAATAATAAGCTTACATGGGTCTTAAATAGGTAAAATATGGATAGGTATTGTTCCATCGGTCTTCTTGATTCTTGACATATAATTTAATACGCGTGTAGACCTAATTCTTCTTTCGTCTATGTCAACATGATAAACATGTCCACATGGAAAATATTTCTCATGTTAAAGTATGTTTAAAATGGACAGAACTTGGAATTAGTAGAAGATGAAACAGATCATAAGACAAACATTGTATCGTTCTTAGTCGTTACATTATTTAATCTCAGAAATACATGTACATTGTACACTTTGGCCTTGTTTTAACTTTAAAAGTTATACATGTATGAATACAATTTTTGGAGTATTTTGTATAATTTTAAATTTCATTTTAAATAGGGCAAACAAGTGCCGTAAATCTAAAGTTGGCAATCGATGAACTGTTTAAAAGGATTACATAAACACACAAGACTGTATTTCAATGCAGTATTTTATTCATTGATTTAATATACATTTCAATAGGTGAAACTTTTAACAAGGTTTTTTCTCTACTTTTTATCTTTATATTTGTCTTTGCCTTCCGTCATTTGTATTTCGAACCTTGCTCAGAACACTTTGTCTTGAGTTACACCAGAGCTTCAGTATGTCAAATCAACATTCGTTTAAATAAGTAACTAGTCACTAGATCCGTGTGCTCGTGATAGTTGCTTTAATCGTGAAATGTCTGAAAATAATGAAACGCACTTTGCAGGAAAATAACACCAACTTAAAAGCTTAAAATACCCCCCCCCCCCGGAAAAAAATGAAGACATCAGTGTTACTATGAAATGATCTTTTTTCTACACTGCGAGCATTGGAATGTATGCCAGTTTGTGTCATGAAATAGTTAAAAGTAATCTTCGTTTTCCTTTACGTAATTTGATCGTTATTAATAGAAAGAACGCTTCTTAATATTCCAGATTCTTACAATCGACTAGTGTGTGTCGAACAGAAGTTTAATGATCGGGATTTGTGATGGTTTGTATAGTAATGCAAATTAAATGTACTCGCTACACGGATGTATAGCTGTTGAATACCTATAGTATGATACATGCTCCTTGTTCTCTCAATGGATTGTTATTAGATGGATTTAGAAGAGGGTCATCTCCCTGGTTTTCTTGTACGTAATTTCTAAGTCTAAAACGAAAGTTCCTCCAAATTGATGAAAAGACATATCATTGTTTTTGAAGAGAAAAAAAAATCTGTCATTATTTGGGTTATATTGTTACAAAATAAAAATCATCACTGCAAGAAAAAAAAATACAACACATAAGACATAGATCAAACACGAAAGCTTGAATTAAACAAGTACTTAACTTCAGGAATATTTATCTATTATATATAATTGCACATTATGCAAATAAATGACAACTAATATAATCAGCTTTCTGTTATTGTTCATGTGTATTAAAAAAGGGGGATAATAGTCCCGTAGTCAAATGTCTGTACCATGTAAAGTACAGTTTATCTCTACCAGTTTGAAGAATTATACCATTCTATCTTGCTTGAAATAGGAAGATTAAAGACTAAATTCTGAACATGATTAAGCCAACTTACGTTTCAATCCCTTCTGAAACTTTACTCCGACGCTGACTTGCTTCTATACGTAATTGTTGGACCTCTTCCTTTAACAACTCGACTTGTTGTTCTAGCATCGACATTACCGTGTCTCAAAGTGTTAGATTTACGTAACCTAGGACTGCTTGGACGGAAGAAATTGGAATAGAAAAAGTTCCCACGGATAATCAAAAACATTTTTTTTAATCTCTTTGTTAGAATAAGAAAAATCTGAAGTATGTACAAGAGAGTACTTGTCTTTCCGATAAAGTCAATAGAGAAGTATACTATATTTATATTTTGCCGGTTTCATAACAGCAGATGCAATAATAGTTTACTTAACATCAATGTATATACATGTATTGCAATAGATAATCGGTTCAAGATCAATGACCAGAGGAAGTTATCGAGTAATTCATCAAATATGACTATAGTATTATTTTCTATATATTTAGTTGACCAAGTAACTTTTCAGCCGATAAATAAACTTTGAGTATGTTTATTTATATCCGTAGCAAACTGTATGAAAAGTGTGCTTACATGTCAACATCACCTCTGTACCAGGAATTGTGGGTATTTGGACCTAAGTCACTGGTACAGTCCTGCAAATGTTTGTATTGAAACTACATTAAACATGAAACGTTGTGTGAAAATTCATTAAGAAGTAGAGAATAACACATAATTAAGCGTACATTTACATTTATATTTAAGAATAGTTCTGAATTCAAGAGCTGACAGATTCTAGTTTTTATATCTCCAAAATGAATCTCTTGTCCTTTTCTACATTTCGTTGTGCCCTATAAAGCTAAACGAATGGTCATAACATCCTAAATCAATCCAAACTGTCCCCTCACAGTGAATGACGTCAGTTGTACATTTTATAAGACCCAATAACTGTGTTGCACAACGCTCAATTGAGTTTTCATGGACTATCAAATATTTTGTTTTAATTCTATTAAAATTTGACAGTATATCTACTTATTGTACAACCAGTATTTTTTAGTTTCATAGCTGTTGTATTTTTACATGTATACGTTCATACCAATATTATCATATAATATATATACCAATTTAAAGTCTTGTAATAAAATTTGCAATGTTACTGTACATGTGCATTAGTATTTTGGGTAAAATATTCCTATATGGTCTACATAAACGTAAGGCACAGATCGTTAACCACCGCCATATTAGTAGGTATTTGCTTGTGTTCTGGAACACCATTCCATCAAACGGCCCGGAAAAATAGGTACTGGAAAAAAAATTCTATTTTGAAGAGAAATATAATATATTCTTCGATTTTCAGTGTCCGTTAAATAGATGATATTAATTTATAATATAGATAGCAGTGTTTCCTAGAATTTTCCAGTGTAATAAATTTCAATAATTCACATTGTGAAATAAATTCGGTAATTCCACTCTCGGACTTTCTCCCGCCAAAGTGTCACAACTTTGGTATCAATTCGCCAATTACAGGATTCAAATACATGTCGAAAATATCGATAAATTATGAATAAAATTGTATATGATGAATACGTTAAACCCCAACAAACAAAACATACGATAATCAATTAATTGTCGTGAATAACCGAAATATAATCATCACTCGAAGAACGCGAAGAACGTTTGATGAGTTCCGCACACTCGTTACATATAGAATATTTTCGGCACTCGTGATAATATTTTGGTTATTTTCCAATAAATTGTCCTATTAATCTCTTTCAAGGATTACATGTACTTACATTTGACCTATCCAAATGAGCTTGCAATTAAAGAAACAACTGATACAGTATTGTCTTCTGCTTCGTATCTGATAAAGGGCGTTTGAGATAGGAACTATGACAAACGTGAAGCCGGACTTTCTAATTGTTTACTTGACCTTTCAAGGTGGCAATATTCTAGCATCTCCAGCCTATATAGACTACACTTCTCAGTTGATCCGTTACTACAGAATGATTTGTACACGGACTTCTTTGTAGTGCGCTTTCTTTCAAATAAGCCTCTAACACGGTATTTTTAGCCTTTCTTGATATCATCACTACAGAAGTTTCATCACAACCTGATTGACTTAAATATGAAGTTTCTATGTGAGGCAAGTTATTTTCAGTTAGATTTCAAGTCTTACTGTTTGACAGCTCATTGGTCATAACGCTTATAATTACCCACCCGAAGCACCTGATGTCAAAAATATTTTTTTTGTGGGAGTTCGAATTGCGAGTGCTGAGGTTTTGTTTTGTTTTTGTTGTCTCGTTCCGCTTATTCTGTTGCTTTTAAAATGTTTATATAAATCGTCTTCGTTTCATGTTTTCACTTTTTGGTTATGTACTTCAATTTTTAAGTATCTGAATTGTCCTTATATTGTGACACAGGCGGATCCAGTGGGAAGGTGCATGGGGTTGGCATCCCCCTTTTCTAAGAAACCCCGATTGGCAACAATCCTTTTCAAAGTGTCTGGATCCGCCACTATGTGATGCTTCAGTGTTAACATTTCAGTGAACATTTCAGGTAACAAAATCAAACAGGAACTGTTTAGAATATATTAAGATAAAAAATGTGTATGGACACCTAAATTACTTGTTTTCTTCGTGAATGGCATGCTCTGATGTTTTCTGCGTGAATGGCATGCTCTGTTGTGCTATTCAAAATAGATTTATTATGGTCAGGCTCTTTGAAAAGTAAAAAACCATCTAAGGTAAACAATAATAAGATATGACGATGATGTTACGTTCTAGTGGAAGAGTAATCAAGGGAACTAAGGTTATAGCGGTAATAAAAAGAATGTAATCCAAGGACAAAGACCAGACATGGAAAACAGACATACACAACAAAGAACATAACGTAATTAAAATCATACATACAAAGTAACAAAAGCAAATGAGCAACTCGGACTCCACTAAAAACTGGGAGCATGGTGCACCGGCAGGGTAAGCGTCCTCTGCTTTTCTAGAAACACCCGCCGAGTTGCTCATAAAAAGTCAAGTCCAGGGTAGACAAACCAGGAAAGGAAAACTATGACCCGTTGAATAAATCGGTTTTCATGGTGCAGATGGATACATCATAACGATCCACGAGTTCATGATGACGACCATAAAACTTCTGTAGTGATGACTTCAATCTTGTAGCAACATAACTCTGTTCCAGAAGCCTATTTGTTAGAGTTCTAGCGCGATACAAAAAGTCTGCGTAGTTTTGGCGAGCTCTGGCATAACGTATGAGTTGTGATATGAACATTCCATACGCATGTGCCGAAGGGATGTTGCCACAGATGAAAGGAAAGTTGACAATTCTGAATGAAAAGTCATCACGTTTATCGTAAAGTAAGGTCAATAGTTTTCCTTTACCATCGATTTCTAAGTGTAGGTCAAGATATGAGGCTGACTTCACAGTGTCTGTAGTATCCTTTATCTCAAGTTCTTTTGGGTATATGCGATGTATCAAATCCCCGAAATTAGGATTGTTTAAAGATAATACGTCATTTATATAGCGGAAACTGAGATTGAAGGATCTAGCCAAACGATATTCTTTCTTTCTGATCAGATCAGCTATAAAGTCAGCCTCATAAGAGTGAAGGAATAGGGCAGCAAGTAAAGGAGCACAATTTGTTCCCATTGGGATGCCGACCGTTTGTTGAAAAACACCTCCACCACACTGGACAAATGTTGTCGATTAAAAATTCCAGCATTTTGTAAACATCTTCCTCTGTATATTTGGAAGATGATTTGGAATTATTTCTTACAAAGTATGAGGAATCTCTACCAAGAACTATATATTTGTATCTAGGTGTACCATCTTTTTTGAAGAAACAACGATGTATAATTTTTTAAGTCGGGATTTTAACTGAGTATGGGAAATAGAAGTATAGTGTTGAAAAATCATAGGTTTTAATGCTATTATATTCAGATAATAGTCTTGAACTGATTGTCTCCAAAAGATCTTTCGAATTTTTCAGGATCCACGTTGAATTAATACCACTACGAGAGTAACAAGTGTTGTGGTAGGACTGCAGACCCTCTGACAATTGTGAGTATAGAAGTTTTGAAAGAGGTTTGGTGGTACATTTTGCAGATCCAGCTATGAAACGTTGTTTGTATGGATTCTTGTGGAGTTTAGGAATCCAGTACATAGACGGTAAATCACAATCATCGTCCTTGGTAGATAGACCAAAAGAGGATAGCACAGATTTATGGTTTTCCACAATCTCTTCTTTGGAGAGAGTGGTAGCAGTATAGGTCTTATCACTGCTATTATTTTCTACGTCTACCTCTGATAATAAACATTGGATGTAAAAAGTTTTTCAGACAAAAACAATGTTGTTTTGGGCTTGATCTGCTGGTGCGACAACATATTTGTCATGTATAGTAAGACAATGTTGTAGCCTTGGCACTAATTGACCTACTCAAAACTTTCATTCGTTATAAAATTAAAGACCTCACAGCCTTTAACCACTCTGACAGAGAATCAGTCTTCTTGTTCTCGTTTTATCCATTTTCTTGTATAGTCCTCGACGGCATCCAATTTATGGAGCGTGGTTCACGGTACTTGGGACCTTTAGAAAGGACAGTCAGGTGGTTTAGCCTTGAAGTCCTCAATCATGAGGTTCTGCAATAGCCTTTTATATTTGAAAATTTTGGATGCAATGGGTGAAGTATAGGAATATGAAATAATTGGTATTGATTTGTCTTTGAAATATGGGGGAATTTTGTTGGTAACGTTTTTGTGGAGAATGTTAGCCAAATTAATTGTATCTATACCTTTGTTGACAAACGTTAGTGGAAGAAATGATCGTTTTTCTTCATCTTGACTTTTCAAACTGGTTTAAAGAGTCTGTGGAAACCAATATCCAAAATGATGGCAACAAGTCTGTATAATGGTGAGGTGGGATCAGAAACAGGAGTGTCAAGATTTATTTTGTAAAGGGAGTGTAGTAGAGTGAGAGGTATAGCATAAAGTTTGGTTCTAATATGATGAAGCCCAAGAGGTTTTTGTATGAAAGGAAGGAGACCATTTATGGAGACATCATGTAACCTAGGTGACGTATAGTGGCTTGGATTTTTGTCAAATAAATTCATCACATTTATGCTATTGTTATATTGGCTTGAAAGGTTTCCTATACTTTTGATGTTGTCATTGCATCCGTAAGGTATTGCAGTACCTAGTCTGCGTATCCGGTACTCCTCTCTTTCCCTACGATAGTTTTTACTTAGATCGGGACTGTTCGTAGGATGGTAATTTTTTTTATATAAGATACGAACTTTCATGGAGAGGATTGAATGATCTTGTTGATTAAAGTGTTGATAAACTGTTGATAAGAAATGATTTGATAAACAAACGTAAAGAGAACAGATAAACAAATAAACCTATGTTAAAAATAACTAACTATAGGGTAGAATTATTTTTATTTCAAGGAAAAAATATATATATATACAACGTCTCAGAATGTGACGACTCTATTCGCTACACTGCTCCATCGGATCAAATTGATACAGGGAAGATAACGTAAACTAATAGAATGGTCTGAAAAATTCCCAACGATGTTAGAACTGTCAAATATGTATATATAGTACCAACCCAACTTAAATTTGTTTAAAAATCGATTGTCAAACAATTCATGCATACATTGCATTGATTGAAGAAAGAGTAATATAATACTGGCCAGTGATCCCATACTTGAAAACTTGACCAACCAAAGTGTCAATTTTTATATATTTGCCGATAGTACCTTGATTCTAAAAGTTCCATTTGAGCAACATTGTCAGTATTGGAAAATACCAACATCAACAATGCAGATTTCAAAATATGGTATTTAATATTAGTAAAATGTGCACAAGATAATTCAAATCTTATGGATTGTCAAATTGTCTATTTCTCCACAATGGTTTGTTGTATAGCCCAATAAATTTGTATGGTTGTACTTGGTGTATAACTGAATCAAATGAAACCAACTTGTAGAATTACAAACTCAGACTATAACTGAAGCTTTGAACAGTGTCTGATGTGTTAAGCTCTGTCAACATTTCTATAAATATTCTCCAACTGTGAAGACATTAACTTCTTTAATTGGTTGAATAGAATTTTAAATGTTCAACAAATGAAAATCAAAAATTGGATTGAAATCTAAATACATTTCTTCCATAATGACATATTGATATAAAGATTACCTGCACCTTATATCTAGAAGTAATAAAAATCCATGTTCAAGATGGAAAAACAGAAGGGGTGTCCTACGATGGTACCTTTCCCCCTTTGGAGGAGGATCAATCAAAGTTGTCATAGTAACATTAAAAACATGTGTTAAATGTTACTTATGTTAAAAACGCTGATCTAAACCTAGGAAATTATAGAGTAGGTATGATCGTTGTTATATGATATTTACTAGTATGAGATGAATCCTTTTGATTTTGGCTCAGGGAGCTGAAGTGCCCTTTTTTGTCTTTAGGCATCTTGACAAGGGGTATATTCATTTATAGCAGTTTTGGACCCTGTTGTATTCTTAAAGTTTTAGTTTACCCACTTAAGACTTATTGGCATAAAATTATTTAACCTAGACAAAAATGAGTTGTTACAACAATTTTATGTGAAAATGATGTCATAAAGTACCATTTGTGTATAAAATTAGATTTGCAGGTGTGTTTGTTTTTGTTCATATTGACCACATGCTTCAATGAACTAGTTATTTTGTCAAAAGTTATCTTAATTCAATACCACCCCTATGGTTTGAATATTACATTGCCAAAGAATGTGGCCAAAATCCACTGCAAAAAAAAATGTAATGAAATCAAGTATCATTCCCGAATTTGGCAGAAGTTAAACCTTTTGATTTATTTTGCACTAAGATTTCCATGTTATGTGTGGATAAACTGCAAAACTGGTTTTTGGTAGAGTAAGCACACATTTTACTTTATATTAGGCCATATCCATACTGAATTCACTTAGTTAATTTTTAGGGACAAATTTGATATAAACTGAACATACACAGTTCATTTAAAAAATAATAGATTGATAGATTGATAAGGACCAGAGTCCATTAAGACAATATCAGATAGACTTATATAGCTTGATAAGGATCAGTCAATTAAGACAATATCAGACAGACTTACAGAGAGATTTTAACAAAGAAATGGAATACTGTTTAAAAAACCCTATAGTAAAAACAAAGCTAATGAAAACAATCAATAATAAATATTAAAGAGGTATTTCTATTACAAAATTAATAATTCAATTTTAAAGATAACATTAATATACTGATTGCACTTCACTGTACCAGACAGTGATACATTTGGTTATATTGAGTCAGGATTGTGTCATCACAATTTTTCTCCCACTTCAGATTTGTCCATATATCCCTGATTACTAAAACTTGTGACTGGAGATGGTGCATAGGCATCTGTTAGAATGGAATCTTTCTTGTATGCTGCTTGCTTTGATCTGCAAGTACATGAATTGACAGGTTGACACATTTTTCACTTTTGGAATTAAACTACTTGCTTTCAAAAGATACTTTGAAAACATGAAGTAACACATGTTGTCATGCTATGCATAGCCCCAGTCGAACAGGAAGTTGATATCGCACAGCAACCAAAACTGCTTACAACAAATGCCCCATCTACATGAAGCCACACATTGCATTTAAAATCAATCCATTCATTGGGGGAGCCAACATTTTTGTGACAAAAATTTTCTTTAACATTTCATATAGTGAAAAATAGCAAAGCCCCATGAAACAGGAAGTTGACATCAGAGAGCTACTACAATTACTTTCAACAAATGCCCCATATATATGCAGCACCACACCAATCAATATAGAAACCAACCAATCAATTGGGAGCCAAGATGATTGTAACAAAAATACAGACAGAGAGAATGACAGATGAACAGACTGACAGGTAAACAAGATGATTCCAATTTACCGTCCACTCCTTGAGTGGCAGTGTAATTAGTAAAAAAATAGTCCACTTCCATACAATTGACACCTTTTTAAAATGACCCAATCTTCTATTACTGGTAAAACACACCTTTTTCTATAAATTAGGAAACTTGGAATAATGAAGTGAATGTATAAAATCTTGAATTTAAATTTAAAAAAATCATTAATATTATAAAATATTGACAAAAATTTTGTCATACTTAAGAAAATGTTTGAGTCAACTTTCATTTGAGGAAATGGCCTTACTTAAGAGGTTATACAAACAATACCACTGTAGACATTTATAAACAGATAGTCTTAGTCCCTCTTTATTATATATATGACACAGAAAATATATGTAATTAACCTCTCTGATAACACCACCACTAATTTCTGTAATAATTAGTAGATTTGCTATCAGAAGGATACATGCAATCATTAAACTTTTTCATATATTCTTTAATATAAAGAGGGACTTGTAGCAAGTCTAGTCTTAGTTAAACATGCTCTGAAGTTCTACTAATCTTTGGGATGTTTGGTGAATACAGAAATAATTGTACTTAGGTTTATATAGACCAATTAAAAACTTCAAACTTTTGACACACTTGTAAGCAAATTCCCTGTCAGGTGACTTTTATGCAGGAATGTCAGAAGTGGATATAGAGATTTTGAAAAGGAGGTCTAGAAAAATAGGGATACAGGTTACTATTTTTTCATGTCAGCCTAAATTCAGAACAAAAGTAACAAATTTCTGCAATAATTTACAAAAATGGGAAGGTAAAACACCTAAAACCCCCCGGGACCACTTCCATACATGTATTTAATTATGATCAGGTTTATCACAAATTTGCATAGCAAACCAATATCTGTCTTGAAACATCTCAAGATCTGTCTGCCTGTGTCTGTAACACATTTCAACTTTAGTAAAAGCATCTCAGAGTTTCTTAAGCAAAATAATGGATGGTAGGACACACGAAAAACTTAGGTGTTCCTAACTTCATTAGCTAGGCATAGAAAATGACTTTGCATATCGGTTTTAATGGCTTTTGTGTAACCCATATACTAAAATCAGAAGTCAAGCAGCCCAAAATTGATTGATACTGCAGAATGAGTAAAATATCAGTTTTTTTACTTAAATTTCAGTTACTGCATGATGTACCATTGAAAATTATTGGTACATGTACTACTCTAGCAATAGGCGCTATACCAATAAATATACTTACTTTAGTTTACAAATATAGAACAATGAAGCAATAGCCACAAAACAGAGAATTCCGATAACAACAGCAAGGATTGTAGTGGTTTGTTTCTTCTCCTCGTCACCACTGACCTTCTCTACATCAGTAGCACTGTTACACTGTCTACAGGACTCATCTAAAACAGTCAGAAAAAATGTTCAATACAGTTTTCAAACATTAAGCACTAAACATTAAGTACTAAATGGATTTTTTTACACTAGCCCTAACTCTAGTTAACAGGTAGTTATCTTACTTTAAAAGCTTGTTTATTCTGATATAGATATAGCACATTCACAAATAACATGTAATATTCTTGGCTTTGAAGCTTGAAAAAAAAGCTTAAGTCACAACTTAAAGTTGAAATTAAAGAGAAGCAAAATAGGATTGACATAAAACAGAAATACAGTTGTGAGATGATGCAGATGTTATTTGTGAAGTCAAAATATTTAACATTTCATGACCTCTTATATATCCAAAGGAATAACAGCCAATGAGGCATTCTGAATTAGTGTATATACCACCAAAAAAAACAATTTTAATAGCAAGGAAAAGAATAAAAAAACCATCAGAAAATTGAGGACAGAGAAATTTCAGACACCCTTACATGAGATTTCTATGTTCTATAACAGAGCTATGTCTGAGAACTTGAAATCTAATCATTGGCTGTTTGAGATTTCTCTGTCTTGTACTCTAAGCAATGTTAGATTTTAAATATCTTCAGATAGAAAAACAGCAACTTTTGTTAAATTTTATGATATTTGTATTATAAAATGCATGATTAGAATAATGTTGTGAAGATATCAGACCAACCTGTACTCTCTGTCCATTTACTGGCACTGTTTGATGGGTCACACTCTTTACAGGAATCATCATTTTTCTTGTCACCAGAGGCAAAACATACTCCATTTATTATACAGGTGTGGTCCTATAGAAATACACAATACTAAGTTATTTTCTTCATCTCAAAGCGTGACACATTTTTTATTCAATTACTTGACAAGTTGATATTAAATTTCAGTATTCTGTCATGCTATTTGTAAAGTAAATGCTTCTAAAATACTGCATGAGGCTACATAAAATTACACAAAATAAGATTCAAGTATAAATTAACACATATATACATTTAAAGTACATAGCACATTTTTGCAATTCATTTTAATAATATACAGATATCCCGAAGTCTGTTTATTTATATTTTTTCAATGGTGATGTAAACATATTACTATAACATATCAACTTAAACATTTTAATTAAGAGCATTATTGTACAGGGACAAGGGCATATCCAGAAAATTTTAAAAGGAGGTTATGGAGGTTCTTGACCTTTATAAGGAGGTTATGGAGGTTCTTGACCTTTGTTTGCTCATTTTTACACAAAATTAAGAAAAAAATCCAAAATGGAGGGCTTTTCAACCCCACGACTCCCTGGAATTACCACAGTCATAGGACATCATTCATGTCTGAAACCAAAGCACATTCTGTTCCCATTCAATATACTGAATGAATGTAAGTGAGGTACCATTGCATATTCCTTTAATGAAAACCCAATACGCATAACATTTGAACAAAGCATATTATCTAATAGGCAGCAAGAACAATGAAAAAAAATAATGAACTGCCATGGAAACTTATTTGATGAATACCTTTCTTGTATATTTCACTGGTGTTGATGTTAGGTCACAATCAAAACAGACAGAATCATATGCTGTGTGAAGGTACCAGTCATTACTGTATCCCTGTCCATTATTGCTGACTGATACGTATACACCATCCTTGACCTCTGGTAAAGTACATGTGACCTGTGTTATACTAATATATGCTGCAGCCACAGATCTCACTAATGATGTTGGTTTCTCCAATGCAGGCATCTGATTTAAAATATATAAAAGACTATACATTGTATTTCTGGATCCTGTATTTTCATATTTATTTCTCTTCAATCCCGAGAAAAAATACTGTTTTCAGTATATTTCATCAATTTTGCAAATTAATAACAATTTTCATGTCTATGATTCATACAGCTTTTACACAGAAAAAAAGAGGTCAATGTTAGTCCCAAGCATTCTTTCCTTTTCATCAAGATTATGATGTCCTTATATGGATATTACCACTGTGATTTATGAATAAATTAAATTTAAATTCAGACCCAAATAAAGAAAATCCAGACTAATTAGCTGAAAAAGCAAATTAATCTGCACAATATATGTACAAGTCTCATAATACAAAGTCACCAATTTACAATTTCTTGTATAGCAATGAGTAAAGATTGATTTTCAACTTTGATCTTAACTGACAAAAATGTAAGCCATACCTGTGTAAATTCATAATGACAAGTTAATGTCTCAGACTCTACAAAATTATCTCCAAATATAGTAACTGTTCTACAGTCATCAGTGGCTCTTCTGTCACAACCACAAGTTGTTGCAGCAGGGGGTAGCAATGTTGGGATAGTATCAGCAGCTGATACTTCACATTGCAGACCAGAGTATCCTGCTGCACATCTACAAACACCTGTAAATACAACAGCATTAGTATTAACTGGTACACATGTCTGTAAATACAACAGTAGTAGCAGTAACTGATACACATGCCTGTAAATACAAAAACATTAGCAGTAATTGATACACATGCCTGTAGATACAAAAACATTAGCAGTAACCGGTACACATGCCTGTAAATACAACAGTAGTAGCAGAAACTGGTACACATGCCTGTAAATACAACGATATTAGCAGTAACCGGTACACATGCCTGTAAACACAACAGTCTGGTGGTAACTGGTACACATGCCAGTAAATACAACAGTAGTAGCAGTAACTGGTACACATGCCTGAAAATACATCAGCATTAGCAATAACTGGTAAACATCTGTAAATACATGTACAACAATATTAGCAGTTACCGGTACTTGTACACATGCCAGTAAAAACAACAGAGTCTGGTGGTAACTGGTACACATGCCAGTAAATACAACAGAGTCTGGTGGTAACTGGTACACACACTTATAAAGTATGTGATATATATATGGCAGATAACAGTATATCAAGCACAATAATAACCAAATAAAACCCAATATGACTGATATTTCCTGTGGATTTTCAGTGTTAACCTCCACAAACATGGTGTATAATTTGTATTGAAAGGTTTCCTTTACAAAAAAAAATGAGTAAGAAAAGGCTATTTTTGGATAACAAATACAGTAGAACCCATATAACACTAAAATTCAGCTAAAATGCGCCAAAGCCAATTTTTGTAGTCACAAGCTATTTTCAAAGACAAAAAGTTATTTCCTGATATAGCTTTGGGTTCAAATTACTACCAGGGTTATGCCAGATTGTGAAAACATAGTTTACAGGACATTGATCCGTTTCACTGAACAAAAACAATAAATAAGACTCAATCAACAAAAACCCTATGTCACAAGTTAGGGTTCCCCTAAAGAAATACATAGAAAAATATAAAATACTCCAAATGAAGAACGCCCAATAAGTTTTCTAGGGAGAAAAATGGCTAGAAAACATAATTTTAACTGTTATTTTTACATCGAAAACGATTTGAACAAATTTTCCACAAAATACGGATGTCCCATGAAGCACAGTGAATTACGTTACAATTTTCCTGAAGCTATAATGCAAATGTAACTGACACATACGGTAAGTCTATGTGAGGACAAAAAACCATAAAATTATAAACAAGATGAAAATGAATGATTCACACATAAAGGATAATGTTTTTATTGAAAAAATACACAATTTTTGTCTTTTTTCCAAATGTGCATTTAATTGTGAATTACGTTACGGTGTCTCTTGCACCTGTTAATGGTGGTAGCAAACTTTCAATATTCTTATTCATACACACATCAATGTCAGTCATAAATGACTCTTAAACAGATTTTTCAGGTGCTATATATTTTTCACATTCTTGGTCAAGTACAAATCCATGAATTATGTTACAGTGAATTACATTACGTTAATTTCTTTTAAACGGATAAAAAACACTGTTATCGGAACAAATTAACTATAAATCATTATCAGTGACATCGCCTATCATACGGACATCTTTAGAAGGGAAGTTGTGACACGGGAACAATTTTTAGGTAAACATTCCCTCTAGTCGTAAGTGTCCTTCATTTCTGTTAATTGCAATTATTTAGATATTATTGATTTTCAGTTTAAGTTAATTTAGAAACGGAGAATACATGTATTGGTAAGATGTTATGACAATGGTATATTGCTATATTGCTATGCATGATATATAAATTACGCATGGGTATATATTATAGTGTAACATAATTCACAACATTGTAATGTAATTCACCGGTTCATAAACTGTGTATTTTGATTACAAAAAATGGTTTTACATGACAACTTGTCATGAGAAACATTGAATTAATGCTAAACAGAGATACGAATAACTTTCGAAAAACAAAAGCCATTCAAAACTATTTAATCATTGCAAGAATTTAAGTAATTACTAAACAAATATATGTGCTTCTTTGTGAACTGACATGGGTAAATTATTTTTTTGTTTTTGTTTATTCAGATCACTTGAAAACAAGGAATATATATACTGAACTCAAGCAAAACTACAGTAAAATATTTGATAATGCACCTTAAAGGATATACCAACGATCAATTTCAATTTCTCGGCTATATACGACATATTATCTTTAAACAATCCTAGTTTCCGGGATTTGATACATCGCATCTTCCCCAAAGAACTTGAGATAAAGGATACCACAGACACTGTGAAGTCAGCCTAATATCTTGACCTACACGTAAAGATCGATGGTAAATGAAAACTAATGACCAAACTTAACGAGAAACATGATGACTTTTCATTCAGAATTGTCAACTTTCCTTTCATCTCTGACAATGTCCCTTCAGCCTGCGTATGGAGTTTTCATATCACAACTCATACGTTATGCCAGAGCTTGCCGTAACTACGTAGACCTTTTGTATCACGCTAGACTTCTTGCAATTAGGCTTCTGAAACAGGGTTATGTTGTACAAAATCTGCACCATGAAAACTGATTTGTTCAATGTATCATAGTTTTCCTTTCCTCTTTCGTCTACCCCGGCCTTGACTTTTTATGAGCAACTCGACGGATGTTTCTGGTAAAACAGAGGACACTTACCCTACCAGTGCACCTGGTCCATGCTCCCAGTTTTTAGTGGAACCCAAGTTGCTCATTTACTTTTGTTACTTTGTATGTATTATCTTAGTTATTCTATGTTCTTTATTCTGTTTTCCGTGTCTTGTCTTTGCCCCTGGTTTACATTCTTTTAACTTCCGCTAGAATCTTAGTTCCCTTGATTACTTTTTCATGTGATGTTACAATACCAGCAAAAAGTTGTTTCTGTGAATTATGTTACATTTAATTTAGACATTATAATAATTTCTGGTAGAAGATTACTCGTTGATCAAACATCTTACGTTTTGAAAGTATACCAGAAATCATTGTTATAATATGTTAAACAATTGATCGAAACAAACTGTACCTTTATCGTTTCATTACATGCCACTGAAGACTTCGATATTTCTTCATGTGGTGTATATAAAAATGACAAACTTAACAGATATTATATATTTTATTTTCAAATATTACTTGCCAAAATATTGCAATTAGTTGATTTTTGTGTTTAACCTTCCAATTTTGTTATGTGCTCCAATTAGGGCATGAGAAAGCCATGGAATATATATTACATGTTATAAGTGAATTACGTTACAAAGTCGGTCATTCCTGCTAAGCCAATTTTTAAACATTCCAATTAGATTTGAATGCACAATTGTTTTCTATGTGTCACCTAAAAGATTTATGAATGGAAATATGTTGTTAAATTAGCCTTCATCTTTTGCTAATTATGTTTCCAAAGAATAATAAAGATAACTTTTTTTCAATTTCATTTTGTTTTATTATTTTTTTTATTAGAATATCTTAATAAAGATAACAATTTTTGAACAAATATTTGTTGTGTGTTGCGAATTTATTGTTGATCTATCAAATGATATCATCTGAAGCACAGTTTTGAATAATTGTATGATAAAACTATTATTGTTCAACGTGGGTGTTCAGAGGTAACATAATTCACTACCAAAATACACTGGGCATGTTCAAAATTTCATACAGGACATAAATCATTCATCAAGAGCTATCTTATGTGTTTTCTTGCAATACAAACTTTGTTTTATTGAAATTAAAGCATTTGAGTTGTTTTCAGTGTTCAAAATGTCTGGCCAATTTTCTGTTCCTATTGGAGCACTTTAACTGAATTTGAATGATAAACCAAATACCAAAAACCCTAAATAATCCACATACCTGTCTTAACACTATTTAAACTCCCTTTACATGTTAGACAGCTTTCACTGAATTAAAGAGAAATAATATCAATTTACCCTGATCACAGGTTCCATGACGTCCACAATCAGGTTCACATAGAATTGTAGCATTTAATGCAGCTTCTTCATTATCTGGGGTGACAGTTCCATTTACAATTCTTTCCTGGCTAGCTAGAGTGTTTAGACATTCCTCAACTATATCTGTGACATAACCCAAGGCCCAATTCTCATCACCAGAGTCCTAAATAATTTTTACACATCTTCAAATATTATAAATTAAATAATTGTAGTCAAAAAGTCCGTACACAACAGATGGAAACAGATGCAGTAGTCTCTTTTGATCTCAATAACTTGTCAATATATTATTTTGCCATGAAACTGGAACTTATACAACAAGTATCTTCAGCCTTTTTGATAATATACATTGTAGTTAGAACATATTTTAATAAGACATTTTAAGGTAAAGCACATTTCAAAAGCAATTATCTAATAGTAAATAAGAACATTTTTCATAAAATGGATGTGTTTAAAACTTTTTTAAATATGGTACATGTTACTGGCGTACCTTAAAATGCATTTCAAGATAAGTATTGACCATCTAAAAATGAAAAGGGAGGCTTTCAACTTCTTTCAATAAAAAATATGCAGAACTTATTTGTGCTTGACTGACATATGGCATTCCAAGTACCAATCCATATAAATATCAATGGTAGAGGTGACAGATACTCCCAATGGTAGAGGTGTCAGATACTCCCAATGATAGAGGTGACAGATACTCCCAATGGTAGAGATGTCAGATACTCCCAATGATAGAGGTGACAGATACTCCCAATGGTAGAGGTGACAGATACTCCCAATGGTAGAGGTGTCAGATACTCCCAAAGGTAGAGGTGTCAGATACTACCAATGGTAGAGGTGATTTATGGTGCAGAACAACCAGCAAACTATGTTTTTTTTTATCTTCATAAACCATATTTTTTTTGTAATTTAATATATTCGTTTCTGTCTGCAGACCTGTTTTTTGGAGACAACCATATAGTCATCTCTCACTTAAATTGACTAAATCAAGAATGATAACTCTAGCAAAGTGTCAATTTCAAACACAATCCTCATCTCAAAAGTGCAACAATGGAATGACAAACTAACACTAGTTATGTAGTCTGTAACTTTTCTGAAATATTAACAAAGTAAATTTCATAGGTTTTTGACATACATAAATCAGATCCTATCTGACTTTTATAAAGACTGGTTCTTAAATGATCATTAAACAACAAACCATCAGATCACTGGCACAATTTTCCATCGTATCATTTAAATCTGTTTTGTTGACAGTGTTCCAGCATGCTTTTACAGCTTTATTACTCTCTATAACATCTGTACACTTGTCATATGCTTCTGTTTCAGTATAGTTCACTGCATTGTTTGCCTGAAATAATGAACAGAAACCTAGGAAAACAAGCTATTAAGTAGCTGTCTTTGTAAGAATCATGCAAAATCTGAAAAAATGTGATACACCCAAAAAAAGGCTACATATTTTTATTTTTGTAATTAAGTTGTTTTATGGGTCTATACTATGAAATGTGTAATTATTCATTTAAATCTGTCTGCGCTTAGGAGATAATCAACATTGAAAATCAAGTAGATTCTATTGTATTTCAGTGTCATTTACAGAGTTATCTCCCTTAATTCTGAACTCTACAGTGCACTCTATATGATTTTTATCTCCTAAGAGCACAGGTTATATGAAAAACCACACGTTAATTTCTGCTTACTATGACATTTCAAACAAAATATCAAAAATAAAAATATGTAGGCTTTTTACCCATGAATCACATTTTGCATGATCCTTAGCTGGAGTGCTACTTAATTTTTAGACATAGATCTTCCTATTTATTTGATTCTAATGTAACTGATAAGAGGTTACTCCTGAAAACATGTGTACAGCATATAGAAATTTGCAATATACGTGATTGTTATTTTTGTATCCAAAGCATCTTAAAATGAAACTGGATTCATATTATTGAGATTTTCCTGAAATTTGATTTGTTATGTTTCATGAAAACAAAATATAAATCTTAAACTGTTCTTTAATGCTGAAAAAGACTATTATATCCTGTTTTAATAAAATTTATCAATGGCCAAACATTAGAAATGGAGTTAAAGCATTGCTAACCAAGGAAGTACTTATTTGACTTAACTTGAATTCGGGGCAATAACTAGCATACAGGTTTTATAAGTGATTTTTTAGTGTCGTTTCATATACATGTACATGGAAGTTGAAAAACTGTTAGGTTTAAGTAATAGATCAAAAAGTGAAAAAAATCTTTTGAAATACATCTGTAGAAATAAAAAAATTGATTCAGGCACTATGTGTGAGGCACATCATAAATATTTCCCTAAGAAAAAAAAACCAATTCATCCTTTGAAATTATCCATGAAAAAAAATGAGGGCAAATATTGGGTTTAAAACATACACTCTTTGGTATGGGCCAGTAATTTTATTGATTACCAGTACCTGTATTGCTGCTGCAGTAGTAACAGGATCAACATCTACAGCCTGTCTTCTATGTCTGTGGTTGATATGGGGAATCTTGGCTTGTCTAAGTATGGTTGATGTTATATCATATCCTACAAGGAAGTACAAAAAGTGAAAATTCTGAATGATCTAACTGACACAGTAGTGTTGATATCACATTTAAAGATATAGTCATGATCAGTATAACAGAACTGATCCGAGTAGCAATATAACTCCCATGACTGATAAAAAGTCCAAAAATATATACCATATATATTTGCACCACTGAAACGGTGGCATAGTATAGATATAAACATCACTAGTTCCTCCAACTGAAATGTGGCAGGGGGCACATAAGAAGCAATAAGAGCAATCCAGTGTGACATTGCTATATTTTGTAAAGTTTTACTTCAAGACCTTAATGTTTGACCTATGACCTTCAAAATTAATGAGCTTCTAGATATTTACAAGAACTAAGTATATGCCATATCAGTAAAATCTGTTGAATACCTGGATTCTAGAGTGTTACAAGGGTGTTACAATCAGAATTGTACCACTATTAGCAACCATGCAGTACTTACTTGATTTATAGCACGACATGATACCATGTCCTCTATCACAGAATACCTCCTTCCCATTGATACAGCTACAGAATGTATTCAGATAGTTAAATGCAGCTGCTGATACACCAAGGAATATGGTTTTACTCTGCCTGTAAAACAAAAACAGGCAGTATTTAAATTTCTGGTGGTATGCAAATAAGTCAACAGAATTTTTTCTGTAACAGTTTTAAACAAATGCATATACTTGTAATACAAAAAAGAATTTAATACCAGCATCCAGAGTTTCTAACTTCTTTTTCACAATTTTTTTCTTAAAAAATTCTGGTGTGTCTCAACATGTTTCAAAGGAGGAAAACATCTACTAACCTCTAATTAACAATTTCTTAGGGTTTTAATGATTTTTATTTTAACTTGAACTTGACAATTAGTGGCTGGATAGTCCCACTAGAAATGCCAATAGAAAATCAATGATTATGCATATGTACAATTGGTATTTTATAATGGGAAGAAAATACTAATTTTCCGTAAATGGTTTTTTTACAATTTAAGAAGATCAAAGTAAGATGAGGTCAAATACTCTTCTCTTTACTTGTTGTATGTCAATGTCACAAGTAATTTGTTATTTTGCTTGGTAATGTCACAATTACAGTTGTGGGAAGTGATGCAGGTAATCTCCTTGACTACAGGTAAATTACCTATAACATACAGCATTTTATGGAACAAATAGGTACTAATCCTCATCCAAAATGACACTCTGATTATTCTTCCTCTTGATAGAGAAATTCTTCATCTCTCCACTCATTCCACTGAGTCTCCTTTGTGCAAAAGACAGAATTTTTAAAAACTTATCTAAGAAATCCTAGATATTAAATAGGAATGCATGTAGGAATCTATCAAACTTACTTCCACTTCATACAGAAAGATTGGGGATATCTGCTGTGGTCTGGTCTGTTACTACTTGGGTGATAAACATCGTTGTCTCTGTTGCCATCATATGAACCGCAAAGACCTGAAAATACAAATCAGTAATAATATCTTAGAACTATGACAGATGATCCACAAAGACCTGAAAACACAAGACCTTAAATAATATCTCAGAGCTATGACATATGATCCACAAAGACCTGCAAACACAAGACTTTAAATTATATCTCAGAGCTATGACATTGTTACTATTCCTATTACAAAGTACAACAAGTTGTCCAAATAAAATGTATTTTTATATCTTCACAGCCAATAAAGAAAAATGGTGTCAAATACAATTCCAAATGTGCATTTAAATATGCCATTTTAGGGACCAATGAAAGCCCCATGAAACAAAATAAAATATACATGTACCAAAAACTTAGCTGTAGGACGAACTATTTAACAAATCATTACCAAAGTACTGTATTATTTGATCATATATTGTGAGTATACCTTCTGTATTTCCTCTGTCTACACTCGAAGGTTTGACCCAGATATTAAGGAAGGATCCATGTCTCCAAGACATAATAGTGACCACAGTACCAGTGGGTAGTATTACCTTCAAGTACAGTTAAACATTGGAAAGAAATGCATGAAACATCAAATTTATGTGACTCTTGTATTAGCTTTGATAAGACAAAATGCTTTTTTTAAAGAGAATAAAACAATGAATTATATTTATCTTTTGAAACTTACTAGGGCCTTTAATTCAGTCAATCAAAGAAGACCAAACAGCCATTGTTCATATTTTTACTAAAAAATTATCACCAAATTCATATCTGTGAAGAGGATTTCATTTGTGCCAGTATCAATTTTTGTAGTTTGTTAAGATTTCATGCCTGTAGTCCAGGATTTTGCCATTTACATTAGCTGTTTGTCATTTGAATTACCGGTAGTTGATTTCATTGGCAAAAACATTGCATCTTCAAATTTTTACATTGATGGCAAATTAGCAATTTGTTGTAAATATAAATATTCATGTTTCTGTCAAGCCAGGAAAAATAACTGTCTCATGAATAACAAGTTTTTTTAATCAAATATTACCTGATATTTCTGACCACATCCTATACGTAATATTTTAGTTCCTGGTGTAAGCTCTCCATTCTTATACAATTCTACAGAAATCCTTCCCCGTGTATAATGATAGTGTCCATGTCCGTGACCATGGCCATTTCCATTGTTACCAAATCTTCCACAGGAATCAAATGTGATGACGTCATCACCAGATTTAATGGCAGCTGCACAATTACAATAAGCCCGTCCTCTGCTGGAACACTTTGTGTTATAACCTCTAACCTACATTTCAAGATCAACAATGTCAACAAAAACTTTTAAATCATTTTATTGTATTCATTGCTATTCTCATTAAGTTTCTCCTTTGAATGTTATTTGCTATGGCATCTACATGTGCAATTTAAGGTATTGATTAAAGTAATTGCACTCCTGGGCACTCCTTTTCGCAACTTTGATTTGAAACTGACAATAGATAACTGCACATTGTATGGTTAATAGTTATTTCACCATTTTTTCATTTCTTTTTTGGGAAGGAAACCCCAGTATTTCAAAATGGAATATCAGTGACACACCACCACACCCCCAACTTCACTCTGGCTCAGGTAGCTGCTTCAAGATAAGAAATCCAGGCTCATAACCCCTCAGTCACCCTATGTGGCAGACTGTTGGTCAACTAAGTAATAATAGCTCACCTCATATGGCAGTGATGTATGTCTGTATAGTATAAACTCCCCACCATTGTGGTTGTCATAATGTCTGAATTAATGAACAAATGTCAAACATTGTACTGTATAACAACATAATCTGATACTTATTGTAGTTTGAATCTATAAATAGTAGTGATGCAATTTCCTTACACACAAGTTTTAATTTCAAGTCTTTAATTATGTATTCAAAACAAAATATATATCAATTTTACTTTCATTGAAGAAAACCACAGAAAATGGTGTGAGTGATGCCAAAAGTGGCTTTTAACTAAAACAGGATATAGTACAGTGAAGGATTTAGACCTCTTGATGTAGTATATGATAGGACATATGATTGATTGATTGTTGGGGTCTAATGTCCAAGCAGCAATATTTCAGCTATATTCAGATGATAATAGAATATATATTGTCCATGTCAATACTTGTACTTTTGTGTTGTACACTAAACTGTAATTTGGCTGATCATTTTTATACTATTCATGTCACAAACTGATCTTTTGAAATTTAGAAAATTACCAATTGTACTTTGAACCAAAATGAAAATTTTGTATCTACAGACATACATATCCTTTCTACAGCAAAAACAGTACAGATGAGACTACAGATCTTACCTTCCATCAAAAGTAGTCATATGTGGATCATTCAATGAGGCGCACTGTGCATTCTTGTCATTGTTATTTGCTGTGATCTATAATACAAGAATGGTATTTATAATTTAAAAAAAAAGAGATTATGATGAACTTTGCCTCACATGCAAACTAAAAAATAATAATCTGAAATAAAATTAAGATCGAACTTGTTACATACATAGAAGCTGAAAAAATCTAAATGTAAATAAGTAAATAATGAAATAAAAATGTATTACTATTAACTTACAGATAGGGAGTGATAAAAGCATACCAACAGAAAGTGGAAATGGCCACAATATGAATCAGACTGAAATATAAAACTCTGAAACATAACTTGGTTGATGCATGTAGCATGTTTTTTTCTATTCCATCCACTACAAATGTATAACTGACAGAAAAAAGACCACTTTAGAAAAAAACAAACAAAAAACATTCATATCAAAACATTTAAACAATGGCAGAAAACACAGGACGTACCTGCACTTTGCCAACATTCAGTGTATGTGGTATAGCAGTAACTGGAGGCTTAGGTTGGTTCACAACATGGGCCTGCACTGTAAAATGATTGTTTGTATTCCTGTCAATTCTACCATCAACTGTTGCCTTCACAGGTATCTGGATTGTCTGTTGCCATGATGATATGTGTGTTGTCTTGGATACTGTTGTACCACACATTTTACTGTCAGGAGATTGAGCGGACCCCTTCCACCCAACTAATACTTCAGCAATGTATTTGGTACGTGTACAGCGTTGGTAAAACCATTCAAAGTTGGCATGAGTTGTTATAGTAACCTGGCAGTTTCCTTGGCAACCTTGACAGCAGAACATTTGTGGAGGTGCAGTAACATGGACAACAATATACTGATGTGAGTGTCCTTCTGTTAGCACTAGTCTAGTTGTATTTAACTGAAATCAAAATTGTCTTTAATTGCAGAAAACTTTTTTTTTTTTTGCAGAATCATGACATCATTTTTATGAAAATAAAAGGTACAGGAGAAAGGAAAAAATTAGTATGAAAATATAGCACAAAATGAAAAAAAATGACAACTGTCTAAAGTACAAAGATTAAATGAGTACTTTTATGATGTATTCTGTGTTACAGTTTACAAAGTAATCATATTTTGGGTTTTGTACATTTTCATTTCATTTTTGTTACATGCCACTTAATATGAGTTTAACAATGAGATGAAAAGAAACTTGTACCACCAAATATTATCAATTTTCATAATAAAACTGACTTTAAATGTGCATTAACATTCTTGTGGTTTCATAAATTCTATGCAATTTGGACAAGAATTTAACATTATAAGTACCAGTCCATATAAAATTCAGACACTGCCTCTGATAAGGCAATTCATGGTGTAGAAAAACCCATGGATCAGACGATGCTTTTTTGGACTACACATGCTATATTTATTTTTATGTGACAATAGTCCTTTCTATATTTGGATCTGTACTTTTGAGAAAATTGAATGTCAACCTCCCACTTAAATCAACCAAATCACACCAAATCAAGAATGATAAATCTTACACAGTCTTAATGTTATTAATAAATTTTAACTCAAAAGTGCAACCCCCAAATGAAAAACTAAGATTGGTTATGTGATCTATAACATTTCTTAACAAGATATAAAACTGAATTCAGTGGTTTTTTGACATGCATGAATCACCTTCTGTCTGATTTTTATAAAAACTAATACTTTTTTATCTTAGCCATTCTGAGTATACCTTGATGTCAGGGGTGATGATATTGCTTATCTTTATTGGAGTTACCAACTTCTCTCCCTTCCATCTGGCTTGGACTGTACATGTAATCTATAAAAAAAATACTTAAGTTCTGCTTAATATGACACTTCTGACAGCTGAAAGCAGCAGAAAATTCTTAAACAGTAATTTTGGTTTCTATTATTTCATATTTCTAATCAGATCAGTTGCTGGTCTTATATTGTCATGATTTTGTACTAAGCTTTGTTAAAAAGATATAGATATATAATTGCAAAAAAAAAAAAAATATTCTTAAGATACAAAAAAAAATTTGTAAGATCAATTTAAGGAGTGTTTGTAATTTTTTTAACATTTTAAACAAAGTTAAACAAAATAACTTGGTTTGCAGCAGTTTACATTTATAAATCACTCTTATAAAAAGTGGAAGCTAGCCCATACTAGGTTATTGAGTATAACCTGTTCAAAAATTTGAAAACTTTTTTTATAATTTAATGACAGTCCAAATATTAATAACTTTTGAAATGCAGAGTGCAAACCAATCAATGTTATTGTTGTCATAGTACCAAGCCATGTTATACATAATAACCTGGTTTGCTCAAAAAGAACCAACCAATCAGAAAGGTTGTTACAAACTAAATTAAATTATTTCAAATTAAAAGAAAAATGTTCAGAAATATCTGCAATACAGGAATGCCTTAAATGATTGTAACCATTCTAGTGAAGGGATATTCTTATAATATTCTTATACATTGTATCATTACCACAATACTTGCTTATAATACTAAGTAGATATTGGTATTTTAGTACTCTTTCATTATAAATTCATACAACCTTTTTTGGCTTGTCGTCAAACTCAACATATTTTCTAACTTAACTTTCTTAGATAATAAATCTCTATGTAAATAAACCATCAAAAACAGACAAAATATAATGGAAGGATCCAGATATTTATAAAAGGCGGTTCAAGCTATCGATTTCTAATTTTGGGCCAAATATTGAACATAATTAAGTAACAAAACTTTCATTTGAAGTGGGGTTCCTTACACAAGAACTCTCCCCAAGGATTCATCACTGTAATCGCATTTATAATGCTATTTCCATCCTAGCCTACACAGCCAAACTAGGTCAAACCTTCTCCCCCTTTTTTTCAGTATACTTTAAAAGATCTTGTATTCTTCCAACATATAACAATAAATACCTGTTTTTTGAATAAATTCTGATTGATTTGTTCTATAGAATAGGTGACTTTGACAGATGTTCCAGCCACTACTTTTTGTATCACACATCTGCCACTGATTGCCAGACACACAACAAACTCCACATTAGGTTGTTTAGCTTTGGTAAACTCACAAACAAAATGGGCCATTCCTCCTTGATCAACACCTGGCCTCAAGTGTGGTTTACCAATGTAGCTTGGCCTAGATGGTCTTGGAGTTGTTGGTTTAGGAGTTGTTGTTGGCTTTGGAGTTGTTGGTTTAGGAGTTGTTGGTTTAGGAGTTGTTGTCAGCTTTGGAGTTGTTGTTGGTTTTTGGGTAGGTGGTTTAGGAGTTGTTGGCTTATCAGTTGACTTAGGAGTTGTTGGTTTATCAGTTGGCTTAGGACTAGTTGGTTTTGAAGTCTTTGGTTTAGTTGGTTGTGTAGAAGTCCTTACAGTAGATGGTTTTGTAGCCTTTGTTGGTTTTGTCTGCTTAGTTGTTTGTTTTGTATCAAGTGTAGTTTTGGGAGGCTTTGATGAAGTTAAATCATCTGAAATGTCAAATATTTACAAAATACTGTTATCTGCTATAGTGAACATGTGACAAGTAAAAAGTATTTTAAATATGTTTCTATCAAATATGTCTCTTTACTTCATTAACTAGTAATCGTTTTGCTGTGTAATGCACAGATCATTTATTAAACACTCAAATCCATCACATTATATGTATAGAGCACAGTCCACAATAGTTTTTTTAAGTAGTTCTGATAATTTTAGCAAATTAAAAGTTAACCAATCTTAATTATACTGCTAAGAATAAAATATATCAAATAACTGCCAATTCATTGCATTAATTATGAACTCCATTCAGCATGAAAAATGACAATACCTTTACAGATATATCCTGTCCTGCAGTAGTCTGTAGTACCAGTAAATGATGTTTGGGTTGTCCTGGCAGGGCTTGTTGTTGGTTTGGTTGCTGGTTTTGTTATTGGGACAACAGTAGTTTTTTCTTTAATACAAAGTGAACTATGTAAGTATTGATCATACTGAAATTCCCGATTGGAGGCTTTTTACATCAAACTAAACGATTTAATTATTGACCAATTCTTAATCAAAATGGTATTTATCAAATGCATGTAACTGGATTAACTAGCATCTTAATTTGTTGACTTAAAAGTCAAAGAAAATTGTTATTAGCAAATTCATAGATGTTAAGGCTCACAATTTTGGTGGGAGCCTCCTGATATTTCATAAAATATCGATAATCTCAGGCTCATGTGCCTGTGTCAAAGCAGGAGATTTATCTGCATTTGGAAATTTTTCCCATTTTTTTTGCCTAAAATCGTAATAAGTTATTTCAATTCTTGTAATAACAAATTGATCACAAACCTGTGATTAAGACCATTACTACCATTTTAATGAAGGGAAATGTTGCATTTCGTCCATCCAGGAAAGGGATATCACTAGAAATTGGATTTAAGTTCAAATTAGGTCCATTGCTATATAAAACATGCCTCGAAAACAAAACCTTGGCAATCTCCCACTCTAAGAACATTTTGAGAGGGAGATCTCCTGCTTTAGAAATTGTTAAGGTTAACACCTATAAAAATCACTCCCTCTAAAAAAATCATTTCCATTTGCTAAATCACATGAAAACTTACCTGGAATAGGTGTTGTCAATTCTCCTTCTCCCACAACATTATCAATCCAACAGTGCCATATAACCACAGACATCATGAAGTAATTACAAGACACAGAACTAGATATTCCAGGAGGATTACCTATATACATGTGCTCAGTAGACTGTGAAATCAGGTGGTGCTTTATAGAGGTTGTCACAGAGCTGATCACATGGCTATTGACAATGACCTTTAACCCATTTGTTGGTGACCATGAAATTATGACCTGGTGGAACTGGTGAACATATAGTGTCTCTCTTTTAATGGTTGAAAACCATGTGTCAGTGTTGTTTGAAACAATGCAATGGAATTGTCCATATCTATAAACCATAGCTAATCCAGTGCCATCTGCTTTTTCTGCACCACTAGATATAATAACTGTGTTCTCCTCCAATTTGGTAAACATGATAGTGACCTTGATTGTGATTCCACATGAACAGAGACTGAGATTACCAAAACACAAATCTTTATGGATACCAAGGTCTATGTGTTGGTTGACATTGTTGAAGTTTATCCCTGTTGAAGTATTCATACTGACAGATCCATGAATAGTTGCATTGAACTTTGACCCAATGATGATATTGGTATGAGTGATGCTGGAAAAGTTCCATTCAAACTTTGTAATATCCATTTTAGGTGTAGTTGGAGGCAAGGTGGTGGCAGCTGGAAAAATTACATTTTGAGATTACATGAAAAAAAATAGGATGCTTTTCATTCATTTCCATAGTATCTAGCAAGTAAGAGAACCTTTTACTCTTAATATATAAATTATAAATCAATGCATTTTTTTTAAAATATTGAATTTTCAACTATGACTTAATGAATCAAGAAATATAAAAGAGGGAATTATCATATGATTCTGACCATCAAATTAATTTATCATTTAATCAGAAGCTCTGCGTATAATGACTGTAAGCAACTGTCATTAGATACATTTATACAAAATAAAGCAAACGTAATAACCAACTTTATCAAGTTCCTGCTTAAAATGAATAATAATGTTAGGAACTGAGTTCCCATGCATAATTCAAATTCTAATGCAACATTTAGCTGTTATGTTCAATTTCATTGTATAATATTGAACATTTCAGGGTATCAATTCAAACATTACACCCTAAATTGTAAATGCACATGATGATGATTTTATCAGCATTTTTAATTGAAATTTTCAAAAAATAATTAACAGTTGCATTAAAATTGAGATAACGTTTTGTACTTGAAGATTTTCTATAATCAAATAAGGATTAGATGCCTCTAAAATCTTCAAATAAAACATAGTTATCTTCTAAATCTGGAGTGAAATGTCCTACTAAGTATTTAGGGAAATAGGAATTCAAAATTTATAGCTGAAAACAAATCAAATTCCATACTATGTGGTATAACATAACATATAGTATACCAGTATTACATGATTACATAATTAATACCTCAGTCTATTCTAAGCTACAAATAATGTCTTCTTACTAGGTCAAACTAGATATAAACTATAACCTCTATGATTTACATTGTTTTATTAAAAAATAACACTTTAGAATACTATCAAGTGGGGACAGATACATGTATGCTCATTACTAATAAAAAAAACAATAATAGTCAAACACAGTAAAATAAATACTGTTTTGCTTCAGAAAATCAGCAGCTGTAGCAAAAAGAATAAATAAATGACAGAAAAAATATATTAAAGCAGTCACACTATCTAAGTACATGTAGCCTTCACACTAAATAGGTACATGTAGCAACACTGTATACATGAAGCAACCATGTAAATATACCTGTAGACATCAACCCTTGCTGAATCAAGACATTATGAGAAGCCTGCCATATCTTCAATCCTGTAATCTTCATAGATGTTGTGTAACTTGCTGAATAAAACTTTCCTATGGTCAGTGAATGTGGAATGGAGGTATACTTGTTCTTGGTAGAATGTGTTGTAGTTACTAGTTGGTGGCCATCCACTATTATGGTTAGTCCATGAGTCACACTCCAGGATATTTCATATTTATGCCATTTGTTAACTTCTACTTTGTATTTAGTTTCAGCTGTCCATGTATGAGTTGTGCTCACATATCCATAAAGTTTGCCATTGTAAAAATATAGAGCCATTCCTGATCCATTCATAAACTGGTTGCCATTGGAGATGATAACAGTCTTCTGTAGATGGTTGATCTTGAGCAGATTTACATTGATATTGACAGTAAATCCTTTATTACATTCTTTTAAAACAGCCAAACAACCGATATTTGAATCATTTTTAAACTCTAAATACTCATTACTCCCATTTAATACAAGGACAGGGCTTTTTGTGATATTACTATGCTCAATATATGGTTTTCCATGAACAGTCAAGTTAAATGAGGGTGTCTTTAAAACATTGTGACTTATAGCAATAAAAGTCATGTCAATTGGTTTGATTACTGGTAGATATGATGTGATCTCTGTTGTCTCAAATTCAGTTGTTTCTTGGATGTCTCTGGTTGTTGTTGGAGATGAAGTGGTGGTAGTTGTTGGAAGTGTACTGCTAGTAGTTGTTGGAGTTGGAGTGGTGGTAGATGTTAGAAGTGTACTGCTAGTAGTTGTTGGAGTTGAAGTGGTGGTAGTTGTTAGAAGTGTACTGCTAGTAGTTGTTGGAGTTGGAGTGGTGGTAGATGTTAGAAGTGTACTCCTAGTAGTTGTTGGAGTTGGAGTGGTGGTAGATGTTAGAAGTGTACTCCTAGTAGTTGTTGGAGTTGCAGTAGTGGTAGTTGTTGGAAGTGTACTGCTAGTAGTTGTAGGAGTTGCAGTGGTGGTAGTTGTTGGAAGTGTACTGCTAGTAGTTGTTGGAATTGAAGTTGTTGCTGTAGTGGGGAGTTTAGTTGTCTTTGAAGTAGAAGTTGTAGTCCCAGCAACTGTGATTGGAACTGAAGTAATTGGAGTTTCTAATTATAGAAAATTTAAAGATCATCAAAGTGTTAAAGAGCATGTTTTATGATATTCAAACTTGCACAATTCATTTGTGAAAAAAACATTTTTTGCAAATCTTAATACATTTTTATGACCATATTGATACACCAATACTGGTACTTTAAATCAGGAAACCTAAAAAGCAGGAGGAAGATATCAATTTTCTTACTTAAACCACAAGTATTTTTACCAATATCATAATCATAAAACAAAAATCTGATATGATTTTTTTATGTTTTTTTTTTAAGATGGACACCTTATACGCATATCAATAAGTTAACAATGCTTCCCAATTATATGTACAAAATTAAGAACATTTCAATGCTACAAATATGTACTGGTAATATGTGTTAAATATTGAGCAATAAGGATTAATTTTAAGAACAGTTTCAACTAAATAATTTCTGCTTGAAACATAGTTGGAAGGGGCAAGAAGCATCTAGGCTGACTGTCTGGAACTGCAAAGATATTTGCTTGCATAGTAACACAGGAAAAAAGCAAGTTGCAATAGGACAAGATTCATCTGAGTACTGAAAAGTTGAAAAATGCTCTTAATACAGTGACAAAGTTAATTTAGAATCAAAAGATAAAGAACACACTCTTCTTAAACAGTACATAATGAACAATTTTTATCACTTTTTCTGACGTTCTACAATAAATCATTGGTGCCATTATCCATGACTATGACCGTTTCCATGACTATGACCGGTTCCATGACTAAGAGCCTTTCCATGACTACGACCGTTTCCATGACTATGACAGGTTCCATGACTATGACCAGTTCCATGACTATGACCGGTCTTAAACAAAATCCACTATATTAAATTTTAATATTTTATCAAAGAAGCCCTATGCTATGATAAGATTAATAATTCACTTCTTCATCTATATACAAAATATCTAACACTAGAATTTAATAATAACTAAATTATACAGCTATGCTTCTATCAGTCTATCAAAATATAGATCTAAAAAGTACAATATCACTTCTAAATAAAGGCAAAATTACAGTATAAGCATGCCAATTCTCACATATTATATATAGATAAAGCAGTCACACAACATTTATACCTGATGTTGGTAATGTAGACATCAACCCATGCTGAATCAAGACATTATGAGAAGCCTGCCATATCTTCAATCCTGTAATCTTCATAGATGTTGTGTAACTTGCTGAATAAAACTTTCCTATGGTCAGTGAATGTGGAATGGAGGTATACTTGTTCTTGGTAGAATGTGTTGTAGTTACTAGTTGGTGGCCATCCACTATTATGGTTAGTCCATGAGTCACACTCCAGGATATTTCATATTTATGCCATTTGTTAACTTCTACTTTGTATTTAGTTTCAACTGTCCATGTATGAGTTGTGCTCACATATCCATAAAGTTTGCCATTGTAAAAATATAGAGCCATCCCTGATCCATTCATAAACTGGTTGCCATTGGAGATGATAACTGTTTTCTGTTCGTGGATGACCTTGAGCAGATTCACACTGACCCTGATGGTAAATCCTTTATTACATTCTTTTAATGCAGCCAAACAACCAACATTAGAATCATTTTTAAACTCCAGATACTGGTTACTCCCATTCAGCACAAGTACAGGGTTTTTGGTGAATGAGTGATGCTCAAATATGGGAGTACCATGTACAGTGAGGTTGAAAGATGGTGTAGTCAGAATATTGTGTTCAATCTTAGTAAATGTCAAATCTAATGTTTTGATTGACTCTGTAGAAAATACTGTACTTGACTGAGTAGTTGCTGTAAATATTTGAATTTAATGTACTTTATGAGATAAAAAACTGGAGTAAGCAGGATTACATGAAGACCTTATAAGTTCAACATACCATGAATAAATGTTGGACAAAATATAAATACTCTGATACACTGGCATGCCATTGATGTACCAGAAGAGATAGTATGGCAGACATAAAGTGATTACACAAGATCTGATGACCATTTTTGTCAAATGTTAAAAGATGAAGTACAAGAATAAATGAGCACGCTACAACCTGAAACAATATTTGTTAATTTCTATTTCATACTGATTAGTCAGCATTAGTGAATGCTAATAACATGCATAAGGCTAACATCATGTATCACTGCTGCCTTTAACATGCAAAATAGGATAACTCAATATAAAATTGAAGGTGAGGTCCCATGCAGCTTTTATAAATTATTGTGTTTCATGCAAATCTACAGTGAGATAACTAAAAATTACATAAATTGTGCTAGTTGCAGTGTACTTGTGTTATTTGGTCCTGTTAAGGTATAATCCATGCATTACTGGTATGTAGGTGTCTTAGTCATGCATTGTTTTCAAGTCTTACCTTGTGTAAAAGTATTGTGTAAAAATAGTACAGTATTTAGGAGTAATTGTGAACAAGACTAAAACCCCTATAAACTCAGCACTTTTTAAATTTCTACATCTGAATTTGAACTATATTTAGTATTCTGATTTTTTTCAATGATGAAATTTCAAAAATAATTAAGTGATTAGTAATTGAGTAAACTATGGTATACTGATATAGAGTCAGTGCTGGTTTAGATATCAAAATATATTAACCTTCAGATTCAAAGTTTTACAATTACCAATTTTCCAAATATGAAAAGAAATAGAACATTAATACTTACAATATGTAAGTTAATATCTTGATGATGACAATAACAAGACAAAGATGACTGTCACAATGATGTTATTGATGAAGCCATCAAGATAAAGATATTGATGATATCATTTATGAAAATATAATTCAATTTCAAAAGTAACCTTTTTTTCTGAGGCCAAAAAAAATAATGTTGTGTTAAAGATCACCCTTCTAAAATTGCTTAGGATCGGGAGATAGGGATTTTTTTTTTAAAGTATTATTTTTTTTTTCATTGAAATAAAAATAAGTGTGAAACAATACTCAGAATACAATGAAAAAACAAATTTTCAAAGAATAAACATGTAATAGAATAAGTCCATCGCAAAGAGTACACTTACGTGTGTTTACAATTGATTCTAAATATTAACAACCAGTATTTCTAACTCTTTGTTTTTCCATCTAGAATAAAAAAAAATATCTTTGGCTTTATTTTTTGTAATTTTTTTTCAGTAAGACAGTTGATAGGCTTTATATTTTTATTTCAAAATCACAAATAAAAACTTTTAGGTAGAGGGTCTCATGATGGGTCAGTTGGGTGACCAAAAACAAAATTTTTTTTAGGCCTGATTGGATACAAAATTTTGTCCATCTACTCAGAGACAAAATTTTATAATGTGACTGTGACATCATCAAACCTATTATTTTTAATGATTTACTCATCGAATTTTGACTCTAAAATTAAATTATAAGGAATGAGTATTAGATTTTTTCGATCTTTCTAATATAACCTCAATGCCCATGGTGCATACTTGAAAAAAAACCTGCTATGCAGGTTATTTATTGTGCACCACATGATTAAGGTTATTTCTTCATAGACTGAAAAAACTGTGATAACAGTCATTCCTTAAATAAAACAACAGATGTTTGTAAGTAGAAGAGTGTTAAGAGAGGGGTATATAATATATAGTATTCTTATTTCAATTTTGTTTACCTGCGGTAACCAAGTAACTTTTTTCCATATCAAGAAACCAAAAGTTAAACTGTGTTCTTACTTAACCAATGTTTCCTTTCGGATTATTTACAGACATCAGACATAGTACGTCAACAGTATAATGTTAATGTCCCTTTCATTGCTTATTACCCATTATACATTTTTAAACAGAATGCAATTGTTGTAAGCTGCATGCAATAATATTCATCAAATAATTGTTTGCAAGCAATATTGTCTCACCTGTGGTAGTAGGCTGAACTGTTGGAAACTCTGTGTACATACATAATATCAAATAATTAACCACACTGGAAGAAATGCTTACTTTTGATTACTTGCTACACTAACCTAACTTGATACTATCAATAGAACTAAAACAAAATATATCACTACATATTGCCTGTTTTCAAGTAGAGTTACCAAAGTTACTTTTGTTTCAGTGAGAGTTGAACAAAAAGAAAGAAATTACTAAAAATTTCTCATATTAAGTATTTGAACAGGATTAAAAGAATTTTGTGGAAGTGCCTGTCTATTGAGATGAAGAGATGAAAGTCCATTTCGTGCAAAACACATATACTGGTGCAAAAGGACAGAGAAGGGTTCAATCTTTTATACTGTGATAGTACATAAGTAGGGTCACTGAGCAGTTCAATATTCAGTATATAAAATCATCCTGATATCTCTCATAAGTCAATATTAACACTTACCTGTAATACAGGTGTTGTTGATGAGAACATCCCTGGATGCAGTCCAGGAGTACAGATTACGGACCTCCATCAGTGATGTCTCAGCATAACCAGGGGTACCAGCAATTAGGAGAGGAAAGGTACCTGGTTGAGCTGGGTTAGGTAGCTTTATGGAATGTTCCATGAAAATGTGACCATCAAGAAAAACTTTGAATCCATCCTTCATATTCCATGATATCTGGTAGGAATGCCAATCCCCTTCCTTGACATTTAACTTCTCCTTGGCTGTCCAGATTATATTATCCTTCTTGGCGGCACAATAAAGCTCTCCATGCCACAAATACATAGCCAATCCAGAGTTATTAACCTTATCAGCACCACTCGATATGACATACCTCTTATTTGTAGAATTTATGTCAAGCCACTTGATCTCGAGACTGAGTGTGAAGCCATTTTGACATTTGGTCATATCTTGTATACACTCTATACCTTTGTTAGGGAGTTCTACATACTGTCCAGTAGTGTTCAGGACAAGAACAGCTTTACCATCCTTCTCAGGTCTAATGATGGGGTTATTGTAAACTGTGAAGTTATACTGTGGTGTGATAAGGATGTTGTTATTTATTTCTTTGAACTCAAACTTTGTTTCCTTGGCTCCACATGAAAATACTAGAAAAGAAAGCCACAAACACTTCCTAAAATACATGTACTTGTGCTTTACTCTGGACTTTTTTCGACAAAATAATATAAACTAAGGAAATATTGCCAAAAAAAATTAGAAGGACAGTCTTTGATAAATGGTAATTGCAAAAATAAATTTTCATATAAACAGAAACTGATAATATGTTTCAAGTGGAATTATATACACCATATATAACCATGGTTGAGAATTTGGTTGTTACAAATAAACATAACAGCACATGTGCACTCACAATAAAACATTGACATTTCATTTAACCAAAATATTACTACATACAAGTAAAGCACTAAGAAGCAAATAACTAAACCTCAGGTAAAAGGACAAGAAAAGTGGGACAGAACATAAAAAAAACTTGTTTTTTTTCAAAGTTGTTGGAAAGTAAAAATTAACATCAAAAAGAAGCTCCAATAACTGCAAAAAACACATCTTCACAAGTTGAAATACAAGTCAGTAGTATTGATCATATTTAAAACAAATCATATAGAAAATACCTGCTAAATACCAGATCACAATAACAACAAACATTCCCAAATCACATTATCTATGGTAAAAGATCGAGTCTACATGGTTATAAAAAAAATTATGTAAAAAAGATATTATTTAAGAATGGTTATGAGAATTAGATCTTAAGAACAACAGTACAAGTTAATAGAAACAGTAAATCATTACAGTTCAAATCCTGAAGTGGAAGTAAAAAAATGGGTAAAAGACAGAAATACCCTGTTGCCATAAAGTCGGTTAACAGGAAGTCCTGAAATCGCATCCCATGATATGGGACCTCATACTGAACTTGCGTACTAAATATCTAGTGGCTATGATTTTTAGTTGCTGAGAAAAATGGAATCAAAATATTTTCCCTGCCCAATCGCTCACCAGACCAACATCTACCATTATATAAGCAAATCTGCACTATTGCAACCCACCCAAAAATTGGTAAACAGAAGTTAATGTGAGCATAGCCAAAGAAAAAAGTTTACCCACAATCCTACATACAAATAATTTCTAAATTTTTATATACAAGTAATAACAAGAGCAATGACCTAACCTGTTGTTGGTGGTTCTGTTGTTGGCATTGTTGTTATGATGGTTGTTGGTGTTGTTGTTTTAGTTGTTATTTCTGTTGTCTCTGGAGAAGGGGCTACAAAACAAATGGAGGATAATATTTTCAAATACAGTTGCAACCACTCAGAAAGTGTAGAAGAAGTTAAGGAAAAGAAATATTCCAGCTAATTACAGGTAAAATGTAAGGTAAAAAGGAGACAATCCATAGTTTGTGTGAAATTCAAAACAGAATAAGACAAACCATCATCTTCAGTGAGATATTTTATACAAAGTGGAATAACGGTTTTTAAGCATTGTAAATACAATAAATACACAGGCTAAAATATACAAAAATAAAGCAAAGGTGTCTTTTTTACTAACACGTTTGAACTGAATGGATAATTAGGTTAACGTACATAGTCAACCTAATTATTGATCATGGTTGTCTTAATTTGAAAATTTCCCTAAAAAATAAAAAATCTTAATATGTTCATACCTTCCCTATAATTCAAATCTTAAAAAAAAAATCTCCCATTAAAACTTTGTTGCTAGATATTCATCATACTCAATCAAGTATAAACTTACTTGTAAGTATGCCAGCAACAGCTAAACTGGCTCTATTAGCATCCACTGTCTTAAATCCTTCTACTTTCATGGAGATATGTGTTGGTGGAGTGGTATACCCATGGCCAATAGTAATCTGTTTGACCAGTGTAGCATGGTGTGGGACAGGTCGGGTCATTGTACCAACAATCTTCCCATTGTCTATTAACTCACAACCTAAGCTTTTCTGCCAGGACAGCTCTAAATGATGCCATGTGTTTAGAGTGAGTTCATGAGTTGTTGTCAAGTGCCATGTTTGGGTAGAGGTACTTACAACAAAATGGAGAAGGTGGTTTTTGTAGTATACTGCTATACCTTTAGTATTGGGAAGATTACCACCACTGGATATTATGTATGTATTGTCGACCAACTGTGTAAAGAAGACATTGGTTTTAATGGTGAAACCACTCTTACAGCTGTCTAGGTCACTGAGGCAGGAGGTAAAGGAAGTTTTGTCAATTACTAGATACTGGTTGGTGTTACTGATGGACACAGCTTGTCCAGTCTGACCAGGAACCAGTTGTACATTCCCATGAACTGTGAACTTAATTGTAGTGGTTGTCTGGAGGATCTGGTGTACAATGGACTGGAAACCAGCATTAATTGTTACTAATTGGTTGGCTGTGTGTTAAAAAGGCACAATTATTTAACATAAACAACTATCTGATTCTAATAAATATTTACAAAATGACATTTTTTCTTACTCATTTTTTTCTTCAAAATTCCAATATGTCTAAATAATCTGACATGTTAATTTATAATTGATGACAATGACTTGCTGAAACTTTTTGTGGAATGGTAATAGCAAGTAACTTTCATATAAAGCTGGTGACATTGAGCATAATATATACACAAAACTGGATTATCTACAAAAACAAAAAGAACTCGCCATTGTGAGCAGTTCAATCTCAAATACAGCTCAACCGTTGTGAGTAAAAACAACAATAATCTGCCTGCAAAGAAAGATTTTATATTGCTCCCATTTTAGTAGAGATACTGAATAATACATGCATGACAATTTTTAATCAACAGGTGGTAATTACTGTTAAATTTTTACATGTTTTAGTAAAATATAAGTCTATTTTACTTAGTTAGTTTGGATTGAAGAAAACAACAGATATAAATTAAAGAAAACTAACAAACACATAGTAGCTTTCTTACCAGTTTTTTCACATCTGTCCCCATAGAACCCATGAGTACAGAGACAAACATTTGGTCCCATACAGGATCCACCATTCAAACAATATCCTGGTGTACATAGGCCTGGTGACAAATAAAGGAAATATAACAGTCACAGAATTATTCAAATGTTTTTTTTTTAAATTAAAATCACTGATTACATTTGGGCAAGCCAGCTGGTTCATGTACAGAAATGTGTAGAATTTTAACTGAAACTGAGAATATGATCTAATCCCTATCCTTCATTGATAATTAAGAAACTGTCAAGATTTCTTTTTTTTAATATCAACTTAATCATAAACAACATAGACTGACTTTTGCAAAGGTTATAAATAACTAACAATATACCAATAGTAGGAAACAAATATCTCACTGGTGTCAAACATATATACAAGCTTTGTAAACCCAACACAAACAAGGGAGGCATTACAGAATCATTTCATAATAGTCCAAAATGAAATCTATAGCAAGGTTTCAATGCAATGAAAAATTGTTAACATCAGCATTATTATGTAAGTGTCAATTATTTTATCACTGAAAGAATTCCCAAAATGAAAATTTTCATTTATATATGTTTAGAATGAAGGATTTACTAGCTTACAAACCTGCAGGATCACATCCCAGTACATCGAACCTAAAGCAGGCAGCAGTCTTGTATGTCTCTGGTAGTATTCTAATGGCATTTACAGTTGTAGCTGGTTCTAGCTGTATAGTGTAGTATAATGTGTCGTTTGCAATGGCTGTAATGCCCTTAGAAATAGTGACAAATCATTATTCAGAGTAACACTCTTTCAATGAAGTCCAAATGAATACACAAAATGAGTCCTCTACACACCCATTATTTTAACAGAGTGCTATACAAGTAAATAGGACCATTAACTTAAATATTCCTTTGTTCTCATTTCTTAAGAACCTAAACTGATAATTTAGATTGAAATAAATACCTTTGCAAAACTTCTCCATGTTTTTTGAGCATCCAATGGTGACCAAAACTGTAATTCAAAATTTTTCATATACTGAGCAGGGACAACACCATCAGGGTAACTTGGGTACTGGAAATCTATTCCACCAACTGTCTGTGGTTTGTCAAACTTGACTTCATACCATGGGTTTTTATCACCACTAGCTGGGCACCAAGCACCTCCATTCTCTCCTGAACAACAACCATGTCTGGCTTTCTCCTTACCATGGCCAGAACTACTAGATGATACAGACAAAGCACTGTCTGGTATTCTGCTATCTGACATCCCAAGTCGAGACATACATACTGAGGTACAGGAAACAGAAAACATTCTATATAAACTAGTGGTTTTAGAGGCTGTCTATAGAGACTAGAGTAATATCTTCTGTATTTTCTATTGTGAAATAATGTATCTCCTATGAAAACAACATATTGGAAACACTGACTTTAAAAAAAGACAATTCTTGAGTAGTGAACCAAAAAATGGTAGTCTGAGATATGATTAAAATTACTGGGGACATGGTACTTGTGGTGCTTATCATTGATAGATTTCACAAAAAGTGGTATGTGTTGCATAATTTGTAATACATGTATTTGTATAATTAAGCATTAAGCCTTCATTACTTGACAACATTTTTTTTATGAATTGACCATATACAGTGTATTTGTAATTTGTTATTTCTGATAACCAATCGCTAACTGCGCTATTGACTAAATTCATACCGATTTTAAAACCATATAAGATTGATACATACATGTAAACTGAAATTTCTTAGTTTTTTTTCAAATATCTTTTAGTTACAAAGGGTGTATGACTTCATACTTTGATAATATTTGGAAAATGCTTTTTACATTGCAATCATATCCCTATTCTCTTTGAACAGTCAAATTGCATTGACCATATATTTGCAACATGTCAATGGTATACTGTCACTGACTGAGAATAAATTGTTTCAAGGGGAAGCAGCCAAGATGTCACCTGCTTTGAATCCAAAACAAACTTTTTCTTGCTTTCTGGCTGTTTTTTTTTTTTTTAACTTTTTTTGTTGCAATATAAAGACATTAACCGTGCACTGACATAAACAAAATAACTTTGATATGGCAACTAACTCAATCCTGTACTTTCTCATGGTACTAAAACTAAATCTGTGTATCAATTTAATGTCATCTGTGCACTTTTATCATCTATTTATAATATTTTTGCTTTGAGGACTTTTAGAATTGACTAAAATTTATTCATCTAAAATTAGCATAATTACCTCCTTCAAATGATGCTGAAATTTTTTTAAAATTAGACATGATCAGAAAATTCATGTAAATACAAAAAATAGCAAACTATTGACTAATTGCTATCCTCTTTTATTAATTTTTTTTTTTATTTTGTATGGTGAGTGCATATGTTCTTTAACATACAAATAAGTTATACTGGTACTAGGAAGAGCTACTGTACATATGTCTTTAAGTTATTTAAAAACAAGGCACATATTTATATAGTGACATTCTCCAGAAATGTTTCCGAATAAATCAAACTGCAAATTTTCAAAAACTTATTTTTATGAATTGAATATAAAAAAATGTTTCTGTAATTAATTACTTTGTGTTTGACATAAATGTCCCTCATATCCACTTGGGCAGGCGCATGTATCTTCAAATACACAATGTCCACCATTTTGACAAGATGAAGAACATAAATCTGAAATGAGAATTGTACTCTAATGTATGATTATATAAGTTACATAATATATTCCACCAATTCAACTAATGAGCATTCAGAATGTATGCAAAAATAGTCCTCCCCAAAAATTACTGCATGTTTCTGCTGTGAAAAAAGTACTCATTGTACATCGAAAAACATTTTTGCACATTTTATAAGTGCAGATATTATCTTCTTGTATTGTTAAGCTTCATCATAAATACTGGTATTTTCCATCCTATTTATTGATCTTTTATTTCCTGTGACCAGTGCTTTACTCAAGTCTGCCAACAACATATGCTGTTAGAATATTATGAGCTGACACATGTAGAATCATGCTGATATATAGTCTGCATTTATGCAATTTATAATCAGTTTCTTTATTTCAATTTTTAAAAGAGACTCAGACCTATTTGAACTGATTTTTAGATGTCTTTAATTTGTGTAACATTTTTTCCACAGTGGCCAGATTGAAAATGGGGATGGTTGTGATGATGCCAAAGTACTTTAACCCCACTGCATTTTTTGCACCTGTCCCATGTCAGGAATTTCTGGCCCCTGTATGTATTGTTTCGTTTTCATTTTCAGTTTACTTTTGAGTTGCTGGGGTCTATGGGGCAACTATTTCACTACCAGTGTATAATGTTATTTGGGACCAGCTGCAGCCTGTCCTCAGGTGTGAGGGTTTTCTCATCGTCCACTGAAGATCCATGATTGGCCTTTAGCTGACATTTTTCATCCTGGTAGGGTTGTTGTCTCTTTGTCATATTCACCATATATATCATTCTCGTTGTATTCTTTCAGTTAAATTCAAGATTCATTTAAAATTATGAATTTACCATTGAAACCTATGGAGAGTGAAATTAGTGGTTTCAAACCTACATAGACAAACCAGCATTGTTCTAGAAGGCTAAAACACTCTTTCTTAACATTTTGAGGATGTTATATACCAATGACTATCCTTACTATCTACCCTCCAAAAGTTGTTGTAATTGTATAATGTTTGGAAAATACCCAACCATTCAAAAGTTAAAAAATCATTTCTTGATTCATTTATATATGCTTCATACCATCATTTCAGGATACCTTTTACAAAATTTATGGAGTGGGCTCAAATCATCTTGATTTGAATTCTGATTTGTAAATGATAGTACTTATTTAAACACACATCATTCTACAAGTTAAACTTGGCTCACCTTTATAGTTAGTACATCCAAGTAAATCAATCTTCAGACACGGTGATTTCTGAAAACTTTCTATGTTGATCCTGATCTTTCTAACCACAAATCCAGTCAATGTTACATCAATACTTGTATGACTATCATCCAGTGCATCAATTACCTGAAAAGTAAAATTTCATCAGTATTTGGTTTTTCATGAAAACTTATGACATTTAAAAAAAGCAAAGAAAAGACAGGTTATGTAAAATTTGGTAGTCAGCATCTCCAATGATATTTTGCTGATTGTTGTATTAGTTAATCCAGCAAATTTAATATTCTTTGACATGTGTAGAACTGTGGCTTTTGAGTTTGGAAAGACTGGGTTTTGTGGCTTAGATAAATGTTACCCCCACCCATTTTCACATTATTTAGGAATTTTTAATGTAAACTTTTTCACACATTGCATTTAAGTTTTGACATTATACAAATAGTAACAAGTGCAAAGTTTGAGGGATACTATATCTATGTGAGTAATGAGTCAAAAGACAGACCTGAAATGTTATGAATTCCATCACAAATATGATCTCCTAAAATGTTCCTTTTGCTAAAAGAACACAGCCAATCGTATGGCTAGCCAAAGTGGACAAAAATCAATATTTTGTAATATTAAAAATTCATTTTCTAATATTACAAATTCATGATTTAGTAATATTATAAAACATCACACATTTTGTAATATTACAAATTGAATTTGCAATATTAGAAAATAAATTTGTGATATTAGAAAATCATTTTCTAATATTAAAAAATAGTAACTGAATACGACAAATCCATTTTCCAATATTAAAAATTTGTTTTTAATATTAGAAATTCAATCGATTTTTTTATATTAAAGAAGTGTTTTGTGATATTAGAAATCTAATTTGTAATATAAGAAAATGAATTTGTAATATTGAAAAATCATTTTATAATATTAAAAAACACTTATTTTGTAATAATAGAAAACATACTTTTTAATATTACAAAATTATTTTTTAATATCAGAAAATATTTTTTAATATTAGAAATTCATTTTGTAATATTAAAAATTTGTTTTCTAATATTGCAAATTCCTGATTTAGTAATATTACAAAACATCACACATTTTGTAATATTACAAATTGAATTATTAATATTAGAAAATGAATTTGTAATATTAGAAAATCACTTTGCAATATTGCAAAATCAGTCACATTTTCTAATATCAAAAAATTGTAGCAAATCCATTTTCTAATATTAGAAAATCAATTGAATATTTAATATTAAAGATTGATCTTTTAATATTAAGAAAGTGTTTTGTGATATAAAAAATCTAATTCATAATATTAAAAAATGAATTTGTAATACTAAGTAACAGTCTTGGTAAGAATCATGCAAAATCTGAAAAATGTGATACACCCCAAAAAAGGCTACATATTTTTATTTTTGTAATTAAGTTGTTTTATGGGTCTATACTATGCAATGTGTAATTATTCATTCAAATCTGCCTGCTCTTAGGAGATAATCAATATTGAAATTTCAATAGATTCTATTGTATATGAGAGTCATTTACAGAGTTACCTCCCTTAATTTTAAAATCTACAATGCATTCTATATAATTTTTATCTCCTAATTACAGGGGTTACATGAAGAACTGAAGAATGTAAATTTCTGTTTACTATGGCTATTCAAACAAAATATCAAAAATAAAAATATGTTGACTTTTTACCCATGAATCACATTTTGCATGATTCTTAGCTGGAGTACTACTTAAAAAAATCATTTTTTAATCTTAGAAAATACTCATTTTTGTCCACTTTGGCTTGCCATACAATCTGTTATACATGCATTTACTTACAGTTACATATGACTCTCAAAAATTACTAAGACAAAGTTTTTCATATACTATTAACGGGAATTCTATTGACCTTAGGTCATGCCAAATTTTATTGGTGCATATATAGAGTTTTATTGAATACCATGTGTTTAGTCTGCATTTAAAGAGGTTTGTTTGCCAGTTGCATGAATTGTCTTTAGAAGGGTTGGTCTATGTAGGAATAGTTTTAATATATTTTTACTTCTATATATTAATGTACAGTGTATCAATAGTGGTGTTCAAACTGTTGATAGGAAGAAAAAATGTCTTGTTTCATTCGTTTGTATATCTTGTGTAAAAAATATGAACAAAAAATCCTTACCTGAGGTATAATTTAATTATAACTCTTAATCAAAATTTCACCATCTGAATTTTAAGGTTTATTACGGAGATTCTGTTAACCATCAAGTAAGGAAAAGATTTTAAAAAGCATTTAAAATAGTGCCACATCAGAAAATAAGTCCGGACACTGAATCCCAACAGGGATTAAATAAACCCTCCTCCAAGACACTTAGAGAGAATATTGTGGACAGGGGATAGTAGCATGCCTTATTTCATTATATAGGCAAAATGAGAATGGGGAAAATTACGTTTATATATGACAAAAACAAGCTCAAGTTCGACCGACGAGGACCAAAAGTATAGTTGAAACGAGAAGGTACAGTTATGTAAATGGGCAGGCTATGGAGTGTATATCAGAGGGAGACATCACTTGTAATATTCTGTTCAGAATTTTGCTGAGTGATGTACCAAATTAGAGATGAAAGATTGGAGAATAGCAAAATACAATGTATATTTTTATTAATTGGAAATAAGAGGAATGTAAGAGTAATCAAGGGAACCAAGATTCTAGCGGAAATCAAAAGAATGTAATCCAGGGGCAAAGACCAGACGTGGAAAACGGAGAATCACAGCAAAGAACACAAAGTAACTAAAACGATACACGCCAAAGTAATAAAAGTAAATGAGCAACTCGGACTTCACTAAAAACTGGGAGCAGGACCAGGTGCACCGGTAAAATATTTTCCTGTTCAAAATTATGTTTTATTAGACACCTTTTTAAAGGTTCCTAAAGGGTGATTCGCATTGAATGTTTGTGAAATGTATTGCATCTATTAAAATGAAATTAATTTCAAATGAAATATGGAAAAATCTGCTGAATGGCACTGGCTATTTTTGATAATGTGCTTTGAATAACAACAAAATGGTGATTAATTGAATGTACCTATTTCTTTGGAAAAAATATCTAAATTTCAATTTTCAAAAAAATATATTCCAGTTAGCAGTTACTCACAGTGCCTTCCTATTTCTTTACTTTTTGAATGTTAAAACATAAGATTAAAGAAACCTAAGATAATTTTTATTGCATATTAATGAGATTGAAATACCTAATTAACAGTTAGAAGATCAATTCCATCAATTTCCCTTGGTCATTTACTGATAAGTAATAAGTAATTATTGATTTTTACTGGTAAATTTTGACATTTTTATCATTTTTTTAATTCTGATTTCTGAAAGGGTTATAGATACATGTTGTAAGGATAAACTAAAACCTTATTTGCTCAATTAACTTCATCATAAATTCTCCCAAGAGAGATTAGGAGGTAATATCCCGAATTGCTGACTCCCAGTTTGCAGAGTCCAAAATGCCGATGCCCAAATTGCCGACTTAAGCAATTTTGTGTTCCTAAAACCGAACCTCAGCTTGCCGAGTCCAAACTGCCGATGCCGAAATTGCCGACTTTTTCTATTTTTGGTACTCAAAACCGAATCACTTTTTTCCAAACCCATTCCCATATTGCCGACTCCTTTTGATAAGAGTACATACCTCTGCTTTATTCGGATCATTGCCAAAGTTTTGAAAGGTTGTGCCTTGTTGTCCAACATATTGTATAGAAAATTGAGAGACGTATCCTTGATGTGAATTGGCCAGTTTTGAAATCTGTATCCCCCTTATACCAACCGCCGAATTAAATTCAAATTGGATCCAGTTGTTAGTACTACTTCGCTTCCTTGATCCGCACCACTCTGTACCCGTCAAACCTAAGTTCGCAAGTATTTTAGCAAAAGATAATTTGTTTTAAAGCAGCATTTTACGAAGTTCTAAAAGATATTTTAAAATTCGATTGCTTAACATATACTCCACAAATTCATTTTGCACTTGTCATAGCAAATCTGGTTCTATGTGTGCAAACTGTCATTTTATTGTGATGAGGGTACTAGAATGAAATTTGAAGTAAAAACGGGTAGGATCAAAAGTTTGTTTGATTTTTAACGACGGACAGACAGTATCTCTTATTGCCATAGTGTTTTATTTTATATTGGCGATAAAGAAGCAAAAGGCTGAATTTACACTTTGTCAAAATGTAAACATAGGATAGAAAATTTCACTCTAATCCCTATAGAGTTAAGTGTTTCTTTCCTTACAGGGACCAACTGTAACACGATTGAGAAGCTTCTAGTTGTTCTCAAGATGACTAGCGATTCGTTCGTTAGCTTTACTCTCAGAATATACAGGTACGAGATCACAATTAATTCCCTTTGACTTTTCTAATATAGTTCCTTTTTTTAGTGTGTTTCTTCTGATTTTTTTTCTTTGCTGTCATAAACTTTATTGCTTAGTATTAACTGCAGAAATGTAGGGCAAGTATAAAATTCACAAGGTTTTTCTTTTCATCCTGTAATTTTATGTGGAAGTTGCGATTTGGTCCTATCAAAGAAGGTCAAAATTTAGGACATTTGGCAGTGGTCACTTTTCGTGCCTACGGGGTTGCTGAAAATAAAATATGATGGTGAATTTTTCTGGCACTCTGCTTTATACATGTTTCCATATTGGTGAAGTTTGAATGAGTTTGAAGCGGTGGAATTTTTTTTATATGTCAAGATGAGTCTGTTGAAATGCACTACGAAATTAATTGTGTCCTCGTACCTACAGTTATATTTATCTTCTTAAGTATGACGACCTATGTACTACCTTGTCCATTCGATGCTGTTACTTTAGCTGATGATAACTGTCCATTTTGCGAGAAAGAAGATTTACAAACTGGAAGATAAAAAATAACACATTGTACGAAGTAAGACTTTTAAAGGATATTTTTATGACAGATTTTACATTTTAGTCCCCTATACTATCATGGTATTTTTCATTCTTAATCTTTAATGTACGTCAAATATTTTATTGGTTTTTTTTTTTGTTGTTGAGTGATTGTGTTTGCATAACATATATACCCATCTTTTCATACGAACCAGAAATACATTTTTCTGTGTTCCCCAAAATATTGTAATAGCAAAACTTCTTCAGCCTCGTTTATTTGATTTTATTTAATTGTACCTAATCATTGCTTGCTTTGTTAATGTTTTCTACATAACAGCAAGGGTAACCGTCAATGATTTACCCTAACATGATAACGTCTTTACTGACAACATTTTGTTCCTATATTTTGATTATAATAAATTCAAGTGATATACGAGGCAACCAAGATTTATTAAAACCTAAGAGATAAATGTTACTCTCAATGCAGGACAAATATTGACAAAGGTAGTCTGATGTATATCGACGTCATTATTAACTTTTCTCCTCTTTCCATTCAAATTAAAAAGTTGTGTTGTAACAATTTTAAGTTCCTTAGATTAAAATATATTGAGCTCCTGTCGACAAGCCCTGTGCTAAGATTTTGAATTCATTTAATGGGGCGTTGTCAAGAAACAAGGTTTGATAAATAAAATTTAGTCACAATTTATTCATCTTTAATAACGCGAAATTTTATACAAGAAAATCTGAAAACAAATAGGAGGGATTCAAAATTCAACACCAACATTTTAAATGGTCTGAAAAAAGGTCAACGAAAATAATATTAAATATTGTGTAATTTTACTTTGACTTTTTATTCCACGCCAGACAAGATTTTGACTAATATAATTATAATCCTTTGCAAATCCTTTTTATCTTGACCCCGATATGATCTGTATACTGATATCATGTAAGGGTTATGTCCCCCTGTGGGTTTAAGATTTCCTGTAGTGGCCTTGGTGTAGTATGTTATATATTTTTACACCTGATAACATGACAAAACTTTAAGAAGTAAATTTCTACCTGAACCATGTCTGACCAGCAAATACACATATATTAATTGTATGCAGATACAATTACATAAAATACGTATAGTACTTTATTGAATTGACTTATAGCACTCGACTTGGTTTGTAAGGGTCTTTTATACCAGTACAACAACCGGGTGCACAAGAGTTTTAACTTTTATGTTTATGACATTTCTGTTCATTTACGAAGTTTTTTGTTTTTGTTTTGTTTTTGTTTTTGTTTTTGTTTTTGTTTTTTTTTTTTTTGGGGGGGGGGTGGAATATCCCTTTCGGAAACAAAATAGGCCGTACCATTTTTGGCAAGAGTGCATATATTCTGAAATGTATCTTACTTTAAGAGTAGAAACTCCCTTTGCAAATAAAGACTTTAATCTAAACAAGACTAATAAGTCAACAAAAACAAATGATGTGTATGTACTTATCTGTATATTAGCCTATGTTCCAAAGACCGTGTCTTTTTTTTCAGACTACTGAACGATTATTTTTTAAGAGTCTTTTTGTACTTTAAGCTGACCAAGTACTGGTATCTTTAATAGCATAATGTTAAGAGCTAGAGTATCGTCTAAACTCATACTGGATGCTTAACGAAACCTCAATACTAACATACTTAAGTATTACAAAATGGATAAGACGGAAGTAAAGCATACTCTGTAAGTATCATTCAGTTGTGGCCAAACTAAAATCCAAAGTGTTCAGGTTATTCTCTTAAGATAGATGTTAGTTCATGTAACATTACTTGATGACATATTGTTTAACACCCCCACCCCCTACCCCCCCCCCAAAAAAAAAAAATACATCTTTGTTATCTTTCAAAGTATTTCACTTCTTTTTTTTCAAATATATATATATATTTAGACTGATAAAGGCAGTTTCATAGGACTAAAAATGCTTGTTTTTATTGAAGTTTTCTATTTTTTAGACTGACATCTTTAAAATACGTTATTGTTTATAACGGCTGTATTTTACACGGTAAATGTTTTTGGACCTTCATTGCACTTAGTTGCAAACCACCCCTTTGCGGGATTTATCTTTTGATAGTCTATAGACCTTGTGGCAAGTTTCAGAATGATGTCAATCACGCTGGGGCTTACTGCCACTATCAAATATGTTATATACTGCAAAATAGTCCTACATAAATTTAAGTGCACTTGTGTTATGCCGCTGTGGAAAAAGTGCACATCAAATCTGCATAAGTGAGTGTTTTTGACAGAGAATCATATATTTCTTTATTTGAAAATAAAATAGTCACTGTAACTTACTGAATTAAATATTTTAGGAGTTCAGCATGAAGACCCCCTTTTGTGAAATGTAGGGGATTTAGCTCATTGTCTTTTAGCAGCTGGTATTGCACTGCAATGTAATAAACCGCTCATTCCATTTTCAAAACTTATAGTGTAAACGTGCAGCTTTTATGTGATATATGGTCTTCTTCAGATTAAACTTAAGGTAGAAGCTTTGTAACACATTGAACGTAGTGATATTAGCATTGAAGCCTATGGGAAGTGACATTAGTGATTTGTGAGCTAGCCCCTGTGACCGATCATGCCCATCAAACGATATAGGGATTGGCCAACATTGCTACTTAAAGGATTATTATTTTTTAATTGACGGGAAAATGCCGTTTACTGGGGTTCATGTTAAATTTCATGCGTTCAACAGCAACCAGTGAAGACATTTTATCTGATTGTAAATAAGCACTGTTTCATTATGCATAAAATTGAAAATAATAATTATTTTTAAAATATTTTGCACTGTATGTATTAAGTAGTTAAGCGTATAAACCAGACATTTGTTAGCTGTTTTTGATTCTCAATACATTCTATTCATTAATTAAAAATCTTAACCCAAATTAAACAAAAATCATATAAGTCCTTGTCGCACAAGCCATGTAAGGTGTCGAGTGTTCCGTTTTATTGTGTGAACTGCTCCCTTTTTCGTGCATACTGCAAGTTGAAATGGTCTCGGAGAGTCGTGATAGCTTACAATTTTAAATTTGTGTTAGAACTTACATTTACAAAATTTTGTAATTATTAAACTTGAAAGACCGAAAAAGGATTTTTTTTCTGTTTTAGGCAGGTACACCTTAGAAAACAAAAATCATAATGGGAAAATTATGCATGTATATTGGATGATCCTCATGATGAGGGCTATCAAGGTCTTTATTTTGATGAAGTTAAGAGAGTGACTCCTTGAAAGAGAGAAACCTCTAAAGAGCAAAATTTAACCATTTTACAGTTTAAGTTTGTAAAAAAGCAATCAGTGTTTCTCGATTTAGAAGTCTCCTTTACAACAGGGACTTGACTACAATGGTATTTAATTACATGTACGTATAGTACTCACCTTGAGCGTTCAGTGAAGTTACATAGGACGCTGCACATATAACAGACAGGACCAGAAATAAAGTCCGTGACAGCACCATGTCTAAAACACAATCCATAAACAGTTACATTGAGGTTTATATAGTGGAACATCGATGGCTAATTACATATTATTTGCAAATGAACTATACAACATGCAGTTAACATTGTATGATTATGATTAAAACTATATTTCGTTCAAATATGCAGTTTAAAAATATGGCAAGTTATGTATTGACTACGAAAAAAACGTTGAAAATCTACACGTACATAACATGCAACTACTCCGGAACCATTGTTATAAGTCATGCACACTCTTCTGGCTATACATAATAATACAGGAATCTATGATAAAAGCTAAATCGTAATTAAAAAACACACCCCCCCCCAACAAAAAAAAGAAAATAATTTAAAAATAAACAAAACAACAACAAAACAAAAAACTAACAAACAGCGACAAAAGCAATATCTCTCATAATTTCATTTAAAAAAAATTAAGTATATTAAGTTAACCGTTGATATTTTCTTTAGTAATAACTTTATTTCAAAATGGACTACGTCATAAGAGAAGAATTGAATATATTTTGTTTGAATTATTAAAATGATAAATTTAGTGCAGCTTTAATCATACCTGGGGTTACTGGTGGTCCTATTCAATGTGGACGTTAGAATATTTATCGTGGCTCTTTATTAATGTTTCTATATACCCCGCCTACGACTCACCTTTCATTAGAATGACCCGAGATTTCTCGTTGACAGAGACGTGTATATGTATAGGAATTAACCGGACTTTCTACCTATCATAAATCTATGTAGAACTTCAATACTTTTTTAACAATATAGCGTGGGTGCCAAAGAATTTGTTATATAATAAGAGGGTACGGTTTTTGTTTATCTTGCTCTGTGGGAGCGCATATGTACATGTAATAATACGAATGATTGAATACATGTATACTTGCATTTATAGGTTCGAATAACCCTTTTATTGCTATCTATTTTTTAAGTCAAAATTATAAGAACAATTACCATTTGTCCAGATTTCGGTCTATCTTGAACTCACTGCTACTGTTTAGTTATGCAAAACTGGACGTTACGAACTAGGACTTGAGATAGATACTTTGAAATTTGAATTTTGTAATATGCTTGAAAACGTACACATAGCTGATTAGTTTCATTAATATGAATAAACAATATTGTATATGATTCATTTTAAGCAAATACAAAGGTACATTCCATTTTATTTTAACCATGTTTTAACATCGTATGGTAAAAAAAAAGAACTTTGTAGATGCTGATGTAATATTTTGATTATTTGTTACAGTCACAAGAACTCGTCAATAAAACGCGTTAATTTATATACATGTCCACCTCTAAATCTAAAAAAAAAAAACCTTTTTATCCTCAGACATCCATTCGTACAAAAAGCAAATACAGTGTATGTGTGCATACTTTAAGTTCTAATAAAGCTACAGATTCATAAGCTTTCTATTTATAACTATGTCGTACTTCTATAGATTGAAATAGCGGCCATGTCTGTTGCCGACAATATCTCTAGTATCCACTCAGTCGCCGTTAAACGACGACAGCAGACTCAAAGTCATGATATAAGCTCACATAAACCTTTTGACCAAGTAAGCTAATAATCAAAGAATTCATCGAACTGAGCATCTTTTTTGCAATATTATTGGCACTCAAAACCACTGAGCGCATCTGTCTTCTGAATTTTCTTTGAGTCTCTCTTTTACATTCTGGACGGGTTAACTTAAAATTTCTTTCTGCAACTGATGTATTTGGTTTTTTGTAGTGGTGTGAAAATCAATTTAAATCCCGTTGACAAAAAAAACCATACATATGATTAAACTATATCACGTAAAATCCTTGAGCTGCCGGGTGCATTACTTAGTAATAGATCTGTCACCGTAATCGTGTGTAAATAAATTTTGTGCGATATTCGTTTTTATTGACTGCGTACAAATGATTTTAAAATCATGGAAATGTTAAAAACACCAATGTTAAGACTTTATCTTTTGCTTTTATAATATGGTTTAATTGTTTTTAATATTGTTTATTGGTGAATCAAAAACGGCAGTATGAGACAGTAACTTACTCACTAGTTATATTATTCCGTCTTTTTTCAGACCTGACCGGAGAAACTTTGAAATCTGTTTCTAAAACAGTTTGGGAAGGGTAACGCTAAAAATCAGCGCGACCATTATAATTGCAGTGCATCAAATCCTCTAATTGGCTATGTTTATCTGTTGTTCCTGTGCATTTTTTGCGGAAACGAAATAATAAAGATGACCCTTAAATGTTATAAATCTCAAGTTCAAAATCATTGACGTCATTTTTCAACAAAATTCCGAATCTGTATTTCCAATACAAAATGAAATATAGCCAAAATATATTGACAGTCAGTAAATACAGAAGTGGGCGGGTGCAGGGAGAAACATTAATATACAGCTAAGAACTACCCAACTTTACGTTCCTTTAAATTATCTTCAAAAGGACGACTCTTTACATACATGTCAAATCTGAAGAAATAGTAAATTTTATCATATTTCTTCTTATATCTGCGAACGACGGAAGGTTATTTACTCATTGAAGGTCAAAGCAAATAATAAATTAATGTTATTTCTACGTTTCTAGCTTTACATAGAGAGAAAAGGTTCTTTACAATTTCCACGAAGCAACTATAACCAACTACGCCTAGTTTTTTTGCAAAATATTTTGAAAGTTTTACAACATTTAACTATTCTACATAAAGGACGTTCATTTATTTTACTTGAATGAAATAAACTTTTTGAATAGTAACTCCTTTTCAGTTTCAGCATCCCATTTTGAGGTGTTTGACAGAGTTATCTAGCCATGAAATGTTCATTTTCAGTGCATTTCAATGAAAATATAACTCAGTTTACCAACATGGGATTGAAAATCTTATCTTTTTCCTTGATTCTGATGTACAGATTGTCAAATAAAACTTTCAAAATGGTGTTTTTTTTTCTTACTATGTTTCATCTACTGCCTGATTCTTACAGATTCTGGCACTTAACACAGTGTGTTGTCTATGTTGTAAGTTTTGTTGCTTTACATTATTATTTTTGTTGTTGGCTCTTTATTATGTAAATCAGAGATTCGATAATTTAAGGCCAAAAAAAAAAAAAATAATAAATAACCAAAGAAAATAGAACCAGACACAACAAACAACGTTCAACAACATAAAAACAACCACAAAGCAAACAAGATTCAAATCTCCCATCACTAGTTAAATTTTCTTGTTTCGACTGTCTCCTATTAGCGAGTACTCAAAACAGCTTTGCGACATAACAAATGATGTCTAACCTACCAACAAACTTTTAACAAAATCCGTGTGGTCTTGGAGTCGCGCCCACAAAGTAAATGTGACGGACGGAAGAATCGGTTGCTTTGCGACAAGAGACACGCACTGAAGTTTAAGGCATGGACTTTGACAATAGAGCATCTTACTATTAAACATTCGATGATTGAGTATAATATTTAATATTATATTTTAATATAAGATCAAGTCATCTGTCTGTTTCTAGACTGTTATATGCTTTTCACCAGCAATTTAAATCAGATCATTGTTTTGTCGTTTCTATTGGGACCATTGTGTATCGGATGTATACACCATAATATACACTATATGGGTTAATCCTGATGGTGGTCTTCCCTTTATTGATTGTGGTACAGGAGTCAAAACCTATAGATAAATGACAAAAATGTTTTAATATAACGCTATAGGTAATATAGGTATTAGGCATGGTTATAAAAACATGTAAATGTATTCAATATCATTCGATACCAAGGCCAGGGGGTGCGACGAATGTGATCGCACATCCCCCTCCCCCTTTTGAAAACAAAAGAACTGATTTACACCATAGCCTGTAATTAGAGAAATCATACTAGATAACCAAATACAATTACTTATCAGTGATCAGTTCGCGCCCCCATTCTGTGAGAAAACCTGGCTACAGTCCCGCATACATTGTGCAAAAAAAAAAATAAGTTGCTTATAATTAGCGCTTACTGCTACACAGAAACATACACAATCTAGAAAGTCGACAAGTGTCTTTAAATTCTTTGTTGCATGCCAGTTTGTGTGGTAATCCTGTCAGGCGCGTAGCTGAGGCCAAATTGAAGTGTAGGCAAAATTACGGCAGGGGGTCTGGGGCGAAGCCCCCCCCCCCCTCGAAGCTCCGCGGAGATAGCGTTTTAGAGCATCATTTATGCCTCTCCTGGATGTATTTTATCTCCAAAAAAATTGGCAAAATTAAGTGCAGGCAAAAGCTTTTTTGCCTAAAGGCAGCTACGCGCCTGCCTGTTTCACCTAATTCCATAAAACAATAATTTGGGAAAAGCAGAAAAATAACAATCATGTGTGAAATTACCTTTTCTTGGAGTTCCGATCTGGTCTAATTTCTTGTCCTGGACTTTATACACTGTGTATCTCTCTAATCCTTTAGGTGCTCTTGAAATAAAACATAACTCCCGTGATTCGGGAGTGTTAAAGGACATATTAAGGTCCTTCTTTGTGAGGGTCCATCTAATCTGTCCCTTTTTGCATTTTCCAGATATGTCGATGTCACGTGGAAAAAGCCTGTAGAAAGTCGAGGAATAGGTTTCTGTGTAGATAATTTACCCTTGAATTCCAAATTTTAAGCTCTAATGCTTGTGTTTTTGTCATGTTTTCCTGTAGATACTTTTGACAGTTGTTTACAGCTAACTACACGTAGTTTTATTGATATGCTGGATGTATTCGGCAAAGTTATAGACGAATTTGAGTAAAACAATTAATCGACATGTTATATTGGCCTCAATTCATGTTACTCATTATCACAAAAAAAAATTGCAAAGCTGTTTTTTTAATAATTATGCATAAAAACAACAAGTGATGCATTTCGTATGATACAAAATATTTTGGCATGGAACCCACCGGAAGGCGATGTGTCAATGCAAACTTGATAAATCTTACGGCAAGCTTTTCATGCAATACTATACCAAATGTATTTCAAGGAAATCATACTACCATATGCCCACAACAAGCCTTTTGACAGTACTTTACCAAATCCTCACCCAGCGACTCTATCTCTGCATGACACTCCTTTAAAAGGATCTTTGGTATCTTTCTTCAATTCGGATTTGGTTGAATTTAATGGCTCGCTATGCGTCGACATAAAAACACAGAGAAACAACACAATTTTTAAACAATCCATCCTCTCTTTTGTATGATAAAACAAATACTAGTTAAAATGTTTATGGTTCAAGAAATATACGAACATTTAAAGACATGAAATAACCAGTTATTGTGAGATTACATCCGTCATTAGAATGTTGTAGGTCTTGTAAACTTTGGTGTAATGCATGTCTCCATTGACATCAAACAACCACAAACATGTCGTCAAGTAAGTTCTCCTGTGTCTTAAGTACAGATTCTTTTCTAACATGGAACTTCGAGTAAAAAACAAAGAATTTACTTAAGATTTTTATGAATCCGAAAAGTATTAGATCTAAGGAAGACAAAATCAAGAAAAAAATAATGGAGATAGAAAAAGCAAATGACCACATAGTGACTATCAAATGAAATCTGATAACTTGGCTATAAATGGACATGTAGCTCACGTATATACTACATGTACAAGTAAATGCTCTTGCACGTCCAAAAATCAATCTACGCTTTAAAGGGGTAGATATGGTTAAGAGGACAAAATCAGACACCAGACTTTGCTTCTATCAAATATGCATGCTTTTGGTTTTATCTCGCTTTCTAAAATTTGAAGAGACAATGATTAACCTGTAAAATTAAGCTTAAAGTTAATGAGCAATTCTACTTAGGACCCCACATATAACTGAGAGCATGGACCATTAACAACTTATAAAGGTTAGAAACACATGGCGATTGATTGTAACTGAATGCTATATGGCAAGTATTGCATGCACTTCTGGGTGATAATCAATCGAGCATACCCTTTATGTACTAGCCTGATATTTTAGCGTGCTAGCAAACAAAAGCAAGAGTCTGCTGATTAAAAAATCTTATTTTTGACAGTTTTTGGGCCCATTCATTTGAAAAAACTACTTATATTACCCGAGTCGATTTATTAAATAGTGGTATTACGCATTCCCTTTGTGATATCTGCAATAAATGGGCTCAAACTAGCAAAAAACGAATCGGACAAAAATAATGGATCTTGAGAAAAGGCGAGTGGTCGGAATCATCAGTGTCCAAGTGCCTGATTGTCACCAAACTGTGTCAAATTATTGATTCAAAGGAGACCAGATGTTACTATATGCAACATAATTGGCATTTTTTAAAAGTCTGGTATGACTGTCAGTGACTGAACCCTTGACCTCCCACACTTGAGACAAGAACGCTACCACAACACCACCGAGGCGGTTGAGACACCAGAAAACTTGTTTATGTCATGGCTAGTGTTATACATAAGAAAAATAAAAATAAATACAATTTATCTTTGCGTTTGAGACGGACACACCATAACAATCCACAAACTCCTTTTTGGCTGCCAACCTTTCAAAAATTATGACTTAAAACTTTAGATTACACAAACTTGCTAAAAACATCTCCTTAGAGAAACCGAATGAAGATTTTCCAATCCAAACATAAAATAAAGAGCTTTGGGTAGCACGGCATGATACGACCACAATATGTGTAACTCTATTCATAAGGGGCAAGTGTGGACACAATATTAGTTTTGACACACTAATACAAAGGAACTTACAGTTTAGTATGGGCACAACTGGTTTTGACACTATAAAGTACATAATTAGAAATTCCAATGAAAAAAATGAAATGCCCCAAAACCATTATCTGAAATCTGATTGCAAAAGCAGGTAAGGATTTTCATTTGTAAAGGGAGCCAATAAAAATTTCAAAATGGGAACAAAAATTGAAAAGTTGATTTTTTATTTGGTGTTGCCAATTTTTTACCCTTTAATATTTTAACAATAAAGATAAGACATTCGGTAAAAAAATTCAAAAACAGAATTTCAAAAGGAACACGTTGACATCTGAATCATAAAAAAATGATCAACAATAAGCTTTATCTATCATTTACAGGGATAACCACAGATAAAAATTCAAGGGTTGCAAATAAACCTTAGCCCATTGTTTTCAAATGGGTGGACCAAAAACCTCCAAAAACTATAGTGCCCTCCACCACCTAGCAACAATGTATTAAAATTTGATAAAGGTTGGATAAGCTTTACTCAAGTTCTTGAAAATAAACTTAAGTTAACAGACGCCAACAACAACAAAGTGACACCAATATATGACCAAAACCATTTTTTTAAGTCGTATGAAAATGGGTGATAACAAAACTTCAGACCATCTTCTAACAATAACTCTCGTAGGCCCTCAGACCAGAATATCTTATTAGATGGGCAATATATAATACAAACATTTATATTCGTATATATATTTTATTATTATCTACATCCATCATGAAGTGGTGCTAATGTCCTGAAATCTCTCCACACTGGAGGAAGTCCTTTCTGTAGATGTTTACCACACTTTGTACATGGTGCTGAGAACAGGGTCTTGTATGATATGAACCATTGCTGCTGTAAAATACCAACTCTGTTATATCAAGTACAATAATCATTTTTTGCATTATTAGTATATTGGGTTCAGTGTTAGGTGTATCATGATAAATCTAGTACAAAATAGTGTACTTCCTATTAGTACAATAGCATTTGTATCAGGTTTGTATCAAATACAATTCCATGTGTTTTGTGTTATATCAAGTACAATAGCATGTGTAATATTAGTTACATAGTGATTTAGTGGCCATGTACAGAATTTACCCTGGTCAGCATATTTCATACCCGTCGCGGCTCAGCGATGATTTTGTTTTTGTTTTTGGTTTAAAAAAAAAAAAGTTTATACCCGTTATTTAGATAGCAATAATTTTCTTTAATGTTCCTGATGTGTGTTTCAATTTTTACCCTTGTGTTGCCTCTATGGTACTTTTGTTTTGTATATTGTCTGCCATTAGCGACGCAAAACTTTTCGTCGCCATTTTGGTTGTAGTAAACTAAAAAACGATAACTGACCGGGTATTGCTAAAATAGTGACAGTGTATCGGAAATATACCGTCTTCACGTGATCAAAATACAGAGCGCCAATTAGTTGATTTCAACTGATAATTATCAGAAGTGGGTTAATGTGTAATATCATATATTCAGATCAAAATAGACATGTTTTGTAATCCACAATAAGTGATTGTTTTCATCCTATAACCTTTATCCTATCTTACATTCCTAATCAGAACACAGTTGAAGTAAAGTTAAAATAAATGATATAATTAATTCGACATGTCAAAGGCCAGTATCATATAATAAATGCACATGTAAAGAAGCTGTGCAATCTAACTTGACAGCTCTGCACAAGGTATATATATTGATCAAGGTGTCTGTATGTACAGCCATTCACAACATTTTTGTTACAGTTTTATCCTGGCAATTGATATTCTAACGGATCTTACACAGGTATATCATTTCATAGGAATTGATTTCCTACTGAAGTGTGACTCCACTACCTGTTTGATGAACTTGTATATGTTTTGACCATATGGTTACTACTGGCATGTGAAGCGAGGGTTTTCTTAGCGGGCTTGGCTCACAGTTTAATTTCTTCCTATTGCAATGCTTGGAGACCCTCAGTTAATAGATACAATAGGTGCAAATTTTACAGAAAAGTATAGGGTCAGCTTTAGAAATTACTGAAAATGAGGTTTGTCCCAGACCCTCAATAGCGTATTTTTACCCAAATTTTGTATAAAACCTTTAGACTCGCCACTGGTTCATAATTATAAACATACAAGTATATGTAGATGTAAAAGGAACTAAACTTACAAAGAATGTACGTATTGTAATTTCTGGTATTTGTGGGTAATAGTAATGTTGTATTCCTGCCATCATCAGATCAGAAATCTACAACAGAAATTAACTAATAAGCATTAATGTTTTTTTATTCCATGGGTAAAAAAATCTGGATATTGTTCATGTTCCTGTTTAAAAAAATTGTTATCAAAGTCTTTTGCCCACTTGAGGCAAGGTTCAAAAGTGGTTCTGCAGATGAAGTTATTTGATATTGATTAAAATATTGCACTAATACCTTGCCAAATTGTATCTCTGGCAAGATTTTGATGCCATGAAGTAACATACAGTACTTCTTCTCCACATGCATATTTTCTGAATTGAGTAACTTATTAAGAAATGGTCATATGTCTCCAGACAGATGAGAAATTTATCAGCTCAAGCATATATATATGTATATATAATAAAATTAAAATATTTTACACACACAAATTCTTCTCTTTGTTTCTGACATGAAAAAATAGAAATTTTGAAGATACATACCTTCTGGAAAACTTCATACCTGGATTTAGACCATAAATCTACCTAAAAACACACACAATACCAAATGAATAAATGAAACTCAAACAATACATTCCATAGAAAGAGGAGCAATGGAACTAACAATTTATCATAAGCACAAAATTTTTTTTTCAAATATAGTTATTGTACTCCATTTTGAACAAGAACCTGTAAACATGAGAGCCATACTTTACCTGTGCTTCTTACCATTATCACTTTACTGTTAATCTTTAAACATAGATTTGTCAGTAATCACAGTTTTTGTTTACCCAGTGTTTTAAGTACCAAAAAGCCAAAACTTTATATCCCAAAATGTTTTCTTTATGTACATGTATATCTGACATGTATGCACAAATTCTGGACAAATTTCACAACCTCAACCTAGATTTTGATAGCTGGTCTTCATAATTTTTTTCATATAGATATATAATATAGTTGAGTACCTGTCAAATCATTTGAAACACTGAAGTAAATACTAGATAGAAGTCTACTTAGTATTGCACACTTATGATTTTTGCTTCGGTAAAGTCTACAGAATTATAAGATTTTCCTCAATTTGTGTTCTTTGTCGTATCAATCAATAACAAAAGAACGAAATGAAGTAGTGTGGATTATTTTGTTTTCTGATTATACACTGTATTATTGTAGTGATTTCCAAGCTTACACACTTCCTATCACTATAATACTTACTTTACCATCATGTGATGTGAAATCTTCATTGAAACCTTTGACATTAACATATTCTATCAGAAAACCACGTAATACACAAACTGCTTTCAATGTTCTGGCTAAAGTTATCTAAAAATAAATAACCATAATATCTATTAAACAATATATTGGGACCAATGTATAATATCTAAATGGTGCAATTTTTATTTTGATTCATTTCCATCAATGTATTTTTACACAAAGTCCTTTCACACAAGAGATATATCATTATTACACTTACCTTTGATTTACAACAAAATCTTCTATCTTTTCAGATATATATTTCATTTTTGTATGCTTAATAGATCAGACATGTATAACAAAGTGGATATTGGCAAAATCGGAAGTAAATATACAGTAAAAAAGAATCGTAACGGTAAAATCCAGATTTGAAATAGCAGGATTCCACTAAAAAGCGGAAAATAATCATGTCTAATAGATGTGTTAATACCATCAAAGGCCAATTTTACCAATTCTAAGTTATTACACAACCATACAAAACTAAGATATAAATTATTTAAAAAAAATCACCAGTCTTACATTTTCTTATAAATAGATAGAATAATCATATAAAATTGACCAATATAATGAATATAAGACATTACACAATACATTATTTCCTTGGTAGTTTTGTGTAGTCTCCATTGATCGTCAATGAACTGGAACATTACCTGTACAACACAGCTACTACCATTAGGTCTGGAGATAGACATACTTGTATCTGGTAAATGTTTTTCTATATTGGTTAATACACTCTCCACTGAACTGAAATAAAAAACCAGTACAGAATTATTTCAATTTGCTATGTTTGTTGTTTTAAATTTTCAAAAATTTAATAGTAGTATCCAGAGGATGAACAGAATTTATTAAATAAACTGTTCATGCGAAAATCAAGCACATCATATGATATGGGCAGTATAGAGTAAATTTCCTAACACCAATTTATTAATGTCAGATCAAGCTCATTCTGATGTCAGAAAGCATAGAAAATTCTCTGTATCAAAAGTTGATGACCCAGAATATAATTTTAAAAAAAATATATATGAACAAATCAATGAGTTATTACCTTTTATTATTTTTTTAGTGCTTTCTACATAATTTATTTCAGTCTTACCATTTCTGAAAATTACAAATCTAATTCATTTTTTGTTGCTGAAAACATGAATTTGTGATCTAATTTGTTGAAAACACATATTAGGCTTGTGCACCCACTGCCAGAGTCCTTCATGGACATCCTCATAAGTTAAGTATTTCCCTTTGATAAAGTATAAAATAAAATTCATTTCCATGTGTAATTCTATGCCTTGATAACTGTCCTCAGCTTTCAATCATACCCTTATTATGAGCTACATGCATATATTAGAGGAATGACTCGGCGGTACATTAGGATTTTTTAAATTACTATCTAGAAGATCTGATTCCCTCAATAAGCTCAACCAAAAGTAATGAACAGAGTAATGATAGTGAGAATATTTTTGTTTTTTAATTTGTGTAAATGTTTAAGAATTGCTGAAACAGTAAGAGAAAAAGCTATTCAGTAATTTGGACATGAAAATGTGTCATTTTTATAATTCGTTGAAATTTAATAGAAATAATGAGTTGTGACGTATCTGTAATCAAAGTACTGTTAGCAGGCATACACAGTCAATTTTAAAGATTATATGATGTAAAATAAACCTGTAACAATAACTTTAGAATTGTTTTTTTTTTCCTTAAATGTTTAAACTGAATATTATTTACAATAGTGATTTCAAAGATATGATCTGTATATCAATCATAAGACAGTATAATACTTTACACACATTTACAAATTTTATTTCATTCCAGCTTATTCACAAATTTTTAAACCAACCCAAAAAATAAATTTGCAATTACATTCAAAAACTAATTTCACAAAGTATTTATTACAACAATGTAATTACACACACACACACACACACACAACAAGATTTCAGCTTAAGAAAATAATTTCAAGATCATACAACAGATTTTCCAAAAACTGACACTTTTTATCAATTTGAAACTTCCCACCAATTTTACTTTGTAAAACCGTAAAAATTCACTGTTTTTCACTTCCTGTTTACCAATTATTAATTATTATGATAAAGAATTTGATTAATAAGTTGATAAATGGAATATGCTTAACACATTTAAGTTTCTTGACACACTCTCCACAACCTTAATTTTATCAATGCAACATTTTTACTTAAAAGTCTTTAAAGGCAAAGAAAAAACATAAGTCCCTAAAATCTTCAGTTGATTTGAAGACTAAATCTAAATTTCATTTGCAGGAATGATAGAATAGTATGAAGCTGAATAATTACCTGAAACCTATTTTAATACTGATTTTGAAAGAGATGTTGATTGTTAACATATGGACTATATTGTAATGTAGTGTTTAGAAACAGTAGGGAACTGGTGACTTGTAGATATTTTGATCCTGCAGGATCAAAACCCCAAAAATGCAATGGGAATCAAATCATCAGCCAAGAATTATAATATGTGTTGAATCGTGACAGAGAGTGGTTGTTATACCACTAGTATACATTTGTATGTATATAAAAAAAATATCTAATACCTGGCAGGAATATTATGAGCAACAGGTGGCATTCGTCTCTGGCGTTTAGTAGATAAGCCAGTACCACCAGTTTGACCAGGATTACTTCTCTTTAAAGTATTCTGTTGCATTATCTGACAGGCATAATCTGCCAACTTGTGTACCTGAAATAATTGTGAAAATAATACATAAATAGAGTATCAGTATTAAAAATATATTTATCTAATATATAATATGACGTAAGGCTGTGCCTTTGAGGGACAGAACTATTTTTACTCCAATAACATTTGACTTGGTTGATATTTCATCGCTACATCACTGATGTCTCAACCAATGGGAATCTGCCACACCTACAAAAGATAATAGGCTGAAGTCTTTATAGTCACTAACTGCCAAATATCTCTGTCACTGATTTTGACTTACTTTCAATATCTGAATATGCTCTTCCACTAAAACTTTGGTTCCCTTGATGCATACTCAATCTTTACCCTGATGGCTCAAATGTTTTCAATCATCAGGAACAAGAGAAAACAACTGGCAATGGCTATATATGGATATCAAATGCAAATCACATACAAATATTAAGTTCTAAGAAGGTGCTAACAATATTTGTGACTTGAAAAGTTCAAACAATCCCATCCTCACTGCAGATGCCACCCTCGAAAGAACAATTTTGATCCACTTGTGCATTGACAGAAAATCTACATATGTAAGATGACGCTGATGCTCTGTCCCAATAATTCTTTGAAATTTGTATTATCATGTTCAAATCAATTTTCTACAATATTCTTTGGCCAATCTTATTTCTGTTTGCCATATCCCAAGAGCTTAAAAAAAGGTTTGGTCAGTAGTTAGGTAGATAATTTTTCTCATCCAAATTCTTCAGCCTTCAAAAAGTTCATATTCAGATGTGTATCACAATGCCACTTTTAACAGTTTTCTGTTGTTTATATTGTAACATGTAGACCAAAACAGCTTTTAAGTGACAGAAAAAAAATTACTAATAACAAAAATCTAGAAATCAGAAAAATGAGAATGTAGATTAAGACTACTACTATTCCACTAAAAAGAAACTATTCAGTCTGGAGGTTTCTCACAGGTAGATCAGTCTGTGGCAGAGTAACTTATTTTTAATGTTGATCTAGATAAACATGACATACAATAGTGATATACATACATGTATTCAGTATGGTTATCATTCTTTTATCCAATCTTGAAGCAAATAGTAATTTCATTATCTGTCTTTACCTTGTTGGTCCATTTGTGAGCTTGTATCAGCTGGCTAGGCAGCTGTGTCCTGTCTGTTGCGGGATCCAAACAGACCAAGCTAATGTTGTTAGATCCTTGGTTAACACTGGAAGGTAAAGCTTGGGAAACTTTCTCTAGTTCACTTAAAAAAAAATGATCAAAATAATCACCAAACCAGAGACTTTTATGAACCATCTGTACAAGACCCAAAAGATAGTCAAGGACATTGGAGAAAAAACTCAGTCAGACTTAAATAATTGACACGAGTATAATTACATTTATTATATGCATATTATTTAAACAGACTAGTCTCATTGGATAATCAGCTTTGAAACACATTTCTAGCTTCAGTACAGAAAGAGACATACCTTGACGGATCACCGATATGGTGGTACACCACTGAGACATACCATGACAGATCACTGATATGGTGGTGCACCACTGAGACATACCATGACGGATCACTGATATGGTGGTACACCACTTTGCTAGTGGTAACCCACAATTTTTTATCCAAATAGTTCAAAAATTTTTTTGGAAATGTTTAATGGCAGGTTATGCCCAACAACTTCCAAAAAGAATTTGCATGAAAGCTTAAGAAATAATAATGTTATTAACAATCAGTCTTAAGAGCGGCGTACCATTATGTCTGTGATTAGTCACAATATGTCTCTTTCTGTACTGTGTTTATATAAACCACAGTCACATTTATCAGACTACTATTATTAATTGCAGTGTACTGCATTTCGAAAATTAAATTAAAAGTAACCTTATCTGGGTTAAGTTGTATTCTATCAATCACAGTTTTCAAGAAGTTGGCTGAAAACAGTAAAACAATATCATTTATCACCTCTCAAGGGCAATAACTCTTACAAGGACTCATCTGACAACTTCAATACCGAAGACTTTAGTAGGCCTTATAATAAGGATCATTTCAGCCATAAAAAGAATTTGGCTAAACCTTGCAGTTTTGGAAATATATGCAAAAGACTACTGTCTGACCACTACGTTCTATTAGGAGATTGCACTTAAAATTGACTAAATAGCAATTCAAAGAAGAAGTATGCAATGTAAAACCATGATAAAAAAATTAAGGTTCTATGGCACCACACAGGGAGTTTGTACCACAGTAGTTTTAAATAAAAAAAGAATATGTTACTAGAAAATCACATATTCATAAACACTAACACCTTTTTCAGACCAAGTAAATAAGAAATTAAAATGAATACTATTATAATAATTATATTAGTATTCATTTTAATTTCTTATTTACTTAATTAAATTGCAATTCTAATAAAAAATCAAAGTGCTGTCAGCACTGTAGGTTTTTGCTCCTTATGAAAATTGTAGCATTAACAAAATTTCAAAGATTACATGATGTCAAATAAAAATGTGATCATACATTTGCATTTTTCGTATTTAATATTCCGAACTGTCTTTCCCTAATATTTATTAACTGAATGTCAATCAATACTTCTGATCCAACTTCATATGATCTTTTTTTCCATTTCCCCTTTTTTCTAAATTTTAAAACTGTCCAAAAGTTGATTTGCATTAACTTTTAAAAAAAACTATAGTAACAGATTATTTATTACTCAAATAAAACTAATATCAGCTTCACAAAATAACTTCCTTGATGCACATAAGATTTCCCAAAACTTGACACTTTTATCAATTTAATTTTCCACATAGAACAGCAAGTTGTGTTTGGCCACTAAGTTCTTGTAATAACTATCCATTCGAAATTGTAAATCATGCCATTTCTCAACATGACAAAAGATAATTCTAGAGAGACTTGAATGTCCATCAGCTGTTCCAAGCGTTTTGACAATAAAGCACTTTTGCGACCCACACAGTTGTTGACATTAACAAAGATGGCGGACAAAAATTGATGAAAATTTGATAAATTCAGTTACGGGGGTTTTTAAGGGAGGAATTCTTGAAACCGGGAGATCGATGTCTCCCTCATGGAAGACGTCAAAAGGTAAAATTGAGGGAGACTCCTGCAAAAAAACGGGAGGGTTAACACCTATGCATTAGGACTATATTTTTGTGTAGCGTTCAGAAATAGTAGGAAAGTTCCAGTGATAGACTGGCAACATAAGGTATTTTGATCCTGGATAAAAAAACCCAAAATCCTTAATCAAACTAATAAATAGTGAGCATGCATAAAAATATATATATAATTGCGTTAAAAGTTGTTGTATATGTATAAGGGGTCTCCTAGTATCCAGCAAGAGTTAGTAGGTTCTAGACTCAGTGGAGTCTTACATTGTATCAAAGACTATATAATTTATAGGCAATGCTTCTCCACTACTTTAGTGTTAACAGAGGAGGTGTTGCCTGGTATTGACAGAGAAGCCACTGAGAGTCAATGACAGAAACAAGTGTCCAAGTCTATAAATAAGAAGTCTTTAGTGATGTCTTCACTGTACTCATTTAATGTAAGATGTTGGATTTCTATTCCTCCATGACCCAAGTATGACACCAAGTCATAAAATACATTTTGTAGCTTGCCATACAACCTCTAGCATTGCTAGAGAAATCTCATTTGGTCCATGTCAAGACACACGTCTTATGATGACCATTTAATTAGGACCACTCGTATACACAAACAACAACGTGTTTAAGATTCTTTAGATTTTCACCTTAGATTGTCATTTACTGTTAGCAAAGATTTTTGAAGCTCTGACACCATTTCTTTTTCGTCGTTTCCAGTTGTTGTTTGTCCGTTTGAAAGATCTGTAAACACTCTTGTGACGCTAGCACGGAGTTTTTGTGTCAACTTAATTGTGTGGATCAGTTTTTCGGCCTCTTGATCTGCCATTTTGTCAAGCTCTCTGGGCATTTCTTCGAAAAAATCAATCTGTTTATAAGTACTCTGATGGCCGAATCTATATTTTCGATTCGTACCTTTTCGAACTCGTACCTTTATTTTATTGAACGCGTCATGTCAAGGATTAAAAAAATACTCTTCTGTAATTAGTTAATACTTTACACAACCATGTAAGAGACCAGATAAATAGTTCCTGATATTAATCAATAATTTTTTTTTAATGACTGATTAATAATAATTGATTTTGTGTAGAATACGAGTAAATAATAATGTAGACAATATGACATTATGATTCACTATTATAAGAGACCTATAATTAATTATGGTATTGTTTAAACACTTCTAATTTCAACTGAAATACCTATATTGATACAGTTAATCGAATTTTTCTATCCTTTCGTGAAAACAATGATTTTTATATCTCTGGTTTCAAGAAAATTCGACTCTCATTGTTTCCTCTTCATGCCAAGACAAACCTCTCCAGAATCCAACTTGAAACCCTGCTGAGAAAATAAATACATCAGTTAATGACCTAATCTGTACTATAGCGCTATTCCAGTTTCGCTTTTTACCCTTTGACCTTAGAGAAGCTCTTCCATGGAAACACAAGTCACCTGATCGCGATTCTGAATCCAAATTGACCAGGTATTTATAACTTAATGGCGTTCGATTAAAAAAAAAAATCAAAAATTGAAATTGTGTGCCATGGTTATTAAATGAAATGTAGAAAATTTTATAAGTATAAAGAAAAAATTTTACTGAGTCGGCTATCTTATTTTAGATATACTTGTTTTTCTTGTCTCCTGTTGACTGCCTTTAAACATGTTTGTTTCTTATGATAAACGCACATGCAGTCTAGTGCGGTGTTCAGTAAGAGGCAAAGCCCTCACTCTCAATATCAAGAATTGATGAAATTGAGCTACATGTAAAACTATCCAGTTAAACAGGGCCAAAAACAACCACCAATCAAATTCGCATTGGCTATGGACGGATGCTAAAATAAGAGAATTTATGTGAGTACTCTGACGGCTTACCAACAGACCCTCATGTTGATAACTCGATCCCAGCAAGTGAATAAATAGGGATTTCAATGATATCAATCACATTCAAGCTTTTACGGTTACCGAAACTTCATCAAATTTTGGAGAAAATTTTACAAAAATATTTGAAGGCTGTATCAAGGCGACAAAATAGAGCTGACAGATGGACTGACAGATAAACCATTGCCATTAAAAAAATATATCCATCTGCAACTTTGTTGTGTTGAATATACGAAATGAATTAAAATCTATACAAACTCTTGTTCAAGCAACGAAAAGGGTTGGCTGGCAGCTAGCTATTCAGATAACATTTACACGTACATTATGGGTATCATTATTCTTTAAAGTCAGTATTGAATAACTTTTTTTGCATAAGCAACATAAAGTGCTATGGCACATAAAATAATATACAAATTGACAATATGACAAAAAAAAAAAAAAAAAAAAAAAAAAAAGAAAAAAAAAAACAAGTCGGTGAATACAATTGTACTCTAAAATACTTAATAAAAAATATGAAGTCGGATATCAACACAATTAAACATATTATATACTAATCCTCTATGCCAGCAATGCTAGAGGTTGTCTGGCAAGCTATTTATGACTTAGTGCCATCCTAACGGAATTCCAACCCCTTACGTTGTAGGAGTAACTAATCCTCCAGCAATGCACATCTATACGTTTCCAGACAGCTTTGAGGAACAACGTTTTTTAGTCAATCCTTGAGACTGAGCCCGTAATAAAGTTTGAAGTTTTTGTATGCTAGATCAAGAACAATAGTAACGAGACAAAAAAATCTCAAATATCTGTATGCCGGACAAACCATAACAAAATGATTTCCGCCTTTTACTGAGTTCATATTGCAACAGTTGCAAAATGGAATGTTCCTTGGTAAATTTTCATAATTTCAAAACGATCAGACTCTACACGTTATCTTAGAATACCACTACGTAGTTTATAGTTAAAAGAGCAACATCAAAATCTATATTTAAATACATCTCGTGTTAAAAACATAGTTTGTAAGATTTGTATAAACCAAGCTTTTCGCAATCAGATGCACATTCATGCCAATTTTGAAAATACTGGTCTTTAGTACGACATTTTAAAAATTCGTATGACACATTTATGTTATTTTGATCCAACCATAAGTAGTTTAGACTTAAATTAAACAACAGATCACGTACATTTGAAGCCCAGTTAGTTTTACCATATCCAGCATCAATACATAGTATCAAATCAAAAACTATATCTGGCTTATCATGTATAATATGTACCAATATATAACAATCTTCAATTTTCGTATTATATATAGAGATACCGTAATTGACTTAATTCACCAAGCAAATTGAATGTTGGTGCTGTTCTACCTAACTTTAAAAACATATCTACAAAATCTATTATGAACTAATTCCACGTCTCGAGCCCTATAAAATCCCCAGTCTCGAAGGCGTAACACATTAAATATCCTTCATATACCGACCATACTATTGAAGAGCTGACATATCTGCTTTGGTCTCAGATAGACATTGCGTAGAGTATTCATTAGAGACGACAAACCCTTGCTTTTTGCTGAGAAGTTCGTTTCCGAGTCTGCATAAATTTTCCATTAGAATATAAAAGCATTCTAAGGTAAATATACGAGTTAACATCTTCTAATTCATTTCCATCTAAAAAGAATCTATTTTCCACACGTTGCCATCCATTCCAGAATGCAAAAACTTTTTGTTTTAGACTGTATTCCATTTGTTGCAATACATAGATAAACTATTTAAAAAAAATTGTAATGTTTCTGGTGACGTCGCAAAGAGAACGGTATCATCAGCAAATAACAGTAAGTTCATTAAGGTATCCGTTAAGATTCATTGATAGTATTGTAATACAATGTAATTGATAGGAAAAACATAATTTTTTGCATAGCTGCTGTATTTATAGGAAATTTATAGGTAGCGTTAAAACAAAGTCAAATAAACTTTTTTGAGAATACATGAATTTGTGAGTACTCATGATATCATTTAATTCAGCATTGAAAACAGTATATGTTCCAGTTATAAAACAATATTTTACTACCTTGCACTTCTAGAACATTTTTTTTCTTTCTATTTGTAAATACAATAATGATGATGGTCTTGAGTTTTGTGCGTTCCTTTCCTTGATTCTATTACATGTCAGAGTTTGTTTTGAATACTTTTATTATATAAATATTACATGGCATACTTTGAAAAATGAACTATTTCTTGAGAACAAGATGTCTAAACATGCTTATGTGTCACTTCTGCTGAAAATGCAAGACTTCACCAGGTGAATAATGGTTTTCTTTGCATATTTTGTTTGCTTTCTTTGATTCGATGAGTAATAATAAAAGGCCAATGAAAAAAATAGCATCAAAAAGGGAGAAATTCCGGGTAAAACATATTCGAGGCTACATAAATTGAAAAGGACAAACAAAAAGAAAGACGAAAGTGACAATATACTTAGAGTCGAGCAGGACAAAGCCCATGCGCAAAAAAACCCACATAGTACAAGAAAATAAGCCCCTGATTTGTGGGTCGTTCTATGAGTTCTTCTAGTTTGGTCAGCGTGTTTGTGACACTTCCTTCGTCTCTGGACTTGTAGTCACCAGTGAAGAATCTCTACACTCGCTCTGATTTGTTTATGGTCTCAGTGGTGAATGGGTCCCACACGCGATAGCTCCGTATTCCATCGCCGATCTTACTAGTGAGATATTGGAGAGTGTTTTGAAGGTTTGTGGACAGTGCTTGAGATCCATACATAGAAAACCCAGGATGGAATTGACTTCCTTAGTCATATTTGTTGTGTGAATAGTCCACTTTAAGTCATCGGATATTTGCAAGCCTAGGTTCGGGTTTTTGTACCTGTTCCAGGGTAGGGTTGTGGAGCGTGCTAATAAGATTTTGTTAACGTCCTTGGCTACTCTTACGAATCTCGTACGGACGGTACCAGTGTTGAGTGTGTAAAATACCTGACATTTGTTACGGGTTACTCATGGTTTACACTTCTTTATGTTGAATTAACCTCATACTCCAATTCACAGCCCATTTTTCTAGATTTTCCAGGTCGACTTGTAGAATATTATGATATTCCGCTGTTTTGATGTTTCTATACAGTAAGCAGCCACCTGCAACATGGAGTAATATAAAGTCCCTGTCTGCAAACAGGCAAACTGACGATTTTACTGAGTCTATTAGATGGCTGATGTTGCAAAGGAACCGGATCGGTCACAGCACTGTTCCTTGAGGGACACAGTAAAGAGGGTAGAAAAATCAATAAATGCTTTTGCATTCAAAAAGCGATCCGTGTTTAGCATATTGGACAGTTCGCCAATCTCATTAGTGATGTTATACAAAGGCGGATCCATTGGGGGGGCGCCCCCTTAGAAAATTTCAATTTTTGAAAATTGTTGAAAAATTGTTCGAGATACCCTCAGAATGCATGATTTGAGGTTTAATATTTCAAAATTTTCTTGGGGGGCATGCCCCCACCCCTCTAGCAAATTCGGATCAGTTCGTGATCCTCACCGTTGTTCCTGTCAAGAATTTTGTTGTCCCCCCCCTTTTACGTAAAATTCTGGATCCGCCACTGTCATATTAACTAATTTGCATATTAATTAGTGTCAGATTAGTTCGCAAACGTTGCAAACAAACGACCGTGGCAATTACTGATTAATATAAGAAGTATTTTTTTTTATTTTTACAGGTCAATTTTGACATCCATGCAGGCACACCTTCATAGGAGAAGCATTGTAATATGTACACGTATGTGACTTGTCTTATGGTTATGGCAAGCCATTGTGCAGTTTGTTCCCCATTTAGTTGTTTAGTAACATTTGTTAATAGATATTTATCAACATGTGCATAATTCAATCATTGATATCAATAAATGAATGAGTTTTCTAGACAATGCAAACACATTCAAGAAAACGTATGTATGTTCGAATTTGTTCTTCGGGCAATACCATTCTGTGCCCACACTTGTAAAATTATAAAGTATCATAAAATACAGATCCAAAGTTCGAATTTCAGTTTGATAGAATTTATTACACAAAAGTATCGGCCATTTCAAATTGTTTTTCCTCATGCAATATTTTATTAATTGGAGTTATCTTTCTTTGAATATCAAAAATAGTAACCAAGGGAACCAAGGTTACAGCGGTAATCAAAAGAATGTAATCCAGGGACAAAGACCGGACATGGAAAACAGACATACACAACAAAGATTATAAAGTAACTAAAATCATACATACAAAGTAATAAAAGAAATGAGCAACTCGGACTCCACTAAAACTGGGAGCATGGACCAGGTGCATCGGTAGGGTAAGCGTCCTCTGCTTTTTCTAGAAACACCCGCCGAGTTGCTCGTAAAGGCTAAAAACCACTAATTCCACTTCCCATAGGCTTCTATGCTAATTTCACAATATTCAATGGCTTCTCTGGACTTTACCTTAACTTTAACCTGCAGAGGACTATATATCAGCATGATTCTACATATGTCAGCTCACAATCCTCAGAATGGCATGTGAGGTTAGCAGACTTGCAGTGCAGTACTGGTCACCGGAAGTGAGGGTCTATAAATAGCATGGGAAATCCCAGTGTTTTCACAAGATAGGGGTATATTTAAAAATCATCATGGAGATTAGGCTTCACATCACAAGAAGCAAAATGCACATATAAAATGTACAGAAATGTTTTTCCCTTCAGAAACTGTTTAAATTTTTTAAATGAGATGAGAACTTTTTTTCACAGCACTATGAGGAACAGGGGTAATTTCTGCGTAGGACTATTTTTGCGTACGTTCCGAATGCTCATTGGTTGAATTGGTGGTCTGTAACCTAAAAAGTCAAGTCCGGGGTAGACAAACGAGGAAAGGAAAACTATGATCCGTTGAATGAATCAGTTTTCATGGTGCTGATAGATACACCATAACGATCTACGAGTTCATGATGACTACCATAAAACTTCTGTAGTGAAGACTTCAATCTTGTAGCAACATAACCCTGTTCCAGAAGCCTATTTGTTAGAGTTCTAGCGCGATACAAAAAGTCTGCGTAGTTTCGGCAAGCTCTTACATAACGTGTGAGTTGTGATATGAACACTCCATACGCAGGAGCCGAAGGGATGTTGCCACAGATGAAAGGAAAGTTGACAATTCTGAATGAAAAGTCATCACGTTTGTCGTAAAGTTTGGTCAATAGTTTTCCTTTACCATCGATTTCTAAGTGTAGGTCAGGATATGAGGCTGACTTCACAGTGTCTGTAGTATCCTTTATCTCAAGTTCTTTTGGGTTGATGCGATGTATCAAATCCCCGAAATTAGGATTGTTTAAAGATAATACGTCATCTATATAGCGGAAACTGAGATTGAAGGATTTGGCCAAACGATATTCTTTCTTTCTGATCAGATCAACTATAAAGTCAGCCTCATAAGAGTGAAGGAATAGGTCAGCAAGTAAAGGAGCACAATTTGTTCCTATTGGAATGCCGACCGTTTGTTGAAAAACACGTCCACCACACTGGACAAATATGTTGTCGATTAAAAATTCCAGCATTTTGTAAACATCTTACCCTGTATATTTGGAAGATGATTTGGAATTATTTCTTACAAAGTATGAGGAATCTCTAACAAGAACTGTATATTTGTATCTTGGTGTACCATCTTTTTTGGAAAAACAACGATGTATAATGTTTTTAAGTCGGGATTTTAACTGAGTATGGGGAATAGAAGTATACAGTGTTGAAAAATCATAGGTTTTAATACTATTATATTCAGATAATAGTCTTCAACTGATTGTCTCCAAAAGATCTTTCGAATTTTTCAGGATCCACATTGAATTAATACCACTACGGGAGTAACAAGTGTTGTGGTAGGACTGCAGACCCTCTTTGGCAGTTGTGAGTATAGAAGTTAAAAGTTTTGAAAGAGGTTTGCTGGTACATTTTGCAGATCCAGCTATGAAATGTTGTTTTTATGGATTCTTGTGAAGTTTAGGAATCCAGTTCATAGATGGTAAATCACAATCATCGTCCTTGGTAGAGAGACCAAAAGAGGATAGCACAGATTTATAGTTTTCCACAATCTCTTCTTTGGGGAGAGTGGTAGTAGTATAGGTCTTATCACTGCTATTAGTTTCTACGTCTACCTCTGATAATAAACATTGGATATAAAACGTTTTGTAGACAAAAACAATGTTGTTTTGGGCTTTGTCTGCTGGTATGACAACATACTTGTCATGTATAGTAGACAATGTTTTTGCTACATCGGGGTCTTTGAAAACTGATGTAGCCTTGGCACTCATTGACCTACTTAAAACTTTCATATGTTTCAAAATTAAAGACCTCACGGCCTTTAACCACTCTGACAGAGAATCAATGTCTTCTTGTTCTCATTTTATCCATTTTCTTGCATAGTCCTCGACGGCATCCACAAGAACTTTAAAGTTATAATTCCAATTTATGGAGCGTGGTTCACGGTACTTGGGACCTTTAGAAAGGATATTACACCGAGATTCGTTTTCGATAATGGTTAAATCTCCCGTAACGACGTGACCAGAAGGACCATATTTGAATGGAGAGGTCTTGCAAGAACAGTCAGGTGGTTTAGCCTCGAAGTCCTCAATCTCGAGGTTCTGCAATACCCTTTTATAATTGAAAATTTTGGATGCAATGGGTGAAGTATAAGAATATGAAATAATTGGTATGGATTAGTCTTTGAAATATGGGGGAATTTTGTTGGTAACGTTTTTGTGATGGAGGATAGCCAAATTAATTGCACCTATACTTTTGTTGACAAACGGTAGTGGAAGAAATGATCGTTTTTCTTAATCTTGACTTTTCATACAAACTGGTTTAAAGAGTCTGTGGAAACCAATACCCAAAATAATGGCAACAAGTCTGTATAATGATGAGATGGTGTCAGAAACAGGAGTTTCAAGACTTATTTTGTAAAGGGGGTGTAGTAGAGTGAGAGGTAGAGAATAAAGTTTGGTTCTAATGTGATGAAGTCCAAGAGGTTTTTGTATGAAAGGAAGACCATCTATTGAGACATCATGTAACTTAGGTGACGTATAGTGGCGATGACCATGACTCCCTTCCCGTCTTGGATTTTTGTTAAATAAATTCATCACATTTATGCTATTGTTATATTGGCTTGAAAGGTTTCCTATACTTTTGATGTTGTCATTGCATCCGTAAGGTATTGCAGTACCTAGTCTGCGTATCCAGTACTCCTCTCTTTCCCTACGATAGTTTTACTTAGAACGGGACTGTTCTTAGGATGGTAATTTTTTTCTAAAATACGAACTTTCATGGAGAGGATTGAATGATCTTGTTGATTAAAGTTTTGATAAAGTGTCGGGACTTTGGTGGTGTTAGCTCCCGAACGATGACCGCACATTCTTTTATTTAATCGTTCTTGTGTTTCTCCGACATATACTAAACTACATAAGTTGCATTCTAATCCATATATTAAGTTTGTTGATTTGCAACTTAAATCATCGTGACTTCTTGTATGGAAGGTTTTGTTTGTAAAGAATTGTGAAAGCCTTGGTCTCGATATATTCAGTTCTTTTTTTTCCCTGCCAATTTTTTTGATGATGAATTAAAGTTATCTTTCTGGGAAAATGAATAGGTGAGAATTCTTTTGAGAATATTGAGTGTTGGTAAACATTTGACTTTGATTTGATCTGTTGTACTTTAGGTTGATTTGTAATTTAGCAGAGACCTGTAATTAAAGAGATAAGTAACTTGTTAATTAGCCAGTTTAACGACAAAATTATCATGCGGTGGAGAACGAGATTCCTTGACCTTTCCAATTATTTATTAAACTATTTTTCCCCTTTCCATGAAATGATCTAAAATAAATTGTAGAATGTACAAGATGTAAACAATGGAAACTGTAGGTTTTTTTCAATAATCTTTGAAACAAATAAGTTGTGATAGGTTAATGTGAAAATTATGAATTCAATTTTGAATTATTTTCATTTTTGTAAAAATCGGGGGTAGGTAACTTGTTTTACTATCCCGGTACTTCTTTTTTTGTTTGTTTTGGTAGAAAGAAAAATGAGGTATGAACATGAAGCTAGATATTGTCAAATGGGAAATTGAAGGTTTTATTTGAATATTCTCAATGCTTTTTCAGTTATAACCATTTATAGTCAAATCGTCATTGTTTATTAAGTAAGTATGAGATCCCATTTCCTGCAGTGTGTTAATGTGATGTTTCATTTAGTTGCATATCTCTTAAATTACAGGTCTATGAGTTTAGCAAGTGTCCAAGGATATCCGATACAACACAACGCGGTGGTGTATTCTTTTATGTTCCATTCGATGTCCTATTTTTTTCATTAATGACACATAATTAATGTATACTTCCAACTTAATGTTGATCTGGGGCAGATACATGAATAGAAGAACGGGAGGGCGCAGTGACAGACCAAAGAGGGGGCAGCACCACCATGCATCAATGATTTTCTTTCATTTCAACCAGATCTGGATCCATCTTTGATGATGTAGGACAACTCTTGAGAAGAGGATACTCTGTATATAACAATATACAATAGGAAACTGAACTTTACTTAAGAAAATTGATGTTTTGAATAGCTTATTTTTTCTATCTGTTATTTCTGATGATAATGGTGCACATATTAAGGCCTAAAAGCTTTCTATCACATAATTTTGCTGCCATGAAAATGCTTGTCAACATTATTCTCTCCATTCCATACAATGGTGCATAAAACAGTTAAAAAATCTCAAATTAGCTAAAAAAAACTTTAATGATAAACGGACGGAAAACAATAATATCACATTTAATATGACGAGTCATGGTTCATAAACAATAACAAACAACTCATATAATGAAAAAAATGGTATATCTATATAAAAACAAAGCTTACAAAATCACTAATAACAAAAAAATTGCCTGTGGCTTGTTATGGAAGGAATGTTTTAACATGATACCTTGCCTGTGACAGCAAATATATTGTAAGGAAGTATTATTGCTTTTGGGTTTTTTCATGGTATGGCCAAATAGAAAAAAATCCACTACTTGTGAGAAAAATTAAATTAACAGAATAAGAATATTATACGATTTTTACAAATTGAATAAAACATCACCTAAATTGCTGTACCTTAAATTGAACCCTATGAATATAAATATTCCCAAAGAAGTATAAAACGTAACCAAAAAAAAAAATTTCTTCATATTACTTTGACCTTTGACAAGGTCATTCACACAATGAAGTTAAGAACAAAGACCTACAAATTCCTGCTTTCCAATCAGATTTTCTTAGTTTTAACTTTCTAATTGTCACTGTATAACAATAGATACATCTGTTGATCAATCTGATACGAGGAACAAGATGACACCCTCTGACAATTAGGTAGGTCTTACTTAAATATGGCCTGAAACCATTTCTTTTTAAAAGGCCTATACTGACAGCATCATTGATTGTTTTTTTCCCATAAACTTTTTAAGTACTTAAAACAACATAGCAATACTGATATTGATTTCTAATATTCCATGGTAGAAAAATAGACAGCCTCATTTCAAGGGAACAATAGCAGAATATTAGGTCAGCCCAATATATTACATAACTGCTTGCAGTTAGAGATAAAAAACTTCTGAAGTTGCATTGTTCGAATATGAGAACGTGCCTTTTCGCATAAAATTCCTTTTGAACGTAAAAATAATCAAACTACAGGAGCTTTTCTAAGGCAAAAGTATAATGTTTAATTACCTTTGCTGTTATAAACTGAGAATTAAAGGAAAACAGAGAAATTTTCTTCACAAGTAATTATAAACATCTAATTAATGCTTGATGAAGCATTGTCAAAGATAACTAAGATCAATATATATCAGCCAATGAGTAAAAGTCAAGTCTTCAAGATTAACTGCACATGTAACAGTCTATATGGTATGCAAAATATGAAAGTGAATAAAAAATTAAATATAAGGTGAGTGAAATATTTTACTATTGAGAATCTGAATAAAAAATTCTGTGTAGATTTATTAAATTAAATATGTCTTGAATTTTGTTCACTGTATAACTACAAAGGTTGGGGTGCAAGCAGTCGAAATGCACAAGATGAAAAAGTGTGATGTTGCATACAAATACAAGCAGGTTTTAACAAGCAGAATTGAAGTACAACTTCATCTAAGAATCATGCAAAATAAAGAAAATGGTGACAAGTCAATTTGTTGTCAACCTTTTTACCTGAGATCTTTCTGAAGTCACATTTAAGATTAAAATGTCAATAAAAATTGTATCTGTAGTTGGGAAAGTCCTAAATAGTAAAGATATAGTTGAATTTTACTGAAAGAAATGCCTGCTTTTCTTTTTTACTATATATCCTATAATAATTTTGTCCCCATCTAATTTCATTGGTTCTCAAATCACTAATGACACATATTGGATGCATTTTCAATATTATGAAAGTTGACAAAAAATAAAGACTTTCACCCCTGATTCTTATGTGAACCTGACCCTAATTAAAGATGTTCACTGCTCATGTTCAACCATTTTGGCAGATTTTCAGACTCCTCTGGTTTAATCCATTTCAAAGAATAAATATTTTTTTATTTCATTAAACACATTTTAAAATGTTTTTTGAGAAGTGTTCATGCAATCTTTGTTATTTCTTCAGGGTTTTTAATAAATAAAACCTACTATGAAAAAACCTGTGGAAAATCAAGAGCAATCCTCTTTCTGCCAAAATTTCAAACACTCGTATTTCAAGATTGTGGACACTGACCAATCAATTTTTCTACTAATATTGTTCTGGCACAAAAAATCTTAAAATATTTCACAACCCTACGAAATCCTCCTTATTCTTAGACAGAGCAGTGAACATCCTTAAAATGACTTCAATTAAAGGACCAAGATATTGCTCTGTGTGCTAACATTAAATGTGCCAATTCTACTCCATAATGATACATGTATTGCTATTTAACACAAGATTGTACAAAAATGGTGACTTAGAAACTTTTATAATACTGTAACTAAAACACAAATGAGCATTTTAACACAAACCAACAGAAAAGTAAAAACACCGAGTACTTTCACATATGACACAAAGGTACCCTTTATAGACCAGCATACCATTAAAACAAGAATATCTATATACAGGTTTCGTTGAAGTCAAAGATACTGTAACAATTATGGATTGCCATGTGGTGTGAAATCCAACTGATCATTCTTCACTGCTTATCTTTTATTTGCTGGTTCAGTTTTAAATTTTGTAATATTTCCATATTTTTATTTGGTATAAGCATTAAAAAACTTAAAGGTAACATAAACTTCATTACAAAGAGCAACTTGGAAAATAAAGTTAACTTAGTTCTTCGGCTTACTGGAAATTTACATGGAATGTAAAATCAATATGGTATAAAAAAGGGATGTTTCTAACAGGAATGTTTAAAGAATAAATAAAAAACATCTTTATTCACATCTCTGTTAATGCATACCTTAAAGTTTCATCTCTTCTTAGTACCAAAAAAGTACCTTTAAAATGCTATAAAAATTAAAATGCAAAAACTTCAATCAAAATAAGTATAATTATCACAAAAAATCACGCTTGTTAAAATATAACATGTAAACAGAAAAATAATAGACATAAAAACTAAATAAAATAATCAGATGAAACTTGGAATTCACAGTGTACTTCCATATCAAAACTTAGTAGCATTCTAATGACCAGTAGACATAGAACTGTATTAACAATAATGGTTTAACAAAACAAAGTATACAAAAAATGCAGTTTAGAAAATCTGTTAAAATGCTTAAGTATATGTGACTAGTACTTAGTTTTAGATCAGTTCTAAAATTGGTAATTTCTTCACATTTATGTAATATTACATTGATTTCTCTCAATATCAACTTGTAAAACCATTTGTAAATATCTACTAGTAATTCAGATTATTAGCATGAGCAAAACAGATCCAAAGAGATGCAGTTGACCAAAGAACTATTGCCTGAGGCTACAAATTTTACATAACCTTCATAGCTTCATAACAAATTTGACTGACCCCTTTACAGGCATACAGACACCTGTTTTCTTAACTTATATCTTACTGTATCACAGAAACAAATATCCATCAGTGCATGAGAAATGCTATGCCCATTATTTTGGACAGAAGGACTTGCTCCAACTATCAAATATGCAACCTAATTGTTTTCGTTTGTCTATATACAAGTGTGGTTGCATATTTGATAGTGGGAGAGGATCCCATGTGTTTTGGGCATATATAACAATTATATTACAAAAAGATAGAGAGAAGCAGTTATCTGTTCCACTTTTTCCGACGCAGTCGGTATAGTTCTGCTTTTATGCCTTTGACCTTAGAGATGCTCTTCCATGGAAATGCAAGTCAACTGACCTAAATTCTGTTTCCCGATTGGCCAAATACTGATAACTTAATGGTGTTTGAAAAGCTGTATCGGAAATTAAAATGCATGCCATGTTTTATTTCCTGAATGAAATGTTTAGAAAATTGCAAGTAAAAAAAACAAATTTTACTGCATCTGCTATCTTTTTTTAAAAAAGAAAGTACTTGTTTCTAAGTATAAACACTGATGACGTGACAGAGTATAATATCAGGTATAATTTATCCACTAATTACCTTAAAATCAAATTCTATACATGAATTATTTTCACATGAACTTAATTTGAAATATATTTCTATACCAACTGTCAACAAAATGGTTTTATTAAAAGTATGATTTTAATAAATATTACTGGGATGTTTGTACATTATGACATAAAACTCTAGAATCTATAATGTGCACATACATTGGAAGTTTAACCTAGTACATAACATGTATACAGTAATACATATGGATCATTGTTTGTGTTATTGTATTTACATGCTGTATATAGTTCTAGAAACATGTTATATCTTGCTCTGAAACTGGCTCTTGTGACAATGACACTGTTTGTAACTGGCTCCTTTGACAATGTCTTTGTCTGTTAACTGGTTGTAATGACAATGTCATAGCCTACACTGGTATTGGTTTGAAACTGGTTCCTACCATAATTTAAATAATGTTACCATCAATACCTTGTCTAGTGTTAGTGACCAGACCCTCATTCTATAGGACAAGCAATGATCTTGATTTCCAACAGTACACTTAGAACAAGGAATACAGCATACAAAATTAACATGCTGATCCCAAGAAGTTTACTCATTTTCCATTTGGATGCGGCAATCACAATTATCAGTGTTATGAGCATTAAAAATAACAACAAAATGGAGCAGACAAGTCCATTACTATCCACATTGACAGTTCCTCCATTGATAGCTAGATAGAGCATCCATGGTATGGGTAACCTGTATAACAGATTAGTAATTAATAATATGTACAATTACAATGATATGATCAATGATGGATTGTGTCTATTTAAAATTGTAGTTTATTATACCATTACATGTTTAATACATAACAAATATAAACCAGTACTATGTGATCCACAAATTCCTTGTATTATAAGGTCTCAGTATCATATTAATATTCCCATGGACTTCTGTTGTGAAGTGAACATTTTTAGGATTTAAAAAAAAAAACATGTAAACTGATTCACTTTCACTTTCTATGGATTTGTGAACAAACAATTTCCTGCAAAAAAGTAGGGTGAGTCCACAAAGACTGGACAGAAAAGTAGTCTTGAACTATAAATAGCTATTTTCTCTACTTTCGTTTTGCACTCATTAAACCAACCTTTTACTGGAAGATTTTTATGTTATAATGTTAGATTTTCTTAACAAAAAGTTTGTCATCTTTTAGTGTGATGTTTGCTCTATTTTATAAGTCACTGTTCATATCTTTTGACCATCATTAGTTTGTGAAGAGGCAAAAAGAAAATGCACAATATTTTTATACACACCATGTTTTGACATACATCCGCTCAGGGATATGCAAAGTGATACTGGTACCATAAGGTACAAGCCTATTTTTCAATTTGACCTTTTTTAGTGACTTCATGCTCTTTTGCTAGCACAATGTATGAAAGTTTTCTCTCATGCTTTCATGTATTTTCTCTTGGCTTCAAATGTTTTACCTTATGGAGGTGAGTGACTACTTACCCAACTGTAATGTCAAATATATTGCTCCCTACAGAACTAGAAACAGCCATATCCCCAAAGCCTTTCTTGGCTACAATCGCACTAGTGATCAGGTCAGGGATACTTGTACCTGCAGCAATTATTGTTAAACCCATAATCTGAAAAGGGAAAAAAAGATTTTGATAAACATGGGAATACAAAGATTGTCAAGCAAAATTTTGATCTGTGACCTTATAAAATTAAAGAATGAAAAACCTAAAATATGGGTCTACTAAATATAAATGCTTGTACTCCAGTTTCCATCTCTGTCAATGTTCTGGTTGACATTGTGATCTTCCTGTTTCTAACCTTGTTGCTATAACTACCATTTTGATGGAAAGTCATGTAATAGCAATTAAATATAAATTTAGAAAACAATGACATTTGAAGAAAGTTGAATCACTCTCATCTCAAACTGATAAATTCCAATTGCGTTAAATGACCCATGTTGTTTGGTTCTATGTTTCAAACAAAACAATTCTAGAAGTTGAGATAATTATGGCCTATGGAGATAACACATTTCATGTTTTATCTGTGACATTCTGTATCAATTTTCCTCAATAAATCAATCCCTTCACTATCAAACTGACATTACTTTACTATTGACAAGTTTTAATTTCAAATCAGTCAACCTTCCTAAGTTTTTCTGCGATTTAATTTGTTTCAAACTGTTAAAACAATGTATTTAAGCCTTCATCCTATTATTGTTATAAAAACATACATTCTTGTATTTTTTACTCAATTATAAATAGAAAATTTAGTCAGCTACCAGCCTTCAAGAATGGTAATTTCAAGGATTACATGAAGTTGCACATTGTCATGCAAAGTAAACTTCTACTATTACAAAAAGTTGACAGCTACCCAAAACTGTAACAACAACTTGTTTTACATTTATAAAGTCACATACTATATTAGAAAGCAAACAGTCCAGTGGGATCTGTGATTTTTGTGAGGAAAATTTTCTTCATCATTCCATATAATGAAAAAAAGGGAAAGTCCCACAAACGGGAAGTTAATATAGGATGGCAACAAAAGTACTTTACAACTTCTCCATCTTTATATTATATCATATTGTATTAAGCCACATACAAATTTGAAATCAATCCATTCATAGGGAGTTGAAATAAATGTGATGAAATTAAGACAAATGGAATGATGAATACACAAGATGATTCCATTATAATACCCACTAATTGACCAGGGGTATAACGATTCCATTATAATACCCACTAATTGACCAGGGGTATAATGATTCCATTATAATACCCACTTATTGACCAAGGGTATAAAAATGATATACCAGGTATATTTCTTTTAAAATTCCTGAAACCTTTGATATCACACAAATACATGTACTCCTATAGATAACAAATTGTGTTCGATTGAGCCTTATATAACACCAAATCATACAATCTATAACTTAAAATTCTCCAAAAATAAAACAAGTCTCCATCAAGGAAAGGAAACTTCAAAAGATATTATTGACAATCAACCTAAATTACTGTTCTGATTTCAAATCTGTTACATGATACCCACTTAATATGAATCCCATAAAACACATAATTTCCGATGTTACCACAGTAGTAACAGTATCTTATGGTAACAACCAACAATTATCTAGGAAGGGAAATGTATTGATCTCAAGAAGATTTTATAATGTTTCTGAACATTGAACTTGACCTAAACATGAATCTAATTATCTCTTTTAATACTGCTAAATCAAAAAAAAAAAAAAAAAAACTGTGAGTAAAGGTCATTAATGAATACTCCCACTCTGGTCACAATATAGAGAAACTTGTCAAACAGGAAGTTGAAGTCTGAAATCCTATTCCACAAAATGAAATACTTATTAAGTTACTCTCACAATATCTACTGGCAACCATAGAGAACTACAGTATAACAGATGATGGGGTACACAAATGTGATTAACTTTCTTATTTGATCGGTGCCCCCTACTTTTATACTAACTAGTTTATACTAACAGCTAATGGATACCTTTTCATACGAAAAAAAATCTTAATGTGAGAAATATTTCAGATCACTGTGAATATGGTTCAAAAGTAAATTTTTTCTTTTGGTGGGAAACAATAAAAGGTTCTTTATTGGTGGATAAAGTTCATTGTATTTTGTTTTTATTGTTTTAAGAATGAAGTAGTGAAAATTTCTTCTGACGTATGGCATGTGTCATTCATAAAAAAGTATTGACCAGATCAGAGACGTCTGAAAAACACCCGATTTTTCTATATTTTTAGAAGCTTATTTCAATGCCTTTACACCTGAGAACATTTCAGTAAAATTTCATGAAATTCCTAATGTCAGAACTGGTAAGTGGGCTTTGTCTTTAGTGTTAAAAAAAAGAACTAAATTGAACCTTAACCTGAAGTTGCACACAGAAGATAACTTAAAGATTTACCTCATCCTCAATTCCAATGGTTTTGCCGATTGTATTGGCCCACCACAGCATGAGGTAGGAATAAATAGCTATCCACATAATACTGCCAAAAAATGTACACATGAACCATTTCTTCTTCTCCTGCAAGACAAAAATTTAATTATTCAGGAAAATATTCCCACTAACAAGAAAATTTTGTTTTCCAGCAAAACATTCCCACTAACATGAAAACAAAAAGAAATATCATTATTTTGATTTTCATCTGAATTATTTAAAAAAATCTTCTAATGGATTTAGCTCGAGTTGATCTGATTCCTAAACCATAGGCATTTTTTAAGAATTGAGATTCATTCAAGTGAATGATGTTGATCCTCCAATTAACAGTATTGTAATTATGAATTTTGATTCTACTTTTCAATATTAATGTACCTTATAAACGTAACAGAAATGAATGACTATCTGCTGTGATTTTTACTAACTTTTGGTGAAGTTGAACATATTTAGAGATTTGTTTAATTTTTTTGTAATGTTCTTGTCATTCTCTCTATGCTGAAAATATATGTACATGTATACCATAATGAAACAAGCCTTCATTGACAAATACTTAGTACTGGTACTTATATTTATTTTATGTAAAAGTCAAATTGGAATAAACATAATTCAAGTTATCTCCCTTTTCACATCAAGTTTAAATGGGTATATGTAGTTGTATATGCTGTAATATTTATGCCTGGTGGCAATTATCGTATCAAATTAAATTTTAAAAATCTGCATTGATCTTTACTCATTGCAAAATATATAACATAATATAAGCCATTAAATTTTCATCAGTTTCCCCAGGTAAAATAGACAGTAGATTTCTGGTTTAAAATCAATATGTCACATCTTAGTTCAAATTATTCTATAATACAAAAGATTCTTCAGTAATTTTCATGGAGTTATTTGAAGCATGCACCCAACTAAAATGTTCCTGTGTCATAAATGTAAAGTTTTAGTAATGCAGACTGGCTTTGTAATGTGGGAGTATGTCAAAGTTAGCAAGTGGAATTAAGGTACTGATTAATTTTGGTGTTTGCACATTTTGAGTTAAAATAAAAAATAAAAACTGAATAAATTGCATTTGCCATAGCAAATAGGAGATGTCCTAGGAGATGTCACTGTAACAGAATGGACTGTTCTCTTTCATGTCTAGTATTCAATCAAATATGACCATTACATGTAAGCATCCTCTGAATATTATGGCTTCGGGTATTTTGATTAAAAACCTATTCCTGATAATACAATTTGAAGGTTTATATGATTATATTTTATACCTATGCACGTTGTATGCCTTTCATTGAAGAGATTACAATTCTCTTTATAGTTCTACCAATTATCAGTATTGAGTCATTAGTACGTTATATATCAACCACAGGGCAGTCACAGTTCATATAAAATAAATCAATGACAATAAACAGATGAAAAAGACAATTGCTGAAAAGTGAGTGTGGTCCACTGGAACTTTAAACATAGTATAAAGTAGTTTGAAAAGAAAAAATAAAGAAAAGAAAAACAAAAAAAGGCTTCTCAGAGATTGGCAATCTCTGAACACATTTTAAACAAAAGAAACGTGGATTAAACAATGTATTTATCATAACGACCAGTGGAAGATCCAGAATATCAGGTTAGGAGAAGGGGAAAAAAAATTGGGGGTAGAATTCAGTATCTGCAGATCTACAAAGAATCTGTATGTTGACTTTTGTTCATTTAACCTATAACAAAGATAACAGATGCCTACCGGGTTTCGGACATCAGGTAACATGATCCACAATGGAAATATTATAGGTGCTACCAGTATGTAGTTCAAACGCTTCTTCCATTCTGATGGCCAACTCAAATCTAATGGTTCTTCTTCTTCCTCCAACTATAGAGAAATAATCTCCATTATATTATACATTTGTTCATAAATAGTAAAAATGACCTCATCCATTGATAGATTTATCAATTTTCACCAATTGGCAAAAATAATTGGTTGAATGGGATCAAAATCAGTTTTCTATAACATACAAGTAGACATTAATTCTTCTATGGCTTTCTGCATGGATATTGTCCAACTAGAAATTACACATATTTAAGAAAGTAGACCTAGGGTAAGGGATATAACTCTTAAAAATCGTTGGAACGTTTGTGTTCAGCATTTTACATCAATCTTATGTAAGCATCTAATTAACTTGGATTCATTTTATTCTGCTTCAAATGAAAGCTAGAGAGGCTTTGGTGAAATTGAATATGAGACAAACATATCACTGATTTCATGAGTTATGTCCCTTACCCTAGGTCTGAAAAAAAAAAAAAAAAAAAAAAAAAACCATTTTGGAGAGCTGGTACTTAGGTGATGGCAACAGATCTCCATTTTCTAGGTTAACCAAAAATTTCCATATTATAGCATTGTGTTGCTGATTTAGAGATTACTCTTACATTTGACATAAACTAAAATGGCAAATTAAAACGGGGATGAATAATTTTTTTTTGTTTTTGATCTCTCGTTAACTGAAAGAAAATTAAAAGAATTTAATTAAAGTTTTTAACATTAAAGTGTGAATATCATCACCAATCCTGATTGCTTACATAAAACAGCTTATATTAGGATTTACCAAATGCACCCATTTCCATCACCAAAGTTCTTTGAAAAAACATTTCTATATCACGAGAATAGGTATGGTGTATAAGACAAAGAGACAACAACCCCACTGGGATGAAAATGTCAGCCAAAGGCCATCCATTGAATTTCACAGGACAGGCTGCAGTTGACCCCAAAACATCATTATACACAGACACAGCGAAAGAGTTGCCTCTATATATAGTCCAGAAATTCCTGACTTTGGACAAGTAATTCTAAAAATTCTGATAAAAGAAAACAGGCTTGCTAATAAATTGTTTGTTCTTAAATTTTAAAAACAACAAAAAACAGTATTTAATGGTGAATAATAAAGGGTTCCATAATGACTAGAAAAATTAATCAGAAACTGGACTCAACAATCATAAATGTCAAAATGTGTAGATGAAATAGTTGCAATCTTAAGCAGTCATCTTTTCCTTCTAAATCAAGAATTTTTTTTGTCAAACTGTATAGATCAAATAGTTGCAGAAATAAGCTGTCACGTCAGATATTTTTTGGGGTCAAAATGTGTAGATGAAATACATGTAGTTGTAATCGCAGATTAATTCAGCTTAACATGTAAAAACCAATGTTGATATTAAGAGTGTTTTTCTAAAAATGAGAATTCCATGACAACTGTATCGTCCCATACCAAAACATGACAATTATTTACCGTTTCAAGCTTAATAATAACAGTAATCAACACACAAACTCAAAGATTACGGTAATGAATCACTGTATATGAAGAATGAATCAATTATCGACTGATTCAAATTTGATGTAAATTTTGTAATTAATTCTTTGACAAGAGAAATGTCTCAAAGGTTGGAATGAATCAATACTGCGTTATATCATCTGTGAAAACCATAATTGATTAGAATTTACAAGTTACATTATATCATAGAAAGCAAGGTAATATATAAAAAAAAATTGCCTCAAATTGAAGACAAGCTTTGTTTACTGGAATGTGAAATTTTTTTGCAGACTAGATTAGCCCCATGATGTAGGGAGTAGTCAGTGCGTAACTATAGAAATAGTGATATGTTTTTCACTTGTAATAGCTTTTGTCATAAAAAAAATCTAACAGAAAACTGCTACTATTCAAAACAAGCAGAGAGTAGCAACAGGACTTTCCTGTATTTAATTATAAATTATTTTATACAAGAAAACATTAATATGAAGGTTTTAAATAAATGTCAAAGTGCCATCTGATTGTTTGTATGCTCAAGTTTTATTGGTATGCTAACTTTTGAATTAATTCAACCAAACCCCTTTCATTTAAGATAAAGGCTATAAATGCACTCTGTATAATGCAATTGATATAAAATTCTGGATTTACAAAGCTCCAATACATCTGAGGAACAAAGGTGAATATTTTATCAACCATTACAATAGTATTGAAGTTTCTGACAAGCACAGAAAACAATACTTTCTTTTACATTGCTGATAAGATATCCAAAATTCAAGTTTTCCAGGAATATATATGACTAGCCTAGTTTTACACATAAAAATATTCCTATTAATACTACAACCTGATCTTAAGTGATTTTGAACTATTATCAATCAATCAATCAATTAACTTTATATACAACAAAGACCAGTTTACATAACTGATTTAAGGTATATCATACCTAATATTTTGTCTATAGATTTTAACTAGTTTTTCTGATGAACACACTTTGGAATTTAACTTTAAAGGTCACATGTACTTCAAGTAATTCAGGCCTTAATGTTGGGGATTTTTTTACAAGATTTTATATGGATTACAAAGAGAATTCCCCCTATTTAGCAAATGATATAGCTTACAGTATAGTAAATTAATATCTTTGCTCTTTTTTAACACATAGAAGCAAGTTTTTTTTTTCTTGGCAATAATTGATTTTTGTATGTCTACAAATTCCATTCTTTATTTATTTTCATCAGAGGCCTGTGATTTGGAAGTTTAACTCCAGAAGAATGATAATCAACTGCTGATTGTTGAAGGATTTTTTCTAAAAAAAAACATGTATGAAGATTCTATGTGATATTTTCACCTTTACAGAAATAACAAACGATTAATATTCACAAAAATAAACCTGATGGAACAAATTTTTCTCAATCAAGAAGGAAATATACAGAACAATCAAAGACTTTCTTATTAATATTGATGAAATTAGCGATAATTAAATGCAAAGTGTATCTAACATCACTTTTCCAACAGAAATTTCTGATCAAAGTCTTTTGGTGACTAGCAATGCCTGAATAAACCAATTTATGGAAGCTATTCTATTGATACAATAACTAATTATAAGCGTAATATATTTTCTTAATGGAACACTTGGCGCTTGCATTTAAAGAAATGAGTAAAACCTTCATTATTTCATTATGGAACAATACATTAATTTATTACTAAGTGAGACGCTGACTAATCACCTTTCATACATTTATCAATCGCAACCATAGGTAAGCAGCAGGACACAATTAATGTCAGTGATTTGGACTTACTTAACTCCAGTTCTATAAATTTTTAAGAAAAATAATTATAGGGTAACTAATTGGAAAGAGGGAATAAAAAATATATGGAAGCAAGAGCAGAACAGAATCATTTATCATAAGGATCATTTCATCAATTATTAGTTTTATTCTATCTATTATAATTTTCAAGATGTTTGCTGAAAACTAAAAAAAAAATAAATTTTTTTTTGCCTTTCAAGGCAATAACTCTAACAAGGAGTTGTCCGACAAGTTTGATCCCTGCATAAGGATCATTTCATCAATTGAAAATTCCATTCTATAAATCTATCATACAAGTCTTACAAGGAGTCATCTATCAACTTTGGTCCCTGGAGACTTCGTAGGCCTTATATTAAGGATCATTTCAGCAAGAAAAAGAATTTGGCTGAACTTGATTTTGGAGATCTATGAGAAAAACTTCTGACTGACTTCTTTGTTCTATTTTTAGTAACAGTAACAGTGGCCATGTTTCTCCATGGATCAAAAATCCCTACATCAGTTCTATGGAAAACAAGGAATGTTCCTACCAAATTTAGTCCAATTGCTTAGGAAGTGTCAGCGGAGAAGATTTTTGAAAAATAGCAAAACAAACAACAAAAATGGGCAATAACTGCAAGCACTATTTAGGACAAGCTTAGTGCTGCTGCATGCCTATTCTTTTGATACTTGGACTCCCATTTGAATATTCTACAAAATGCATAAAAAATTAATTTTACAACTAAGGTATCAAAACTACCAGGAGATAGACCTAATTCCATCATAAAAATATAACTGGTCATACTTAACTTTACTTAAAGTCACTTTTATCATTGTGATAAAATGAACACAATAAAACCTTCAGTAATTGTTTCTCTTATATAACATCAAAATACGTTTAATAATGCTCGTTTTTACAACATCTAATTATCTTAAAAGAAATTGCAGTTAAAAAGATGAAAAAAAGGTAATTTTCTTTCCTCTTATGATAATAAGACTCACGCAAGTATTCAACACACATTAGATTAACATCACGCAAATATCAAGATTTGATGAATCACTTTAACCCCATACATCTAGAATAAGCATTTTTCATAAGCATTTTCAGAAATATTGACAAGACATAAATTTAGCATTAAACAATTTGACAGACACAATATCATTTAAGTTAAAAACAGTAGGTCATAATTTTATCCTCAAGATAAAAATAAATTGTGATGAGAAAAGCAATAGGACAATTATACAGACCATTAAGAAAATATCCATTTCCATCAATACAGAAATATGAAAAAAAAACTTGTTGGTCAAGAAAGCACATTAAAAATACCAAAGCCAAACAAGAATGGCCACTATGACATGACCTACCTCAGCTTTTTCTTCACTATCAGGACTATCACCTGAAGGAACAGGGATAGGTGCTACCTCAGTGTTGACGTCTGTTAATGTACATCCACTGTTAGACATCCCACCATTTGGTATATGCCCATTAGTTGGAGGAGGGGCAAGGGTATTGTTATCATGGTCAACAGGTCCATTGACAGAACCATTTCTTTGACCATTTGGTGGATTGCTATGTGGACGGCCATTTTGGGGTGCCATTACTCCAATTACAACATTCAGTGTTTCTAATGCATGAAGGTGAACTGCTTTCTCATGTGGTTTTGCTGAAATGAAACCAAGTGATAATCAAGGCATTCTTTTTATCCAAATTCCAATTTGATGGTTCTCTTTTTCTTTTATCATGTTAAAATTAATGAGTAAAAGAAACTTGGTCAACACACAAATAGACCCTTTTGGGAGTAGGATTTTGTTTGCTCAAAATTTATTTCAGCAATATTTGTTGTTCTTCCTCAAGAAGTGTATGTCACTACTAACATGCTCATCAACTACCCTGCATCTTTTGGTGGTCAAAATGTCATATTTCGGGTATTTACTACCACCAGCTAATAACATATGTGAATAGATTTTTCCATCTTTATTTTCATGACAAGACAAAGTCCCCTCTATAACATTTTTTTCGATTCTATTGTAAGAATTAAAACATGAGAAAGTTTAACATTTTCTAAATATGAACAAATGAATAGTTAATCATGTGTTCAGCAACTCTGTGATACTGTTATTAACACTTCTGTTAGTTGACAATAATAATGCCCATTTAGTAATCTATAAGTATGTTTTTTTTCTAAATGAAGAACAATTATGAAGATTGGAGATTCATAGCAACAATCAGTTATTGAAATAAATGATATAAATGTGTTATATACACAGACCTTTAAAATACATTAAGTCACAGCTTATTTTGTACTGCCAATAATTTTCCATTGATGCCTACGTTGTTATCTTTTGTTTCCTTTCAGGAGAAAAATTCAAAGTTTAAGGATAAGCACGAAAAAGACACTTAGAAATTAGAAGTAGATGATCAACAGAGACTTCATCAATGACTTGGAACATCAACGATTTTCTCCACAGACCATTGTGGCACTGTGCTTTGCATTGCTACTATTTTTAGCACTGTGCTTTGCACTGCTACTATTTTAAGCACTGTGCTATCTTAAATTAACACTGATCAAACATGTACACAAGTAAAAATAGCAACCCTCTTAATCAATTAAGATATAAAACCACAAAGCTTGAAACAAATTTTTATCACTAAGGCTTTACTATGGTAATGTTCTGACCTTCATCATTAAAGCCTTCCTATGGTAATGTTCTGACCTTCTTCACTAAGACTTTACTATGGTAATGTTTTGACCTTCATCATTAAGGCCTTTCTATGGTAATGTTTTGACCTTCATCACTAAGACTTTACTATGGTAATGTTTTGACCTTCATAATTAAGGCCTTTCTTTGGTAATGTTTTGACCTTCATCATTATGGTCTTCCTATGGTAATGTTTTGACCTTCATAATTAAGGCCTTTCTATGGTAATGTTTTGACCTTCATCATTAAGGCCTTGCTATGGTAATGCTTTGACCTTCATCATTAAGGCCTTACTATGGTAATGTTTTGAATTTCATCACTAAGGCCTTACTATGGTAATGTTTTGACTCTCATCACTGAAGCCTGATCATGGTAATGTTTTACAAGGGAGTTTTCAAAATATCCACATTTAATATAGTGACCATAAGAGCAACTGCAATTTACAATTGAAGGTTAAGATGTGATTATTTTCTGTATCTATTACATCACTTACATTCATAGAAGGCAAACACCAATTAAAACAAGTCTTAGATAAAATTATCATTAAATAAAGACATCTAAGAAACCATTAGCCTCTGTTAACCCTTGGTAATGAGGTATTAGTTGTTGTAATTATTGTAACTTCAGTAGCTTATAATTATACAGACATTCACAACAATTTGCTTTTTAATTAAAAACTTCCAGAAAAAAAATCAATGGATGTCTCTAATTCTCTTCATTTAAACTGGAATAAGGATAATAATTGACTTTCATGGCCATTGTACAGGGACACTAGTTACTATTGAAAATCCAGTACCAAGATGAATATATTTCATTTTATCAGTTAATACAATATGAGAAAAAATGGATGGTTATTTTCATATAATCAGAAAATCAGCTTACCATATGTACTTAACACGCCTTGATATATTCCATTAACACAATAAAACTTGTCCTTTTCACTTACATTGATTTTAAACAAAAACTGACCAATAATATAAGCAGTGAAGGGAACAGGACAATGTGTATAAATTTTGACTGATGTCAAAATTTTACATCATTGTAGTCTTTTAAATTCATGGATTTAGTTTTCAATGGAAATTTTGTGATGATTTCAAATTTTATACATACTTACCATGGTGTAAATTGTGATGATCTGAGTGAATGATAAGGTCTAGAATTCCGTGTCGGAAACGGTTCCCACCAGCATGTAAAATAGGTATACTAGCACTTCGTTTTGGTTTCTGAAATTTAAGATATCAGTATGAATGGAGATAGTGTAATGGTGTGATAGTAACTGCCCTAAATAATGTGTTGCTCAGCACATTCATTAGAAATAAGAATACAGCAAAACTGGGAATAGGAGATAATGACCTTTTAAAAATATAAAACTTTAATTCATTTTACAATAGAAGTAGTGAAAAATGCAATCAACAGAAGTAGAATGCATAGGTGAATATATCAAAGAGACAACAGCTACCCAAGGATAAAAATGTCATCCCAAGGTCGTTCAATGAAACCCTCAAACCACAGGGCATAAAATGTCATCCCAAGGCCGTTCAATGAAACCCTCAAACCACAGGGCATAAAATGTCATCCCAAGGCCGTTCAATGAAACCCTCAAACCACAGGGCATGCTACAGCTGACCCCAGCATTATACATAGGTACAGCAAAATAGATGCCCTCTAAGACAGCAACACGAAACACAAATGGATGTGAATTTATTTTTGTGGATAAATGAATGAAAGGAAATACAAAGTGAATGTACTGTACTGTAGGGAAATATGTATTAACAGTGTGTTTCCATAGCATGCAGTATGGTATAATGATAAAACATGATTATTATAGTAACATAAATTTTGACGTCACATTCAATCAATTTGCACACCATTAGAAATAAATCAAAACAAATAGTTGGGGGAGTGCACAGAAATAAGTCCATTAATTTGAGTAATATAACTAATCATTCTAAAACCAGCAGCATGATTTATTGATATGCCGTCAGTGGGGTTTATTAGATGACATAGAACAATACAGAGTTACAGACCCTGGGATTATTTCCCTTTGTATTCATAACCAGCAGGATTGGTAATCTTTTGATGCATTATATAAAGTATATTGACTCAGTAGTGATCTGTGTAATAAAACATGGTATATGTCAATGGTATAAAACACGCTTTACTACTGGGATGTCCAACAACACCAGCAATTATGAAATGAACATACCTGACAATGGAAATTTATTTGATGCTAGTTCTGATTACAAGGATTGTAGTCATTATGATTGAATTGAAAACATGGTTATTCAGCTTTCAATTATTATGATTAAATAATGTAATTTGATTTGTAATATGCCTTCTGATTGGTTGGTTATATTTGTGCACAATAGTTTGTACTTAAGTGAGCATGATAATTTTAACTTTAAGTGGATTAATTATATAAAGTCAATATTTGAAAATTGTGGATACAGTGAAATATGGAATATTCAAGAAAATGTCAATTTCAAATTTTTAAAGATGAATATTAAACAGCATCTCCAAGACCAGTTTATCCAAAGATGGTTCACCAAGATGAACAATTCATCTAGAGGGGAATATCACTCTAATTTTAAATACAAATTTCGATAGGAACCTTATCTTTTAAAACTAAAATCGGGGCAACGGGTACATAATTGTAAATTAAGGGTTTGTAATATTAAATTTCTTATCAAAACTGGTAGATGGTGGAATATACCAAGGGATGAAAGATTGTGTACAGTATGTGGATCTGGTCTTGGGGATGAATATCATTATTTATTTGAATGTAATAACAATATAGTTTTAGATATCAGAAGAAAATTTATTCAGAGTTATTATATTAGGTATCCTAATAGAGAAAAAATGTATGGTATGTTAAAATTTTGTAATGTAAAAGTCTTGATAAATTTATCAATTTTCATTAAAAAAATTCAAAAGTTGTTACATTGATTTATCTTTTGTATGTTGATTTAATGATTCATTGTTTTGTCATCGTACATGTATGTGACTGATATTGTGTAATATTTATATGTATATTTATGTGCATTTACTCCTGTTAAGCAGTAATCTGCGGCTGAGTTTTCTTAATAATAAACAAATAAACAAATGCATAGACTAATTTGGTGCTGTGACATGATAAACATCAATTGATTCCAAACTAAATAATGTTTTTACTAATCATCAAATCTTGACTGGAATCAATTAAAAATTTGAAGAAATAGAAAGGACTGTTTTTTAATTTTGCACCAAGTTATGCTCGCAAAACTAACTTTGGGACAATTTATGCTACAAAGTGAAAAGAGCCGCAAAGTAGGTTTTATGGCATAACTTGGTCCACAATAAATATTGGAACCATTTGAAAGACAGCTATCCTCGAAATAAGGAAATAAAACTGAACAGGCATAGGATGTCAGAGAATATTTTTCTCCCTAACAGACCTAGTTGAGGAGGGATTATTATCCTTTTCGCAAAGGTCAAAATGTAAAGTTTACATGTCACTGAAACAAAACATAATAACGTAGTGACATTTCCATGGGATTCCAGGGGTTGGAACTCGACTTAAAGTTGGAAAATTTTGTGCTAAGCATAAGAAAACATAAGAAGAATATTGTTGAACCTAATTTACTTTCACATTAATTACAACATAACCCACTTGAATGATTGACGAGAGTACACCATTAATATAAGAAAACAGTAAAAACTCTTTGATTAGTTTTCACCTGAAGCAGAGTTAACTCTACAAACAAGAAATTCTATTGATTTTGATATGAACATTAATTATACTAAATTAAATTTTGTTCTAGAATCCAATCTCAATAATGAACTCTGAGACTGTGAGTAAATGTCTGATTACACTAATGATATGCCAATTAGTTTGATTCCAAGGCAACCAAAGAATTAATATCAACATAAAATTGGCAAACCTAATGAAATTCTGGATAATGACAATATTGTAAATTTGATTTATTTTCTCAATTGCCATGGTAAACATCCACTGTTTTGTTCTATATACCTATTTAACCTTATTCACTAAGAAATGCTGAACAAGGAAATTTGATAATCCCAAAAATTAAAACTGAACTTTTCAGACATTCATTCATATATTCTGGGCCTGTCTTGTGGAATAAGTTACCCAAACATTTACGTAATCAAGCCACTGGCAACTCATTCAAAATCAATCTAAAGAAGTACCTTAACACTTTTGAATAGAGTATCTTAAAAGGGAAAATTGTTGCTGCTTACACTGTTTTTTTAATGTTCTATATTGTATTATCTTAAAGTGATTTGGTATTGTCAAATCAGCTTTTGTTTTTGTGTTGTGTTGTTTGTTTTTAATTTCTAGTAGATATAGTTTTTGTGTGTGAGGGCCTCAGGGAAGATTAGCTTGTAAGCTAACTGTGTAACCCTCTTGAAATAAAGATTTTATTATTATTATTATACATTTGCAGGTAAAATATATATTAAAAGGTCAATCCAACATTATCTCAGCCAACTTATAATGGCTATTACTTTTTTTTACTTGTTTTATGATATGAACTTGATTTTGCTACTATTTTTGTGAAGCCACACATAGGATAATTTTTGTCTCCCATTACCCTACCTCCTGGCTTTTGGTAGGTAGGTAGGTAGGTAGGCAAATATAATTTTTCCTGAAGTTCATCTGATTCTGTAAAAACCATGATCAAAGAAGTGAAAACTGTTGCTTTTGAATTATTTTTTTTAAATCTTGTAAAGAAAATTGGCAATAAAATTATTTGGATAGAGCCAATTTTTATGGGTAGGTAGGGTAAGGGAAAACAAGCTTAATTTATTTTTGGCCTGACAAACACTTTTTAACTATTCTGTATTGAAGAGTCTTATTCAAGGAAATTTATTTTCATGTTTTTTTTTCTTGCTCCCCTTATTCACAAAAAATAAATCTCTCACAAAAACAAGTTGTTTTCAGTGATTGATTATTCTTAAGTATTATTCCCTAGTTGTGGAGCTCAGGATGCAGCCATATTTTATCCTGTTTTTGCACTTACCTCCCGTAAGAGCAGGTATAATTTCGAAGTCTCTCTAATCGATGTTCGGATTCCGGTGCAGAAAAAAGAGGCGAATGAAAATGGAATCCCCAGCAGACAAACACAAAGGTGTTTCTAAAATTTACAGGGTGTTTCATTTTGTTGGTAGGTTACATAAGGATGATTTTCATTTGTATCCCAGGTAAAGAAAATTTATGGCAGGGTCAGTAGAACGAGAAATTCCCTTTTAACTTTGGAGATTTTCTCAAGTATCATCGATATCGGATGGAAAACCTGACGTGTTCCGAAATAGACACCTGCTCCAAAGGGAGATAAATGTTGACAAAATGTTGGTCCACAAGTCGGGAATACAAAGGGCAGATACAAATACAATGACAAGTACTTCAATGTGTGGGTATCAATTTTTGTGGTTTCAGGATGAGAAAAATTAAGTAGCAGTCATGCAAAATGTGAAAAATGTGATACCACCCAAAAAAGGCTACATATCTTTATTTTTGTAATTAAGGTAGTAGACATGGGGTAAGGGAGGTAATCCAAATTGAAAGGATTTTAGTCACTAGAGTGTTTGAATAACTAACTCCTAATATGCCAGCTTCAAAGTGATACTGATGTTAAAGACTCCACAGTTTAGTTTAGTTTCGCACATGAAAAATGACATAAATGGAAACTGGTGGTTGCTATAGTGATTAAAAACGAAGAATCTATTGTTGATAAAACATTTTCTGAAAAAGAAGACTTTTAAAAGTATTTTGCTATGTTTTATATATTTTCAATGTTGAAGGGGCTTTTTTTTCAATGACAATTTGACTTTGTGAAAGTAAGTCAATTTTTTACCATGCTGAATTTAATAAGTGGATTACAAAATGAAATAGCTCAAAATCTAACTGGTAATGCCCATATGAGGAAGGGGTTTTTGAAGTAAAAAGTTTGGACATTTTCAGTGGATGAAGTAAAAATATAAGATATTTTTAAACCTGATTTTGTGAACTTTTTTGCAAATTTTCACATATTTTTGCATGGTGTCTATGGTAACCCTATTTGCTGTGGGTAATTTTTTTCCAGAAAATTTTTATCGCATCCTGAAGGCCTTGGCTTGAGCTACTTCTAGATATATAGATTTACATATGCTTGACAATTTTTTAAAGTGATAAATGTTACAAAGTCAAAGCATCAGATTACAAGACCAAAATTAGGCACTTCTACAATACTGTGGAGTGCTGGCTAACTCCACGGAAGGGTTCAACTTCTAGAACAAAGATGCCAGCCCAAGTAACTCTGCCCTTTTGTAATATTGATTAAATGTTTCAAATGGGTACATTGAGGAATATATTTTATAAGGTGTTAAAACGTTTGAAATGATATCTTTAACGGCGAACCATGATTCCTTTAGACATGATATTAAAATTGAAATGTGAAGTGATCTCTGTCATGAGACAGTATGGCTAAACCAATAACATTGCTAGTTTTATAACTCCTTAACCATATAGAGTTTAAAAAAATATGTTTTCTTTAATTCCTTACAAGACTTTAAGCTTTCTGTTTTCATTTGTTGCTTTGTTCAGCATATGACTATATCCAGCATTGAACTGCGTTTAGCATATAAGTTTGTCTTTTCGTGCAGAAGTTTAAATATCTGTGTGACATTAATTTGCAGTTGTAGTTGACTCAAGCTGTGCCTGGCAATGCCCTTTCATCAATATAAGTCATCATTATTTGATACTTGGTAACTTTATTGAATATTAACATGATTTTAGCCATAATGATTAATTATCAATAAAATATTTCAATGCCTTACCCTACTATCATTAAAACATTTAAAAAAAAAACTACGAGGTGAACTTTTCTGAAAATTTGTTTATTGTTTCGCATATGAATAGTCCATATAATATCAATTTTGTACGAAAATTGAATTTGGAATTTTTTGCAAAATAGAGTTCTAAAAATAAATTTAAAATAGCCAATAGCTGAAAATGACCCCTTTTTTTGTTATTTTGTTAAATTAAAAGCCAAGTACATTGTATCTCTTCTACAAAATGGAAAGAATAAAATTCGATATTAAATCTGATATATTAATCCTTTGAAAGTGTATTTGGCTTAATATCCAGTTATTTGTTTAAATACATTGTCAAAATGACCCTAAAATACCAGATATGGTTCAGTTTGGCCAATGATTCAGATTTAAAAAAAATACCAATAATTTAGTCTTCATTGTTCAAAATCTGCACTGTGATTTTTTTTTCAAAATTTGACAAATGATACGCCACAGTTAGTGTAATATCATGTACAAATTTAAAGAAAATTGAATTATGGAAAAATTTTGGGGGTACCCCAGGTATACTACCTTAAGTTGTTTTGTGGGTCTATATTATGAACTGTGTAATTATTCATTCAAATCTGCCTGCTCTTAGGAGATACTCAACATTGAAAATCCAATAGATTCCATTGCATTTGAGTGTCATTTACAGAGTTATATCCCTTAATTTTGAAATCTACAGTGCATCTCATATAATTTTTATCTCCTAAGAACACAGGTTATATGAAAAACTGAACATCAATTTCTGTAAACTATGGCAATTCAAACAAAATATCAAAAATAAAAATATATAGGCTTTTTACTGATGACTCCTGTTTTGCATGATTCTTAGCTGGAGTGCTACTTAATTGATTTCTCAGTCAATGTGATAAGTCATTGGGAAAAATACCTAAAAAACTATAGTTATAAACCAAGATATTAAACTAACAAGGGCATAATGAAACATGGCATTTTTTTATTTGTAAATATCTGTCCCTGTTCCTGTGACCTTTGACATTATAAATCAATAGAGACCATTTATGTTGATTGGTTTGAAACTGGTTTACGGTGTTATACTGGGTAAAGAAGGATTTTGAATTTGAATAATGCAGTAATAGTTCAGTGGAAATATGTCTATGAACATCAAAATATCTGAAATACTTCTATAATACTGTATCATTAAAAAATCCCTTTGCTTCCATTACAGTGTTTCTGATTTTATGCCTGTTGACCCTAGTCGTCATGGATATAAATAAAGAACTTTTCTGAAATGGAAGTAAATGTAAAAGTTATCTATAGAGCTCCTAGTTTTTCAAAGGACTTCATGGGACTTAATTGTATAAATTTTAGTCAAAACTTATAGAAAGATGCTGATGCCATAGTATAGATAAGTTTTGGAAAGAGATACTAAACTGGTTACTACCAGTATGTTCTTTCCAAATAAAGTTGATCCAAGTATCAATATGTAAAATAAAAACAGTAATGTTCACTTGACATTGAGACAAAACACAGTAAATAACATGGTTTCATCCTTGTTTAATCATTCTTTTGTCAGATTTGTCTGTAAAATTCACAATTTATCCTCATAATCATGAGAAGAACTAAGACCTATATCTTGACCCTTGAAGTTAAAGTTAATTCATGAAACTCAATAACAGGTTCTACTTCTTATGTCACAGAGAGAAACAAAACAAATTCTTTAAGCCTGAAATTTGGAAAAGGAATGGTTCTAGAAAAAAGGATATAGGCTTTCTCAGGTCCTTTTTTGCCCTAATAATGCATGAACTTAACAAAAAATAGCGGAACTTTAAAGTTGATTACAACCCCTGGAACATCCCCCAACACTATGGATTAGCCACTGGAAAATTATATATCTCTGAAGTAAAATCTATTATTCTGAAACTTGTCCATTTGATGACATAAAGGAAAATTGTGTGGCAAAAAGCATGTAAAGGATATTCTGACCCAGAAGTAAATAATGAGCCATTAAAAATGACGAGATTTACTCAAAAGCTTTAAGAGATGTGATAATAATAAAGTCACAACATCATTAAGAAAATGACGAATAACATTTTGACATGCAAAAGAATCATATGAAAATCTTGATAGCACAGGCAATATTCTTCAAATACTTTACAATACCTGAGAAGGATTATCTTGCCTCTAGAGATAAGTTAGTTTTATGGAAGGATTGGAACTTTGGTAAACCTTATCTCTAGCAAAAATCTACAATGGCTTAATTTATACATTTTACCTCAGCACACTGCTAAAGACATTCATTTTCTTATATGACTATTTTGTTTCTTAGGTGAAAAAAAGAGAAAAATATCGATTTTACCAGATTTAAAACTGGTTCACACCAGTCAAACATCATATTGAAGGTTTAGAGAAGCACAATCTTCAAAATTTCAATATTAAATTATTACAGTATAGATGGAAAGAGTGAATCATTGAATATAATCACAATTGGCAAAGAATATACAAAGATTTAATTAGTGGACAGAGTTTTGCAAGAGTTAAATCATAAAGCATTCTCAGCACAAATAATCACATTTTGGTTATTTTCAGATTTTGTTAATACTTTAAATGTTATTTTCAAATAAATTTTAAACTTTGATCGACAGCTTGATCTTCCGTATCATCTGTGAAATATCAAATAAAGCTGACATTCGAGGTACAGAGTGAAAATACTGAATTCCTCATTTCACAGGTGAATTATTGAAGTTTGTCACACAGGAAACAATTTTGCTCCTTCACTGTTACCTACTGTGAAACTACTATTGTTCGTGTGGTACCAATTTTCGTGGATTTGTGGGTGACTCAGACCATGAAATTTGGTTCCCCACGAAAAGGTGATACCCATTGATGAGTATACTGAAAACCTTAAAACCACAAATTCAAAAATCCATGAACTTGTGTTTCATCCCTAATCCATGAAAATTGGTATCCATCAATTAAAGTACTTTCACAGTATATACAAAAAAAGTTTATAATGGTAAGAAAAAAATAAAGGATGAAACAAATAAAAATACTACTAACCTCTTGAGTATCTACACGGCTACAGTGCTTCTTCAGACATTGTTTCACTTTATTTTCCACATTTCCATTAAATTTCATGAAGACAACATAAGCTATGTATCCAAAGAAAAGAATTAATGCTTCATACCAGTGGATTACCTCGTCGTAAAAGAAACCTATAAGAAGTATTAAGTCGACACTATAAAAAGTAACATCACGAAATAATGGCCACCACGTCAAATTTAACACAGTTTTAGAAACTATAGCACAAATACCAATTACAAATAAAATGTTGAACACAGCAGATCCGACAATAGTTCCTATACCAACATTACTCTTTGCAAAAAAGATTCCAAAAAGACTGCTAAATAGTTCTGGGGCACTGCCGCCTGCGGCCATGAAGGTTGCCCCTGCCACATCTTCAGTTATTTTCAGTCTATCTATGATAACTCCAAGTGTCGGCACAAAGAATTCATCACAAACAATAGCCAAAGCTATGAACATGTATATCAAACCTATAACATATAAAACAACTGCTCCATTCTTTAACTGTTTTTCTGTAAATGCATCTGGTGGATACAGACTACCATCACTTGATGAGGAATTGTCTGCTAGCAGTTTACGTGATATGTGATTAGTATATTGTCCATTGTCTAAAAACTGTCCACTGTAAACAGTGTTCCTGCTTGATGCAAAGTAAAAAAGAACAACAGCACTAAAAGATCCAAGGAAAAGATACAGCCGAACTTTTCTAGAGTATCTACGCGTAAACTTATCTCTTAGCATAGTGATTAATCTGGTATAAGTTATATTTTTTTATCAATTAAAGAATTAAGTCAGCATTTCATTTCAAGTCATCCCAAGTTTCTTCTATATAGTCTATTTAGATTATGGTGGTAGTCGATACATCGTTAAGGTAAAATTGATTTGAGTCCTTTAAATCTGTTATGTTTCTATGAAAACAACTATCTGCATAATCGGCCACTACTCTTATAGTAGGTTCCTGAAAAAATAATAAAAATCAAACTTTAGAACAGTTTATAAAGGAACCTCTAAGGTAGACCTTCAAGAGATTTAACAACAAACATAGTTTACAGGTGATAAAACATAGGACTTCATATGTTAACCTTCTTGTTCCCTTGACCACCTATATATAATTTCAAGTTAGTACAGATCTGTGACAAATGACAAATACAAATACATGAGGACAAAATTAAACTACCTGCCCTTCAGTAATGAAGGATATGAATGTACTGTAAATTTTTTTCATGATTATCCATTGATAACAACTTAAGTTAGTTCCAATACCCCTAAGACATTCATACCATTCAGATTTTCCAATCTATTCTAAAGTTTAAGTATTAACACAAAATTTATTCAAAACAAAATATGTCAAGAAACAGAAAAGTATCATACACTGTGAAGGTATTAATTTTTTCATATTTTGTCAAGGGAACATATCTGCGGGTATCAATTTTTGTGATTATCAAAAAATGTTTAGCATTACATAGTGTTAAAAACTAATTTTGCAGGTACTTTTTTTCACGGTTTTCTATCCACCATGAAAATAGCGAAAATTAGTACGTTAACAGTAAATGTTTGCAAGATATAAAATGGATAACTCACTGACTGGAGTCAATGGCAAAAAGAAAAGTTACAAGAAAAATGTCAATAGCAAAAATAAAAATAGTTTGTATACAGTGGCATAAACTAATAATCATTCCCTGAAAGTTTTAAAAAATCATCTGACAGTTTTGGAGAATTATTGATACAAAGGAAAGACATCCTGATCACTATCTACCACTCAGCAGTGAGGGTATCAATTAAGATAGCCATTTTTGCCAGTTTTATAAATCTTAAAAGATTATTTCAGCAGTACAAAAATACAGATACATATTACCTTTATATAAGGAAATATAATATGTTTGGGATTAGTTTAAAACATAATCCAAGGAATCAATATTTTGTAAACTTTTGTAAACAATACCCATCATTCATGAAAAGCATGTATCACTAAGGATTAAATAATCGAACTGCTGCCTTTTTATAACAAAACCAAAAAATTTACCCCCAAAAGAGAAATATACCCTTAACAATGGGAGCCAGGTAATTTTTTAATAAGTATACATCTATATAACTACAGATATAAAAATATAAAAAAAACTTGCCAGGCCCCTATGTCATAAATATTTTACTTGAAATAATAACTAGTCATACCTCAGAAATAACAGTTAATCCTTATAACATAACTTCTTTATCCTTTACAGCTCAAATTACATTTGCTTTCCAATATAAAATATTTCCAGTGTGACAAAATGTAGCCACTTATTTACTTGAGTTTTTTAGTTGCTATGTATCAGTTTGATGTTGTTATATACATGAAAAACTAATTTCACAGAAAATTTTCCTCCAATTTTATCCTCCTAATTATTGCTACAGTAATTTCTCATTTACCTATCTACCTCAATCAATACTAAGAACGTCCTTCGTTAACAGTGTCCATAATGACGATTCCGCTATTTTCCTATTTTATTGCTGGATGGAAACATCCTGTCTTTTTAAATCAATAATAGACACCAGAAAACTGGCAGAATTAAAATAGAATTTTTATTCTCAACAGATCCACAACACTATTTTCAATAATTTCATAGAATGTCAAGCAGTAAGCTATCATTTACATTTAAATGGAATCCAGATTCCTTTAGTAATGCGACCACGGTACGATAAAGTCACGTCATGACAGACTCAGCAACAGTGAAACAAACAATGACAATATTTCATGACATAATAAACATTTTTAACCTCCAAACCTCCAAACATGCAGAATTGCAAACACACAAGCTTATACCATACAAATATGGATTTCTTTAATCCTAAAGAGTTTAGTTATTGTCACCAATGAAAGTAATAATCCAAATACCTACTTACAAGGTATTGGTCAATAATAGTCTGAAGACCATAGAAATGAACCAATCAATATTCAATTAATGTAGAACTTATTATACAATTCAGACAATGGTTAAAACATTATTTAACAGAATATTGAAAGTTAACAACCAAGGAACAACACAGGAGGGCATTTCTTATCAATTACATAAACAATGACAAAATTAAATATTTGTATAACAAAAGAACATGCTGAGGGTTAGTTTCAACATAAACAAAAATGAAACAGATTTTTTGAACATCTAAATGTATACATTATAAAACTGTGAAATAATGTGATTGCTAAATACAATGTTAAATTAAATGACCTTTGTGAGCAACTTAGGTCAATAGAAAAGTGTAAAAAAATATATTGATAACAGTTTCTCATATTATTCAATTATCTTTGACAGTTATTCTTTCTCTGACTACATTTATGTCTTTTATCTTTATTTCATGTCATGATTTCATATCAATTCCTCATAAATGAGAATGAGATCTTGAAAGCCATGGAAAACCAAGAAAAATATGTCAATCATTTCTATGACAAAATGTTAAAAAGAATAAGTCTTTGATATTGATCTGGCTGAAAAAAAAATCCAAAAGCTCACTTTGGATACCCTATTCTTCCCCCACCAAAAATCATACATTAATTTAAAATCACAGCCCCCCCCCAACATCAAGAAAAATTAGTCTGTGATTTTAAATTAAAATAAAATATGCCTTTAGGATTATTATCATACCATAGTAATAACTTACAGTTTTTGTTTAAATGTCAACTGACTATTCCTTTTGTTCTCATTTAAAAAGTCAAAAGAATTTTACCCCAACCTATATACTGACTATAAAATTACAAAATGTTATACATGTATTATGTCCCTTTCTCTGGTCTTAAAGCACTCATTGACAGTGGGGAATTTGTATTACACTATAACAGAACATATTAGAATTAAATCTACAAGCTTTAATCCTGTTATTCAAATATTAAACATTAAAGCATTAAAATAGTGTATAAGATTAAAAGAATTATCAATTTAAAGGTTCACAGAACATGAGGACACATGAACTAGCTTTTGGACTGAATATGGAAATCTCTGTTATCAGGAGTTGGAACATCAGAGCACTAATGTTTTTTTTTCATTGCAAATTGTGACAAAATTTATACTAAACATATTGCCCTATTTAAACAAGGGATACATATGTCTCTGCAACTTTTAAATATCAGTCTATGTAAGAACTAGGTAGTGGGGTAACACAGTATGAAAAACCATAATTCGATAGTATAAAAGATTTTGTACTTTATCAAAAAAATTTGTCAAACATGAAATCAATGTCATCATGATCTGAAATTGTGTTGTAATTACACATACACGGACCTATATAAAGCTTGTGTCATAATGTCTAGTGGCAGTGATAGGTGGGTGCAGAGAAAAGTGTGAATTGTAACAAACCATAAGATAGAAAACATTGTTGTGCTAGATTTACTCCAACTTGCTTAATATAATGAAAAATGACAAAACTTCCCACAAAACAGGAAGTTGATATCAAAATACTAACGAAATTTACTTACAATATATGCCTCACTTATGTATAGCCACATGCCAAATTTTAAATCAATCCATCTATCAGAGGTAGGGATAAACTTGGGAAAGACAGGTGGACAAGATGAGACCAATGCACGAACAGCTCTCCATATAAAATTTACCCCCCTAAAGCAGATAGTAGGCATGTTTACTCTTTAACGCTTTGTTTCCCAAAAGTTTATCACAAGCCCACAAACTTAAGGTTTTGTACAGCTAGTGGACAGAGAAAAGTATAAAATAATAAACCCATCAAGTAACTAGTGTAAAAATAAATTTGATCTGATGTATTGATAATGACCCACAGTGTGTTATGATTTTAATAGAAACTTTGGAATCTTGTATAGTTTCATTAATATCCACCAAGTTGTTATCAAGTTTCTATGGATAATTACAACAATGTCAACAGTGTAAAGTGTGTGTGGTTGAATCTAGAAATCTGATTCTGTTTCACCCAAGTCGAGATTTGCATAGTTTCTCAACTCTCTATAATAAAATTAGACTTTAACTTGCTCAGTGAAGGTCATATGCTTACAGAAATGATACTAGAAGGAGAATCTATATATCCAATGACTGAGAACACAGAAGGGTACTTTAGAAGAGTGATCATGTTTTGACTTGATCTATAATATTACAAATCCATTACATTAATAAAAAACTGTTACATAAAATTACATAACCTAAAATGATTAAATAACATTACATTTGTTTAAGAGTATTCAAGGTAACCAATGTTATAGTGGTAATCAAAAATCAAGAATGTAATCCAGGGACAAAGACCAGACATACACAACAAAGAACATAAAGTAACTAAAATCATACATACAAAGTAACAAAAGCAAATGAGCAACTCGGACTCCACTAAAAACTGGGAGCATGGACCAGGTGCACCGGTAGGGTAAGCGTCCTCTGCTTAAATTATGGAATTATAATCAACCAAACTCAAAACAATGTGCTGGATTCAAAACTTTATTGTTTGTCAAAGTCTTTTTTGTAATCATAATAATATCATCTTTTTAAAATTATTTAGAATGAAACAACAAATGCATAAATACTGTAGAGAAAAAATGGTGTGGGCTACGTACATTGTTCTTGAACCCCAGGGAATATCTATACTTTCTAAACATACTGGACCCTATATGAAGTCTTGGACCAACACAGACTGGGTTTCACTGAGATAATTCTATTCGTCTTGCACTGGACCTGGGTCCATAATGTTACCCACAGGAGTTCCAGACTTTCTCCACCCTATTTGATTACCAGCATGTTTTAAAATTGATTATTTTGAAGCATTCATTTCCTGTTTAATTAAGTCACATTAATGCACTTGTCTACAATTAAGTATTCTATAGCTAACATAAAGCTTACTTATTTCCACAAAACAAAGAATAAATGCCAGTAAACAGGAAATGCTAGATAGGTAGTATTATATTGGTCTTTCTCATGCTAAAGGTAGCTGTTAAGTGGATTCTTGTTTCTGAATGTCATTAAGATACAAATTAGGTTTAGCCAAAATAACCATGAAAAGTTCACCTTTTTGACTTCAAAAATACATTTTTGTAGATGTAACTGCTGAGAGAAAATAGTACGGTACCTATTGGCACTCTAAAAAAAATAATCACCTAGACTAAAATTTATAATTATTTTGAGTTAAATGATTTAAAAGGACAATATAAAATAGCAAAGAATAACTAAAATTTCATAAAGGTGTAATGTATAAGAAACATGCACATTCTAAATTTTCAAAGGACTAGATACTCAATTATTCTAGCACAAAGGTGTATGTACTAATCTACTATGCAAATAAAAAATAAATGTGCATTATCAGGCCCATTCACAGGTGAAGACAACAGAATATCCCATATGATATTATTTCAATGCATGGAAAGAACATTCTGTACATACAACATTAAATCAAACGGAACTACTCTGCCATTTCGCTACACTAAAAAATGAACTTTGATGCAGAAAGGAGAATTTCTTCTAGTAAAATTTGCTGGCACTGTAGTCATACACGACTTAAAGTAGTTCTATCCATCAGGGGGTGGGGGGGGGGGGGGGTTAAAAAAATTGGTTAGATATCACTACAATTAAATACAATTACAATAACTCTGCCAAGAAATTTGGTGCAAAGGGAGAAGCTAGGAAAAAATGTAATGGTAAAAATTTCAACCAGTAAAACTTTGGTTTTAGAACTGGATCAGTCAAATTCCAGACAGATTTTTTCACCTAGTACCGCTGAGGTTTTCTTTTACGTAACTAGAAAGGCTGAGGAGTTCCGACTGAACATTACGTATCACCAAAGTTGTATCTAACAGCAGAATGTCTGTATGTAACAAATTTTGACCAAACAAAGACTGAATTTTAGATGATTATAAATATTATCTTAAGATTTAAAAGTTTTCAAAGTTTAAAGTAAAGTATTGTAAATGGAAGACAATCTGCCTTTTAAAAGATGGCTTGTCACTATAATAATCTTTAATATTAAGTTTTTAGTTATAGAAAGAGAAAAACTTACTATATGATTGATAGACCCATAGTATTATGCCCTAGAGTCGGCAGTTTAACATACAGACAAATTTGTAATGTAATTTGATTCAACCCTAACTATTGTGATGTCATAGACGTCAAGGTAGGTATGTGTGACATATTAATCTGCAGGGGATCCTTGAGTTTAAAGATAGTAACTGTCACATAATCCTTTGTTTGTTTTAAATCAGCATTTTGTCCCAAAATATGGTGGATTTGCGTAAGAGGGGTTATAGTATAAAGCTAAACAAATTATATTTTAGTAATATTTGTCTTTTAAAATTTCAATGTGAAATGAAATTGGTTAACCAAGTACAAGATTTAATTGATTTTAAAATTAAAAACCAATTTTTGAACCCAACCATACAAAAAGAGGATTTAAAACATTGAGCTGATATTATTGAATGTTTTCAGGTCAGTCAGCTGTGAGACGAAACATGCTTTATATAATCATATACATGACATACACAGAGATATCATTAACATGGAGACAGAATTTTGAATGGTTATAAACACTGAACCCAAATGACCTGCAAAGCATGTTGTTTATGAATATAACTATGAATTTTAAATTTCCGAGTACCATTTTGGCAACAGGTGGTTAAGGAATAAAATTCAGGAACAAATAACAAATTTGAAATGTGAACTAATATTCCACTCTCTAAAAGGCAGTTTTGACCAACTCTTTAAAGTGTAGAGGCTACAAAACCAGTGGTCTAGAGGCTATGAGATGTTTTATTCCAAAAAGCTCTGAAGTATATGACACAAAATTATGTGTTTTTGTACTAGCATAACTGTAATACAACAGACATATTTTCAATATTGCTCATTTCTCTTAACACCATAGGGTAGCAAAGTTGGCATCAAATACCTGTAGTAATTTTTTTTTAGATAGTCATTCGTTTAGGTGCCATGGCCAGAAATTGGGCACAAATGTGAGCTCTGACAAATAGTCAAATAAAGCCAATTACAGAAAATATCACCTTATTATATATATTTAGATTAAAATATAACTTTTTTGCTTATGTATTATTTGTTTGTTTAAACCCTATATCGTCTACCCTACTGGTATATCACACCTCTAGACCTATATCACATCCTAGACCTATATCGCATACCCTATATTACATCCTAAACCTACATTGCATACATGATATCGCATCCTAGACCTATATCGCATACCCTATATCACATACCCTATATTACATCCTAGACCTATATCGCATACCCTACCGGGTATATCACATCCTAGACCTATATCACATACCCTATATTACATCCTAGACCTATATCGCATACCCTATATCACATCCTAGACCTATATCGCATACCCTATATCACAACCTAGACCTTTATCGCATACCCTATATCACATCCTAGACCTACATCGCATACCCTATATCACATCCTAAACCTATATCGCATATCTGATATCGCATCCTAGACCTATATCGCATACCCTATATCACATCCTAAACCTATATTGCATACATGATATCGCATCCTAGACCTATATCGCATACCCTATATCACATCCTAGACCTATATCGCATACCTTATATCGCATCCTAGACCTATATCACATACCCTATATTACATCCTAGACCTATATCGCATACCCTATATCACATCCTAAACCTATATTGCATATCTGATATCGCATCCTAGACCTGTATCACATCCTAAACCTATATTGCATACATGATATCGCATCCTAGACCTATATCGCATACCCTATATCACATCCTAGACCTATATCGCATACCCTAACAGGTATATAACATCCTAGACCTATATCTCATACCTTATATCGCATCCTGGACCTATACCACATACCCTATATTACATCCTAGATCTATATCGCATACCCTGTATCACATCCTAGACCTATATCGCATACCCTATATCACATCCTAGACCTATATCGCATACCCTATATCACATGCTAGACCTATATCGCATACTTGGTATTGCACCCATTTACACATCGTAATTAAATTACATTAAAATATATGATATAATGAACAGAACTTGTTAAAATCTGTATCACATGTATCATCCCTTGACCTATGTCACCCCACGGCCGGAGGCCCTTAGGGTGATATAAAAGTATTGGGTTGATACAGCATGTGATACAGATTTGAAATGTAATATTCAGTATATAGAAGTTTATAACCTACCATGTAATACGCTAAATATCATAAGATTTATTTCGTTAAGTACATGTTTCTTTCTATCATTTATAGTTTTCAAAGCAAATATAAGTAAATCCTCACTTTTGAGATATCAAAGGGATCAATAACTCCTTTGTTGAGTTACCATAGGACCTAATGAAGACTTCTGAAGACCTCGTTATAAGGATCATTTAAGCAATTAAGTTTTTCTTTCTATCTATTATGGTTTGCAAATGTGGCTAAATTATGCTAAAAGGTTGAATTTTAGCCTTAAAAGGAAAATAATCCAATTAGTTGTTGAATAACTTGGTCCTAATTTGCACTTTAGTAGGCCTTGTAGTAAGGATCCTTTCAGCTATCTATGGTTTTCAAGAAAGGAGGCAAAAAAACCCTAAAATTTCATACAACTTCAACCCAACAGACTTTAGTAGACAGAAGGCGACATTCATTTCCTGAAATTTTTTTATGACTTTGGAAATAAAAGAACAAAGTGAGTAACTTCACACTGAAAATTGAGCCAGTCAAAGGTTGGAGATTTTCATAAATTTATAAAAACGGTTTGACCACCTTGATGGGAGCAGTTTCACAAAAAAAGATGTTTCTGTAGTGCATCTCAGGAAATTAAGTGTGAAAAGCATATCTCCTACACAATTTGAAGGATCAAACTTCATTGTGAATATAGATGTACATACTTAATAAATACTAAATTTCACATAAGTCTGCTTGGTACCTTGCAACGAAAAGATATTCATTATACTCAGTTCAAAGGGGTATTACTCCCACAAAATTTAAAGGATCACAATTTCTTTGTATTACAAACAACTACATTTTGCGTCCTTACTACATACCAAGTTTCGTGAATTTCTGTTCAGCAGTTCAAGAGGAGTTGCAATGACAAAAGAATATGGACACACTGGGATATCAAGAACATTAAACCGTCAGGAACTTCCTAGGATATATTACATGAAAAGGATAGTGACTTCAGTATTCTAAAAATAGCATTCATAGCCAATTTTATACTTGGTAAGAAAAAATGCAATAAGTTTAAAGTAGATATCCCCAAGGACACAAAAATACTTAATGGTTTCAGAAAAAGATGCTTAAAAGAAAAGTTAACGAAGACAGGTAAAAATTATGATGAATTCAAAGTTATTAAAATAAATATAAGATATAAAGTAAATCATGCATCTATACTGCATGATTCTTCAGAAAAGGTTTATTTCACAGCATGTTTATAGATGATCATTACACAATAAATGAACTGCATAGCACCTAAAATGCTTTGAAGTAGAGGCATAAGAGAAGAGCAGTGCTATAAAATTGGAAGGTCCTCTCCATAGATTAAGAATTTCTTCTGCACCTCGAAGCACAATTTTTGGAGTGTTGACATCAGACTATTGCAAGGAACAATAAGCTTTGATAGTTTCCAGAAAATGTTGTCTTAAATAACATTACAGTAATGTAACCCTTAAAGAACTTGTTTACCGACTCAAAAAAGATTAAGATCAATCTAGCCATATAGAAAATTTCTAGATAATCATAGATTAAATCTATATCAGAGTTCTAATATCAAATTAATAAAGATAAGGGCAGTGGTTCGTAAAAAGTCACGTCATGGAGAAATCAAGACAACGTCAATGTTTGGACCTGTGTACCTTCAATATATATATGATATCATTGAGATGGAAATCATTTCCTTATATCCATCTTAAAGCATTAATTTGACCTTAATGCCAAAGTTCCAGGTCAAAGGTCACCAATCATGGTACACACCACATTGCCTTAAAGTGATTCACCCTCATGACAAATGTCAAAACCTTTGCTTGAGTAATGAGATTTGAAATTTATTACAGAAGTATAAAACTAATCACACTAGGACATATCTTAGTCTTTGTGATGAAATCATTATAATAGTGCTTTGACAGCAAACCTAACAATAAAGCTTCTGATGTATCTAATTAGAACCATTTGAAAACATACTAGTAGTAAGAATGACCAAAAAAAATTGTTTGTATTCACAAAAGTTCATATGTACCTAACTATGTCAAAAACAAATAAGTTCTATATACAATAAATATGACGTTTTTTAGGCTAAGTGAATATTTTCAATTAGAAAATATGCCAGTTAATACTGTCCAAGCTCTTAGATCTGTTTTTGTGCAAGGTAAAATAAGTTTAAAACAGATTAATTAGAAAGCTACTAATAACATAATTGTTTCTTTTTCTGACGCAAATGGTATAATTTTGCTTTTTACCCTTTGACCTTAAAGACGCCCTTCCATGGAAACGCAAGTCACTTGATAGAAATTCCAAATAGACCAAATTTAGTGGCATTCGAAAAAAAACTGTATCAGAAATTTATATTGCGTGCCATGTGTTATTTCCTGAATGAGATAAAGAAAATTATAAGTAAGAAGAACAAATTCTAATGTCGGCCATTTTTTTTTTAAAGATAGTACTTGTTTGCTTACACCCACAGTAATATTGCATTAAAGGATCAAGCTTCAGTTGAAAATCTTTATAATCTTAGGGTAGTATACAATGTATTTTAAACAATCTTCTTAAGTAGAGTCTTTAATAAAATCAGGCAGGAGGTGATCCAAGCTTGTCAAAAACCTACAAAATTCATCTTTGTTTTACATTCACTTCTGGATTACATTCTTTTGATTACCGCTATGGCCTTGGTTCCCTTGATTACTCTTTAATATATTAAAAACAGTTGCAGACCACAAAACAAGTCTAAGTGGTTTGTTTGGTGACATTTTTCAGGAAAAACAATGAAAGTTCATACCCCACCTATACAGGAACTTGACAACAAAAATCAACCAAAATCTCTTACAACAAATGCACCAGCTATGTAAATTAAAAAAATGCATCCATTGGGAGCCAAGGTTTCTGTGATGAAATTTTCTCCTATCATACCACACAGTGAAAAATGCCCATGATACACGGAGTTGATATTGGACAGCACCCAAAATATTCCTTATCTATATGAAGTCACACACCAAATTAAAAATAAATCCATCTATTGGGAGCCACATAATTGACACAAAATTTTAACAGAATGACAGGAATTCTGAAGGACAAGGTGATTCCAATATACTTGTTGAGTGGAGGTTTAATTATGTAAGTTGTGTATGAAATTAGCACTTTGAAAGAATTATGTTCTTTATTTGGGAGATGAATATATGATTTTCTAAAAAAAAAAAAAAAATGGATCTGAATACAAAAAGGACTATCCTTATGTGAAAAATACACCAAGCGCAGACTGAAAAAATATGCGTTTGTTTGGTGGGTTTACCACATGTAGTGTCTGAAATTTATGTGGATTGGTACTTAATACTTTCAGACAAAATAAGATTTCCATCTAATAATTAGTTTTTATATCTATTCCATAGAAGCTTAAATACAGAGAAATTAAATGATGTAAACAAATTAATGAGAACTGCAAAGTACCAAAAAAACAAAACAAACAAACAAAAACACTGATCATTTGCAGCCAGGGATCATTAACCCAAGAGAGATACTGTAAACTGACTCGTTTTTTGCTGATACCATGTATTTATTTTGAGGTTACAGTAAATCAATTCAATTTCACCAATTTTTATTTTCATGACTTGAGACCTGTCAAACATCTATTTCAAAATAGAGTGACTTATTCACTGCAATTTGTTTCTGTGATATTATGTTACTAGTGAAATTAGGGAAAATAAATCCCTTGCGAAAGTAAGGTGGTTTACAGCATAAAGCTGTGTTTGAAAGTTGTGATGTTTCAAAGTATGAATTATGATTTTTGCCTTTACCACTATGACAATAGAACATATAAGGTCATGCCAAAATTACATATATCATAAAATATAAAGATAGGATGAGTTAAACAAACTGTCTTGTAATTTTGTAAGTTTTCATTTGTCCTAAATTACGCACCAGCATATATAAAATTCAGACTAAATTTTAAAATAATAAAAAATAAAAGTTCTTACCATGATGGGGATTTAGAGTTCTGAGCATATATCCGATAAAAGAGTTCAAGATCCTTGAGTGTTAAATGATATTCTATTTGGGAAAGATTTATTTATATTTAATCCTCAATATAATTTTGTAATTACAATTGAGCTCCAGTGAACCTTGAACCCCTGTCTACACTTCAGCCATAAACCATGATACATATATCACCTTAAATAGATAGATATATACAGTTTAATTGTCTATTTGTCAATATTAGTCTACTCTTTAGAACTGCACAGGCCTCATAATGCTTCATTTATTAAATCTAGCGGACATTTATCTGAAAATCTCTACAACTTACGTCATGAAAAATACATATTGGTAATCATATTTCAATATTATACTAACTGGTACTATCTAAATAGTTACTGGATGAAAAACTATGTACACATAATTAGCTCCTTAAAGGCTTTGAATTTCACAGGAAATTAATTCTCTATTTTCAATGTATTAATGAAAACACATCCCAGTTCAAATAGTAACAGCTTTGTAGATATTGATTTTTTAAATAAGAGACCACTGGTCAGATTTGATACTTAGAGATAATAACTCACTATTAGATGACACAGTATTATTTAAAGATAGGGACATCAAAATCACAATGGGTGCAATTATTCCCCTTCTCTTCAATTGGATTAGTTAAAGTAGGAACAATGTATCTAGGATAATGTTGCTCCTGTAAAATAAAGCTGTAAATATTTCAATTTTAATGCCCTGTAAACCAATAAATTTTCCCTGATCCTTTTTTCATGATTACCAGTGTCAATTAATTTCTCATAGAATTCTGTCAATGTGACCTAAGGCTTTGCCTATGAAGGACAGAGCTATTTTTACTAGAATAAAATATGATTTTGTTGACAATGCACTGCTATGTTGTGATTTCCCTGATGTCAAGGGGAATAGCCAAGACTTCCTGTAACATGCATTGTGTGTCTGTGTTTAAAGTTCAATCAATCACTTCCTAACTGCATAAGTCATTTCTGATTTATGTTACTTCCAACATATGATTTCGAGCCATTCATGTTACAAAACATCCTCATATATAGAATGTTGTTATCCCTATGTCCAAATAAAGTGACTAATTTCTGTCAATTTATTTCCATGGTTTTAATTGCTCATGACATTGCTAAGGAAAATAACTTGATTTACAGAATATCTCTACTGATTCTTTTTTAGGCAATGGGTGTTGAAAACTTAAATATATAATTACATCAACGCCAAGTAAAAACTATTTTATAAATTACTCAACCAATCATTCAAACCAATCCGGTATTCATTTTATTTTTGGCAAAAAGCAGATTTCATAAAAAAAGAAAAATAAAATAAATTCAGAATGATGAAAATTATGAAAATTCAAGCTCTGAATGATGTTTAACTGAGAACAAGATAGCTTGATACCAATTTTTATGAAACAAAAATAATAGTTCTTTACAATGACTTAGTGACTAGAAAAACTTAAGGCAAACCAAGTCAGATGGAAATCACAGAACTCAAATTTTTGACAGAAATGGAAAAAAAACCAACATCCTTCATTGTGTTTTCCCTGTTTAGTCTTTATTCTTAGAATATATTCTTTTGATTTCCACTTGAATCTTGGTTCCCTTGATTACTCTTTCGACTAGTCCAATATTTTTGGATGATATTAATTGTCTATCCGTTCATGGAAGACAAAATAAAAATAAAGAATTCTATGAAGAAGAATGTCCCATTACAAATATACTTCACCTAATGTTTGTCCACTTTACTAGCAATAGCCATAATTAAAAATTCTCTGAAATGACTGTTAGTATTTACACAATTCAATTATTACCTGTAAAACACCTGACTGTTATCAATTTTTTGCCAAGGCTATACTTTTAAAACTGCACTGTTAACTCCTACAATAAAACAACAAGGTATAATTAGTCTCCTGACTATTATTATTCTGAAGATAAATAATAATACATTATATTCATAGCATTAACATAACTCAAAAACACCAATAGACCATTTTTTGTATGTAAATTGGATTTTGTTTTCAAGATTCAATCAAAAACAACATAACCTATACGTATGAAACAATACTGAATAACCACTGCCTGCAAAGCTATGATTGTAAAACCTGTGAATTGAATCATCTCCCTTTTAAAAGGTCTGGCAATATTGATTTTCCTCTTAAGCACAACAGCAGAAAGTTGATTGGTAAATGAGCACTACAATAAGAATCATATCAGTGTCAAGTCACATACAGAAAAACAACCAGAAAGGAGTTAGTTTCATGAAATACAAGGCTTTCTATTTTGCTGGAATTTTATTGAACTGAAAACAAACCTTAGCCTCATCTATAACCCATGAGATCAATTATTTATCTAAAAAAGTCTGGACAAAAGTAATTCCTATGACATTTATCAAATTTCAAACAATTTGTCAACAACAACTTAAAAAACAAAAAAAACAAAGGAAGTGATACCAAATGCTAGCTTAATTCATAAACTCCTAATAGCAGTTACATATAAAAAAATTACTGAACCTGTTCTGCTAATCCTGAAGTAAAACAGACTGATGGATGGAATGATGCAAACATGGTATCTCTGTCAGAACTTCATTTCTAAAATGGATTAATCCTAGACGACTTGTCAATGGACCCACCCCTAAAAGGATCCTCCCTAAAAGGCAAATAATTCAAACACTTCTTCTTTGCCTTCATGCCAACACTAGAGTTGTTCTGCTATACAACCTCAAGGTTGAATACACCATACCTGTTCATCATGAATGGATACAGTGGCCAAGTAGAACATAAAGTAATGAATATAGTAATGATAACAGACACAGGTTTGGGATAAGCACCACAGTTTAATAACATATGCATTATCATTAAAGGCATACAAAATACAGGATGACTGACCTGAGATCACTCATTAAGTATACTACATTTATTATTTTAAATAAGGAAGCACAGTTAATGCTAACTTATCTGACCTTACACCTAAAATCACAAACAATGATGAATCATATAAAATAAGCTTTCTAGTTCTTATCTCAAAGTCTGCTTACTGAAATATCATGAACAAACACCATCTGATATAGCATTAGTCAAATCCCAATGTAAACTCAGAAAGTCAAAATCTAACAAGGTTACAAATGAAGAAAATGCATTGCAAAAACTTCAGACATGTAGAACATCTGTTCAGGAGAAAAGTTCAAATGAATTTCCCACTGAAAATTAGATATTGAAGTGTAATAAGAGACCAATGCATACAACATTTTCCGGATATTGAAACTACAGTATGTTTTAGATCAAACTTATGTTTTATTCATGGTTATCAAATAGATTTCTAATCAATTAAATTTTTTTTAAAAAGCTCTGGTACCAAGGAGACTGGCTTTACAAAGCTGATCTGGGGAAATAAAACTCACAGTTGCTTAGATATGAGCATTTTGTAACCATATGCTAACTAACTGTAACTTCATTAACTAAATTAATGTCAGTAAAAAAGGTACAGAACTTTTTTTATATTCATTAGCATATGAATATTTCCAATGTAATCAGCAATGTGGAAACTAGGTAACTTCAATGTTCCTATTGTATATATAAAATTATAATCAATAAATTATGAAATAATTATTTTTTGTTATGAAACAGATGACTGTTAATTTTAATTATCTACATTCAAGTTCAGCAATTCACACACTAAGTAGTTATAGCTGTACTTTAAATCTTTATTATCATTTCATGTTATCACTATAGTTGAAAAAATTGGATGTAAAAGTATCCCAAGAAAACTTGCATGAAATCTACAAAAAAACAGAAGTCTGTAAATCAACGTATTTAATATATTAAAGAACCTTAGTGAGCATGCTCACATATCCCATGCATCCCCATGTTTGATACTCAAGTAAATTTGTTCGTAAGAGAAATACATGTAAAAGGACCCCAATAAAAAAGGAATTAGTTTTTTTTTCAGGCATTAGAAAATATTGCAACAAAAATAAATTTCTAGAAGACTTTTGTAAATGTTTTTTTCTCCATCTTCTAACTAAATTCTGTTACTCAGAATGGTAGTTTCTAACTCCAGACTGTGATTTCTTCGAGTTTTAATTAATCCAAAGTAATATCTTAAGCGTAACAAAACATACACTTGACCTGAAAGTTAGCATGGTGAATTTATATACTAAAAATCATGTCAATATCTTTAAGTGTTTAAAAAAAAAAGTCCAGAAAACTATTATTTCTGTGAATTTTGCTAAGTTCAAGGCCTGTACTTTCTGTAAAAATCATCGGAGGGGAATGAAACATAAACTTGACCTTTAACTTATCATGGTAAATTTATATACCAAAAATCATGTCATATCTGCAAGTGTTAAGAAAAAAAGTCTGGAAAACTGTTATTTCACTGAATTTTGCTTAGTTCAAGGCCCGTTATTTTCGATAAAAATCATCAGAGCTGAACGAAAGTTAAAGGTGACCTGTAACTTATCATGGTGAACTTATATACCCAAAATCATATCAATATCTGCAAGAGTTTGGAAAACTGAAGATGGACTGACAGATGGGTCAAAAACATTATATACTCTCTGAAACTTTGTTGCGTGGGGTATAATCAATTGACCTGGACTGATGTTAAATGGAATCAGGCACTGGCTTGATGGATTAGATTGCTGTGTCAATGACAGATTGCTGTTTCAATGACTGGTTGCTGATAGATTGCTGACAAATGACAGGCACCAAAAACAAGTGGCATAGATAGATTCAGGGACTTTTCATTTAGTTTTATCATAACAGACAAGTTCAGAGAGCTAAGTCACTAACAACACCATGGTAATACACAATCACAGACAGAAAAAATTAATATATATATATTTTTTTCATCATTAACCATTCATGAGTGTGCAATGTACCACCAGGCCAGACGAAAAATAATTAATAACTTCCTGCCCATTCAGTTTATGTCCAAAGCTGTCTATAAGATTATTGACATAGGTATATGTTGATTTTTGTATGACATCAATATAAAATATATTTATCAATGATTGGAAGTAAAATGCATTGTGGGGTGCAGCTTGGTACACCTGCAGAAGTCAAACCCTGAACTATCTGGGCAAATGACCACAGCAATTAAGCTTGATAAGCTCTGAATTTGGATTGAGATTAAATGTTTGACACAAGACAAGACTTTGACTAGAATGGAATTAGTCAAATAACTTAATTTGGTGATAGGACATACAAAGATTAGATGGACAATGTAATTTCTATATACCCTAAAACTTGCTTACAACCATGGAAATACACAATTTTTTCAAAATTTCATTGCAATTTTAGTTTTTTTTCAGTAAACAGGTAATTGACCAATTTTTATATGAATCAAAAACATGATTGGAATTTATAAACATCAAAAGGTAGTTTACATAACTTGAACTACACAATATGCCCAAGTTTCATAAAAATAGAAGCAAGAATTTTTTATTTGTAGTCCAAAAATGGGAAAATCCCTGGAAATAGTCCCATAACAACAAAACATTAACTTAGAAATTAAAAAAAAAACAGGAAGGGTGATTAAATCAAAATAAATTAAAAATTTGATTGTTTCACTGACGTTACTTCAAATGTTTTTGAGCTATAACCTGAAAATGGAAAATGATCCCATTTTTGTAAGAATAATGTTCCATAATTTGAAAATGAAAAATCAGAAATTCATGAAACTGAAAGGAAGTTCACATCAATGGAAAGGAATTATTTTCCAAAGTTACTGAAAACTGGTACCTGTAGTGAGCTTTTTGATTATTGTGCAAAGTGTGAGTGATAAATGGGAAGAGAAAGGTACACCATTATGGGTGAGTGATAAATGGGAAGAGAAAGGTACACCATTATAGGTGAGTGATAAATGGGAAGAGAAAGGTACACCATTATAGGTGAGTGATAAATGGGAAGAGAAAGGTACACCATTATAGGTGAGTGATAAATGGGAAGAGAAAGGTACACCATTATGGGTGAGTGATAAATGGGAAGAGAAAGGTACACCATTATAGGTGAGTGATAAATGGGAAGAGAAAGGTACACCATTATAAGTCAGAAAGACAATCCAATAAAAATTCAATCTTTTTTAGAGTTGCATATGATAACAAAAACATTTAAAAAAACCATTGATATGTTTTAAACAAATTGCATTATCAAAAATGTAGTAACTGTCATTTTGTACCAGAGATAATTTCCTGTATTTCTCTACAATAAATGAGAATAATTTACACCACAACAAAAGAATGTAATTACAACTCTTAATTGAACATGCATTAGATAGTGATTTAGACATGAAATTAAATCTACTTTTTTCAGCTGTAAGCATTCATGATAGTGTTTTTTCACCAATAATTATTTATTTCTATCACAGCAGTATTTACTTCCTTTGTTTTAATTTTTTTCTATGATGCAGAAAACATCTAGTGCAATGTAAGATAAAGGTTCCAACAGTACAGCAATATCTGGGAAACCAAACTGAGGGCTACATGTGCTATATGTTGAGGCATAATTATTTGATCAATTCAATAGAGGTCTGGAGTTGTTATGTCAGTAACACCTAGTAATCATGTGTTCATTGTAAAATGTTTTGCTGTTTGCTATTTTTTACATTGCATTCAGACCATTTGCCTTTATTTTTACTTTATGATGTTTCATTCAGTGGTTAAGGTTTTAAACAGAAATTTGATAAAAAATAAAAATAAATAAGCATGTGTAACATTCGTTTTAAAGATTTTATCATTGTCCATATCACTCTCAGCTGGATACTTCCATAAAGAGAGGCCACAACAAGGTACTGTTAAATTACCTTCACATTCCATATATACAGTACCTGAACCGGTCCTTGCAACGAAAATTGTAATCAGTCATCAATCACCAATCAGTCATTGATCCATCAAACCGATCCATTAAACTGGTGATCGCATCACATGACCACAGAGTGGTCCCTATATTTTATGGATTCCATTATTTCATTTGTCAATTTCACAAATATTAACATTATGCAGTAGATTTAAACATCAATTAATACTTTTATTTTATCTCTTAACAGATCACCCATCATTTTACAAAACAAAACTGTGATAAGATCGGTCACCAGTCATCGGTTATCAATCTGTCAGTGTTCAATCACTCAGCGGTCATCGATCCGTCAAATCGATGTGGGGATCGGTTCAAGGTCTGTAACTCTATAAAATCCTCAACATATAAAATTTCTAGACTAGTTATATCTTAATGATATCACTTACCCGGCATCACCAAAGAACAGTCACTACTGGTACCTAATACGTTACACAGATTAAGAATATGGATACAATAATGGATATAAACAACAGACCAAAAACCTGTCCAACTGTTCATCCAGTAGTAATGAAATTATCTACTTAAAATTATTAACTATGATATATTTGGAAAATTGTCAACAAACAAGCTTTAGTAGAGTTGAAGAAGGAAGAGGATTTGGTTAATATAGCTTTAATCTCTTCATACTGAACATACTAATAACCTCCAGATAAAATACCACTACTAATTAGAGTCAGGTGAAAGGATTTGCTCAGGGAAAAACTAATCTTATTTTTTTTAATGCAACCTGTTAACAAAAATCTTGAATTCAAAACTTACAACAGTGAACCTAGAATCACAGTCTTTCATGGTGCAGTAAATTTTGTAGTCACATCAAATAGGAATTACCAACTTGTATTAAAATTTAAAGTGCCTCTACATCTGAAATCAGCAACTAAATTCTAGTTCATACAAAAGGATTGTTTAACTAAGAGACACCATAAAAACTTCATGGTTTTCTTCAAAGAAATTAACAGCTTCTGTGGTTATTGATAGGACTTCTAATCCTTTCTCATAATTGATTTTTACAGAGTGTTTGAATAAAAATTGACTTATGAGTCCACTGTTGCTATAGTACTTAAGATTGGGATGGCATAAAACTTTTATTGAATTTATTCTAAACTAACATACCTTAGCAAAATCTGTGGCTTCAATATCTGACAGTGGGTCATAAAAAGATCACAGAATTCAGGAATCACTCATGGATCAGACCTGAAGGCCAATGGTCTAGAGTGATACTGAACAGAATTATGTAGCTTTATTGATGAAGGAAGCTCACAGATGCATGAACAATATGTCATCATAAACAGGAAGTAGACAGTTTGAAGCATGCATAATCATTGTTGTATAACCCTTAATAATGATTAAAATAGATGCTGATCAAGTTAAGTTTTCGAACATACTCTTATAAATCTTAAATGCTGTCAACAAGATTAAAGAAATAAATCATGAATTCATTTGTACTCTTGAGTATTGTTTTTCTTGATCAACAGACTTCAAAAAGAATAAGAACTATTCTTTGGAGACGCACAAACCATATTAAATGTAAAATCATTTGACACAAAAATTTACTGTGGAGATAAAATTAAACAAGAGGAACTTCTGCTGCATTACAAAATGTGATTAAAATATTGAAATAAATCTTCTAAACAAAATCTATAGAAATTTAAAGAAGTTCAAGAGTCCAAATGCTGAACTGGCTGTGCTCCTAATGATAGAATAAAAAAATAATTAAGGAATAAATCCATTAAAAAAATAAGAAGCTTAGAATTTCATAAAGTATCTTGTCAATGGTGTACAGAAAAGATTGTACTGTTAATCAGTCTTAAAGACACACCTAATTGACTTATATACATAGTAAGTACCATTGGTCAGCAATGTGGAAATAGAAGATATTCTAGGTTATCCATATAGAAACAGAAATACTGCAAGGAAGCTGACAAAAATCCCACTCAACCATATTAAAATCTTAACTGAGTCCTGACTTGACATTAAATTTCATCTTTCATGCATATCTTCATGATACTTCACCTTTCTATAACATCATCAAAATATAGTGATTGACTTTTAAGATTTAAAGGTTTCATAATGAGTGAAAGCTGAATATTGCAAAGTATTAACGCAAGTTACTAATTTTAACATCATAACAAACAATCCTTGGTTTGTTATGATGTAGAATTTAAATAAAGAAAGTTGATACTTTGCAATATTCAACTTTCATGAGTTATAAAACTTTATTCTCTATGATAACTTTGGACTCTTTTTCATGTTTGACATTCAAGTTTCTGATATGGCGGAAATTCTAGTGATCATACCAATGGTGACAGGAGAAAACATCACAACCTCGCTTTCAACCCATCAGGTTTTTATAGAAAATGAAAACACAATCAAACAATGATGAATCACTGTAGGGAAGTTTTCATATTACATCTTCCTTGGTTTGATATTGCAAGTATATACCTGTGCATGAAACAGATGACAGATATTTCATGCATTTTTAGGATGAGAATGATTGACCAATTGAACAGACCCTACTTTGTACTGCTGAGCAGGATCTTTATCAACATTAACTATTGAATTTTGAGAAGTTTTATCATATAAACCCTTAAGTTTAATTATCTCCCTTTGCATGCATTAGATAACAATAATCTTCTTTCATAAATATCTACAAATGATGCCTAACCTCCTTCCTATAAAATGTCATTAAAGACCACTGAATAATTTAAACGAAAGATCTGGACAGACAGCATGATTTCTATAAACCTTCCCAAACTTTGTGGGGTTACAATAACACATTGGATTTAAAAAACGGACAATCCTCTGTTAAGAATAGTCCACCAGTTCAAAAGTAATGAGAATTTTTCAGCAGATGTACAAGGAAGATTGCACTATATGTCAGCTGTTTACAAATACATTAAGCTGTAGTACGCCCAAAATAAATATAAAATTTGCATTCACATTCCCCCAAATTTAACTAGAAATACTGTGAGCAAGCTCACAAGGAGAATACATGTACTCCCGCTTCAAATGAAATTAAAGTTCAGTTACCTCCCTTTGGAGTCCTCCAACAGTTACTATACTCCTTCATGCACATCTGCATTCGATGCCCAATCTTCATATAAAATGTCTTAAAATTCCCTTAAGCAGTTAAGGAGGAGCTGTACTCATGAGGCATTAACATGTAAAACCCTTCAGTTGGAGTTATCTAAGATTAGCTTTATTTCTTCAAGCACATCTTCATGTTGAAAAGCTTCTTATAAAGTGTCATCAAAATCCCTTGAGTGGTAATGGAGGAGTTGTGCTTACAAAAAATATTTACAGAAGGATGAATAGACAGATGGGGTGATCCCTATATACACCTCAAACCGTGGTCCACTATAATGGAAAAGAGCTTAAACCATTTTCTTTGACTACACAGCCAAAGTGCCACATACCATATTTCACTGCATATTATTCTTATGCATTTTACATAAATTTATGTAAAACAAAACTCAAAAATAAGAAGAGCTAGAGTTAAGAAAGGTTAAAGCACCTCTATTTTCATCTATCTTCAGAAGAATCATCCCAAATTAAATATAACAATATTGTCGCCATGCAATATCATATCATAATATAAACAGTTCTTTTGTTACTGATACTATTCTTTGATCTAAATGAAATCTTTATGGCATCATGTCTTTATAGACATTTAACATCACAGGTAACTAAGCAGCAACAAAATGACTCTGCAAAACTGATTATTTCCATCTTCCATTTAACTAAAAATATCACTATTTGAGATATCTTTCTATACATAAAAGTTAAGTTTTTATAAAATCATTCCAAAAAGTGGGTAAAATACTACTAAAAGAAAATAATGAATAAAAAAGCTCATATCTTTAGGTCTTGATCTGTAATGCAGTTAACAGGAAAAAAATCAATATCAGTAAATTCAAAAAGAAACTAAAAACACCATGAGCATGGCTCACAACAAAAAACCCTCACTTTACATGGAGGTAAAAGTGAAATGTAGAAACGAGTTTATCTCCCTCTGGAGTCATCAGACAAAATAACAATCCTTCATGTATATCTAACTATAATGCATAAGCATAATCATTCTATAAAATTTCATCAAGATCCCTTGAGCAGTTCAGGAGGAGTTGCACTTAAGTTTTAACTTAGACAGGTATTTTTGTATTGATTTTCTAATATAACACCTAGATGAGCTGTCCTGTACTACCATACCATCATGTACTAAGTTAAAACCCTAGATGTATATGCAGTGAACTTATATTAAAACAATACATTATATAAACATCTCAGTTATACAACTCAAAAACCTTTTTCAGTAGAACTGCAAATATTTCTTACATCCTTTTTAGTTGAAGGTTTTAACATCTAAAATCCTTCGGTTGGTTTATCTCCCTTTGAAGTCTTCAGACAATAATTATATTTCTTCATGCAGATCTACATTTGGTGCTCAACATTAATACTCAGTGTCGTCACTATCCCTTGGGCAGTTCAGGCAAAGTTGTGTTTACATCTATTACCTGCATGTTACAAAAACAAATCAACAAGGTGATTCCTAGACTTTATTTGCAGAGTGGGAAGTGAAAAAAAGAAGAAATAAAATAAAAACAAGCAAAATAAAATATCTGAAACTTCAGGGGAAAAACAAAACATACCACCTTACCTATCCTTGAACTGAGGTATATTGGTTTTCCCTCATTAATCAATGACAAATAACATAAGAAACAATTTTGTCAACACGAATCTGAACTCAGATAAATTAATAGATACATGGTTCAATTGACCAGTTCAAATAAATCAAATCATTCTATGGATATATAGTTTTTCACCAGCCACCTAGAAACAATGTTAAAAGGTCATTACCCCTAAGAAATGATTTGAGATGTAAACTTTTAAAGCATCTATACTTTTATGATAACATTCATTATTAATTTCTTTGAAAAAAATTGTCACTTTCAAGGACACTTGAATGTCAATGATAGCTGGACTCCGAACTTATTCATATCATTCATATATAAAAACAAGAAGCTCCCAGGAGCCTCAATCGCTCACCTTGTTGAATTTGCCTTTCAAACAATTTGGACTCAAGAAGACTTTGGAAGGACTTGAAAGTTTCTTTCTATCTATTATAGTTTTCAAGATATTGGCTGAAAACTGTAAAAAAAAAAAAACCCATCATTTTTCCCCTTTCAAGGGCAACAATTCTTACAAGGAGTTGTCTGACAACTTTTACCCCTGAAGACTTTTGCAGTCCTAAAAATAAGGATCATTTCAGCTACTGAAAGAATTTGGCTGTACAAGTAGTGTCAGAGAAGATTTTTGAAAGAAATAGCATTAAAAATAGCAAAAATGTTGAAAAAGGGCAATAACTCCAACATAGCTTAATGGGTTAAAATGAAAATTTGACCGCAAATAGATCTCATGATGCTGAACACTTTTATCCTATCAGAATTAAGGTTAACCTAATGGTTATGGAGATACATGCGAAAAACTACCGTCAGACCCCTATGTTCTATTTTTAGTAATGGCGGCCATGTTTTTTGATGAATCAAAAATCCCCATATCAGTACTAAGCAGGATACCATTAGAAACATTTATACCAAGTTTGGTTTCAATCGGTCAAGTTGTGTCAGAGGAAAGAAATAGCATTGAAAAATAGCAAAAAACCTTGAGAAAAAAGGCAATAACTTCAACATGGCTTAATGCATTAAAATTAAAATTTGACCACAGATAGATCTCATCATGCTGAAAACTTATACCCAATGTCAAAATTTAGCTTAACCTTACAGTTTTGGAGATACATGCAAAAAACTACAGTCTGACCCCTATGTTCTATTTTTTACTAAAAGCAGCCATGATTTTCAATGCATCAAAACTCCTCACATCAAGTCTATGCAACATACACTAAAGAACATTCATACCATGTTTGATTCCAATTGGTCAAGTAATGTCAGAGGAGAAGAGTTTTGAAAAATTGTTAATGACGATGGACAACGGATGATAACGATGGGTGAAAAGTGATGGCAATAGCTCACATGGCATTTGGCCAGGTGAGCTCAAAATACATTTTATCTATAGATAAAACTCCACTAACATTAATGAACAATAGTTAATAAAATAAAATGAATGGTTGGTTCTTAAGGTATGAAAGTACCACTCATTGACTTTAAATTTTAGGTGTTTCTAGAGTTTAGCTTTCAATTGCTTAAGTACCAGTACAAGCAGAAATGAAAATTAAGTCTTCTTTTTTAACATAGATGAATTATGATTTTTTTATTTTTTTACTCTCATACTTCTAGAAAAACAGAAAAAAATACTTTGAGATCAAACTCAAAAGTTAAACCTGAGAAATGTAAGTTAACAAAACAAAGAGCAATCTACATGATCCTACTCAATCACCTCCACAGATTTATAACTGTTACTGATTCACTACTTATCACTCTGAAAGTTTATAAGCTCTGCTATACAGGACGTGAAAAACACGGCATGAACACTACTCATTACTAACCCGTGAAGCTGTTTTCAGTTTACTGTGATGATTTGCATAAACGGGTGGGGTATAAAGCTTTGAAATAGGGATTTTGACCTCTGATTGAGCGATTGGTACTTACCCCAAAGGTTAACCTTAAAGTGGAAATAGCTGGAGATTCAACCAATACCTTGTTAAGTATGAAGCTTTAAAAAAACTTCAGTTCGCAGTTTAAGGGGAGCTGCACTGAAAAAACTATGTTGTCAAAACAGATATTTGCTTGATAATAATCTCTCACTGATAACTTTACTGAATAGTTTCTAAATGGATATCTTAGACTAACATAGTAGATCTGTCAAAAACCATTAATGCAACCCATATAGCGATGGCGTAAGTCAATGATGTCATATAATAACATTAAAACATCAGTATACTACCTCAGAGGATGAATCAATCTACGACTCAGTCTGTAATTTGAAAATGGTATGGATTTTAGCACATCTTAGTCTATATACAGACTAGTAGACATACAATATGTACTTAAAATAGGAAAACTAATGCCATGACTCAAATACCATATCACCACGTCAGCAATCACTTAGTTGTAATATATAAAATCAGGAAGAACGCTCTCTATTCAGTTACAGACTCCAATTATACAAAAAAAAAAAAAAGGAAATAATTGCATTGATGAAACGTCTACATAAATGATGAACATACAAAAACTATAGACTTTACCAAGATCAAATGAAAAAAAAATTGAAGAAAGCAGACACTAAATGACAATGAAGACTGATAACAAGAGGCTCCCAGGAGCCTGAATCGCTCACCTGGTTGAATTTAGCCTTTTATGGGCAATAAATAAAACAAGAAGTTGTCCAACAATTTTGACTCAAGAATACTTTGATAGGACTTATCATTTCGGTAAATGAAAGTCTAAATCTATCACAGTTTTTCAAGACATTGGCTGAAAATTGTAAAAAAAAAAATCTGTCATTTTCCCCTGTCAAGGGCAATAACTCTTATAAGAAGGCGTCTGACAAATTTTATGCCTGAAGACTTTTGTAGTCCCAAAAATAAGATCATTTCAGCTATTGAAATAATTTGGCTTAACCTTACGGTTTTGGAGATACATATATATGCGAAAAACTACTGTCTGACCACTATGTTCTATTTTTAGTAACAGTGGCCATGTTTTTCAACGGATCACAAAAGCCCACTTTAAATCTATGCAGGATACCCCAAGGAACACTTATACCGAGTTTTGTTTCAATCGGTAAAATAGTGTCAGAGAAGAAGATTTTTGAAAGAAATAACATTAAAAATAGCAAAAAACTTTGAAAAAGGGCAAAAACTCCAACATGGCTTAATAGATTAAAATGAAAATTTGACTGCAGATAGATCTCATCATGCTGAACACTTTCACTCCTTTCAAAATGGACTAAATCTAACCATATTGGAGATATATGCGAAAACTATTGTCTGACCCCTATATTCTGTTTTTAGTAACGTTGGCCATGTTTTTTGATGGATCAAAAATCCCCACATCAGTTTTATGCAGGATACCCAAAGGAACATTCATACCAAGTAGTTTAAAAGGAGAAGAGTTTTGAAAAATTAATAATGATGATGGACAATACGGATGCCAAGAGATGGAAATAGCTCACATGACCTTTGGCCAGGTGAACTAAAAATGTGTAATTTCAGGTTTTCAACCCATCCAATTTATTCCCATGAACCTAGCTTTTTTTCTATCAAAAATATTCTGTAAATACATTTTGTATCAGACCTACCCTGTTTTCCCTGCAACTGTCTTTAACTTTATAAAATAAACATACAAGGTGTATTACATGTATGTACACACATAATTAAATAGTAGGAAAGTGCTATATTTCTGTCTGAGACTAAGTGACACCAATACCAGTAAACTTGTCTAAACTGAACTTCTTTGGCACTGAAGGAGTTATTCAACTTATAAAAGCCTTTGATGTATACACATCAAAAGGTACTGAAATTGATATGAAGGAACTTCAGAAGAAATCTGGTATTGGCAGGTCATTTGTTAATTGAGTATTCAGTTTAGACAAGTTTCCCTGTACTAAAACAAGTCCACCCAAAGACATGTACTCATAAAAAATATGTAAAATTCCTGTCATTCAAATGTTATACTTTCAGGTTAAATGTAGCAGAATGACACTTCATTTCCTCTATACAGGATGGGAGATGATTCTAGTTGAAAGAACAAAAGACTTACATGGAAAAAATAAGGTTGGTATTAGTTTGCTTCAGTTAACAATTTTTATAATTATTAGTTCCAGGAAATTACTGATTTATAAACCAACAATAATTTATCAAGAACTCAGGGACAGGCAATGATGTTTAGGATTAATACACTGGAAACTTGATCTAAATTTTTACCCTAAAGAATAAGTAGAATGAATCCATTTTAAAAAGGTCTAGAAAGCATGTATCAATCAACTAGAAACAAGAATTTATATAACAAGAAAAGTACCAATTTAAGGTAATACTGCACTGATCAAAACATGAGGCTTCCAAGACCTCAATAACTTACTTTGGCTCAAATGCTTTAAAAAATCCATTCAGACTAAACGTTTCTAAAATGAGCTAATTACTGTGAGTATACCTCTCAAAAGGACTATGTTGTAAATGAACACACATATATTTTTTTCAGAATTTCCATTTCATCCTAAAATTTTGATAAAATCCTATTCAAATTTAAAGTTTAAAATAAGATGCACAAATAATTAATTATCTTTAGTTTTTAATGTAAATTGCCTTAAAAATATCTACACTTTTCATTGGTAAATATTTAGATATTTTTTAGCTATCTATACTTTTCACCCAATTTTAATCTTCACTTTTTTTTTTCAGTCAAGTCTTTGACTTCATTACATGTAATGTACATTTTTATGTATTACTTAAAATTATTTTTGGCAGTATGTGGTCTACTTCAATCTGTATTAACAATCCTATCACATTTCAGAACTTTTAGATATGTTATAACAGAGTAGCTGAACTTAGCAATCTCAAAAACACAACCAAACAAATAATTCATGTATAAAATGCAATTTTACCACAGGTATTAGTTGAATTGTCTGAGTGGCTTGCTGATAGAATTTTCACAGACATAGGTGAAATTGCCTGAGTTTAAGTAAGTCTGAAAAATCCTAACAACGAAAGAGGCATTGCTGCTGGAATCTTCATAAATCTGAGATTCAAATAAGGTTCCAATGTGAACTACCAGAGCAAAGTATGCAGCAATCATAGTATCATTGCTGTCAACAATTTTACCAAATTTCAATACACAGACAGTAGATTTGAAAAAGGATGATTGGACAATCAGGAACTCAAAAGCCTCTCGTGCCAATCTGATATTTTATGGGAACACCAAAAATACATCGTTTATATAGACAGGCCAATAGACAGTTTGATTACAAAGGTGAAGTGATTTTCAAGGACCTTAACAAAAAGTGAAAATTCACAGATAAAGCACCAGACATTAGCCATAAGCTCACATTGATCTTCATTCTAGGTGGGCTTAACATGATAATCAATTGACATTATCAGCTAATTTAGCTCATGCCCTGAACAAATTGCATATACTCTAATATCAACAAGTTCTTCAGCACTTACAACAGTATTTTTGGATATTCACTCCTTCTTAATGATCATTTTCTGCAATTCTTTTATTTGCTTGTCATAAATTGTTTAGAAGGAGAAAGCATCTAAGCATTGATGAAACCATACTGACAGTGTAATCTATCTGGTTCTTTTGGTTCTTTAATTATCTAATGTTGAAATTCTGTTTCCTCTACTTTTCTTGTGAAATTTTCATGAAGGTTTAAATATCACATATAAATAGACATTTATATATGGTGTACAATTACAGAATGAATGTTCTAAATCATGTTGTTGTGTGATTATGGCAAATGTAAAAAACATCTGAATTTTTGAATGCAAGGTTGTGATATTTCTTGCACTGTTCCCTTCTGCAACAAATGGTGTGGTGTAGTCATGGATGAACAAAAATAGTGGACAACACCACCATCTGGATTTGCCTGAATGCCAGTATAATGTTTTTATTACTGACTTATTGCTGGGTACCTTCATTAGGGTGTAGAGAAACTTAAGTTTAAAATCTGGTATGACTATTGCAATGTCCCTATTAAAAAGTTCATAAAGATCTTGAGAGTATAAATGTGTATATAAATAGAAATTGAAAATTTAATCATTGATCATCTGTTAATGGTATTACTTGTCAGAAAATGTTGAAAGTGTGGTGTACTGTTTATTGGAGGTCACAAAGTTCTTGTGGCAGTTCCTTCAAACAAAATGTGGAACATGATGAGTTACTGTCACTTGACTTGGTGGATTACCTCATGTATACAGTCGAACCTCATTAAGTCGAAGTCGAAGGGACCATGCAAAAATGTTCGAGTTATCCGAGGTTCGAGTAATCCTAGGCCAAGGATAAACCGGAAATACTAGTAGTTTGGTCCATTATTGTTTCTGTAGTTACATCATTTGTTGTGCTTGTACATGTACTTCACTTTACATGGTACTTCGTAATGTCGTGCGTTTCATATCGGAAGACATTTTTTTGTATGTTGTTTATCATGTTTGAAATACTGAACGGCACCGACTGTTTTAGTGAAATTTCCTTTTTATTTTTTCTATATCAAAAACGTCAGAGTTCATAACATGCTGCTTTATTTCATTCACAATCGGGAGTATAGTCAAACAATGTGCTCTACAATATTACGATAAAATTTCAAATTCAATAGCGAAACGAATGTAGTCGTTGAAATACCCTTACTGTTTGATGTTTCATTAAATAGTCAGACACCATTACAATTCATCTGTATTTTTGATAAAAAAAATATCAAAATATCAAAATATCCAATATCACTGTTAGTGTAAATTCCCACGTGTTATTAATAAAATTTGTTTAAATTTTAAATTAATTAAATAAATAAATCAAACCATAAAGAGTGTCAACAAATTAATTTTAAAAGCCACGCTAATTGTTGTTAAAAAAAACTTCGATCATGGTTTGTAATAATGCAATCAGTTTTCCGACTAATTAGTTGACTTCCAGACATCAGGGTAAATTAACCTTGAAGTCCTATTGAGGGGATTGATTAATTACCTCGAGTTATCCCAGGTTTCGATTCATCCGAGTTCGAGTCATCCAAGGTAAAATTGTATTGGAGTAAGGGGAGTTTTGCTGGGACTTTGTAATTAGTTCGAGTGATCCGAGATTTCGACTAATCCGAGTTCGACACATTGAGGTTCGACTGTATTTATCAATTATGGACTTTTAACAAAGCCAACATTTTATTGATGGACCTGACCAATCAAAATATTCAAATGGGTCAATATATAACATAATGACTGAGAAAATTCTGCAATTTATACATTGCATATGTACCAAGATACTCCCAGGAGCCTGAATCGCTCACCTGGTTAAATTTTTACCTTTCAAGAGCAATACCTCTAACATGGAGTTATCAGACAATTTTGACTCCATTGATTCATTGGAGAATTTTGTAAACCTTATAATAAGGATCATTTCAGCAATTGAAAGCTATTGGCTAAACCTAACCATTTTGGAGATATATGCAAAAATCTGCTGTCTGACCCCTATGTTCTATTTTTAGTAATGGCAGCCATTTTTTTAATCGATCAAAAATCTGAACAGTCATTTTGTTAAAGACATCCTATAAAACAAAAATGCCAACTTTCATTGAATTCTGTAAAGTAGTTTCTGAGGACAAGATTTTTTTAAATAACAACATCAAAAAAAGCAAAAAACGTCCAAAAAGGACAATAACTTCAACATGGGTCAACAGATTGTCACCAAATTTTGACCACAGATAGATCTCATCATGCTGAATACTTTTACCCTGTCAGAATTTGGTTTAACCTAACCGTTTTGGAGATATATGCAAAAATCTGCTCTAACCCCTATGTTTTATTTTCAGTAAAAACGGCCATGTTTTTTAACAGATAAAAAATCCAAACAATCTTTTTGTGCAGGATACTCTAAAGAACAACCATCTTAAGTTTCATCCAAATCCATTCTGTAGTTTCAGAGTAGATGTTTGAAGAAATTGTTAACGACAACAACAGATGACGATGGACGCAAGTGCATTTTGGAAATGATATAGCAGTTTGTGTATTCCAAATTTGGACCTGGCATCTCATTTTCACCTAATTTTATCCAACATGAGGCATTTTGTAATTCTGGCAGAAGTATCAGTTGCAATGGCAATGTCGACTTTCAAATCACATCAAAACCTCAAATCTGAGACTTGGCATATCAAACCCTTCCTAAAAACCAAATTTAATTCAAATCGGAGCACTTTGAAATTTTGGCCAAAAGATCGATTGCAATGCAAAATGGTCCATATTTCATTTCTAGTCTTTTGTTGTATAATCTTGTGCAGTATGTTAAACACTAACACTACTAAATCTCAAATTCCTGGCCACCAAGGCTTCTGAGATATTGGAACTATATCAATTTTAAGAAACATAGTGTCAATACATATAAAAATTGAAACATGGCATAAATATATATATATATAAAAAAAAGAAACATGGCTTTAGGTATGCTGAATATCCTTTGAATCACATGACCTTGATAACCAATGAAAATGGAAGAATGCCTCACCATATGTAATATTGATTATGGATTTTGACTCTCTGTTTCTTCAGTAATAATATTCATTAACTCTTGATTGTTCTGTGCCTTTGTTATCAGTGTTAATCTGATAAAAGGTACAAGTCTGTAGCCAAAGTGTCTGTGTTATATGGGTTGTAGGTGGAGGCATTGTGTATGGTGTCTTGAACAGTTGGATCCTGAATTTTGCTACAGTCTTTTCTTAATCCATTTTCAGGATACTTTCAAACAGTTGTCTCCATTTCTTTACAGTTTGAGCCTGTTAATAGGTGTTTTTTTTTCAGTTCTTTGAAAATCATTATTTTAAATTTGGGATGTTTTCTTCCAGATGACTGATAGAATTGTTTCCTCTTGTGAAGATGGCTAAAGTGGCTGCAGTCAAAGGTTGTACTTGTTGGCCATGTAATTCTTTAAAATGTCTACAGAGGCTAGATGTATTCACATAAGTTTTATTACAGTTTTTGGATGAAAGATGTTTTTTTTTGTTTTTTGCTGCATGTCACAGGTTTCCTTGGTGTGATCTTTGTTTTTCTGTCATGGAAATGGTGGATTAAATCAGGTTTAATAACATACTATAGAAAAAGGAAAGGATATGGTGAAACACAACAAATGCACCAGCATATAATCTAAATGCAAAATAGTAAATATTTTCAGTGATCACCTAAAGGTCTTAAACAATTGTAAACATACCTTTTTGTAAGCTCTGAAAAGCTCTAACAACAAAAGTAATAAAATCCATGGTGATGCGAACAAAATGTAGAACAATAACAATTCTTAATCAAAGTACTCATGTACTGAATCAATTTTTATCAACTGTTTGAATTTTTATGCTTTTAATAATCATCAAATTGCAAAAAATTGGGATAAAAGGAAAGTACTGAGATCAAATTCAAATGTATCTTAACACAAGCTTAATATTATTATAAATGTTCAGTATTAAACTATTTGTTTTATTTTTTTAATTCACCTTTCTGATTGTGAAACACACACCAAGATGCATTATGCATCTTAGCAGTGCATCAGTTTGAGTATATTCAGGTTCGATATCGGTTTACATGGAACCCCAAGATGAATGAATCAAAACTCTCAGACATAGTGCATAATTGATAGCTGGGCATTCCAAGTTTTTTTTCCCTTAAATTTCTAGGTTGAAAAATAAGAAATCCACTTAAAAATGCTGGGAGTTACTGAGAGCTAGCTCAGAAAATATTTAAGAATAACTACTACCAGCTTAAAAAACAATCGGTCACTACAATTCCAGCAGACTGGACCTGGAGAAGTAATGTCAGTTACTAAATAGGCAAGATTTGATGTAGTGCAATACGGGATGTAATTAGGGGTTGAATATCTCTAACGGTGAAAACAAGGTTCAAAGAATAGACAGTAATTTGAAAATTGCATCCTTTACAAATAAATCAAGTGCTTCTATATTTTTGTATTAAAAGTTTTGTAACAGTGAGAAACTTAGAAAATGTTTCTAGAAGTTTGTGATATGGATAACCCTGGTGCACAAGCTTTTCTGTGAGGAATCTGTTACATTACTTAAAATCAGAAACTTTATTACAATCACAATCAAAAAGGACCAGTCGTGAAACATTAACATTGTAGGGGGGAATATCACCATCTAGGAATGGAAAAATCAAATCCATCAAGAAAAGGTGAACTACTGTTAGACTTGGTCAACTGAAGTTCTTTCAGATCGATACCTTGAACATAGTTTTCAAAATTAGGAGCAAAATATCTTCAAGATACTGGTATCTAAAAGTGATATTAATATCATGTTTTGAAGGATCTTTCAATACTTAAGCAATGAACTGTAATTCACGGATTCTTTACAGTAAAGAAACAAATACCAGTTGGAATACCAACAACCTGTCTGTATAAAAGTATTGCCAGGATATGAAGTCTATCTTATACCTCCTGCTTCCATTACGGTTAATGATTTCCAGTATATTACAATATAAACAGGCAGGGTAAAATTGAAAATTGTCAATTCGCCAAGGCCCTTTTGTTATGACATTGACATTAAATAACTAGAGTATGTATTTTGCAATATTCAACTTTTACACTCAAAATGAACCCTATAATTAAAGGGATCTTATTTGATGCAATGCCAAATTTTTACTCATTATGAAACTTTATTCTATAGAGTATTCAAATCTTCCGCATATTGGAATTAAGCACACCAAGTGATAATCCATTACAATAAATATGAGTAAAAGTCAATACTGGTATAATCTAGATAAGGCTGATACTAATATGAAAGTAGAACTTAACTTTTATCATTGTTAAAACTCTGAAAAAAGTTGAGCAAAAAGTGCTTTTGAAAACTGATCTTGAATCAAATGGATTTGATACACTGATGTTAAACAAATGTATTAATGTTGCTCTCAATTCCACAGCTAATCAAAGGGTAATTTTCCCTCAACAAAAAAAAATTAAAAATAGATCTAAAGGTATTAGTTCTAATTACCCTGGAGACTCTGTACATTATCAAAGACTGTTTGTATCAATTTGGAATCATTTGTTGAATCTCTACAAGGTAATGAAATATTAACTCACCTTATAACATTGATATTGCTCCCAAGCTACAGTGTCCTTAGATCCAATAAACTCTGATTGGCTGATTAAAATGATCATATTTCTGAAAAAAGGTAGGCATCAACTTAAGAAACTATATTTTGTCATGAGAAAAGCCTAAAGAAATAACCATATTAAGTTATAAGACTGGAATAAGTTGGATCAAAACATTGAATAACCTTGATAATAATTCAACTCGCCAGTTATAGAGAAATACTCTTAATAACCAATAGTTTCATCAATAAGCTGGCAATCCAACTTAACTAATGTAGATTAATAGCATTTTTATACCAGTATGGTCAATACAAAATTCCACATTACTCAGAATATTAGTAAATAAACAAATAAGTGATGATTGCAGTAACCTTGATATAATGTAACAGAAACTTAATATTTATATGAGACAATGAACCACACAGCAAAAGGAAAACCAAGAATAGAACAAATTGTTTAACATCTCCATTACCAGCAGTCCCAAGAGGATTTTTAAAGCAAAGTAACAGTGTGACATGATCAAGGACATATGGTGCTTAACACTTCACAAAGTTTTAACAATATTTAGTTATCTGCACAGAAAAGGGAAATAAATAGTGCTCAGAACCCTAGCCGGGGGCTAGGGCGCTTTGCCCACAGAGCAACTGGGATGTGTGCCCCAGGTGGTTGAATGGGGTACCCCTGGCGTGTTACATGCTGGGGTTGTCAGGCTATAATACCGAAAACCTAACCGCAAACCATAGTGGTGCACCGTGTTGGGAAAGATGCCACGTTCCTCGCACGCTAAAGAACCCCACTGTGGTATTCTCCCGGAGTAGGTACCATAAGGCTCCGCCACAGGAGGCTAAATTGCCCGACCCTACCCACCGCTCCCTATTCCCAGTGGCAATCAAAATTTGTCGACCCCATTGTCCTTGTGTCCCATCCCTTTTGCATTTCATCATCATTTCATGTTCATTTTATCATCAATTTCATGTTCATCGTCTGAATATAGCTGAAATATTGCTGCTCGGACATTAAACCCCAACAAACAAACAAACAAACTAAAAACCTCTATTGCGATGGAAGGAGAGGGAACTGTAAAGTCTTCAACATAGAGCAGGGATCACATTTAACAGAACTCTTTATTGCCCATCATGTAAAATCGAACACAAAAGATCTTTATAACTTAACTACAAATAGTCATTACACACACACAAACAAGAGGCTCCTAGCAGCCTGAATTACCCACCTGGTTGAATTTTGCCTTTCAAAGGCAATAAATTTAACAAGTTGACCAACAATTTTGACTCAAGAAGTCTTTAGTAGGGCTCATCATAAGGATCATTTCAACAATTGAAAGTTTCTTTTAATTTATCATAGTTTTCAAGATATTGACTGAAAACTGTTAAAAAAAATCATTTTTCCCCTTTCAAGGGCAATAACCCTTAAAAGGAGTCATCTGACAACTTTTATCCCTGAAGACTTTTGTAGTCCTAATAATAAGGATCATTTCAGCTATTGAAAGAATTTGGCTCAACCTAATGGTTTTGGAGATATATGCAAAAAACTACTGTCTGACTGCTATGTTCTATTTTTAGTAATGGCTGCCATGTTTTTTGACAGATCAAAAATGCTGAACACTTTAACTCTGTCAAAATTTAGCTAAACCCAACGGTTTTGGAGATATATGTGAAAAACTACTGTCTGACCCCCATGTTCTATTTTTAGTTAGGACGGCCAAGTTTTTCGACAAATCAAAAATCGCCACATCAGTTCAATGCAAGATACCCCAAGAAACATTTATACCAAGTTTGGTTCTATTCAGTCAAGTAGTTTCAGAGAAGAAGAGTTTTGTCTAATTGTTAACAATGACGACGAAGACGGCAGATGCCAAGTGATGGCAATAGTTCACATGGCCTTTGGCCAGGTGAGCTAAAAATAGAGTGTTACATGAAACACAAATATAAACTCAAAACATTCAGGACATTCTAATATATCATAACAACTCATTTCGACAATTCTTCAGTTTATATTATGGCATGGAGAATTATCATAAGCAGAATTCTTACAGTATAACATGGCAATACAAAGTTAAACCCTGCCACAAAATGGTGAAAAAAAGGAACGGCAAAATGTTCAAAACAGCTGAATTTGAAAACCACATTTTGGATATTCCTGAAAATTGATCTTAATTTGTATTTTGTGGTACTTAACAAACGTGCAAAGTTTGAACTACAACAAAATTCATTAATTCATTCTCAAGTTATCATCTGGAAACTTTTGAGGGATGGGCAACCTTCACAAGTTATCATCTGGAAACTGTCGAGGGATGGACAACCTTCACAAGTTATCATCTGGAACTGTCGAGGGATGAACAACCTTCACAAGGGTATCACATAATACCTCGCCACTTCATGTGGCAGGGTAAAAAAATTGTTGAAGAGAACAAACATCAAAACATTCATGCATAATTACATAATACTATAACAATAAAGTTGAAAACAATAGCACTTTCCATATATCCGTTACACCCATCATTTCATGCATTACAAAGTTAGGACATCGTTTCTTCTGGGAGATAATTTGACTGTATTTGTGGATATAAACCACTAAAATCCCCAAAAATCTTTCGTAACACAGTGTTTGCCAATCATTTGCATGATATGAGTGACAATGACCATCAGCTGACTGTTCCAATACTTGGTTCAATTTTCGTTTTCTTGCTAACATATACACTCATTAGATCTGGTTTGTACTCACATGTGGCATTTGTAATATATGATGGACTGATGGGTCACCTTGGCTATCATTTGGGGTCTCTCACGGATGGTGTAAAGCATCAAAGCGTCAACACAGTCCCGGGCATAGTCATATCCGTGAATGTGGATCATGGTGTATTCGGGGAAATTAGTTGTCATGTGACCACGTTCATTCATTAAATTCATTTAATGCATTATCACATGATTTAATGTTTATCCGTGACATAGTGATCCAATTTGTGATCTGCATGCTAAACACTTTCCAGTGCATGTAAGACAGATAGGCAAGTTAGGTTATTGGAGCATGCCAGTCAATTGATAAGAACTCTCCAAGGCCGAAAAAATAATGTTATGTTTCTGACCACCATCATAAAATTGTGTAGGGTCAGTAGGTAGGGATTTATTTTTATATAAAATTTTTGAAATGAAATAAGTTATAGTAACACCAAACTCAGAATGCAATGGAAGAGACTTTGCTGAGACTAAACAATAGAGTTAGTCCACAGCCTATTCCTTTTTATTTTTTAAATATTTTTTTTAAAGCACAATTAAAACATTTTGGGTAAGTGGACTGAAGGAGGGTTGGTAAGGTCACCGGAAACATTTTTTAAGGCCTAAACAGATGTCTATTTATTACTTCAACAGTGCTAGAGGTTGTCTGGCTTTGGTTTGGGTATGAAGGAATGGAACTCCAACCATTTACATTGTGGTAGTAGGCTACAAATAATATGAGGTTTGACTTTTGGGTTTTCAAAAGTGATTCTGAAATAGATTTTTTTCAACTTGTCTGAGTCTGCATTAATTTTCAAAGTCCAAGGACCATACCTCTTCAAAAAATTAACAGACCAGAAAAATATTTCGACTTGATCTGTATAAACTTGCTGTGGTAAGTAATGTACCAAAACTTAAAGTCACCTTAGTCAAAGACTAATAAAAAGTTGTGCCATCAAAGCATATTACACCTGTCCCATTAGCTTGTCTAATACCAAATTAGACCACCATCTTAATAATCATGTATTTTTATGAATTAACTACAATACATTCAAAATGTAAAATTAGAATTATATAAAAATATGGTTTACCACTGGAAAGTGTTCTTACATCAATAGAGAAATAAACAATGGATCAAAGTTTACAAGTAATTGTTTGATTTGAAAATGTCTGTAAGTTTTTGTCTGATAATGAGATATTTCCTTTTTTTCTGAATGAAATCCTGTAACTCAAAACATTAACTTAACAAATTCACAAAAAAATCAAAGGAAGCTTTACTTAAACCAAAATAAACAACTCATCCAAGTTTCATGGAAATGTTTTACAATAATCCTGTGAAATTTGACTAAGGATGGAAGAACTGGGTGACACACAATGGTATACTATGATACTTCCTATCTATGAAATGATCAAAGATTGAAAAAATGGATGAACATTTATCTGAATACTTGGTTCTATACTGCAAAAACAAAAAAAAACAGATGGACAGACCAATTAGGTTCAAATGTTAGAGAGTAAATTTACAGCTGGATTTATTAATTTGACAGACAGACAGGCATAGTGTATGAGTATCCATGGTATAAAGGAGACTGATATTGCCTCCTCCATTCCTCTTCCCCCCTAAAAAAATCATTAGTTGAATACTTACATTGGTGCTGTTGATTATCATAGCAAAACATGAACATCTAATGCAAACCTGAATTACGATTTAAAAAAATAAAACAACAGTGTTACTGATTGTGTTGGTCAGTTATTCATATTCTGTTCTATTCACAAAATAAGCACATTATACATCTATTTTGTCCTGTCCATGAAAGAAATAAGGAATAAGAAATAAGGAAAAATAAAGTGGAACTCCTTTGATTAAGATCAACACTGTACCAATTTCCTTAAAGCCTTTTGAATTATTGTACATATAGATGAATAGGCACTGGTATACAGTGGTCGAAGCCAGGTATATCTTATCTAAAAAAAGTAAACGTCATTAAATTCAAAAATGATGACATGACATCTACATTATAAATGACTTTATTAAAATATATTGAAGATTGACAAATTCTTGAATAAAAATGTTACCCCAACTATACTAATTGATCAAATCTCCTCTAAAAATCAATGTAAACAGTCACCATGCACATATCCATAAGTCTATGTACCATTCTTCTTTAAATTGTGTGGTATGTAAGCAAAATATGAGAATGTTTTTCATATCCTCTTGAATGCAGAACTAACATTTGTATCTGGGAACAACATTATGCATATATGAAAAATTACCTAAATAATTTCTATGTTAGATTTGAATTATACATGAAGTAAATGGCAATTCTCAAATATCATCAGTAAACATAATAGAAGTTAGTTTTACTTGTGAAATTGTTTTGTAAACACTGAATAATAAAATATTAAATATAGAAGAATATCAGATATACACATGAAGATAAAATTGTATTTAACTGGTGACCATAAAGACATTATTAAATTAAATTAAATATTCTGAGCTCTTATCAATAAACTACCATTATTACCCACATGATGTGAACATTATATATCACAAGGACACCTCTATGAATGTATAAAACTACTAATAATAAAAATGTTTATTTAGATTAGATTCATGCAATTGCAAATTTTTTAGAAGAGTCAGGCAATGAGCTAAACATGGGGTCCAGATTCCAATATTTCTGAAAATGCTAAATTTTTTCATCGAGTTATCTTGATTGGTCAATGTAAAACTTTCAACATTAAACTGCAAAGTTCAGTATTTCCTAGCATGAAACAAGAAATTGCCCCTAACAAGAATAATGTCTCCTCCCACGCAGCCTGATGAACCATGTACATTTTGGAACCAATGTGGACATACAATTAATATTGGACACAATTTTATTTTGACAAACAATTTGCTCCCATTTAAAAAACACCCAACTTCAAACAGCAATCAGTACCATTTCTTGTTTACAACACAATAACAGAATGTGACTAATTCCTTACAATATGTACATCTCCATATGGTAATCTAATACTCCATTGAGTTTGATAACAAACCTGCAAGTTCTTAAGGAGGAGTTGTAGACAATGCATCAGACTAAGTTTTGCAAAAAAAATGCCTAAGTTCCAACAGCCATCATTTCTACAATTTTTGTTCGATCATTAATTCCTGACAATATGCTCATCCAAATATAGTAATTTAAAGCCCCAAAAAATTTCATAACAATCTTGCAAGTCATTGAGGTGGAGTTGTGGTCAAGCATGAAACCAAATTTCCCTGAAAATTGTGTAAGTTTCAACGGTCATCATTTCTACAATTTTTGTTCAAACATCAATTCCTGACAAAACGATCATTCCAATATTGTAATTTAAAACCCATTTAAGTTTCATAACAATTCTGCAAGTTGTTAAGGAGGAGCTGTGGACAATAGATCAGACTAAGTGTTGCTGAAACATGCCTAAGTTCCAATGGCCGTTATTACTAACAATGTTTGTCCAAACATAAATTCTTGATAATATGTACATCTCCATAAAGTTTCATAACAATCCTGCAAGTTGTTGTGGACAAGTTGCGGAAAACGAATTAAACCAAGTTTTCCTGAAATACGCTTAGTCCTACAGCCATCATTTCTACAGTTTTTATACAAAAAAAAACTCCAGACAGTATGCACATATCCATGTGGTGATATTACATCAAACAAAGTTTCATAATAATCCTCAAAGCTGCTTAGAAAATAGACAGACGGATAGACGAACACCGACAGACAGGGTGAAACCTATATACCCCCAAACTTTGTTTGCAGTGATATAAATGTAGATAGGAGATCAAATGGATATTTTCACATATAATATTAACAGAAGACAAATTCATACCTGAAAACTTCGCCAATTGTTGATATGGGTTGAGGGGATGTTACTGCATGTAATACGGAAAAATCCATATCATATTCTGTGTTTTAACATGTCATGACTGCAATACTTACAAGAATTGAATGTTTCACTTTTTACATGTAAGTTTCATCGGCATGTAAAAGTGTTGACTGCAACACATTTAAGATGAAGAGCGCTAGTACTTCTCTGTGCAAAATGTAGGACCGGTCAATTCTTTTACACCCCAATGAAATATCAACAAAATGCTTACTAGAATGCAGCTGGATACAACACTGAACAGTTTGGACAAGTATGGGCACAGCTTGCAAGCTTGATACAGCCCTAAATTTTGATTGTGATTAAATATCTGTCACAGGATAAGAATTTGACCAGAATCAAAATGGCTCCTTATTCATAAATGGTTCAAGTTGCAACTCCCTAAATCAGTCTTCCTTCAGCAGTATGGCACTTTGTGGTACAATTTTAAAAAGATCCATTCACTTACGGTCAAGCCATTGTCTGGACATAATGAATTACTAGTTTGTGGTCCCTTTTTGTCCAACAACTCTAAAAATCAATCCCATACTTTCTTTTGTGGCATGGCACCTTGTGGTACAATTTCAGAGATCCTTTCACTTGACATAGTGAAAGTGCTTTTTTTCTGGTCCCTTTTTGTCTCCTAATTTCTAAACATAGACTTCCTTTAGTGGCATGGCACCATGTTGTACAATTTCAAAAAGATCTATGCACTGAAACTCCAGCTGTTGCCAAGACATTATAAAAATACCTCCTTCTGGTCCCTTTACTGATCCTAACTCCTTAATGCTTCCAGTCACAACTCCCTACCTTATGTGCTATAGTATGCCAACTTTTGGTATAATCTCATAAAGATCCATACACTTCTACTCAAATTATTGTCTGGAGACCAAATTGTCTTCGGGGCCCAGGACGACAATGACATCATAATACCATTATACAATCACACAAAAAAAAGGTCCTATGAAAATGGAACATTTGAGATGTTTCTCTTCTTTTATTCCATATGTATCAAGTTCATAATGTTGACCACTGTTTTGGTCATTTTTATTTATTTTTAGAAATGAAACACACAGTGATAAAAGAAAGTAGTCCAGTAATAGTTAGCGGGACATATTTAAATAAATGAAATGTGTTTCATTGACTCATGAATCATCATCTATAAAACCAAATATCTAATTATATCTTCATGATTAAATGTAATATAGACATAATAAAAGCATTAAAATCAGAAGGACATCTACTGTAGATCCATTTGAATGTGCAAAGCTATTAATAATTGAAATATAATTTAGTTTTATACATGCAACACTTGAACAGTTTGAACTTTTTAAACAAGTAAGGTGATGAGTGTTATGGATTTTTTTGTCTTATATGAATGTATGCCCACTGGGCTGTATGGACATACTAACCTCAATGTATCAATTTTATTAAACAAATGATGAATGCAAAATTTCTCCTAACATATCAGGTAACAGAATTCACCAGACTTTCCATACCCCATATCAATACAAGTGTTAGGAAGAGCAAAATCGATATGTGGGAACATTAACTTTAACAACTGTGAAAACAAAACATACAATTAGAGAGCATATTCTAGCCTCAATATGGAAGACTCCTTCAAACCATGTCTCTTTGTAAATGGACAGATTAAGAAAATTTACATCAATCCATATATTTTACCACCATATAATACTTCATGACTTTTTCTCCAGTATATAGGTCTATGTAAGTATTTAAACCAATGAAAGTCCTCAGATCTATATCTTACACACTTAAAAAAAAAGCTATTTGATTTCACAACCATCTGTATATACTGAAAACAATTACGTTTATAGTTTTTTTTTTATACTTTTTGACTTTCTTTCTTTTTGAGCTAACATCTGAATAGTACATTATTCTAAGTAATGTAGGTATACATTTGTGTATGGGTATAAAAGTTTGACATATCCTTTAGGAATCAAAAACCAGTGTTTTTCTAAACCAACATCACTCTCCAATATCAACTTACAAGTCGCCTTTAAGAGATTGAAACTATTATATATAATCTAATTTTCCCAGACTATCTATGGATCTAGTACTTTTACTTAACATCTCGAGATTAAATAACTATTGTAAGACTCTGACACAAGTGTTTACTCTTAGTCTGATCATTCTTAAGTCAGCCTCAGATTATTTACCTAAACCTTACATCATGTTTGGATATACATTTAATCAAATTATTGTGTATAGATCATAAATGAAGTGGTTTCCAATTCAAACCATTCATTTGAAAAATATTTTATGTTCCATTTCTCTGATTAACTGTGAACTGCATTAAAACAAGTATGATTAGTACAATTAGTTGAAAGTAGTGCTAATATCAAGCTAAAATACTATTAGAAAGCTAACAAAGAGAATATTCCTTGCTTAAAATTGACATAATGTAAAATATTGACTGATTGATTGATTGTTGGGGTTTAATGCCTGATCAGCAGTAAAATACTGAAGTCCTCCAACAATAATAATCCTTCATCCACTTTTAATCATAATTCCCAATCCCCTTTAATACTTCATCAAAATCCCACAACAGTTTAGGAGTTGTTGTGCTTACAAGGTTTTAACATATAAAATCCTTCAGTTGAATTATCATCTTTATGAATCTTCTGAAATTGTCCTTATTGAGGTCACTTAAGCTGGATTTTCTCCCTTTGTAATTATATGTATATTCTTTCCTGAACATATACATATTCTGCCCAACCATCCTTTTCATCAAAATCACAAGAGTGGTTTAGGAAGAGTTGCACTTACTAGAAATGTGGACAAACAAAAAATTCCAGGGATTGAAATGCTGTGAATTTTAAAGTGCAAAAATGATAAATTTTGACCTTTCAGAGACAATAACTCCTTCAAGGAGACATAGATAGAAATTTCTTGGGACTGGCCACAAAGATCACCTTTTCTAATGAAAGTTTCTTTCTTCTTTTAATAATTTCAAAATATTAGCTACAAAATGCCAAAAGCTTCATGTTTTGCCTTTCAAGGTCAATAACTTTTAAGAGTTATCAAACAACTTTAAATGTCAAACACCACTGTACATCTCTTCAATCTGAAAAAAGATGGGCCATTTTATTTTTCTCTGTCTCTCATAGTTTTTTTTAGATTTCCCTTGAAATAAATGGTTTTACCCTATGTCCTAAAGTTGAGAGTTCAAATTTTGTAAATTTAGGGTGATCACTTGATTGACTGATTGTCATTTTATATGCCTTCATTATTCTGTACAAGTCGATATCATTACAATTAAATATTCAAGCACTGCATCTCTGAATTGCAGATGAATAATAGATGAATATGTGATAGTAATTACATTAATTAAAAAGAATATTTTATTTGAGAAATATTTGTAGCAAGTCTAATTCATTTAAGGACAAGAATGTTTGACCAATCAAGACCCAAATCTTTATTGTACTACATGCACATGTAGCTCACAGAAGCAACAACCCAAAAGCAGGCAAGTCACCCTACGATCACAACTCAAAACCAACCTGTTACCTCACTCTGTTCTTAAATACCAATTGCTCAGTGGAGAAACAGTTTCTCCAAATTTTATTGAAGTCTTGGGTGTGACTTGGTAGCAAATTGACTCCATGACCTTCTAGGCTACCACACTTCCCCAAGACAACCAAGCTTGTAAAAAAATGAAATGTGAGGTTAATTTTGTCCATATTTTTCTTTATTCACATTAACATAAGTTAGAACATGTATATCTTTTTTTTCTAAAAAGTATATCACTAATAGTTTATTTAACAAGTATAAGATTATTAATTACAATCTATATATCAAGAGCAATGATTTGTTATCAGATTATCAAAATCATACTAATTCATAGGCATGTGACATAGCAATTCAGGGGGTAGAAACTAGAAAAGTAATGTAGAAATTTAAGGAGTAGAAACTAGTCAAGTGACATACATGTAGCAGTTTATGGCATAGAAACAAGACAAGTGACATAGCAGTTCATGGCAAAGAAACTAGATAAAGGATATAGCAGTTCATGCATTTTTGTAACATTTATCAGTACATGTATCTGTAAAAAGAATCATTTCCAAATATCACTTGAAATTCTTTAATACCTTGCAGAATTACCAAAGCTATTGAAGGCTACTTTGGATTACCGTTCAAGTTGATTTTTTAGTTGTTTTTATATCGCAAAAAATGTAATTTTACAACTACAGCTGAGTTAATGTTGATTTTTACATGATAGCAACCAAGTCAAGTCAACCTGACAAGTGCAGGAATTCACTTACTGAGTAATCAATCAATTACTCATATTATCTTTCAAACAGTATGTTGTCTTTTTTTTCATTGAAAGGTTTTAACACCTACTTAATGAAAAACCATGGGCTTCCTTTTTTCTCCCTCAATTTTGTTATAAAGCTCATCGATTACTCATTAGTGGGGAATTGAGCTGACTGTCATTAATTGATAGGAGATATAATTATAACAATGTTTTTTTTTTATCTGTTTATAGTATTCCATAGTAACTTAACATCATATTATTCACTTAAACTTTAATCATTAATTAATGTAACTTTTAAGAATTGATAAATAGGCTAGCAACCTTGTTGTCCATGATTAATGAAGGGTAATAACAAAATTACCGAACTCTGTACAATAATTAATGAATAGTCAAAAAGATTAATCTGTATAACAAATGGCGATAACATGGGAAAGTCTGGAAAGTTGGAAAGCATTGCAACAGTCCTGACTTCTTCCAGTTAGTTCTTAACTGGTCTTTTAAAACGGATGACAGGAAACATAGTAATACCTCAATATGTGATTTCTAAAACTTCAAAAGCAAGAATTGGATATTCAAGTAACAAATTTATTGGTCAGTAGAAGTGAAATATTGTAGCAAGTCTAATGTATTTCAAGACAAGAATGTTTTAACCTATCTAGACCAAAATCTTTATTGTACTAGCTCACAGAAAGTAACAACTGGCTGAAAAAAAAATCTATTAGCGCATTGTAACATGCAAAGGGAGATAATCCAGCTGCAGCATTTTCATGTTCATTTGGTCTCAGTATTGTATTAATTTTCCCATAGACTTTTATTCAACGGGTCATAGTTTTCCTTCCCTCGTTTGTCTATCCTGTACTTGACTTTTTATGAGCAACTCGGCGGGTGTTTCTAGAAAAGCAGAGGAGGCTTACCCTACCGGTGCACCTGGTCCATGCTCCCAGTTTTTAGTGGAGTCCGAGTTGCTCATTTACTTTTGTTACTTTGTATGTATGATTTTAGTTACTTTATGTTCTTTGTTGTGTATGTCTGTTTTCCATGTCTGATCTTTGTCCCTGGATTACATTCTTTTGATTACCGCTATAACTTTGGTTCCCTTGATTACTCTTTCTTCTATAGTGAAGTGCACATTTTTAGGATTTTTTAAAAAAAATATGTAAATTGATTCAATAAAACTTTCACTTATGTAACATTTCTAAGGACATGTGAAAAAATAATTTTCCGCAAAGAAAATAGGGTGAGCCCACGAAGATCGGACAGAAAAGTAATCATGAACTATAAATAGCCATTTTATCTACTTTCACTTTCATTTGCAATCATCAAACCAGCCTTTTCAGTGGAACATTTTTATGTTATTACACATGTATATTAGATTTTCTTTTAAAAAAGTTTGTCATCTTATAGTGTGATGTTTGCTCTATTTTATAAGTCATTGTTCATATCTTTTGACAAAACATTAGTTTGTAGAGAGGCAAAAAGAAAATGCACTATATTTTTATAGCATCCATGTTTTGACGTACATCCGCTCAGGGATATGCAATGCGATACTGGTACCTTTTAAACTTTCTCACAAATCTCATTTCTTATTGGCCAAAAAAAAAGACCTGAATGTTGTTATTTTTTTTTTCAATGTAGAAAGTACTTTCCATCATTCACTGTATATTTTATCTCATAACATTTTGGGATGGCAGTTTTATTGTGTCTATTTCCCAAACTTTAATTCTTCAAACAACACCAGTGTGTGCATAATTCTAGATAAAAGAAATAATTTTACCTCTTTCACCTTTTAAAAATTTTTAATGCAAGGCAATATGGCAAAGTTTAGTCAAAAATCATTATATTTTTGAAACTACTTGTACTGCTGAGAACAAGATAGTATAAAAAGTTTTGGAGGGGAGGAGAAGGTTGTTAAAGTTCCCATTCTTTTGGTTATAACTTTTAACAATGACATTCATCACAATGTATACTGGCATCTTTTGGGTTATATACAGTAACTGATATTAAAGTACTATAGTCTGAAGACCCATGGGTGGCTTTAACATGACATTTTTCATCCTAGTGGCCAGTGTGGGGTTGTTGTCTCTTTGTCATATTCACCATATCCATTCTTGTTATATAACAGTATTAAACAATTGTTCTTAATAAAAAAAAATCCTTCAATCTGCTCTCATATTTACAAACATGCATATCATCTAGAAATCACAAAAAGACAGATTTAACATGTCTGGATGCTTGTGAAGTTGTCAAGGGATGATTTTACAAAGCCAGCAAAACAGTGGAATTCTGCCAAATCAAAGTAAAATATATGGTAACAAATGAGTTTTAACGGTAAAATCAGATTTTGAAAAAAGCAGAATTCTGCAATTAAAATAGCAAATGAAAATCATCCCTGTGTGTCACTATCAAAATTTTGTAAGCACATATCTTTAATATATACATAAGCACTATTTAATTGAAAAATTTTAGTGGAAATAACAAATTACATCGAGTACAAAAAAGAAAATGTACGTATAGTTTTGTACATATTCACTATTGGAGGTGTACAACTTCTGAGTGTCTATCAACAAGTAGGGATGCAATGTAGGGTATGCAAAATAGGTTTTAAACAGTCACTTGTACACTCCTTGAGACGTTTAGGTTTCTTGCACACAAGATACCTAAACGCATGCTGAATGCGCACGAAACAAATGCTTCCAAAGTGTGTTTAAACGCACGATAAACGAACACTCTTAGAGTGCCTTTAAATGCACGATAGACGAATGCTCATAATAGTGTGTGTTTAAACGCATGATAGACAATGAAAAATAATAATATTCACAAATAATGAATAAAGAAAAAATAGCTAATGTAAATAATGAAAAAGCAAAAAAATAGAAAAACATTTGAATAAAGGATATAATAAATGAACAAAAATGAATGAACGCTTCTATCTAAACTCGTATTGTGCTTTTAAACAAATGCTTCTATTGTGAGTTTATCATGCATTTAAACCATGGCAAAACAATTTGTAAACGCATGATAAATGATGCATGAATGCTCAAATGGGAAACGTGAATGTTTAAAGGAGTGTACATACATGTATAAAAGTTATGTGTATTTATATCTAAATACATGACATATACAAGTCAGTACAATGTATTTCACAGTACTACACAACTATACAAAGTTTGAAAAAGATCCTTTAACATATTTTCAAGTTGTTATCTGGAATCCACTGATTAACAGACAGATGGACACACCTTTCATTGAAAACTGTCTGCACCACATAATACCATGTACCTCCACACTATGTGTATTTGGGTATAGAGCATTTTTTCAAATAATGTGTTGGCAGGTCTACAAAATTTTTGTAAGTTTAATTGTGCTTATATTTTGTACTAATGCCATAAAAAAAATATATGTCTGATTGATTTTGATTGATTTATTCCATTTCGTCCATGGGTGGACATAGGGCGACTACAGTTTCTCTCCATTCGCTTCGGTTTTGGGCGATGGTGTTACAATTCTTCCACGTTAGTCATACTCTCTTCAGTTCAGAGTTCAAACCCCTCCTCCAGGTGTTCTTTGGTCTTCCTCTTTTTCTTTGCCCTTGGGGATTCCAATCTAAAGCTTGCTTTGTAGTGTTTTTATTGTTCTTCCTTAAAGTATGACCAATCCATTTCCATTTTCGGGTTCGAATGGTGTTTTCTATTGGTTGTTGTTTTGTTCTTTGCCAGAGTTTCTTGTTTGTTATTTTTTCTGGCCATCTGATATTCAGTATATTTCTTAGGCACTTGTTAACAAAGACTTGTATAGATTTCATGGTGTTTTCTGTTTCTCTCCAGGTCTCGCAACCATATAACAGGACAGACTTAACATTGCTGTTGAAAATTTTGATCTTAGTAGTCGTTCTCAGTGTTCTACTTTTCCATACTGGCTTTAGAATGGAAAAAGCCTGTAATGCTTTCATCTTTCTGGCTTGTACATCTTCGTCAGTGCCTCCAGTTGTACTCATGACACTACCAATATTGGATCCATCTGGTTTTGTTGGATTCTCATGGCTTTGATTTTGGCTGTGTTGATATACAATCTTGTTCTTTTAGTTGTTTCTTCGAGATGGTTGACCTGGTGTTGGGAATCTTGAAGATGATGCGATAGTGTGCATATGTCGTCTGCAAATTCGAGGTCTTCTAGACGAGATGTTAGTGTCCATTGTATACCATGAGGGTCGTTGTAAGCTGTTGTTGCTATCCAGTCGATGACTATGAGAAAGAGAAGGGGAGAGAGAATGCATCCTTGCCTTACGCCAGTTGTTACAGGGAAAGGATCCGTCAATGTACCAGCATGTATGACCTGACAAGAGAATTCTTCATACAGTAACTTAACCATGGAAATAATCTTTGGAGGAATCCCATAGTGTCCTAGAATGTTTGATTACAGTTACATTTTAAACAAAAAATAGGGTCAGTACATGTACATGTAGGTAGGCATTTTTTTAGCAATACTTCACCTTTACTTCAACTAAACCATAAGACTTACTGTCCATCTCCCTGTGGTACTGTTCCTATACATGTACTCCATGTTTATCATAAGTCTCTCAGGAACATATAGTGATGCCACAGAAGGGCGATTGATAAAATTTCAGCCATGGCCTTTGTGAAATGTCAAGTGACCAAATATTCCAGAGGAATCATAGAAAAAGGTTTTTAAAACTAGTGTTTCTTTTTGTTTTTTTGTTGGGGTTTAACGCCCAAGCAGCAATATTTTAGCTATATTCAGGCGATGAACATGAAGTGGATGATAAAATGAACATGAAATGATGTTGAAATGAAAAAAGGGATGGGACACAAGGATAATGGGGTCGCGAAATTTTGACTGCCACTGGAAATAGGGAGAGGAGGGTAGGGTCGGGCAATTTAGCCTCCTGTGGTGGAGCCCTATGGTTCCTACTCCGGGAGAATACCACAGTTGGGTTCTTTAACGTGCAAGGAACGTGGTATCTTTCCCAACACGGTGCACCACTATGGTTTGCGGTCAGGTTTTCTGTATTATAGCCTGACAACCACAGCATGTAACACACCAGGGGTACCCCATTCCACCACCTGGGGCACACAACCCAGTTGCACTGTGGGCAGAGCGCCCTAGCCCCCGGCTAAGGTCCTGAGCACTATTTAATCGCCTTTTACAACAAGCTTAGCGCTGCTGCAGGCCTATACTTTTGACACCCAGACCTGTATGGGTTTTAAAACTAGTGAAAATATCAACTTGCCTTATTTAATTTAACTAAGCAGGTAATTATTCATGGGCACCAAATTTCACGATTTGCTGTATGTACTTTTTCAGGTAAGTAATAATAAAGCTCTGCAATATAATGCTGGTTGACATGTATATTTTTTTAATGGTCTAATCACTTACATGTCTGCCAAATAAAAAATAAGTGTGTGTCCGGTCACCTCTGTGAATTAAATAGGGTTGGTGGGATGGAATTTATTTTTTAAACAACTCACAAGGTCGGCTTGAAATGTTGCTAAATCCTGCAAGTTAAATGCCTAAGTGTTCAATGAAAACATTAATTACTAATAAATTAACAACTGATTACTAAACAATCATCATAACTGGAATAAAACGTAAACAAGCTTTAAATTTACGGCCTTCATTTATATAGTGCTAAGCCCTTGTTGTTAACTTAAGTAAGGCCAAAAAAAAATTGTCTGATAAGGGTTATATTCCTCCAAAAAATAGGGTAGGTAGGTAGGCATTTTCATTTTATTTTTTTCTCGACTAAAGCTGAGCCTATATTTGTAAAATAGCATCATGTTTAAGTCATGAAAGTGTATGGTTTTAAGTAGAAAGTTTAATTTTTAACATGCACACCTATTAATCATGTCTTTTATTACAATACACTTATTTTCAGACCCATCAAATTTTTTTTAAGCACATCTGACATTCGGTCAGACACAAGGTGATGACTTGTCTGACCGAAAAAACTCTGAACAAATTATCGACACGCTAACATTTTTGATGGGGGGTGGGAATCTCCAAGTACATTTTATTATCTAGCTGATTTTAAAACTACTGGGTATGGGCTCTTGAATTTGTTAATTTGTCACCATTATTCATTTTGGCTAGAGTGTATCTGATGAGTCTTCATAAACGAAACATGTGTACTTTGTTTTGAGTTCTTTGTATTATATATTGTTGATTTTTTAAATTTGAAATAAAGTATCGTTATTAAATTATAAAATCTATTCTCAATCTCTGGCATAAAACATAATCATTTCAAAATTCAACATTTCATCTTGATAGTCAAAACATTCACTGTCTTCATAATCATCATCATTGTCTTTGTCACAAAGGCTCTCCACAATGTTAAGTGTTGAGTTAACTTCAACTTGTACATTATCAGATGTTCAATTATTAATCTTTATCAATTTCGATGTAAAAGAAATATACTTTATTATTTTTTTCATTATTATTTTGACAATATAATGACCGCATGTTTCACATGTAAACGAGTAGTGAGACAACGGAAGGGACGATATATCAAAGGACGAAATGACGTGTAGCGAATGAACCGGAAGTTACATATTATTGTTTACAATCAAACTGATTGACTATCTCGCTAGACTGTAGACTAATTCACGTAATTATTAAAACGTTCTAGTTTTATTATTCACAAAAACCACTTCAGTTTTGAGAAAATCTTCTTTAACGTAAGAAAAAAACATTGGACACCCGGGCTGACAAGCAACGTGTATTTACCGGACCCTGGACAATTTTACCGGACAGGTCCGACGGTCCGGCAGGTTTCGATGGGTCTGCTTATTTTTTGTAGGAATTTTGGACAAAATATAAGTACACTGTATTTTAAAATGTTACCTGCAAATATATTTCAAAAAGTTACAAATTTCTCTGTTCACTGATGTATTTTTTGAAAGACAAGGTGAAAAATGAATATTTATATGAATGAAGTATTATCAAAATGTTTCATTCATTTGTTTTATTAAACCTTGAGTATGAAGAATGCCTGACCTGTATGTTATAGATGTACAAATATATGTCTGGTACCATAAAATAAGTGGCAACAAGCAGAAACTGCTACCCTGTCTTGAGCAGCAGTTATTATATTTTAGTGCCACGATACTCGTGACTTCCATTGTGCTCATCATCAGTAATATGCTTGGATTTACATGATATAAATCAGTCTCCTTTTCAAACGCTATTGTGACCTGGTTTTAAACATGCTTTCAGTTTTACCGGAAATGATCCTTATTATACCGGAAATTGGTATAAATTACCGATTTTGTTAATATTGGAGAAAAAATGTATTAGGGTCAGTCAGGAAATCCGAAACATAATTTTTTTTGGCCTAAATACCAAGTCCCAGCGGGAGAAATTGTGATAAAATCTGAATTACCTGAAGTGATTATGGTTGGTCGTCTTTTTTTGTTTTTGTTTCTTTTCATTTTGGAGAAAAGTCTAGGTTTGGTGGTTCAAACTAGGGTCAGTTGGGTGATTTGAACCTCATCCTTAGTTTTTTATTTGGCCTAAGTTCATTTGATCATCCTTGTGAGATGATCTCACCACACTGAATAACCAAAAACCTGTTTTTTTCTGAATAACCAGAAGGAAAAACTTAATACCTGGATAAAATATGTTTTTTTTTCTGTGGAACATGTATAATTGCCTACTACATTATTTAAATATACTTAAATAAGTATTTTTTCAGGAAAAAAGTTTTTTTTATGCAAATTACAACACTTTCAAACTACCCCAAAAAAATCTGTAATGATCAATATGGTGTTAAAAATGAAATGCTACTAATATCAATACTGATGCCATATAGATTATTACAGGCTTTTGTTGGGTAGCTAGAAAGTGTTGGAATATTCATAAATAATTTCATAAAAAGCTTGTTTAAAGTATGCTATATTAACAAAGTGAGCAGTTACACATATTTTATTGAGGTTTTTAGATATATACACCTGGTTTTCGTTTTTTCTAAAGATTTTCAGTTATTCAAGCTACCCACTTCATACATTATTAGAAGGGTTTATTGAATACATGTCAAGATGGTTTTGTATAGACTTATTTCCTGAACTTTAAAATGCATAGCTGGAGGACAAAAATGAGCTTTCATTTCAATCTTGACAACTTAACTGAGAGTAGCTGATATTTTGACCCAATGATTTCAACCAAAGGCAAGGACCAAAAATGGTAAATAAACTGAATGTAGTGTGTATGTGTTCACTCTTTAGATCTTAGATCTTAGTTTTAATAAAATAACTTAAACAAAGCAATGAAGTAGGTTACCCTACACAATAAGATAAAACTACAAATAAGGTCAAAACATGAAAATAAATAAAGATCGACCAAGTTGTTGACCTGATCAATCAATAACTTATCACTAGAGTGGTGATGGACAAAACCACATTTTTACTAAGAAAAATTACATTTACAATAAGTTGCCTATGATATTGTCACTACAGTCGTTAAATTCAAGTCTTACCGTTAACTTTCTCTTCACACAGCTGATCGATAAAATCGGGCATCTGCTTCCCGCCGGTTGCTGATGAAGCTTTCCATTCGGAAATATTGGACCGTTTCTTTGCAAGTACTGTAAGTTTCCGAAAATCTGTAAACTTCCGGTTAAGAAAACGTCCACCGTTCCCTCGTTCATATACTATAGTTAGTAAATATTTGACAGAACTGATTTATTTCAGATTTTTATCCGAAATTTAGTATTGAAGCTTGCTTTCTAAAAGGTGTAAGTTGATTGTTCAGAAAATATTTAAATATCAAAACCAAGGACAAGGTAGTGTATATAAATAAGAAGACCCAGCAAAACCACATTGTTCTTAATAAATTTCAGGCACTTGGCTATTGGACTGGACCTGGTTGAATAGCCTGCAGACTATTCAACTGGATCTGGTCGAAAAGACTATCAGTTATGGACAGGCTATTCAACTGGACTGAAAAAAAAAAACCAATCAAGAAGTATTATTTCAATTATGTATACATAATACAGTCAACAAAATACATTGCTGATAATTACTCCTACAATGTAAGCAGTTGGAATTTCCCTCCTCCGTACCCCAACCTCTAACTTCCGAGTACCATATTGCAAACCACTTGTAGACGTTTGAAATTGGCAGAGGTATAGTAAAATATTAACCATTTAAAACATTTTATACAGAACTTTTCTTTACCCTAACAAGAGAGAAGGTGACTAAACTGAAGAAAAACAATTGACCTACCTGATGAGAAAATCCAGAAATCCTGGAAATTATTTGTAAAAGCAATTTAAATGAACCTCACATTTGGTTTTCAGTATTTGAATAGTTTCATCCAGTTAATAAACTTACAGATTTTAATTTGCGAAACAAAAATATTAAATTAATCAAGAAATTGCTGTTACTAACTTTAAGTTCGTTTGTCAAAAATATATTGTATTCTGTAAAATTAGTGACCTAGTTCAAAATGGCCAGTCACTTGGATAACTCTCGGCATTACAAATGTTTTCTAGGTACATTTTTGTATTTAACAAAAATTTAGGATTTTTATCCCTTGATTTCCAATGGGTTAAACTTAGGATGGCACCAAGTCAGAAAGTAGTTTGCCAGACAACCTCTAGCAATGCTGGAGTATGCTGATAATATGAAGAAGGTAAGACCTTAAATACTCCTGAAGAAACATATTACAAAATGCAATTCAAACACCTTTCATAATTTTTGTCAGCCCTAATAATATTAATTTCCGTACTTGTATAATATGTCGCAATATATGGTTTTTATTGTCCTAATGCATTGTCCCATTGTCATGATCTGAAATATGTATGGGCTGATATGTCCAAACTTTGGTAAGGAACAGTGGTGGATTATCATGGTCAAAAATGTCTTTGGGTCGAATTGTCTGGTATTGATTAGCTGATTACGTCATTTTTGTAAACATTAGGGTGCCATGTTTTGACCATTCTTATTTTAGAAAAAGCTCAGATTCAATTTGTATTTAATCATTGAAGCCAGTTAATGTTTCCTAGACTGTTGTTGTCATGAAGCTGCCATTATACTGTTTTTAAGCTCCTGATTTTACATGCCCAATCGCATATTGATGCTTTTTATGTCCATAAGTATGCAGGACCCAGTTGATAATACAGCCATTTACGCTTCCAAATTTTTTTATAATGTATTTCCACACAACTGAACAAAGTCTGTCAAAATCTGGTTGAATAGCTAATCCATCATAGCAAAGCTTTTAAACTGGACCCAGTTCAGGGATTTTGTGTGACTCAACAAATATCAAATTTTCATCACCAATCCTTATTTACTGAAAATACATTATGAATTTATTTTAATATCATATCAAAGCAAAATGTTAGCATGTTATGTCAGTTATAGGAAAGGGACATTTTAACTGTTACAAGTGCTCACCTGAAAATACATTGGTAAAGTGTTGGACATCCCGATCGATTTGTGTTGGTTAAAGCGTAAATAAGGAAAAAGAGTGGCTAAAGTCTATACAATGTAAGTCCTGTCAGTCTATAGTAAATGAATGATGACTAAATAATGGAATAAAATAATAATTGAATTATTTTAAGCTTTCACTCATCATACACCAAACATACTAATAACTAAATACAATAGAAAATAAATTCAAATTTCATAAAATAATAGACCAAGTGTTAGTGAATCTACGCATTTCATGATTAAGTAAACATTGCCCAGTAAATGTAAGATGTACTACATGTACATGTAATTACGTTAGTGTCAGCCATTGTGGTTAAGTTCCTAATTGTGTTTAAAATAAATGTTTTCTTTGCTAACCATCTAACCATATCGAGGTTATGCTTCACTGATAAAATTTCCTTGTCAAACACATATCGGAAAATAAAAACATATACATTACTATATATAATTTATATTGCCCTTACATGTAGGGGCAATATAGATGTGACATTGCCCCGATACAGGCTGTAAAAAAATATTTTGGTCTGTGTTTGCGGACTTGGTTCTGTTCTCAGTGGATGTAAAGTAGATCTTCACAGATCTTCCTGGACGGTGTATAGCAATGAAATCAAGCATTTAACAAACAGTTATTTTCATGGATGAAAGTCAACTCAGAAAGACTTCGACTGTAAATCTTGGTATCAGACACGTGTCATGGAGGAAAAAGTTGTATTGAGCTGTCAACATCCTGTCTATCCTAATGGTTTAATTAAACGCCATATCAAATGAATTGCTTTTGGGTCACCTTTGGACTATGGTTGTTGTAAAAGTGACTTTCAGTAAACTCAGAGTTAAAAGAAAAACTTTGCAAGCGAGGGACAACCAGGAGAGGACAATGATAAAAACATCACTTTTTTACCTGCATTACCAAGGGCAAAAGCAGATTAAGTAGGCACTCAATTCCATCCATCTGTCTTGCTTATGTTGTACCTTACTTTGTGTAAGCTATAACTCATTAAGTGTAAAACCGACATTTTTCATGCTGCACAGTATTTTTGTACATACTAGTATTGAAAACATGCCCTTCCTATAATCATGATGGACAATTTTTTTCCCTTGATTTTTAGCATGTTGCACTAAGCCATTCTTTGTCACTGTATGATGTAGATGGTACTTACTTAGTGTAATCTGTGGCTCAAAAAGTGTTGAACCAATTTATTTAAACTCCACATTGTATTTCCTTTTTTCCTACATTTTGAACATGTTGAATGTAGCCATTTTTTCAGCAGTATATGCTATCATTTGTACATTACTTAGGAAAATATGTAATACACAATAGTTTTTTTAAGTAGCACTCCAGCTAAGAATCATGCAAAATGTGATTCATGGGTAAAAAGCCTACATATTTTCATTTTTGATATTTTGTTTGAATTGCCATAGTAAACAGAAATTAGTCAGTTTTTCGTATAAACTGTGTTCTTAGGAGATAAAAATTATATAGAATGCACCGTAGATTTCAAAATTAAGGAAGATAATTCTGTAAATGACATTCAAATACAATAGAATCTATTGGATTTTCAGTGTTGATTATCTCCTAAGAGCAGGCAGATTTGAGTGAATAATTATGCATTTCATAACATAGACCCATAAAACAACTTAATTACAAAAATAAAAATATGTAGCCTTTTTTTGGGTGTATCACATTTTTCGGATTTTGCATGATTCTTACCAAGACAGCTACTTAAATTTGCTTACCATATGTATACATATTGAAGATGCTTATGTTTAGTCATATATCTGGGTCTTTTTATTTCTCACTCTGGCTTTGGTTTATGAATACTAGTAAGCATTAAACCCACCATGCATAAAATAAATAAATTTTTTTTATGGTTATTGGTGTCAGATATTTTTGAATCTGTAGAATTAATTGACTTCTACTTTTTCTGATTACAGAAATATGCCAACAGTACTAGCTTTAGATGTATCATTATCAATGTGTAGACCAGTAAATTTACCTGAATCTACAGAGGAATACCAGAGGAGAAATCTAGCCATTCATGGAATCAACTCTTTATTGGATCATTTCTCTCTCAATTGTAGACTGGAATTTGTTTCCATGGTATTTTTTTTCTTTTTGGTCAAGCAATCAAATTCAGAGTAAAACCAGAAATATTCAATGAAAAGTAGATACTTTGATTTTATATTTATCATTATTATTGTTTGTAGAAAATGAGAACAACCTGTATTGTATATTAAATGACATTTTTATTTTGTTTTTGGATCAGGATTGAAAAAGCATGTTAATAATTTAGGGGAAAAAACCATTTTGTACTTTGAAAAATGTACATAACGTATACAGGTTAAATATTCCAATAATATTTTAAAACTTTTGTTTAGGTTGTGTATTCCTGTCTTTGGGAACAGTTGGTGCCATTCACAAGAGATTTTGAGTCAATAAAGACAGCCTTAAGTAAAACAGAGACATACAATACAACATGTGTAGAAGGAGCATTGACTGGTATCAAATCATTACTGATGGATGAATGGAATGCTAGCACAGCAAGTCAGGTAATATGATGTCCTACAAAAGTCAAACGATATATAACCCAATACATGTATATCTACCCCTGGTCTATTCAGATGCAGAAGTAGTGTTTTTGTTATATTAATATAGAAATTATTCATGTTAGGTATGGTGTTATACTCATTTACAGACAGGTTGGCTTTTTTATTTATATTTTATACCTCCCTAATACTAAGTATAAAATAATCGAATATAAAGACCCAGCCCATTTGTAAATGATTCTAATAGGACTAGTTTCTTCAGATTTATGAATAGATTCAGCCAATGTGTTGCACAAAATGTTGATCATGTGTTTATCACTCTTTTTACAATGGATGTGGTCTAAAGAAGCACTTCATATTAGAATTCTTAATTCACCACATGAAATGGCTACTGTAGTACATTTTTTTTTACATGTTGCTATATACTATGTCCATAGATAAATGAGGATAATGCTAGAACAGAAATTAAGCTACTGCATAGATTTTCTGACTTCCTAGCCAACAATATGTATTGAGAAATCAAAGCCTAGTTCCATTGGACACAGCTTAGCTTCATGCAAATCTTTACCTCTTTTAACTTGAAGGCAGAGAAAAATGGCGATATCAGTAGGAATATTTAGATGTTTAAAAATTTACAAAATGATTTTGTAGGTCATACTAGTTACAGACGGTTCAATGGGCATAGGACAGAAATCTTTGAAGAACACACTACAGAATTGGGACCAGAGAGATGGAGAGGAACTATTCCCACTACCTTTTCCTTTCCCTTGTAAACTACATGTAGTGATAATTGGCAATTCTAATGACTCAGATGTCAAAAACTCTCTGCCATATTTTGAAAAGCTTATTGAAATAAATGGACAAGGTGGGGAAATTTTTTTACCTGATGGTGTTTTAAATCTTAAAAGTGTTCAGACATTATTTGAAGGACTAGGAGAAAAATATTATTCACCGTATCATGGATCTTTGCAATGTGGTAATTTTAAGTGTCCAGTACAGCTGTTCCCTGCTCCTGAACCATTTGATAAGTAAGTACAGCTGATTCATCTTTGATCTGAACAAAAGCCTTTGTTCATTGGCATTTGAGTGTATGTAGTACAGTATGTATATCTGGTATTACAAACTCCTTTGGCCATCCTACTGTAAAGTGGAACAAACAAATGTCTTTTTTAATCCTGTCAAACATGTGATCAGTGATAATGACTTTTAACAACAAAGAAATAACTTAGTTAAAAAAATTAAGTGCATATACTTACTATGTCTAGAAAATTCTAGCAGTAACATATACATCATAATGATAACGAAATTGGATATGGTGAATATGTTGAAGAGACAACCTCACCGGGATTAAAAAATTCAGCTCAAGGCTACCCATGGGTCTACTATGAATGAGGAGGAAACCCTCACACCAAGGGCAGGCTGCAGCTGGCCCCAAACATCACTATACACAGGTGCAGCGAAACAGTTTCCCCATATACCACAGCAAAAGTAAACTTAAAGTGAAAATGAAACATTTCATAGAGGCCAGAAATTCCTTACTTGGGACAGGTGAAAAAAATGTGACAGGGTTAAAGAACTTTGGCATGATCACAACCCTCCCCTTTTTAAATCTGACCTCTTTGGAAAAAAATATTACACATTTAAACTATTGTATACCATATGACACTCGAGATACTGTACATGGATGTACTTCAGTTTTCACTATCAGTATTCTGACGGGCTCTAGCAGGGCAGATACTTAAAACTGGGGAAAACGTATGTAAAAAAAAAACTTTTTTAAGATGAGTCTACTCAATTTATCATCAGTTATAGCAATTGGTGAATTTAACGGAGGTTAATTTACATGTATATATAATCTTGGGTATGAATTTACAAAAAGAACATCATATTTTGAGCATTTTAAGTAGGTAAATAGAAAGAACATTTTATGATCAAGACAGGACTCTTTTGCTGTTTAGTATATGAGTACTTTGATTGTTTTCTTAAGAATATTTTGTCCTTATCTTTTCTTTACCATAAGGTTGTACCTTTTAGACAATTGTTCATTCATGGTATATTTACCAGGTTTTAAGTATTTTTTTGTATTTGTTTTTTACAGGACAGATGAGTTTGAGCATGTCTCGGTGGAGGTTTCAAAGACATTAGAGATATTAGGATTTTTAGACATAGCAGATGTTGCTAGTCCTCCTATGTCCTCTAGACACCTTGTACTACCAAGATCTTCTAAAGGTAATTAAACACTAGACACCTTTTACTATCAAGATCTTCTAAAGGTAATTAAACTCTAGACACCTTTTACTATCAAGATCTTCTAAAGGTAATCACAATCTAATCACACTCTAGAATCTTTGTACTACCAAGATCGTCTTAGGTAATCCCACTCTAGACACTTTGTACTACCAAGATCGTCTTAGGTAATCCCACTCTAGACACTTTGTACTACCAAGATCGTCTTAGGTAATCCCACTCTAGACACTTTGTACTACCAAGATCGTCTTAGGTAATCACACTCTAGACACTTTGTACTACCAAGACCTTCTTAAGGTAATCACAATATATACACCTTGTACTACATGTACCAAGATCTTTTAAAGGCAATCACCCTGTTAAAAAGTGTCTAAACTAATTTATACACTGTAGTTTAAAATACTAATGCATAACATGATCTTTGTTCAAGAAATCAGCTTTTAATGTTGTATAAAGTCTTAATGATGTCACATGTCTGTTAATCTACAAACCAGTATCACATACAAGGTCTAAAGCTGTTTTTATACTCTCTGATTTACCATTTAACAGTATCAATGCTATCAACTATTGAAGTCAGATTGTATATTACTTCTTGGTCAGATACAAAGCAAGAGAATGGAGAAACAAAGAAAGAGAATGAAAGTGAAGAAGATTCGACAGAAGATGGCAAAAATCCATCATTTACTGTTCTCCTTCATGGCAGTCTGAAGGTAGAAGGAATGGTAGCCCTTACACAGGTTGGGTAGGTAATTTAAAATGTTCCTTCAAAAGTTAATATGAAAATTTTTCACCGACCTTTTTGAACATAAATCAATCATCTATAGTTTTATTAAGGAACAAGATGTGACAATAATATTTGTTGCTATTTGTTTGGTTGTGTTAAATCTCTAGGACGCATTCTTGTTTGAATTTGGAATTATTTTAGACTTTAAAAAATGGCTAAAAAATAATTTGTGAAACGTACCCCTACTAAGGAGGTTAGTCATGCTGGCATGGCTAAGGGATAAGGTTAGTTGGGTAACAAAAGGCAAGGCAATCTTACTAACCCCCTTAGTCATGATGGCATGACTAATCCCCTTTAGTAGGGTTATATCATTGTATTTTTAAGTTTGTGAAGAGGTATTTAATATATCATTGTATTTTTAAGTTTGTGAAGAGGTATTTAATATATCATTGTATTTTTAAGTTTGTGAAGAGGTATTTAATATATCATTGTATTTTTAAGTTTGTGAAGAAGTATTTAATATATCATTGTATTTTTAAGTTTGTGAAGAGGTATTTAATATATCATTGTATTTTTAAGTTTGTGAAGAGGTATTTAATATATCATTGTATTTTTAAGTTTGTGAAGAGATATTTAATATATCATTGTATTATTAAGTTTGATAAGATTGTTTTGTGAAGAGGGTAATTTCATGTCATTGTATTTTCTTCTTTAAGTTTGATAAGTTTGTTTTTCAGGGAAAATTGGTATGGTATATTGTTTTCTTGGGCAGATAGTAAGAAGAAAAGCAACTTAATGCTGTCTCTGTTCCCACCAGGTATGTATTTTGTATCTGTTAGTTGTCATTGTATATATAGTAGTAGGGTAGATAAAATGACACAGGATAAACAGTCTAATATTTAGACAAATAATAAGTTTCTAGATATCAAAATATGAAATTTTTTAACTTGTTAGAAAAATAATGCATACTTGTTTACCCTCCCACATTATGGGGGATACTTCCGCAAAATCATTGAAAAATATAGAATCTTCCACATAAAAGTATATGATTTGTGGGGGGAGGTTTTTGGCTAAAATTACTATATATTCTGTGAAAGTCCCTCTCATGAGATAGTATCAATGGGGGAGAATCTTCCAAAGATTAACAAAAATGGTAATGAAATTTACATTTAAATAATAATTATTTCTTTTAAGTTCTTTATATATGATTTAAGGCACTCAGACCCTTTCTCTGACATAAGACATTTAAATAGTGAAGGCAATACATGTAGTAGGTTTTCAATAACTTTGTCAACCTAGAATGTTGTGTCTAATTTGTCCCAACTATTCAGCATTTAACCTATGCTGTCATATCAAGTTGTGCCTAACAGAGCATCTGTTCCTGATTCCACTCCTACATGAACCTTACTTTAATGGTAATTGAAATTTGGCTAGCTGCTACTTGTATGATACATGTATGATAGATAATTGATTTTTGTAGGAGATGAACCAGTTGGGTGGATTGGTAATATACACAATCTAGCACCTATATCAGCTTTCCAAGAAGCACCATATGGAGAAGATGACAACAAAACACCATTTCCTGTAAGACCTAATGACAAACGTAGCTACGCTCAGAGTTGTGTTGTGTGGATCAAACAGACTGGATTACAGGTTGTTCTTTTTGTAATCTATTAATATAGATACACACAATAGACACTCATTGTAATCTATTAATATAGATACACCCAAATAGACACTCATTGTAATCTATTAATATAGATACACATAATAGACACTCATTGTAATCAATTAATATAGATACACCCAAATAGACACTCATTGTAATCTATTAATATAGATACACATAATAGACACTCATTGTAATCAATTAATATAGATACACCCAAATAGACACTCATTGTAATCTATTAATATGGATACACACTATAGACATGCATTGTTATCTGTTAATATATATACACACTATAGACATGCATTGTTATCTGTGAAAATAGATACCCAAATAAACACTCATTGTAATCTATTAATATAGATACACAGTATAGACACATATTTATATGTTAATATAGATACACACTATAGACATGCATTGTTATCTCTTAATATAGATACACACTATAGACACTCATTGTTATCTGTTAATATAGATACACACAATAGACACTCATTGTAATCTTTCTTGGTAGTTAGTCAACATTTATTGCCTCCTTAATATTTACTATTGAAATGGTTAATAAATCATAGTAATTCTGTACCAGAAACATTCGTCACTGATTGAAATAAAAGTAAACAGATTACATTAGAAAAATTGTTTGACTTAGATAGAAATTTATGAACAACAATAGAGCAATTAATTCAACCCTTCTACTTGTTGAATTAAATGACTTGCTTTAAGTTAACTTTGATATGAAGGAAATAATTGAATGAAAACCACATCTTTTGTGCAATAGGCTGAAGAGCAAAGTTTACTATGTCTCTTTATTATATTGAAATTCTGTTGCTATACTGTTATTCACTTGTTTTGATATGTAATATAATATACCATAGTCAACTTTATATAGGTAAATATATATACATGTTTAATGTACTTTAATCAAGATTTAATTGGATTTTTATAAAGATATTTTAACAGATGCCTAATAGTCAACAGAAAAAAAAATAATCAAAAGATACAAATCAATAAGTATCAGTAATCTGTATTGGATTAATGAAATAGAGAACTTCCCTGATTGATATTTGAACTATCTGTGTATTTCAGACTGACTTACAGAAAGTTCTTAGGCATGCTAGAAAGCTTCCTGACAAACAACAACAATTTTACAAGGTAATTAGGCCCAAAAAAAAATTATGTGTTTCTGGTAACATCTCCATCAAAATTAGGGTCGATAGGATGTTAGTTTTTTTGTGTTTTTTTTTTAAATAATATATAGATTTGCAGGACATTGAAACCTACATGTTTTGCTGCCTTTATTATGAGACTGCTTAATACTGAACGTGTCATAGCCACAGCCATGTTTTTTTTTTTCATTTTTTTTTTTTATAAATTTTGAACCTGCACATTGGAGAGAAATGCTATTCTAGTAAAATTTTTATGACAGAAGTGCCAAAAATTTGTATTTTTTTGTTTAATTTGTTTTTTTTTTCTTTTTTTGAGACCTTGAAAAAATAAGGGTCAGTCAGGTTACTTAAAATTTGATTTTAGGCCTTATTTTCAGATGAAATTAATATTATGGTAAAACAAAAAAATCAAAAGCTTTTGATCCATGAATTTGTTATCTTTGCATTGGAACTGATATCTTATACAGTCAAACCTGTCTTATGTGACCTTCCTAGGGATAGCAAAATAATGGTCACATAAGCCAAGTGGTCTGTATTCACAGGTTTATTTTACATATAATTCACTACTTAGGAATGTTTTAATCACAGAGACCTTTAAGATAGTATATTGCTTTAAAATAAGGTGGTTGCTTAGATTGTAATTGGGGAAAATTTTAAAAGTTTTTTTTGGTTTTTTAACTCACCTGGACCAATGAGTTTTTTTTTCATATCTTGAAAAACATAAGAAGATAAAACTTTCCAATTGATGACATGGTCTTTATGGTAAGGCCTTCAAAAGTCTCTCATGTTTAGTTGGGCCTCTGTAAATGAAAAATGATTAAATTATTGTTCTACTTAATCAAATAATATGGCCCCAAGTAGAAGGGTATACAGTGATCAGGACCCTAAGAACTTATTAGTTTATGCTTTTGTGTACCTGTTTTTTAATTGTTTTTTTTCTAAATGATTTTGGTTGTCCTTAGCCCTTATTTTAAGTTTGCCATTGACTAAAGGCCTCTTTACATGATCAAAGTTTTCCATCAAAATCTTATTCTAAGTAGTTTTTTTTACTATGTAAACCTTTGTCAAAAACTTTGACAGACTTTGACAAACTTTGATGGAATAGAACTCCATCCTATTTTTTAACTGACTTTGATGTAATTTAATTAATCAAATGGGTTTTCGGAATGTAAATAAAAAAAAAGCATTGGGTGAATAAATTCTTTCCCAACCATTATTCTTTGGATTATAATTACCACTTTTTGATCGTGTAAACAGGCTACTTTGAGAAAGCTTTTTTGACTTAATTGTTCAACAAAAACTTTGAAAAAAAAATTGGACAAACATTGATCGTGTAAACAGAGGTACCCATTCTGTATAATTTATAGAATTTGTATTAAAAGTACATGAAAATTTCAGAATGTTCATATATGTATATATGTACTTGACATAGGGAAGCAGGGTCATTCTAATGTGAATATACCTGCATTAAATCTAGTTTAAATTATTGTAGGAACTTAACAGATTAAGACGAGCAGCACTGTCATTTGGTTTCCATGATTTACTGGATGCCATGGCAACCATGTTAGACCGGGAGTGTACAATGTTACCTGGAACAGCCCACCCTGATGCATCAATACAGCTGGCCCATGCTGCTAGTTGTTTGAGAAGTGATAAAGCTACTGACTTTTCTCAATCAATTATGCCACTGCGAACAAACTTTAGTCAAGATGATGGCTAATTAAATAAAGGTTAAAATTAATATAGTTTGTGTTTTCTTTTGTTGATAAAAAGTATAAATTTCAGTGCTAGCTGGATTTGTTTTCATGCACTGATTTTTTTTTACCCAACACACTTTATGATTTATCTTCATTAACTAAATATGAAATGGATGTTAACCTATCATCTCGAAAAAGAAAATTTGCGTTTTAAGAAATACATATACATGTACAATGAAAAAGTGATTGTACCTCACACAAACAAAACTTTGTCTGATATACAGGAATCACCCTGTAAGTCTACCTGGCTGTCTATGATTCAATCAAAGCTCTTCCTAAACTGCGCAATGGATTTTTATTAACATTCAAAAAAAGTTTATCAACAGGCATCTGAGAAAGGAGATAATCAAATTTTAGCATTTTTCAAGTGACCATTTTGTGCTCAATGGATTTTCATGTAACTCGATAGGAAGGTTTGACTTGTGTAGATACAAGTGAGGATAAATTTTATTAGATGCATGCATACAACATGTTAAACATGATTCAAAGTTATTATTTATGAACATGGGTACAGTATTTAAATTTGTAATTGATACCCACACATATAAATTGCCTCTACAGTGAATGGGAAATTACAATGACCGTAAAAAGTATTTTCAGCTAATCATATTTCAAACCTTAAAAAAAATCTATCCATATAATTTTGTCAAAAGTAAAGTTTTGAAAAATCGTTAATGCAACAACGGATGCCAACTGATGGCAATAGCCAAAGGCCAGGTGAGCTAATAATGGTTATACTTTTATTGGTTTAAATACATGTCCCTAGTAATTATAGGGAGTTTGAAAGTATGAATGTATACAATGTGTAAACAATGGTAATCAACTAATCATGCCTATCAATAACAAATTAATATTTCCTTCAAGTTTTACAAAATATTAACCATTTTCCACAATTTACATTTGGGAATTCATTGAAATAGTGAGGGATAAAATAAAACCGGATTAGAAGTATTTGTAAACGTATTTTAGACAGATTTTTCTCAAGAAATCTAATTGTAAATTTCATTTTTTATGGGAAACCTTTCTTGGTTTCAACTAAAATGTGCCAACATATTTCCATGAAGCCCTCAAAGGTGCTTGTCTGTTAGCTAGATTGTTCCCTCCTTACAGTTCATTTGTTTTTTTTGCCTTTTAGGAGAACTTTCCTGAAAGGGTTGTCACATGAGCATTTTCACCACATTTCTGTTTTGTTTTACAATCTTATGGAAGTAATGATAGTTGCAGATATGATCACTCAATTAATTGTGAAGTTGGGGCCAAATTAACTGAAATATCCGACATCTATTCATTACTACAGAATCATCCATCAATAATATCATATTACTTATAATAACTAGAAGACTGGAAGAGGGGAATATAGGCATTTAATCAAATCGTAATATATAGATGCATGATCTTTTATTCCATTTCATATGTGATGTCAGACTAACCATGTGTAAACAGACTTCATCCAATATACAGGGTCAATAAAAACAATGAAAACAATAATATTGCAAGTTATGTAAAATTAACAATAGATGTACAAACATAATAGAGCTACATCAAATTAGCATGTATTCCTTTTCAATAATGGTAATGTAAGATTTTAGAGAAATGGTTTCATGTTTCTATCATTTTTTTGCAATAAAATTTGATATTGCTGATAAAAAATTTACAAATGGGTTTTACTAAGATTGCAGGTGAATTCTTGAAATGTAAAAAATAAATTATTCAGATCTCAAAGTATAATGCCATTTATATGAAAGAGTGGCCTTTTCTGATTTAGAAAATGTAAGCATTTTATCATGCATCTTAGTTAGCATGGTATTTCATTCATTGTTTTTTTCATTCATGTAAAAGAACAAAAATCAACATTACTCCAAATGAAACACATACAGCAAATGAATGGCTTGAAGCTATATAGCAAACTAGGCTTGTAATAATTTTAAAGGAGAATTACAAAATTAAAGCTAACTTATATATTGCATAATCTCATGTAACATATGAGCTATATACAGTGACTACATAAAAAAAAAAAAAAAAAAAAAAATCTCTACTACACTAGGCAGGAATCAAAAGAAAACATAACCTAACCTAAATATGAATCTTAATGATGGAAACCTTTTTTTTTTAAAGTTTTTTTTAATCAATAAATTTAACTCCGTTAAACTTGACCATGATTACCAAACCCTGTCAATGCAAAAGAAATATGACATCAAATAATGTTAATATTCTTTTATAGACATACTAATTATTCATTATTTTGATTTTCACAAGAGTAATATTTCTTCAGGTATATGCAAACATTTTTAATAATCAACAGGAAGAGCAATACATACAAAAAAGACACATTGCTTCCTTGAATACTTTGATGAATTTTTTTTTATGTGCATCATACATATAGCATTAATTTATTATTTGAACACCTCAACCATGCCATCACACCACAAATCAGCAATTTGTAGAATTCAGAGGTATTTCTGGTCTATATATGGTAACTGAAGATTACATTGTCAATATAATGTTTACACAATGTACACATAAGGTAAACTAATAGTTATAAAAATATGCATAAATATTTACAAATATGAAAGTTTTAATTTAAAAATTTACATGAAATTCAAAAGAATTTTTTTTCAATTTAACAACAGAAATATAATAGATAAGATTTTGTAGAAATTTCTGTTTTCACATAGTCAAAAGAAGCAGTGACCTGTATACTATATATTAATTATATTGACTAATGACCTGTAAAGTTTAGATTAAGTGCCACATATGTACAGATAGTCATTTAATGGCAAGTATGTTTCTATTTCATCAGATGCTCAGCACTAACAGTGACCTTCTATTGATAAATAATTCATCCAGTAATCAAAACTTTTACACCAACATAGCAAGTCATTTACCGTGGTCCCATTTAGTAACAATTTAAAACAGGTGCTTTCTAAAGCATAGCAACAAAATAATAAAGGATAAAACATTAACAATTATATTAATAGGTAATTACATTTAACAAAAAACAATAATAAATGCTTAGCCACACACAACTATTGAACAAATTCACTGAAAGAAATAATTATATGGCAGGCAAGAAACAAAAGCATCACAAAACCATAATCTCACACCACACAATCAGAAAACAAGCATAAAGTCATAAGATGAATCAAATTTCAACAATTTTTCATTGATATACAATCTAGCATGAATTGAAAGGATTATAAGCTGTGTTACATGGGACTTAAAACTTCATTTCAGTCATGATCTGCTGAATAATAAAAAAGAGAAGAAAAATCACATACAATAACTTGAGCTTTGAACTGTTATGTCATTAAAGATTAGAATTTAATAAAGTCGTCTAGAAAGCTTTCTGTTTTAACAGTCTAAAGTTTTGTAAAAAATGATTTCATTTCTACTTCATCACAATTCATCAGGTTTAATATGCATAAAACTACTTATAACAGGGATGGTGTCATTATCTATTCCAGAGTTGATTAAATGAAATGTGGAGATAAAATACTAAGAACAAAAATCCTACAGCTAATAAACCTTCAAAAAAGTATGGCATACAGAGTAAGATATTATGTGGATGTCCTACTTTTTGACCCTTTTTGTTTCTGGAAGATCCAAATGAATACACATAACAACAGATAACAAATAGTAGAGATTTTAGTGTGGCAGATCAACAACAACTTTAACATAATTAACAGGGAAATATCCAGTTCTTCCATTGACAGATCCTTCATACCAATTCTCATCAATCTGAGAAATCAATTTAATACGATCTCCTTCCTGGAAACCTAACTCTCCTTCGTTCTCTGGTTCAAAGTCATACAGAGCTTCACAACATGCTTCTTGTTTCGGAGCTGGAAGTAACCGAAAGAAATTATGTTCACATGTCTTCAAAATGTTTTAAATGCAAACTATTTTCTAAGAATTGAAAATACATGTCATATGTGACGTTTTACCAATTTTTCCTGAACCTTACTTAGACAGCTATTTGCTGCAGATATGACCTTAACTCTTCATACATTTTTGACTAATTGCTATAAATGTCAATTCAAATGCAGCTCATTGTGTTATTTCATTACATTGGAGGGTCATTTTCCTAAAATCTCATTACAAGACTAATCATTCCTTGTAGTATCAAAACCATAAGGAAACACTACCTGAATTATAACTAGAAGAATTGAAAGAATTATAGCTGCCATGGTTAGTAAAATCATTAGGAGCAGCTTCATATAGGTGATCTGGCGATGAACTCCTCTGAGAAACAGGACGAGGTTTATATTCACGTTTAGGTCTAGATCCAGCATTTGATCTCCTGAAATGATAAATTTCAAAACATTGATACCTTGATAAGTTAAAGAACCAGGGACATTACATACAATTCTATATAGGCCAACAAAAGTACATGATATTTACTTAAGTCCTATCAGCCTTACATATATTTCACCTTACAACAAATTTTACTTGAACTGAAAAACTTTCTTGAAGAAAGATGTACCAGTAATCAAAATACAACAGCATTATCATCATTCTACACAAATTCTTAGAAGTGTACCCATATGATTCTGGTAAAGCATGCTGAAATGCCAAATGTTTTCACGACAGTGTCCTCCGACAAATCTCCTGCTGGAAACTATATATAAATGTTTTCAGTTAACTTAAGATTTTTAATCAACGTTACCCTCATATTGTTCTCAAAATATACTATTTTTTTTCAAATATGGCATTTCAGCATCTGTCCTATTGACAGCCCAAACAAACACCTTACCAATGTCTTGACCCCAAAATTACTGAACTAACCATGATGTATTTCGAGAGCTTCTACATTACCATTACCATTCTACTGAAGCTCTGAACAACAACACTACTTAGTTTCACCTATCTCAATGATTTACATTCAAACTTACTTATCATCCAATGTTTCAACCAGAGCTTGTAACGTTTCCATTGCTGAGCGGTGATATTCTGCTTGAGCCTCTATAAATGATTGCAACTGTGAAATGTGTTCCACCTGTTAAGAAAAAAATTGTTTTCTATCTAATAGTTTATTGGAAAAGAATGGTGAGAAAATCTCATAGTTTCAATTCAATACATTTAATCAAGGCTTCATTTTTTTTAACAAATACCATTTTAGTACAACATTTTGAAGAATGAATAAGAACAATATAAAACATAGCATCCCATTGTTTTATATAAATTTTACTCTGTTATCTTGAAAATTAATTGGCTTCTAGACATTCATAAGGATAAGTATGTGACAAGTCTTGTGAAAGAATAATAAAAATCAGATATAACTCCTCCAATTTTTCAGTGTTTCAACTTCAATCAAGATATCTTCTATTGATGTAGACAAACATTGCACCATTTTCTTAACTATAGAGTCTTCAAGTCTCATTCTAGTTTCATTTTCCTTACAAGAATTTCTGATGTAGAATGTATTGAAATCCGAAGACCAGTCTGCATTTTATTGTTTACTTCTGGGATCTCAGAATGCTGTATAACAATGCAAAATCGTCTATTTTACACTTTTCTTAAAACTTTTATAATGTGGAAATAGATATTTGTCATTTTTATTGATATTTTAACATGAAAATATGTTTTGTTTTTACATAATGAATCCAACGTTCTGAAAATGACAAATCTCTATGCATTTGAATGTTAGACTAGGGCCCATTCTTGTGAAACCACAGAGTCACATGATGAGACTTACAAACCATATTATACCATAGAGTATACATACATCATTATCAAGCAGATTACTCATAGCGGTTTCAGCTAGCTCTTTTGATTCTTCAAACTTCTCTTCAGCAACTCTTATGTCTTCATCAGAAACATGGGATCCTGCAAAAATAACCAAAGAGATTGTTCACAGAAAGCATGCAATGCACATGCGCATGCGCACACTGTTTTGTTATGAAAAGATATTGTTAGAAAGATGATTGTTATGAAATCATGAAAATGGTCAGAAATTATAGTCTGAAATAGAATTTTAATTTCAATAGTATACTTCAATTATATATGGCATCAATACCTTATCACCTTTCTTGATAAAGAAAAAAGTCAATTTCTTTGTTTAGTACTATGAAAGCATATTTTGTTTTAGAAACCAGTTTAATTGATCTGAAAAATTACCAGTCAGGAAACCAGTTTAATTGGTCTGAAACAAATCCAGTCTACAGTTATATAACTAGCCCAAAAAATAGTACTTTTATAGTAAAAGAATAATAAATAAAAAATGACTTTAACAGAATTAACCATTTCTATTTTTAAAGCATCGTACACAAATTTTTAAAATACAACATAAAGGTATTGCACCCGAAGCCCTTGCATGCTATTACTATAACTGACTGAAAGCACTGAATCAGCATGCAGTAGATATAATGTACATCACAACACCTAGCCTCTCTACTGCTTTCATGGAATGTTAACACCTAACATTTCAACACTGGATAAGAGCAACATGCTATGAGATGGAAAAATAATTTCACAGATAACACCAAAACCATCTGATGCTAGATTCTGATTTTGAGCTGTGCGCAATAGACCTCATTTGACTTTCACAAAATAAGAGTGTTCCTAAAAAACACCTAACAATGCTTATAATTGACAAAAAAAAAACCGTAACTGTTCATGATGGTGTTTTAAGTACTGTTTGATCAAACACCTTAGAAGTCCTTTTGGCAACAGAAATACATGTACATGTATATCTAATACATTTCATTCTTTTTTTCATTGCTTTTATGAGCAGGACAACAGACAAAAATTGAAAGCAGACAAATTATCAAAACATACATGCTCAAGGTATTCATACAAAAGCTATTTAAATGCCTCCATTTTTTTCCGGTATAGACAGCTGCAAAAATATGGTCCGACCCAAAGGAAATAACTTAACCCATAAGGGAGGTAATTGTCAGTATCTGGTTAATTATAGAGCATTCTAAAATATAAAAGGAATACTACCTGCGCCTCTACCTGTAGATTCTGAATAGAGAGGTACATGTAGCATTATAAAATGTTTGCTACCACACTGTATAGTAAGTGGAAATTAGTGGAATGCAGTTAATGGATAACTTTCACAGTATAACTGCATGAGACTTGAAAATCAAATTACATAATAATACCGTGTAGCCAATGTAGTCCACTTTCTACTACTACTTTAAATATAAAATAAAGCGCAAATTTTGACCTTAATGAAATTGATCTGATTATGTTGTTATATTTTATAATTATACAGAGTAACGTTACATTAGTCACCAAACAAACATTATCCTATAGCAAGTTCTCTCATTTAGAGAAAAAAAAAATCTTTTTTCAACAGTTTAGATCATTATATGTGACATTAAGTACATTTTTTTTTTTTAAAATAAAGATTATCAGTATATGGGAAAAAAAGTAATGTAATCTTGCAACAGTTCAAAGCATATAAAAGAATCATAAGCAATTTTAATTACTCAAAGCTTGCATCATAATGACTTTGGATTTCTAAACTACGTACTCAAGTTTTTGGTCAAACAACATTAAAGCAACTATACTAATAATTAAATTCAAAATGTTTTTTACAATAGGAAATGGTAGACTTATTCAAAATATCCTAAGAAATGCCATACACCATGCTTGACAAATACTACATCTATATTTCTAGTAAATGAATATTAGCACTTATCAGAAGTATTTGCTTTCGTTAATGTATAGTTTCTTGATAATTCAACCAATCTTGGTGATGTTCAAAGAACATGGTTTGATACTGACGACATACTGTATCCTTTAATATATAATCATGATGCCAAGAAGCCCCACCCTCACCCCAACAAAAAGCCACGATGCAGAGTTGAAAGGAATCACTATGTCAAAAAATTATCATAGGTGCAAAATAAAGCTACTTAAATAAACACCCCAAATATCTGTTAACACTAAATGACATAGCAAGCTATAAATGTATCAACAACACTATTATAAAGAGTTAAATTAATAATGGTGAAATCTACTGACACATAAGATCTTTTAACATCAACCGAAACTAATGATGCCATGCAGAGATAGAATTGATAAAAACAAAACAAACATGGGCAGAAAAAATAATAAAAGCATCTTCCAATAGTAAAAAAAATGACAGGTTAGTTATATTCAAGCACCATCAGTTACTATGGTAGTATGGTTCAACTTTGACCCAAAAACTGATCACTATTTTAAATCACATGGGAGGTTATAAAACTATCAAGAAATAAATTTAGCTTGAACTTATTCAAATAAATCAAGTCAGAGTAGAATTCATTATAGCAAGCTTCTAGTTGCCCATTCATGCTAGCATATATATTCTGTGTTTATCTTTGATGATGCCTATATTTCAATATCAAAGGTTTCAAAACAAATATTTGAAGTAATTGTATAAAAAATAATTATAAACATTGGATTGATAACATATTTTTTCGGACTCAAATTAAAGCTTCTGATCACCAAAGTAAAAGCAACATTAAATATTTAGGTACCTTCTCCTGTGTGACAGAACAGCATGAAATATGAAGATATAGGTTATATTCTAATTCATAAAGAATAAAATCACAACAATTAAAAATTTATAGAATGTGGTGTAAAAAAAAAGAAATTTTGTTATACAAAAATACAAATATATACTGATTTAAAATGTTTAAGTATTTGTTACGGAATGCCATTTAATTTCTAAAGAGTTTGATCTCTGAAAAAAATGTCTACCATCCCATAATCTATCTGAACTTCAACCTCCTGTACAGCTCACGTTTAAAGTTCACAAAATTGATAAATGCAGTAGATTCATATTGACAAAAAATCTAGCACTAAGCAAGCTTTACACTGTTTTATTAATTCTACCAACATATAAACAATGACATTTGCATCTGACATATTATTACTATCTTACTAGTGATAAAAGTGAACAATTTCAACTGGAAAAAAATAATCACTAAGGAAGAGTTGATAGGTTACAAAATGTACCAACTTTCACAATTCATCAAATCAAAATTAAAAATTTCCATAAAAACATAAATTTAAAGGTGTTATCAAATTTCACAGAAAAAAAAATCTAAAAATATACAAGTACCTATACAGTAACTCAAAAGTAATTTAAAAAAATAAGTACTAAATGACTTCAGATAGTCAGGTGCAATAATCAAAAGCACTTGTATGAAATTATTAAAATACCTTACAAAGAAACTAAGCATTAAGCACAGAATGCATCCTGAACAATGTGACATGTGCTATTTATATCAGTATTAAAGACACTGGAATAAGCTACAAACACAACCAATTAAATTTTATGACAGAACAAGTTTTACTGGTCAAAGTTCCTTAAAAAAAGGTCAGATTTGAAAACACACCTTAAAAAAGTACAAAATTAAATGTAACATAAATTCCAATAAGACCATACCCCAATTAGCATCATATGTATGTGTGCACAAAAATCAAACAATGAAATCTTTAACTGGGAGTAATTTCAAAGACATCAAATTAATACTTTCAGCAGCACATTGTACAAAATTTTATTCAAATATGATTAAACTTGCATAGAAATTTTACAAAACAAGTGCATGTACATCTATCTTTGTTAATGTGTTCTGACAAGTAGATATAAAAGAGTGAAACTAAAGGAATGAGGGGAGTGCCTCGGACACCTTGGGAACTAACTAATATGAATGCTGAACAAAAAGTATTTAAAGAGCTTACCAGATTTAGATTTTTTTTAAACAAAAAAAAGAAAATCTTCTTTTCCAATGAAATATAAGAGTATGAGAAAATGATTTATTTTTTTCACTCCATAGCTGGGTATGTTTGTAGCTATTATTGACAGAACATCATGCAAAGAATAAAGTAATACTTAGACTTGTGTGAAGATGTCCTTACCTCCTGTTGGGTGATAAAGAATGTAGAAATTAGATATATACAGGGGTAATTTTTGTAAACATGTTTTTATTATATGTAGTGTACAATAGTAATCAACGAAATAAACTGACAAACTGAAGTTAATGCTGTAAACAAATTAATTTTCATGGTGTCCTAATTTTTGCTATATTCACTGTGGACATAAAAGCAGTGTGGGAAACCACCACTTACCAGCTCGCCAAATACGAGTAGATGTGTATTTTGGCGAGTTCTCATTTGCTTACACTTGTCAATTTGGCAACCATCATTTGACTGGCAAGTTCCAAGGAAAGTTAACCAGCCAACAGGTTCTTTAGTAAAATATCCCTTAACATCATACATTCAAAATATGTTCCCTACATTTTAAGAAGTTTAGCTTGAATATGTCAAGTGAATTTTGGCAAAATATGCACAATTTTATTGACTTGTGAAACATTGTTTACGATCTGCCATTTTAATTTCCGTTAAACGGGATGTGCTAAAACCTAGGTGACCGTTCTGATCTTGTATTAGTTTGTTTGTTGGGGTTTAACGTCTGATCAGCAATATTTCAGCTATATTCAGACAAAATTCAAACTAAATTATCTTGGTAATTTAAGATTTGCTACCTTACAAATTAGTTGTTTATTGTCAAAATAAAAATGAACAAGAAGCAAATGATTTTCTTGTTTCATAATGACGAATCTGTTGAGATATAATTTTATTTTTAAAATATGAGTTCAAAAATGGAGTATTTATTTTGTTACTGTAAAGTAAATGAAAAACTTAAATGGGAGGGAATATTCGAAAATGGAAAAGTTTTTGATAAATTTAAAAACAAATGAAAAGATAGTTAAAGAAAGATAAAAGAAAGGCAGAAGATAGTCAAATCCAAGAGAAAACAGATGATAGTACAGAAAAAATACCCAAAAAATGTGGCTATACTCGATGTCACATACAGCACATTTTCGAATTGAAGCTCTACTTTTTAAACCGTCGGGACTTACCACTAGAGTTGTTTCTCTTTTATTTAATCGAAAGATAGTTCACATATATGCATGACGTGTTAGTACCAACGAGTCGCTTATTGGCTTAAATCGTGCGTAACAAACAGGAAAATCCCATACTAATATCTGCCATGTTGGTTTCTATGGGACGATTTGTTTACAAACGAAGTTCATAAGTTCCCGTCGAACTCCAGTGACAATCGGCTGCTTGATCAACTTCTCAATATTGTACATTGTTCGCATAAAATAAATCCGAGATATCTGAACTAATGCCAAAATGCATTCTGGGTTCTTCAGTTTTTGGACAAACCATTTAAACGTAAACAACATCTCCTAGCAACCCGATCACTGTAAACGTGGCCGACTTTTGACAATGTAAATATTGGGACCGAGAATTAAAATCTCATGGGAATTTAATGATTCAATGTTTAGGGAGAAGCCGTTTGGCTAAACAAATGAGCATGTCATTTAAGACAATTGAAACGATGGTAGGTGTCAATAAAGTCGTAGAAAATATTTTTATTCAAATTTTAATAGTATCTTATTTATATGACGCCGAGTATTGTTGAATTTATATTTGGCTAGCAAGATCAATATTCCACTCGCCAGAATGGCAAGTTGGGGAAAAAAATGGTTTCTCACACTGTAAAAGCACAAAAAATAGTATCTGCGAAATCAATTATTAACACTTTATAACTGTAATCATTTTGTGAAACCCAAAAAATTAGCAATAACTAAAAATTCATACGTTTACAGTAGTATTTTTTATGATTTAATGTTTAATCAAATGAATATGAGTGATCTACATATTGTTATTGTACTTAGTTTTTGTGAGCTATATTCAAATGACTCAGCTAACAATTTGTTTATTATACAAAAAAATAACTTTGAAAGATATTAAATGTTGAAATTTTCATAAGCATATTAACAGATTTCATCTGGAACTTCGTGTAGTTCACATAGTTGTCACAAAGTTTAATTTATTTGAAACAGAAATTACCGTTGTATTTTTAAAATTTAGAATGTAACATCTTAGAAATGAAAGACTTTATACACAACTTCCTACTCATCAGTTTCACCCTAATACAAAGAAAAGTACTCATACTTTTTTAGCATGTGACACTATTTTCAAACCCGTTAAAGTTAATCATATCTAAATCAAATCTTTTGAATCCAAAAAAAGCATAATATTTGTATCAACAGAATTAAGCTGCATCAAAACAGATAAGAAGGAACCTCAAGTCATAAATGGTTTATCCATACTTCTGGTTCATGAGAAGTTCAGGTACAGAAAGGTTTCTCTTGTTTATGGATCTATTGAATTAAAGCTATACTCAACCAAGCTGTCGGTTTTTACGTGTGGTTTAAGGAGGTAGACATAGGGTAAGGGACACAACTCTTACAAATCATTGGAACATTTTACATCAATCTCATGTACCGCTAAGTATCAAGGTAACTTTGACTGACTTCATTCTGTTTCAAATGAAAACTTTATAGACATTGGTGAAATTGAATATAAAACAAACATATCACAGATTTCAAGGGTTATGTCCCTTACCCTAGGTCTACCTTCTTAAACAGAAAAGAGTTAAGACAGATTCTTGATTTTGATAAGAACAACTATAGTGTAACACTAATGCTTGATGAAATAATGAATGATGTTTCAAATGCAATTCTTAACTGTAAACTATGAATTAAAAAAATTATTGCATAGTTTTTTCTGGTTTCATAAATTCTAGTGCTTCAGATAATCAAACCAAAATTACACATACTAATTGCCCCATTCAGTTACTGCAAGTAGGATCTAACAATACTTTGTTATACTTTCTGAACAGATAACTTTTCTAATCAGCCAATCAGATTAAAGCTTTCATGGATGTGAAAGCATTATTAAATGGCAAAACCATAAGGATTCTGAAAAGGTCATCTAATGAGAAAGTAGAATCAAGTTTTGTTAGATTCTATAAGCATTGACTTTAATATGGTATAATTATCAAATCCAATTATAATTAGATTGGTACTGTAGACTACAATCCTTTTAAGTATTATTGAATTCTATAAGGCCATGATTGATACTTCAAGGAGACCCATTAAAAAGTATGCAACATTTTTTGAATTTCAAACAAATAGAAATAAACAAATTACAAGAAACAAACCTTTATCTTTCTTCCTTTTTTTACAATCAAAATCCAATCTTCTACCAGAGAGTTTCTTTCTGTGGTGCTGTTAAAGAGAGAAAAATGCAAATGAAATCATTAATTTACTTATCTGGGATTAGAATTCATTACAAAAACATGAAGTCTACCTACCGGTAAGTTGTGGAACCACAAAGCTGAATGTTTCTACTGGGATTAGAAAAGTAAAAAAAGTACAATGATCTTTTTCAAAAAGCACTGTTTCTAAAACTTAATCAACTTGAACAATGCCAAATATTTTCACTGACAAAAATTAAAAAGTCAATAAAATCTAGAACAAGACAAGCATATGACAAACATCATTGTGATCTTGAGAGACTAAAGTTTTTCTGTGTTCTGTAAAAAAAACAATAAGCCCATTTCAACAAATTGATTATCTCTCTCAGAATATAATGGTCATATAACATCCAAGAATTCAGCAAGCTGGAACCAAATATATAATGATAAAAGTACATTATTGTAAGGGTTTTTTTTGCATTTAGTAATAACAAACTAGTTTCACTTCTTACAAAACATCCTTTTGACTGTTTTAAAACTTACACATTGTCATAAACTAAAGGAAAATATTTGTAAATGCGTTTTACCACTATAAGGTATGGCTCTAAATAGCTTTTGACAAATTTTGAGCCATATCTGATAGTGGTATAACACATTTACAAATATTCTCATTTGTAATTTGATTATTTTTTATATACCATTGAGAAAAATAGCAGTTTAAAGTTAAACTGCTATTTTTCTCAATGGCATACAAAAAATAATCACATTACATCTTATTTTAACTGACAAATCACATGGAACAATTCTGGGTTTTATCACTTGTCAGAAAGGAATTCCAAAGAATGGTTTGTGTAATCTGACACAAATCAAATTAGACAATGTCTTAAATGTTTTGTATAAAGGTGGTGTTTGGTGTTAGACTTCTTAACAATCAATAACAGAATGATATTGTAGCTCTATCCAGGGAGATATCTTAAGAGATTTTGTGATAATTCTTTCTCTATACAAACACTTTTACTATACAGTATTTACTGTTTTGTTTACTTTCCTATACTATTAGTTCTTCAATATTTTCTTTTAATCAATAACATTAAGTTGCATGCATTTTCATGCTAGGTATACCCCCACTCATAAATGACGATAATATTTGACAGCACCCAAAATCCCTTCAGCGATTCCCCATCTATGTAAAGCAACAAATCAAATTTGCAACCAATCCATCCAATGAAAACTGGGATTTTTGTGACAATATTCTGACAGACACACAAAATAACAGACTGATAAGATGATTCCAATACACAATCCACTCGTTGAGTGAGAATATAATTTTGTGACTTATTACTGAACATTTTACTCCATGTGTGTTTTCTTCATAATTTATCAAACGATTTGACTTTAGTCTTACATTAACTTCTTTAATGTCTTTATTCTGTAAATGTGTAAATGGTTCCAGGAAATTCTGTTTAACATTGTCCTCTAGAGAGTACTTATAATCAGCTAGTTGTTTAAAACTCTCACCAGCCTCCATTAAACATTCACCTGCAAGAGATCAAAAAATGACCTGAGAAAGATTTAAGAAAGAAAACATAAAAGTAAAAGACAAAATTGAAATTGAATTTTTCATCAGACCTATAATACTTCATGCTTATGTTTCTGGGACTAGCTACAATAACTGCTCTCCTCTGTAGCACTTTTAAAATTTATATTAGTATACTTCAATATGTAACTTAATTGTTCAAGAGATTTACTATGTTAACAATGCTCTAGAATTTTAGAAATGTTCTGTTTTCTGTGGGAAACATTGGCATGAAAAATATTTTCCCATCACAGAAATAGACATGTAATTCTTAAAAATATTATTTTTTTCCTGGAAAGAATTACATTTAATACAGGTAACTGGAAATGGAATTCTAGAGCACAGAATGCTGCTAACTGAGCACAGAATGCTGCTAGCTGAGCACAGAATGCTGCTAGCTAAAGAAGTTAAATGAGAAAATACCAGTGAGAGCAAAAATCACAAAGATAGCATTAAATATCTCCTTAGGATAAATATATCCAGTCTAAAAAAATGAGATGCCTTAATTCATTTGAGTTTTAGAAACACATCACTGTCAGTTGTAATTTTAAGCTTTCATTACATAATAGTCCAGTTCACATCTTTTCTTTTCCATTTTACATTGTTTCATCTGATGCAGCAGGGCATACCATTATCAGAAAGGCAACAGGCCAGGTTTCATAAAAAAAAATCTCAATTTGAGATTTTCCTCAAATCTTCAAATTTATGTGATTTGACTGGTCTAAATTTGAGTTGAGGAAGGATTTGAGGAAAATCTCAATTTGAGATTCTTTATGAAACTGGGCCCTGGTCAGTCTAAATATACTGAAATACTATTGTACTTAGATCATGTACCAGAAAATAAGCCACTATTTATAGATGCCGCTAGACTTACAGAAATCTTACAGTAAAAGAAACTTTATTTTCTGAATGAAATGAAGTGCTTATGGTATTCTGATTGGCTCTCATTTCATTCCAGGATACCAATGTGTGACAGAGCCAACATGGAGGTACAACTCATTAAGCTGTAGCTGCATACCAAATTTGAAATTATTTCCCAAAATAGATTTCAAGTCAAAGATGATTTTTTCATAGACTTGTGTACAACTGTGTGGACAGAAGTAAAAACTATTCCCCCTGTCCATTAAAGAAGAGGCATAAAACTATTTAATGGCTTCATACATTCAGAGAGTTGGAGATTAAATCTATAAATAAAGCTTGGGAAATACTGGTTTGTGAATGGAGATCTATTCCTCATTTAAAAGAATAATAACAAAAAATAACAAAATCATTTAAATGTGTAAAAAAAAACATGTTATAATGTTAAATTAACATCCTGAATTTTTTAATAGATAATCAACCTACAATGGATCTATTGTTTAACTGTTAATTCATGCTGTGATTTGTTCATCCTACATGTACATGTACTTGTATCCTGTACGAAACTTCAATTTTTATGCATTATAATCTTATTTTATGTCAGTCATGACTATTTTTAGAAATGTAAATTGATATTATAAATCACACTTATTCCTTATCTCCATAAGAAGTATGTAAGCTTATGTGAATGACTATGAATTTTATTGAATAATCCCTGATCTAAAATTTATGTATTTATTACATGTATTTTATTTTCCTGTCAATATTCATGTTAAATCATTCATGTAATAGTTCTCACACTGTATATTGGGTAAGTAAAAATGAAATATTCAAGGTCTGCATCTTTGTATATTTTAATGAAAAATATAACGTATGTATTTACATCTTATTAGATCTTTTTGACCTAACCTTGATGCTAAAGGGTATTGGCATACATTTTGTCCTATAAAGTTTAGCCTACATGTACCTTCATACCTGTACAGCTAAAATGCTAAAGGACATTTACAAAGATTAGCCTACATGTACCTTCATACCTGTATAGCTAAAATGCTAAAGGACATTTACAAAGATTAGCCTTCATGTATCTGTACACCAATGATTATTTACTAAGCCCACCGGAGGTTATCTCAACAACAAAGACCTCTGTGCATCAATGGACATGTCAAAGCCTTATTTATTGTAAAAAAAAAATTATCCATATAAGATAAACTAGTACAAAGAGATCTTTACTCAGTTTTTCCTATTGAAAAACATGAAGTGTTCAGAGAATATGCTTCAATATATTAGTCCTGAAATTTGGATTCATTTTGTATAGGCTGTTTTACCAGGTATTTACTAGCAGTTTAAGCTAAGTTAAGACTATGAATGTTATATGGGTTTTAAACAGATGAATTGATACATTCAGGTTTCTATGATCATCATCATTAAGGTGCTACAAGAATAATTCAAACCTAAGAATTGACTTGTATATACATGTACTAGTAATGCCTTGATTTTCGTTTATTCAGGGCGCTGAGGAGGGTGTATGAAAAACTCAACATCTGGATTCCATGGATCATCTTCAACTGAAATTCATATTATATGAAGATCAACTAATCTAGCAATGTTAAATTAATGCTCAAAAGGTCACAATGTTTTAATCCATAATAATTCCTCATACCCTGTAAGACATTGTGTGATATATTTCCTCTATTCAAATAGGAAGGAAATCATTCTAAAATGTCAAAAAAAAAAATTTTAATTGTCATTCACCAAGAAATAGTTGAACAAATTAATATAAGATAGGGTATGTCTAACACAGATTATTTCCTTGTAATCATAGGTCAGAATATAATAGCCAAAACTCTATCAGACCTAAGTGACTGCTGGCAAGAACTTTATTGATCAAGACTGAGGTACATTTCATCATCTTCTACTGACTATGTCAATACCAATTTGTGTTGGCGTTGCCTTGTTTAGACTGGAGATTTAGACATCAGAAAATCAGATGGGAATTGCCAATAATTCATCATACATTTATGACAAATGCCAGTTTAGTTCATAGACCAGAATACTACAACTACATAGCATTCTCTTCAGTTCTGAGTAGTGTATGAGTACTAGTTATCACATATGATCATGTGTTTGCCTTAGAGACCAAAACTATTTTTAACTGGAACAATTCTTCCAATTAACCATATGACAAACAATCAATGTTACACCAATATATTTTCTCATCAGAAACTCTATAGGTCATAATGCAATATCAGAATTTAAAAGTACAGTATCAGAACATAAAAGTTTAATAAAGTACACTGAGTAAATGAAGAAAAAGGGTTAAAAAGTTACAGTGATACATTGAAGCCTATTCTAGTGCTGTATTAAGCTTTTTTAAAGCATAGCAATATACCAGTATGCACATGTACATACATACAGATAAAATGTATAAGAATGCAAAATGGTTGATACCAGGACTTTTTTTTATAAAAGACAATTTTCTAGTGAATGAAGTTCCACACTTTGAAGGGTTTATCTTTTATCAGACTACTAAGATTCTTGAAAAGTCTTAAAGCACACAATTTTGGTCAATGGTCGTTGGCCTTTCAATTGTCTAGAACTAAATTGTAGCGTTGTACGTGAAGAAAAAAGGTTTTGTGAGCAAAATTACATATAATGGGAATTTTATTATCAATAACTCTCAAAAAACACAGTAAAGGACAGTCTTTTGTACTTTTAATGTCATTCAACAGATTTTATACTTAAACATGATTTGTATATTTTACATGTAACAGTTGGGGCATTTTTTTTGGCATGTAGTTTAAGTTCAATTTGCTGCTTTTGGTATCAATTCTTCACATGTTGTGTTTTCCTGATGATTCAATGTAAAATCGTTAAAGATACAATAAAACTTTCTTTTCTGTTACATAAAGTACAGATATATTATCAAGTTTTGTCCAAAAAGAAAATTAAACATCAGCGTAGATCTATTTCCTCACATAACATTACAAGAAAGTTCTTTATATTTATGTGTTCACCAATCCTTTAAAAGTAATTTTCAAATCAATACTATAGTCTGGACATGTAATATTAAATAACTATTTGGTAATTAAAGTTCACAATAAAGAACATGACTTATTGAATATTGCGCAATCAGTCAATATTTAGATATCATAATAGTTGCCATAGCATTAGTTATATTTGATTCACTTTGTAAACAACCAAAATTTAGTTAATATAGTATAAAAATATCTTTAGTAGTTTTAGTCAAGAGCATATAGTCACTACATTGTACATCAAAAGCCACAACTAGCTAAAATTGAAAGCTATGGAAATTGTGTTTAATTATGTGGAAAATTTTAAAGAGAGGAATCAGCTGGAATGACAGTTTTAAGAAACAGACTAACATTTTCTACAAGTCTGATACATGTAGCAACTAGTGATAAAATCATGTCATCCTAACCCATGAAAACCATTCAAATGAATATAAAGAAAAAATGACACCAGTAGAAAATTTCTGTAAAAATGGTCCAGTTTACATATTTTCTTAGGATTATTTTTTTTAGTTGAATTTATCAAGTGGAACAGTATTTTCTCCTCCTATTCTAATCACCACATTGTGCATACAATAGTTGAATCTGTGTCGCTGACTCTTACTATTACATATATTTATTGTAAGTATCATACAGTAATTAGATATAATATTGTGGCCTAAGTTAGTTAATGATATATTTCCTTTACTCATATCCCTATAATTGTTCTAATTGGTTTATGTCTTGGCATTAGGTACAACTTAAAAGGATCTGTAGTATTAAAAAGATTATTATCCTTAAGGTATACTAACCCAACTACTACATCAGTATGATTGTACAGTGTCCTTAAGGTATACTAACCCAACAACTACGTCAGTATGATTGTACTGAGAAAAGAACATCAATCACTGAAATGTTGTCCCAAACTGTGATCAACATATTAATACAAAAATGAAAGTGAAAATAAGAACTTTTCCATATAACTAGGGGTGCTATCCATTATATAGTTTGTTCCACTTGAAACACAAATTTGTGTTACATAATTGGTTTATTAGTTCGTCTCAGAACATGTACCAGACTAACCAATAGTAGAATTAGTGAAATTTGTGTCATACCAGTTAATATAAAACAGACTTAGTTTATAATGTTCTGTATATTTGTGTAAGAAAATTAATCCAGTTTGTGTTGTTAGACTATCTGATATCAGAAAAGGGCATGAAGTCTTCTGGTGGTTTATATCATAAAACAACAAAGTCAAGCTCCATTACATGTCAAAAGTTTAATCAAGTATAACTCTACCAACTTCTTTTCTGCAAAAATCCTATTTATATGTAACTTTTTGAATGTAACTTTTATCTTTTCTATAACAAAATATTTCATTGGTCAACAAAGTCATCTTACACTTCCTTAACCATATCATCATTTCACTCAAAAGTATTCATTAGATATGAAACAAACATATGGGGAAAATGTACAAGATACAATAATCCAAGAAGTCAAATCAGACAACAAGATGGCAACACCTAGCTTTTAACATAAGGTAGAGATCATACTAAAATGTAAGCTCCTGCAAACTCCTAACCATAAAAAATCATAGGAAAACTATCATTCACAAGACATTACAATAATTATAAAATGCATAAATGACTAAAAGAAGAACAAGATGCATAATACATTTAAGTTCCTGGTTTGTGACAGGTGTATGAATATACAAGAGATTACATGTAACTAAATTCTTGCTTGTCTGTTGGTATGACAAAAGATACAGGCTATTATAATCAGTAGCAGGAGTTAATTAACTCCATGTTATTGACAAACATGCCTTTAGACAGCTTTGTTACAGACAAATGGGTTTAGTAACAAGACACACATAAAGAACAGGTTTTAACAAAGTGCAAAAAAAACCACATAAAGCTCCAAAATGGCACTAAGTTGATCTGTTATTTAAAAAAGGGTGAAAATTGAACTTAACCATACATAAAAAAAATTGACATACAAGCATTTAATTCCTTTCCATTTTTTTATTCCTTTATTTCACTCCCCATAAAAAGCTCTCATTATATGACTACCAGTAGCATATTGATCTATAGCAATAACTTTTTTATGCAAATTAGCAAATTAACATTTTTTCCTTCCACTATTGCCTGAGGGTTTGTGCAATGTTATTTATTATCAAGTATGTGAAATTTATGATTCCATTTTGATAAAAATAAAACAAAATACAAACTTTTTGTAACTTTCACCAAACAATTAATGTTTGTCACCCTTTCTTATATCGTCAACATCAATGATAATGAACTAAAGAGCATGTTACAAAAAAATGTATAACACAAACACCCATGTTACGCTGCATTTTTTAAAATGCTAAATTGTGTACTTTATTTTTTAGAGTTTATCACTAAGCTGATTATGGTGTCATTTTGACAGTTAATACTTTATATACCTGATTTCAAACTAAAAAAAATGTTTTCAATAAATTAGTAAAAAATAATTTTGGGAAATTTGCCAAATTTTCAAATGCTTTTTTATAAATTTTTTTAATACTGTGTAAAGTTGTGTTATTCAGTCCTAGTAAAAGTTCATCTAAAATGTAAAATTAATACAAGGGAAAAAGCAATCATAAATTCCTGAGACATGGATAATAAATCAGTTAATTGAAAATTGAAAGATACATAGACAAACTTAACACCATGTCATCATAGAATTATGAAATATATATTACAGATCATTATGCACAAGGGTTTCAAAGTCTTCATAATCTTCCTTTTTGAAGTATCAACATCTTAAAACTTCCAGTTAGGAAGTGAGTCAAGTATCCAAAGAGCGTGACACAAAGCGTCAGTAACAGCTAATTTTGTAAAACTTAGAGAAGTAATAGGGGTCAAACTAAATAGATTATACCAGTATCATTTATTCTTCTAAAGTTCACTGAAATTTTAACTAACATATGAAAAGTATCACAAATCTTTATCAACTACATACTTCTTATAATTTCAAGACACGAATTGCTTTTTAAAATTTGATACAGTAAGTTGGAGATTCTAAGATTGAACAAAAGTTTCAACTGTAAAAGGAGGACTAACATTAGTCAACAAGTAAAAGACCTGAAAACCTTTCCGCATGAATCTTTGTGAGTCACCAAAACTAAAGTACCAGGTGTACAATTAGTCCAAAACAGATCCCTAATTGAATAGCAATGTCAATGTCAAGAAATGGGGCTTCAAAGGGGTTAGTGAAGTTTAAGACTGGGGCTAGTGAAGAATAGGATATGGGCTAATAAAGTCTAAGGCTGGGGATAGTGAGATTTAAGGCTGGGGCTAGTGAAATTAAAGGTGGGCTGGTGAAGTCAAAGGCTGGGGATAGTGAAGTCTAAGGCTGGGGCTGGTGAAGTCAAAGGCTGGGACTAGTGGTCTAAGACTGGGGCTGGTGAAGTCAAAGGTTGGGGCTAGTGAAGTCTAAGACTAAAGCAAGTAAAGACTAAGGCTTAGGCTAGTAAAGTCTATGGCCAGGTCCAGTGAAGTATAAAGCTGGGGATAGTGAAGTATAAGACTGGGTTTAGTGAAGTCTAAGGCTGGGGTTTCAAGTTCAAACAGTTTTTATTCCATTCTCATTTTCAACAATTATATCATAGCATGTTAGATCAGATAAGTACAAAAACATATTTCACTATAAATATACTATGTTATATGTGTTTCTCATATTCAAACATAAAAATGTTCTTTCAGTGCACAAACAAACTTACCAAAAGCTGAATCTTCCCCAAGATCCTTGCCATGTTTTAACATATGTTCTCCTAATGTTCCCTCTGGTTGTGGGTATGCAGCAGTTTTTGCCTGACCTCTCATTTTAGATATGGTATTAACAGTTCTTAATTTTGCTCTAGAAGCTGTAACATTTAAAATAATTTTATATTAGAAGTTGAACAGAAGCCATTTTATATTAAATTAGAAAATTAAAAAAAAACAACTTAAATTCATCTCATAGATTTCAAATAGAAATTATGACTGGGGTGGGACCAATAGTAAATTATCACATTATGACAAAGAGTAAACTAATAAATCATCAGCACACTACTGACTAGATAAATATACTGACATTACAAGAAACTAACACTGTAGCTTACCTGGGTTTGGCTGTAAAAATTCTTCTGTTTTTCCGATCAAATCATCAACAAGCTTGGACATAACATCCGTTTTCTACAACAATAACATAAAAATTAGGGTACAAACACACTGTATACAATTTTCACAAAATACATACATGTACATATTTCTTCAACAAAGAATGTTAAAAGCCATAGTGTGTTTTTTTACCCCAAAATTTCTTATGTAGTGATAAACCCCACCCTGTCAAACAAATTTTATCCCATTGAACTATACAATTGCCTACATACAATATTTCACTCATTCATACCCAGGGTGGTCATTTCATAAAGACTGAAATTTTATAATGTACAAGAAATAGGTCTTACCCTTTCCATTTCAACAAAATCATCATCTAGTTCAGTACCTTTGGCACCACCAATCTTCTCACTCATATACTACAATATATAATAACAACATTGGAAAATATGTACTAAAATATATAGTATCATTATTGGAAAAATTAGATTTCTTAAACACATAGAATATGTTACTAAACATACAAATTTTATCAAAAATTTAAAAGCACATGTAAATGCTAATATGACGTTCTACATTAATAAACATCCAATAATATATAACCCAATACATCTACCCCTGTGCGATTAAAATGCAGAAATATTTTTTAGTCATATACAATGTAAGAATAGAAATTATTCATATTAGGTATGGTGTTGTACTCATTTGTACACAGGCTGACCTTTAAATTCATATTTTATACCTTGTTAACACTTGGTATAAAATAGTCAAATATAAAGACCCAGCCTGTGTGCAATAGAATACAACACTATACATGTGCCCCAATGAAATATTCTTAAATGACATCTCAGCTTCAATCTACTGATACTGATAAGGAAATATTGAATGCACAATTGCTTAATAGTGACAAGGTTTAAAATGACCACTTGGAAAATATTTTGCTATAACCTGCTAGAAAGGATCTTTGAGTAAATGTATACAGTGCATTTAAAATTTTCCAAAATGTTTTTGTTTTTGACTAGGAGATAGAAAAAGGCTACCAAATGTACCAATTAAATATGGAACTAAGCTTTTGCACACCATACATTCCATATCGTATAGTGCATTTCATTTTTTATGATCAGAGTATTTCGCATACAGGTAGCAATAGCAATAACATTGTTCACCACTGGCTTTAAAATTCAGTCAAACAATAGTTTCATATGAAAACCTAAGTAATTCATCTGGTTATAGAAAATGTATGAGGTGAGGTGGTCAATAGACTGTAACTTTATAGCAAGCACTGGGAACAACAGCAATGTGTGTGTATGCAGCAGAGTAACCAGCAGAAACCAGCAGCAAGAAAAAAAAATGGAAACTTACAAATGTATCAGGATCAATAAATGAAAATAGATTAGTATTTATTTTCATCATTGATTGATTGATTGTTGGGGTTTAAAGCCTGAGCAGCAATATTTCAGCTATATTCAGGCGATGAACATGAAATGGATGATAAAATGAACATGAATGATGATGAAATGAAACAATGGATGGGACACAAGGACAATGAATAGGGTCGACAAATTTTAGTTGCCACTAGAAAAAGGGGGAATGGGTAGGGTCGGGCAATTTAGCCTCCTGTGGCTGAGCGCAAAGGTTCCTGCTCCTATCGAATACCACAGCAGGTTTCTTTAACAAGTGAGGAATGTAGCATCTTTCCCAACATGGTGCACCACTATGGTTTGTGGTCAGGTTTTCCGTATTATGGCCTGACAACCCCAGCATGTAACATGCCAGGGGTACCCCATTCACCATCTAGGGCACACATCCCAGTTGTTCTGTGGGCAGAACGCCTAGACCCCGGCTAGGTTTCTGAGTACTATTTAGTCGCCTTTAACGACAAGCTTAACGCTGCTGCAGGCCCATTCTTTTGACAACCAGACCTGCACAGGGCTTTTCATCACTGAAAATATACACTACTCCTCAATACATTTCTTTTTATATTTTTTTCTATTACATATTAAAATTCATGGAACAGGCATGTTTTGAAAAGTTAGTGCAAGCTGGATGTTAAGCATCTTTCTCTACTATTCCATTGGCTGATCAAGAACCTAACCTGCTTTGGGAAAAAATAATTCTGATTGTATAGTTCAAATTGAAGCATAGCTTGTCTAAAGTAGGATATGAAAGGCAATAATTTTTGGGGGAATTTATGCAAAGCTGTCTGTTTGATGTGCATTTGTTTAAGTCAGAGGTTATGTATAAAATATTCCTGCCATCTGAGAAGATCTGTTAATAGACCGTTATAATTCTGGGATTTGTACAAATTATGAATAAGAAATGCTAAAACAAAATAAGGATGTACGATGTAATTGAAGCTGGAGATGCTTGTAATGGTAAAACTGAGAATTCAAGAATGCTCATGGTACTCACTTATACAGGCAATGTCTACTACCCATTATTCAAGTTATGGCATTGAAATGTACATGCATCTTTCAACAACAAATGTTAAGAAATTTGTCTAAAAATTCATCATACTGAGACTTGAGAAACTTTCAAAAAAGCCAAACACTACATCACAATACATTGAAGCTTAAGAAATGGTCGAATATGCTGTCTACACAAAAAGTTTGAAAAAGGTAAGTGTCATTTGATCAGATTTAAACAGACATTTTCAAAAAAATCTACTTCCGGTGGAAGAGATTTTGATAAAACCCTGCATTTCATGTCGAAACTGGAACTGTTTGACTGAGATAATTTTACAAATATTTGGAATGTTTGTCGCTGATTTCCACTGATAAAAAAAATATTGGCAAAAGTGATAAATGACATGAAATCTACTTTGTTTAGTATGAACGTCCTATGTATGTAGATTGTAAGACCAAAACTATTGAATGGCTTAAGAATATTCTGACGAAAGTGAAGAAATTTGTCGACGACTGCGCAAGTTGGGAGGTGCTGCTTCGTCAAATATGATAAGCTCCGTTCATCATTGGTATAGCTTAAAATCATATTACTTAATGCTTTGTTTGCACTTAACTTTCCCTAAGCCTAAGGCCAATGTCTTCCTCAGAATATTACTGAATAATTTAAGTTAATCACTTGTTTAGAAAACTTTTGTCAAACAACAGTAACGTTTATAATTATTACACTATTAAATCACTGGCATGTCAATAAGGTTTGTATTTCAAAATCTTCCTCGAACAGTGAATCATTGAAAATTATCTCGGCAGGGATGTTTTTGCCAATTTTGGTGAAAATAAAATCATCAATATGCTTTAAAACATAATGTATTATAATGTTTAAAAATATACCTGGTTTGCTTTATTAAGCTGTTTCTTAAAACCCGCAAAAGACATGGTCAATCTGTACTTCTACTGGAAAATCTTTATCTAAAATTAGTTATGTTTACTCCCATCCGGAAGTCTTGACGTTAAGTGCACCTATGCCGCAGCAAAACTAAAACGAGTAAATTGTATAAAGGATGGTAATCATGTACCAAATCACAATTTTATGTCTTATCAATATTCAAAACTTTTTATTATTCCATTATGATATTTTCTATTTTAAAATTCCTTTGTATACGCTGCGGGATTAAGCGCTTATGTTTCCCGCCAGGTTTCGATTGTCAAATCTGAATTCCCTTACCCTGCTTAGTATAATTATTCGTGGGACTGGATATTATGGCGCAGGTGGATTGCATTCAGAATGTTTGCAGTGGTATGCTTTTGAATAATACAAATAGTTAAGAATTTGACGAGAAATCTAGGAAATAGTATAAAAGTCTTTTTGCCCCAATCAATGGGCCGCATACAGCTGGGAATTATTCACCAAAACGGAGAATTTATCCAAATCGGGTAGAAAGTCTAATATTTTTATGATTTTTATTAATCCGTTATCTCAATCGGGAGACATTCTCCGGATCAGGAGTTAATTCCCCGATAGGAGAGTATTTTTAATCTGAAATGGCAGAATTTAGTGCTTATCCAAATCTGGAGATATTACCTAACACCCATTTGGAATAGAATAATTATTATTATTAACAAAAACATATCTTAGTTTTTGTAAAATGAGACAAAAGCCATCTGATTCAATATATGGTTTGCTAGATACTGATAACCAACACATCATTATGTTACAGACATTCACACGTGCATTCAAAGCAATTAAGATAAAGGTCAAATTAGAGTCAGACAGAACGACCTAAATTCCTTAATTTTAGCCAGATAAATTAAATAAATTAACTTGCTATATTACATCTCTCCCTTACCAGATTGAAACAATCTTTAAAGTCCATTCATAAAATAAACCTGGTAGATAGGATAAAAAGTTAATAACTTGGCCAGTTTGTAAAATGAAAGAAGAAATCAAAGTCAATTAAAGAATTATGATAACAACACGAACAGTCTATAAAGTATATCATCAGTGTGGTACTTTCATTAATATGTATATCACTTAATCCCAAGGAATAAAATAATCGCAAATAATGTTACAAACAATTAAATTCACTTGATCATATGCTAAGTAAATAACTTAGATAAATGTGATCACAGGGTTATTCTGCCTTTTAACACTGCTGCACATTATTTCACAATATAATCTTTCATATAGCGTGGTGATTTCCGAATATGCACTGATCTTCTGAATTCGGGTTCATCTTGTTTATCGCTCATTATAAATTGATGTTTTTCCAATATTTTTTTAAAGAATGACGAGTTTCTTGTAACTTGGCGTTCATCTTTTTGAGCAGTCACCATACTTCCTTTGTTTGCTGTTATTTTGTATGGTTTCGGATTAAACGGAGTTGTCAGCTTGTTCTGTTAATCTTGTTTTATAAGAACAGTATCACCAACTTTTAGACTGGTTGGTTTTGAATGTCTCTTAGCATTGGCGTACTTCTTCATCTTGTGTTTTCTTGTTTGATCTTTTTTACGAATTTTATAGTCTCTCAATTACTGAATTAAAGACGGTAACTTGGTCTTCATCAGTTTACAAAACATTAATTCGGATGGTGACTTTCCTGTTGTCGTATGTGAAGTTGCTCGGTAATTTCATAGAAAATTATACATGTCCTGTTTCCAGTTTTTATTTTCTGCATGTGAGGCACGTATGGCTTTGCCTATACTTCGCATAAAACGCTCTCACTCAGCGTTTCCTTGAGGCCATAACGAAGTAATTTTTCTGTGTGCAAATCCCATGTACTCTGCAAATTTCTTGAATTCTTGTCCTTGGAATGGACTTCGTTATCGGTTTTTACAATGTTCGGGATTCCAAAGATAGAAAACACCATATCAATTAACGAAATGACTGATTTCGACGATACGCTAGTCAGAGTCTCTACGACAGGGGAGCGAGTATATTCATCCATGATGACCATGATGTAATATCCACATGGGAACGGACCTCCAAAATCGATACTAACGTTAGCCCATTTGGTTTTCGGTAATGGAGACATAACTAACGGTTCAGTTGTCTGTGCTGCAGTTGCTGCAAAACACAGTATGCAACTTTACATTTGTCCTCAACAAATTTGTCGATCCCAGGAAAATATACCTTTTCTCGTAATAACTGTTTTGTTCTTACTATGCCCTGGTGGCCTTCATGAGCTATGGCAAACACTTTCTCTTGTAACACTTTCGGAATTACAATTAGGTTGTCGAAATTTGATATCTGAATTTATGTTGCATATGGTTAGCTCATTTTTCAGTCGAGCAAAGGTATCTAGCGTAGAATTTTTGTAAGATTTGTCTCAACTTCCAGATTTCACATTTTTTATAACTAGCAATAAATCGGAATCACTTTCAGTTGCTTTAGCTATTTGGGTCAAAGTCATCACTTTTGGTACAGCATTCGTAGATATGTAATTTACATAATCCTCAGCAATATCAGAGTGATCATTGTTTATAGTGTGACGATTTGGATGCCTTGACATGTAATCTGCGGCGTTTGACTTTCCAGATTTATATTGAACTTTAAAGTCATTCGCTTGCAATCGTAATCTCCATCGCTGAATTCGAGCAGATGGCTTAGATTTCGGATTGTTAAATATGCATTCCAGAGGAAGATGATCTGTGATTAAAGTAAATTGATGTTCATACAGATATAAATGAAAATGTTCGATTGACCAGACTATCGCTAATGCTTCTCTTTCAGTTTGACTGTAGCGCTGTTCAATGTCGGTTAATGCACGGCTTGTGTAAGCATTTACCCTACCATCTTGCGTTAGTAAAGCGGCTACCCCTACTGGACTTGCATCAACTATGAGCACTGTGGATTTTCGTGGATCAAAATAAGCCATAATTCGTTTATTTGTCAGTTCATTCTTTAGATGATCAAACGATTCTTGTTGTTCCTGTGACCACTTCCACGGATTTTCCTTCTTTGTTAACGATTGTAAAGGTCCTGTAATTGTAGAATAATCTGGAATGAATCTTCCAACATAGTTCATCATTGCAAGAAAGCTGCGTACCTCAGACACATTTGTAGGTACAGGTGCATTTCTTATCGACTCAATTTTCTTCGGGCAGGCAGAAATACCATCTGATCCAAAGATATGTCCGTAAAATTCCAATTTGTTCTTGTTGAATTCACATTTCTGTTTGTTTAAAGTCAGCCCCTTTTCACGCTCTTCTTGTGTAGATCCGTAAACGATTAGGTCATCTGACATATTCCGGACACCTGTTAAACCTTCCAGTGCGGTCGAGAGAGTATTTTGAAATTTTTTTGCAGCACTAGTAACTCCAAAACTTAGCCTTTTATACCGTCTATGACCAACATGCGTGGTAAAAGTTCTTATATTACGCGAGTCGTCAGTCAATTCTAACTGATGATAACCGTTTAGTAAATCTAGCTTACAGAAAACTTTAGCTCTGTTCAAATCTACGATTAAATTGTCGATCGTTGGCGTGATATGGCGTTCCCTTTGAATGGCTTTATTCGGTAGTCTCATATCAACACATATGCGTATTTCACCAGGACTTTTTGGTTTAGGCACTACTACAATTGGAGACACCCATGGCGTCGGGCCCTCTACCTTCTCAATAATATCTAAACGTTTGAGTCTTTCCAGCTCTTTTTCCACTTGCTTTTTAACATGAAACAGAATTCGTTGATGCGGTTGTACAACAGGTTTAATAGATTCATCAATATGTATCTTGACTTGTGTATTCTTAATCTTTCCGAGACCATGAAAAATATCTTAATATTGTCTACAAAGCTTGTCGCTCTTACTTTCTTCACCAGTCTTCGCAATAATGGGCATAATCTCTAGTTCCAACGAAGTGCCGTAACATAATAAGTTACCTGCTGAACCTTCAGAGACATAAAATGTTACCATCGTGAATTTATTGCGAGATTCAATGGTGGCTTCGAACCTGCCCTTGAAATTCAAATTCATTTTTGAACCATATGCAAATACTATCATTTTAGCAATTGACAGTTTTGGTTTTATTTTCATACAGTTAAATGTTTTTTCATCAATAACATTTATGCTGCTTCCGGTATCTACGAGTATGTTGACCTCTGTGGCATTAATTTTGACATTTATCTTAGGTTGGCTTACCGCATTAATGTTGGATGATAATCCAAACACATATTCACCATCTGAACTTTCATTAGTAATTACTGTCTTATCACAATCGTCTATCTGATAGACATACCTTGTTGATTTTGCTTTCGAACGACACATCCTTGCGAAATGATAAGTTTTCAGTGTTATTCTAACTAGAGTCAATTAGTCTTCTCATTTATGTTTTAGCTCACAAAATCATTCTTAGAACTGACTGGAGTGGAGGTCAGTTCCAAGCACAATATTGTATTATCTATTAAATATGAAGAAATTTCTAGTGTAAGGCAGCTTTTTCGAGAGAGAAAGTTTTACTTTCAACAGACACTGAGCAGCAACATTCTAGTGTAGATGGTAGCATTCTCCACAGCAAAAAACTAGTTTATTTTACAACCCTAGCAATGGAGAATAGGAATGCATGTTTCAACAATTTTCTTGGTGATGATACAAGTACTCGACTTGAATATATATGCATCACACAGAGTGAGGCTGACAGTAAAATGCTGCTTGAAAATAGGTCAGAAAGTGACATAATAGACTTATAATGGAGCTATTGAACAATATGGAAGACCAGGGGAAAGCAAAATCGTTGGAGGAGTGTTTCCAAAAATCAGTTGAGTCAAAAACAAAAAATTGTTTTAGAAGTTTTTACTACAGTTATAGAGAGTCAATTTACAGCAGATGCATGTGTAGATAAACAGTAATAATAAAATATCATTCAGATGAATAATGACTATTTTCATTTGAGTTAAATTACTTTTATTATTATCATAGTTATATCATTATTAAACCCCCCCCCCCCCCCCAACAAATATAGACATGCATATAGGCAGATACTTCATCATGCTTCATGTTTTTAATTGTAAGATCTTGTAAACGCATCTCCTACCTAACCGTTCAAAGGATTTCATTGAAACTTTACATGAAGCTTAGACACAATGCATAGACACTTAATGAGCTGTGCTCACAGTCTTTCTTGTTTGATTCAAAAAGGAGCTCAATTGCAACTTATGAGGATCATGCAAAATGTGAGGTGCACTGGTGAATTGTTACTTACCTGTTTCAAAAATGTCTTTCTTCTTTTTGAAAATGTTTTTTGTCTTTTTAGTTTTTCTTTAATGTAATCCTCAGAGATATGGCCTTTGTGATGATTTTTCCTGATCTTTATATATAAATAAAAAACGTTCAAAGCACACATGGATTACATAGTCGTGGTCACACATGAAAGTTAATTTATATAAAATGAAAACATATGGAGTAGGAGTCAGAGAGACAAAACAGGGAATTTTTGCTTCTTTCTTGTTTGGTCTTGTTTATATGTAATAAGTTTTAGATAGGAGTTTGTCAAATTGTACACACTTCTAAAAAAAAATTGAGTGACTCCAAAGCTTATGACAAGGCGTGGAGACTTCTGCAGCTTAACTTTTGTTTGTCTTGTATGTAGATTAAGTGAGTGTGGTGTCCTTTGAAACTTGGCATATATCTTTCATTAGTATTACTCTAGTGCTCTTGTGTTGCACAAATGTTTTAATTGGAATTTCACATTGGCCTGACAGATTTTATGTTCATTTTTAAAACAATACATTTTATGTGTCAATGTACCACATATATCCCATAGGCTTGCTGAAAAGTTGTTGAGATAAGATTAAGAAGATACATGTAGTTCATATTTTTGTGGGAAAAGATTTTACAATGTCTTCTTAGGAAATTTTATGACATAATAAAAGGTAATTACGTGTCCTTCTTGACTTGGAATTTCTACAGATATTTCAGCCTGATCTGCAGTGTCTGAAAAACTGGGCCCTATCGCTACTTCCACTGTACTTATTATCTGTAACCCACAGAAAAAAACATTTTATGCTGTTGTAAATGACAATTTTGTATTTTTGTTTAAGTTGGAAAAAATGTGTTTGTAGTACTAAAAGTTTTTTATATTAAATCTAATTAGGCTTTAGAAAATCTTTAAAGAGTAAATGATAAAATTCATAATTTTAAATAATGTTAACCAGTAATAAAAAAAAGTCCCAATTCTGAAATTCCAAAATAAAAAAAACTACAACTATTGTATTGAAACTTGTGAATCTCAATAATTTTGTAATTGTATTAAAAATTAAAAATAGATGTAAATTTAGAAAAAAAAATGTATACAAAAAAATTACTTGGACATGAAGGCACAATTGTCTTGATAAAAAGGCACAAAATATTAATAAGAGAAACAAGGTACAAGGAGTCATTTAGCACTGAGAACAGAATTTCCTGTTCATCAGTGTTCATACATACTTCACTCATGTCTAGTTCAGGAAACAAGCTGTATGAGTGGTCAGCTGAATCAGATTCAGGTGACGAGGTCTCAACAATAAATGAACTGTGAAAATATTTTAAGTGATCATAAAAATACATTTGATTTCAAAGCATTAACCAAGTAACCCCCCCCCCCCAAAAGAAAAAACAAGAAAAATAACAATAATTATAATAACCCTTTATCCACAACCAAACCATGATTATCAATGAAGGAATGATTTGTTTCTTTTTTTTTTTTGAATTATAATTTCAACACAGTATTTATATAAATAATCAAATCAATAAGGTTTTATTTATGAGGGTCATTTTATTTTTTATTGCCCTGTTTTAGATACACAAATCAGCATTTTCTGTTTCTGGAATATCTCTGGGTTTTATTTTTTTTCAAGATGGATGGTATCATGGACTGTGGAAGTGGAAATAGAAGTTCTGTTCCTAAAGTTTGTCATGTCAGTTTATATTAGTTCAACTTTTATTAACTTTTATTTATAATATCAATTAGCTGGTATAATGTTCATTTCCTCCCCATTTGGAGAATGCTTTAGTTCATAATGAGTTACTGAGAGATGAGATCAGTGGAATTGTTAACTTGGACGAATAACTACTAACCTTTTGTCCACATCTGTGCAATGGCTGTATTTAAAAATTGCGCTCAAGATAACTTTGTTGCGCATGTCTTCTATTGAAAACCAATCAAAATTTCGTTTTCCATATACATCGAAAATCACCTGATTGGGAGAAAAAAATTTGCCTGTTTCGGCGAATCTCCCGATTTGGATAAATTCTCCGTTATGGTGAATAATACCCAGCTGGCATAATTATATAGTTAAGTTTTCTTCAGCAGTTTTAATAGGTCGCTGATAAACCTAATAAAACAATATCCAAAAAAAAATTCTTAAAGAAAAGAAATCCCCCAAAGAATGGTTCAATCTATTAATCATTAATTTGAAGTTCAATTCTGAACACTGTGTAAAAGATAAGATATGACAAAAAAAGAAAAATCAATACATCAACAAAGATTTCATGTTGATCTGTCCCCGAGTAGATCCATCGCAGTGACTCCAGAATTTCCTAATTATTGCTGATTTTTTCATGAATTTTCCAGAGAAACTCATGGTAACTCCTGATTTTGATCCTCTTAATCCTCTCTATGAAAGTTTGTATTTTAGAAAAAAATTACCATCCTACGAACAGTCCCGTTCTAAGTAAAAACTATCGTAGGGAAAGAGAGTACTGCATATGCAGACTAGGTACTGCAATACGGATGCAATGATAACATCAAAAGTATAGGAAGCCTTTCAAGCCAATGTAACCATAGCATATGTGATGAATTTATTTGACAAAAATCTAAGATCGGAAAAGAGTCATGGCCATCGCCACTATACATCACTTAAGTTGCATGATGACTCCATAGATGGTCGGCTGTGCAAGTCTGGGTGTTAAAAGAATAGGCCTGCAGCAGCGCTAAGCTTGTCGTAAAAGGCGACTAAATAGTGCTTAGAATCCTAGCCAGGGGCTAGGCACTCTGTCCACAGAGCAACTGGGATGTGTGCCTCAGGTGGTGAAATGGGGTACCCCTGGCATGTTACATGCTGGGGTTGTCAGGCTATAATACGGAAAACCTGACCGCAAACCATAGTGGTGCACTGCGTTGGGAAAGATGCCATGTTCCTCGCACGTTAAAAAACCCTACTGTGGTCTTCTCCTGGAGTAGGAACCAAAGGGCTCAGGAGGCTAAATTGCCCGACCCTACCCACCTCTCCCTATTTCCAGTGGCAATCAAAATTTGTTGACCCCATTATCCTTGTGTCCCATCCCATTTTTCATTTCATCATCATTTCATGTTCATTTCATGATGAAGGAAAAAGATCATTTCTTCCACTACCATTTGTCAACAAAGGTATAGATGCAATTAATTTGGCTAACATCCTCCATCACAAAAACGTTACCAACAAAATTCCCCCATATTTCAAAGACAAATCCATACCAATTATTTCATACTCCTATACTTCACCCATTGCATCCAAAATTTTCAGTTATAAAAGGCTATTGCAGAACCTCGAGATTGAGGACTTCAAGGTTAAACCACCCGACTGTTCTTGCAAAATCTCTCCATTCAGACATGGTCTTTCTGGTCATGTCGTTACAGGAGATTTAACCATCATCGAAAACAAATCTCGGTGTAATATCCTTTCTAAAGGTCCCTAGTACCGCAGTGTGGGAAACCACCACTCGCCAGCTCGCTTAATACGAGTAGATGTGTAATTTTGCGAATTCTCATTACTTTACACTAGTCCATTTGGCGACCGTCATTTGATTGGCAAGTTCCAAGGAAAGTTAACAAGCCAACAGGTTATTTAGTAAAACATACCTTAACATCATACATTCAAAATATGTTCCCTACATTTTAAGAAGTTTAGCTTGAATATGTCAAGTGAATTTTGGCTTGATAGGCACAATTTTATTGACCTGTAAAGCATTGTTTACGATCTGCCATATTAATTTCCGATATACAGGATGTGCCAAAACCTATGCGACGGTCCTGATCTCATATTAGTATTCAAATGAAATTATCTTGGTAATTTAAGATATGTTACCTTGCAAATTAGTTGTTTATTGTCAAAATTTAAATGAACAAGAAGCAAATGATCAACATTTTCTTGTTTCATAATGATGAATCTGTTGAAATATAATTTTATTTTTAAAATAAGAGTTCAGAAATGTAGTACTTATTTTGTTACTGTAAAGTACTTGAGAAAAAACAAAAACAAAAAACAAAAAAAAAATTGGCTAGTTGAATTTTTATTTGGCTAGCAAGATCAATATTCCACTAGCCAGAATGGCAAGTTGGGGAAAAAAATGGTTTCCCACACTGGTACCGTAAACCACGCTCCATAAATTGGATGGATGCCATCGAGGACTATGCAAAAAAATGGATAAAAGGAGAACAAGAAAACATTGATTCTCTGTTGCAGTGGTTAAAGACTGAGGTCTTCAATTTTGAAATGAATGAAAGTTTTTAAGTAGGTCAATGAGTGCCAAGGCTACATCAGTTTTCAAAGACCCCAATGTAGCAAAAACTATTGTCTACTATGCATGAAAAGTATGTTGTTGTACCAGCAGACAAAGCCCAAAACAACGTCGTTTTTGTCTGATAAACGTTTTACATTCAATGTTTATTATCAGAGGTAGACGTAGAAAATAATAGCAGTGATAAGACCTATACTGCTACCACTCTCTCCAAGAAGAGATTGTGGAAAACCATAAATCTGTGCTATCCTCTTTTGGTCTCTCTCTACCAAGGACGATGATTGTGATTTACCGTCTATGTACTGGATTCCTAAACTCCACAAGTATCCATACAAACAACGTTTCATAGCTGGATTGGCAAAATATACCACCAAACCTCTTTCAAAACTTTTAACTTCTATACTCACAATTGTCAAAGAGGGTCTGCAGTCCTACCACAACACTTGTTACTCCCGTAGTGGTATTAATTCAATGTGGATCCTGAAAACTTTAAAATATCTTCTGGAGACATATCTGAATATAATAGCATTAAAACCTATGATTTTTCAACACTGTATACTTCTATTCCCCATACTCAGTTAAATCCCGACTTAAAAACATTATACATCGTTGTTTTTCCAAAAAGATGGCACACCTATATACAAATATATAGTTCTTGTTAGAGATTCCTCATATTTTGTAAGAAATAATTCCAAATCATCTTCCAAATATACATAAGATGATGTTTACAAAATGCTGGAATTTTTAATCGACAACATATTTGTCCAGTGTGGTGGACATGTTTTTCAACAAACGGTCGGCATTCCCATGGGAACAAATTGTGCTCCTTTACCTGCTGACCTATTCCTTCACTCTTATGAGGCTGACATTATAGCTGATCTGATCCAAAAGAAAGAATTTCGTTTGGTTAGATCCTTTAACAGAGATGCTAACCACCCCGATTTTGGTGGATTTCCTATTTTTCAACCCCTAATCTGCTGTCCGATTTACCTACATTGTATATTGATTGCTATGATGAACTCTGATTTTTTTTAAAATCCAGATTTGTTTTCTGTGGTCAGCAACGTCAACAGATTCTTTTTTAGAAAACACTTGGTCGTTTTGGCGCTTTAAACATTCAGTTCTTTTGATACCAAACATTCATCTGATTTTGATCAATAAATAGGAAGCATGGCTGCGTCGGCAAAGCAAAGAGTACTATCTGCTTGAAGTTTGATTAAGTATCAAAATGTATTCACAAGTTACTATTCATGCTATTGAGGTGCAGTGATTAACATCAAACTTCAGTTTTGAGTAATGTTTCATGTTAACCAAGAGAAATTTTAATTTTCAAAAGTAAAAAATATATGCCAGGAGAGCCCTAGAATGCAGGATTTTGCTTCTTTTTTTTCTCAGAGCCCCGACTGTATGGACATCTCGCTTCGCATTGTGTGGAAGTCGGGCTGCGACTTTATTACTCCTAATTGACATCAAATGGGGTTGGCATCTCTGCTTTAATCTCAGTTTCCACTATACAGATGACGTATTATCTTTAAACAATCCTAATTTCTGGGATTTGATACATCGCATCTTCCCCAAAGAACTTGAGATAAAGGATACTACAGACACTGTGAAGTCGGCCTCATATCTTGACCTATACTTAGAAGTCAATGGTAAAGGAAAACTATTGACCAAACTTCACGACAAACGTGATGACTTTTCATTCTGAATTGTCAACTTTTCTTTAATCTGTGGCAACATCCCTTCAGCACCTGCGTATGGATTGTTCATATCATAACTCCTACGTTATGCCAGAGCTTGCAGAAACTACGCAGACTTTTTGTATTGTGCTAAAACTCTGACAAATAGGCTACTGGAACAGGGTTATGTTGCTACAAGATCGAAGTCATCACTACAAAAGTTTTATGGTCGTCATCATGAACTCAAGGACATTTATGGTGTATCCATCTGCACCAGGAAAACTGATTTATTCAAAGGGTCATAGTTTTCCATTCCTCGTTTGTCTACCCTGGACTTTTTATGAGCAACTCTGTGAGTGTTTCTAGAAAAGCAGAGGACGCTTACCCTACCAGTGCACCTGGTCCATGCTCCCAGTTTTTAGTGGAGTCCGAGTTGCTCATTTGCTTTTGTTACTTTGTATGTATGATTTTAGTTACTTTATGTTCTTTGTTGTGTATGTCTGTTTTCTGGTCTTTGTCCCTGGATTATATTCTTTTGATTACCGCTATAACCTTGGTTCCCTTGATTACTCTTTGAACCTTTGCAACAACAAAAAAATAATTGTTGAAATATTTATTTATTTCATAATGCTTTACAACTAAAACTGAATGTATGTTGTGATGAATGATTTTGTGTATTCATTGGGTTGCTGTCTTACTTTCAAATTGGGACTTTATAATAGATATCCTTTACTAAGTATTTTAAAGTGTTCTAACTTCTTTCAAAGAGTTGCTTCTCAAATTGCTACATTTCTATAAACACTTACTTAGAGGGGTGGAAGGCAGCAATTTTCATGGAATTTTGTATTATTACATTACTTTTTATTCTAAAAAATTCCTGACAAGTTCCTGATTTTAAGAAAATTATTTCCTGATTTCCTAATGTTTTGGACCCAAAAAGTGCTTGACAAACTGCCATCATAAATGTGATGTATAATGCATTAGGAACTCGGTGCATTCAAAATATTAAAGGAGACATGACACAAAAATATCATTTTTTAAACGTTTATATTTATAAAAACAATAGTATGTTCGATACGAGTATAACAAAAGTTTTCTCATCAGGTTAGCACTTATATGCATAAATGAAAACCGGAAATAACACCCACTTGTATATGGAAGTGCTATGTCTGGTTCTCGATCTCCATTTGGGGGCATTGAAAATGTATATAAATGTCAAAAAAAATTAATAAATCTTCAAGAATAGCTTGTATATATAATGCAGAGTGGTCCAATGATCTGTGTATGAGTGCGATAATCATATTTAGAAAGTAAGGTGAAAGTTCTTGTTTTATGTCAGTTTTTCATTTTCGTTAGGCATATAGCCCTGCGTGGCAAAAACACAACTACTTTGCACACTATTTTTAGGACTTAAAAAGGAGGATGCAAATAAAATAGTGACACTCTGTGTATCGTTCTTTCTTTGACACTGGATTACATGTATATCAATTAACAAGCCCGGTAGACTTACATGTAATTATGGGCAAGAGAAAGTGTGTGCAGCTTCTTTTATCTTTACATGGTTCGGCGCCTCGTGACATAGGTATCAACACAGGTGTATGACTTCGATAATTGAAATATAATTGTATTTCTTTTGTTTTACGAAATTTGAAATAAAATAATTCACATGGAGACTGACGCAATACACAATTTATAATAGGCGACCCTAAAGGGAGCTTTTCTGTACGAACAATATTTTTTTTATAGGTCAGTTAAAATATAGATTTAATTTTAGCAAACAATATTTAGAACACAAGGAAGCTTCAGCACGAAATTTTTATAACATTATTAAAAACCAATAAAAAATAAACATGTTCGTATTATCCTATAGCTGTACTTGGAGTATTGGTACACTTGTCAGGAGTATGTAACGTTCTGTAAAAAAGGGTGAAATCAATATTTTCATTGAAGATCGAGATTGGAACAGTTTAAATCTTAAAATGTGAACTTAATTTACATTATGTAAAAAAGTTCAATAGAATATGACCGAGCATAATGAAATATTTCTATGTAATCTTTGAAAAGAAGTGGTGTTGTCTCTCTGTGTATTCTAGTCCTCACACATGTAATAGTTAAATATTTCTGTCATTGTTTATCATTTTCTTCTTGAAGTTGTTTAAAATTGATACAACTGTAAGTATATATATTTGCTGGCAAACCAAACTTTCAGTATTGTCACTATCAGTTGTAGAAATCATGTAAAAATGCAGAAGCCCTACACATTTCAACCATTCCATCTATGAATTGAGAACCAATGATATAGCACGTGACCACATGGCTAATTAAAATTTGTTTTGCTTTGGTCATTGTTGACTTTGAATCAATTTATCTTCAATTAAACAACATAAGTGACTACAAGGGGCGTTTTTATGATGTATATTAGGTGTAATAAATCAAATAAACCAAACATTGAAAAAAATGTTTTTATGTTATGTCTCCTTTAAACATGAGTATTGAAAATAAATTATCTTATCCTTTTCTATATTTATTTTCTTAAATTTTACAATTTAAAAATGAATAGGTTATAGTTCATTACACAATATTGTATTATTAGTATAAGACCTTATTGAGTACAATTTACAGTAATTACTTATGATTTTTACAATACAAAATGAAAAGCAATTAGTCAATTTAAGTTATTTTTTCATCATTAAAGGTTTATTGTTCAGGGCATAATCTAGGCGGCAGTTTGGAGATTTAAGTCGCGAAGATCTTTTAAAATATAAAAAATGTAGTTAAAAGTCGCCAGCTTGTGTCCTTTTAAGAGAAGTGAAGTCACTGTGGAATTTGACCGAAGAGAGATAACTCTAGCCTTTCCGGGTAATAAACAACCAAAATGGCGGCAATTTTCGTAAGGAAGAGAAAACTTGAATTGGAAGAATATCACTTAATTTGCAGCAGTTCCAAGCAATCCAGGGAATATTTCACCCTTTCTAGCGACTTGGATAATGGATAAAACTGGCGTAACTTATTTGAATGAAACATATTCAACTTACTGAGTTCAAAATCAAAAGAAAATAATTACAAAGGGTAAGGTACGTGTACATTTTGTGTTCCTTGATTAAATATGTAATTTGATGACAAAAATTAATTTATTTACTCAAAGAGAGACTCTCATAGTGATTTTAAGACAATTGATAATTGGTAGGTTCAGCTTATGTGTATGAGTGTATGTGGGTTTGAAGTGACACTTTGTTTTGATAAGGCCTAGATAAAGATAATTAAGCTACTATTATCACTTATTAAAAAAATCAGAGAAATTTATTGGATAATAGACTACCATTATGGCATATCAAGATGCAGTCATTCATTTCTCAATTTAATTATAACTATTAATTATTTGAAAATAATCCCACAAAAATGTACATGAAAACATACATGTACATGTATGTCTGTACAGGTTGATTTGTGCTTTGTATCAATTACAATTCAATTGTACTCATCATATTATCAGAACAGAGATGATTTACATTAATGATCTTTTTCTTTTTCAGGAAGAGACCACATGAAATGCAGTCCATTCTTCGACTTTAAGAACATGTTATTATAACAAGTTCTCAATGACAATCTGATCACTTACTATATTCAATTAAAGTTACTTATTATACATGTACTTATTTCTTGCAAGTATAGAAAATGGAATTACAGTTTACAGTATTAAACTTATCGTATTTGTTTATTATTTATTAGAAATAGAATACATGTCCTTGAGATACAACTTCATATCACTGCAGTAAAATATTTTAGCGATGAAGTATGATTTCTCCCCATTCCAGATTCACTTCTCCTATTCACTGAATCCTAGATTATGCCCTGATTGTTATCCATTTACTTTTTTTTAATCAAGATTTCTGTGAATGTATATATGTGTAAATAAAAACAGCCTTATCTCCGCATAAGTATACAAAACCTTATAATTTCTTCAATTTAGATACCTACCTTGAAAGCTTGATGACCATAGTCATAAATGAAATTATCTGTAAAACCAGTTTTGTAAATTAGCCGTAAACAATGAGCAATAATAGTTTTGTGTAATGTGTATTATGTCTTATGATTTCATGTTTCAATTTTTTTAAGAATCGCCTGTGGAAGATGATTGTACACCTGCAAAAAAGATGAAGCAAGGTTGGTCTATTTAGCATTCTTGATTTTTTTTTTATATTGTAGGAGAGTTCACCAGTCATATTCACTCATTTGCATCCCATTAAGTGTTAAGTTGGTTCAGTGTTCCCCTCCAGGCCCTTAAAGTGCTGCGCTTTACAGCGCTTTCAAGTTTAAGCACTGCACCATCAACGTCAGTACTGTGCTATCTTTCTACCAGTGCTGTGCTATAAAATTAAATATGGAATGAAAAATCATGACAGGAAATGTGTGTGCCTCGAGGTCATTTATTGGATTCTACAAGGTAATTAGCTCATGAAACTGGTAGCAGTAAACAAGCTATGGTCTGTTGATCGCCGTATGACTGCACATATGTGTTAGCACTACATGAAAATTTCTGTTAGCCTCTGTGGCTAATTTAGTCCAATATCAATTAGCCACATCTGAACATCATTAGCCACTAAATACCCGTTATAAAGGTGACAACAGTATCAACTGTTACATGTATGTACTGGAAATTGGAACTCAAGATATACATTTTAGCTTTCAAATTGTGGGATGCTAAAAAGAAAAACATACTTTAAGTTTTGACAAGAAATTTAATTAGACATCCACAATTAACTGAACTTTTATTTTCAAGCACTTTCAATAAAAGTGTCTCTAACCTTTTTATTTTGTTTTTAATTGATACATCTTGTTCTTAACTATTATATTCGTCCTCACTTTCCTCAACAGTTTCATCATTTCTGCCTCACCCTTATTTTTCATTTGAAGTCACTGCTGCTGCTGCTGTAGCCATCTCATTTTCAACAGTTTTACATTTAAGTGATTCCCTTTCAAACAGTTTAAACACTGTGCTGTCTTGGTTTTCAAATCCGAAATGGAAGCATGTGTGAATAATGAAAGAATTGATTCGGAATAAATAAGTCTATGTGCCTTATATTCCCCCGCAATTAGGAGAACTGATATGAGAAATGAAACAGAATTTGTGTTTGAATCATAACCAATCCGACATTCATGTTTTTTGGGTTTTTTTTTTAATCTGATACCAATATCCTATACTGAACCAATCAAAACTAACTATGGTCAAAGGTAGCTCAACCCTGGCCAAAAGCATGTGGCTATATATAAATGCAAAGACAAAGTTGATGTTGTACAATCAAAAGATATTTTCAACATTAAGAAGCTGATTTACCTTATAAAAGGATGTATCCAATTCCCAAATAATATTTATTCCATCATATACTTCTGAAATACTTTGAATTTGAAAAGTAAGGAAATGTCTGTCTTTTGTTTACATTGCCATGTTACTGTATATCAAGAGCACTTGTTTTTTTTGGCATGAAAATCAGTTAAGAAATAGATTGTAAATTCCCCCCAAAGTTGAAAAATAGTACCACAGCTGTGGTGAAAAAAAAATATACTTACATTTTTTCGTAAGTCATGATATGGGCGTTTTGTCATAAATGAACTTCATTTTAACATAATAATAATTAAAAAAAACAACAAAACAAAACCAAACAACTAGTGTGTCAACTTTGAATAATAAGAATAAGATTTATGTTTTTTCCTACTGACTAGGGTAGCTCCACAGTACTGATTTTCTGATAATTTTTGGCAACATGAATTTCAAGACCAGGGTTGTCTATTATATCTGATTACATAATTCTAAATCTATAAGTATATTGAAAGTTACAAAGATTAGAAAAAGAGTTCAATAGAAAATGCTTTTAATCAAATGAAAATAACATTCATATGAGCCACTGAGGCCCCAAAATAAATGAAAAGTAGTAATTTAAATTTGGGTCTGCTGTCAGCCTGTAAGTAAAACATCAACGAAGAACCCCTGGGTGTGTATGAATTAGAGGAAATGTATATAAAGAATTACTTACCATAATTTGATAGAATATCTTTTTAATATTCTTGTTAAATATAAAAAGGAAAAATAAAAAATGGTATTAAAGTTAACATTGCTGCAATTGAAGAAAAAAGGTGAAATATTTACTTATGAATAAGTCATATAAACATAAACAGCATTGTACAAATACACATTTTGAATTTTTTAAGTAATACATTAAAACACGAAATGGCACATTTCGACACAGAACCTATTAATGTAGTGTCACTCACACTGAATACAGCATTATAAAAAAAATGCTGGGGAGAACACTGAATTGCTTGGCAGTTAAACAATTAAATCAGCATTTGACAATTTCATTATAACAATCCCACTTTTCAAAATATTTTAACTTTTTTATTTCACTCCCAATTTTGGTTCTGTAAAATTTTCACTAAGATGAAATAATTCTTATTTTGTATGTGAATTTAATTTACTGATTCTAATATGACATGCTTCAAAGCTTTTTAGACCACAGCCATGGTAAAAATGTGGTCAACATTTCATGCATCACAATAGGCTGTGTCTTATTCAAAACTATGAAGAAACCAGTCATAATAGAATCAAAATAAATCTTTGTCTCTTTGATAACAGTTAATACTGAATATCTTTCTTGGAAAAAGAAAATTACCAACCTTAAAGCATTGTGGTTAGTTACTTCAAAAGTAATCAATTCAAAATATACAGCTTTTACAAAAAGTTGCAAAATAAACAGAAATATTCCAACTTATTTCATCATTTCACATTCTACATTAAAATCTTTTGTCGTAATGGTTAAAAAGTAAATCCCATCATGAAATGGTTTCCTTAATTTCTGGAATTGTTTCTAACCTGTTGACCTGGTTAATGAGAGAAAGTTGAGATCACGCATTGTGTGTTCATAGTTAAATTGTTACTAATATGTACTTGTAGGCTTTTTATATGAAGGAATCTTATTAATTTCTAGTGTTTTGTACATGAAAGACATTAAATCACTTTTGTATTAGTTACTTCATCAATTTAAATGTTTTGACCTTGATATTTTCACAGAGTTGATACTTGTATGCAAATTAAATGGAAAATTTTGAAATAGTCTGTTAAAAATAATATTTGCTTTTTTGTAAATTTCATACTTTCCTTTTCCTGTTTCAGCAAGGTTACCTTTTAAAACAATGAACCAGAAATCACAGCAGCTTATTTCACCGAAATCAAATATATCAAAGAAAAGAAAATTGTCGGATGCAGAGTCGCCAAGTGCCAAAATAGCTAAAACTCCAAAGTCCAACTTAGGTACAGTGCCTGATTCTGCAGTTAGTGGTGAAACTGAAGTCAGTTCAAGCTCTGAGGCAGAGAATGTCAAAGTTAGAGTTAGAAATACCTTGGAAAGATTTGTAAGAAAAAATTCTCAGGAAGAGATAACATCATCAACAAATTCTGTTTGTATTGACCTGACTGACTCTGATGATGGCAAAGAATCTGACATCTCATTTTCTGAAGATACTTGTCAGTCAAAAAACATAAAAGAGTTTTTCCCTGTCACTTCTAAAGAATCAACTAAAAAAATTGAGACTGATAAAGCTGTTGAAAATTACATTAAAATTATTGAGGCAGTCAGTAAAGGAACCATTCCATCTGATGATGAAGACAAAGAAAATGTTGAAAAACCTTTCAAACCAGATGTATCTATCGAGTTAGCTGATTGCAAACTGGATAATAGTAATGTTGATCCCGAAACTCCTGGTAAAGGTATAACACCATCATCCACTGTTTTTAGAACACCCGTGTCTTCTAAAGCTAGTCCTAAAGATGAGTCAACACCACTGTCACAGAGTCCTGGAGACAGCCAAAGTGATAGCACTCCAAAGTCTGGTAAAAAGTCTCGATCAAAGGTATATTAATTTTTTTTGGTTAGTTTAAATTAATAATATCTATTAGTAAAGTACACTTCAGGAGATAACTCTTTAAACATTGCCCCCTTTCCCTGCTCCTCCTAAAGAAAACTAGGTAAATAAATGGATATCTTACTATCAAACTCAAAAGGCTACGGGCAAGCAATGGTCATATATTTACAATTTATAAACTAAGTAATTAAGTGTTACTTGATGGGTAAGAATGTATTCAGAAATACTCAATAGTTCAACATAACTTATATGAATTTTGGAAACGATTAATCTTGTAAGATGAATTTTGAGATTAATACTTTTACGGCCACATGATGGAAAAAGTGAACCCTCCTTTTGCTTATACTATTTAAAATTCCTAAAGAAAATCAGCTAAGATTGGATGTGCAATCCCCTATAAAATGATACAACTATTTACAAGTGCATCCCATTTTTCTACGGCACTACATTGTGTTGCTATGAATTTCTCACGGTGGCTGAAGATGCAGGTGTTCGTTCTGGGACCTTTGATTGACAGGCAATCAATTAAATTAAATGTCGTGCATGTGGCTTTAAGAAAAGATGCAGTCTTGTTGATTGACAGGTAATAAATTATAGGAATATTGAGGGTGTGGTTTAAAGAACTGGACAGTCAACCTGCGCGTATAAGAAAATGGCACTTACAAGTACCTGAGAAGACATATAGGTGATTTAATCATGATTAGACGTTTATTTGTACTAAGATTGAGGTGTTATAAATTGGTTTATTTTTGTCAACAACTGTAACAAAAAAATAAATTATAAGATATACGATGAGTGCAACTATGGAATTCGAGAAAGGACGTGTTCATGTACAATCGAAACGAACAAGGGCAGGTGTTACGAATTTTGCTAAGATTTGAAAGTTACTCTCAAATATGATAATTTATTATGTATCCATTTCAACAACTACAAGTGAAAGACGAAATAACACAAAACATACGAAATCTCAATTTTGTCCCATTTTAGTATTGAAATATATTGGAGATTTTCAGAAAAAGGTCTACTTCATTTAAAGTCAGCACACTAGTGTTAATAAAGATACCAATTAGTTTCATTTATTCTATATTTAGTAAGCTGTAAAATTCATACTAAAAGAATTTGATTTTATTTATTTTTTTTATTTGATCATACTTTGGTTATTCAAACATAACTTTAATTTTAAAAGAGGGTTTAAATGTCGAAATTTTGATTTAAAAAAAAAAACAAACACTTTGGATGTTCCTAATACGCTTCTGTAATCATGAAAATTAAATTTGGTTTCTTTTAATTCTTTAATATTACCAAACAATTCCTTCTCGTTAATTAGCAGTTGATCGACCACTTCCTGTATATTGGCTAAGTGTGACACGCTCGGGTATTAAGTAGTGACATTGCACAGATAATACACTATTTCCGGTACAATTAGTGAGATTTGACTAAATAAGTTAACATTTTAAACACATTGTTTAATTTTATTTCTAGGTGGCTATGGTATGAAATATCACAAATGCATTATGTTTTGTAAACAGGAAAAAAAAATGCTTGTAGTGATCATGATTTTACCAGAACAGTGAATATTTTATTATTTAAAAGCAAAATATGATTGTGCTTGTGTCATTTACAATGTACCTGTTTGTATATTCCAAAACTAACAATGAATATTTCGGAAATGAAAATAATGATGTTTCTTGAATAAAGTTCGAGAAGATTCTTAAAAAAAATTATGTGACTTCAAAATAAAACACTTAAATGGAAATCTATTTTCGAAAGTGCATTTTAATATGCGAAGATTTTCGATAATTAAATTAAAAGTCTTAATCAAAAGGTCTGAAATTTTCATTTAATGTCAGCTGTTATGAAAATTAAAAAAAAAAAAAAAAAACAATATTTATATTTCTATATATCTAAAGTTACATATTTATGAATGACAGTGTAGAATTTTAAATACTTTAGTGTATTATTATCAGTCTTCGTATTATCTATGCAAATAAGGCATGTTGTTCGTCGATCGATAACTGTTGTCACGTCGATTAACCTCATGCCATGCTCAAAATACAGGGACACACCTATTGATAAAACTTGAAAAGCAATGATTGGAGTACATTATTACAAAGTCGTTTATCGAATTTGCATAAGAAATTGAGGCACTTAAAGCATTGTTGTTGGTTTAAAAACAAAAGTATATAAAAACCATCTGTAGGAATTGTTACGTAAGAAACTCGTAGTCAAAATTGTTGAACTAAGTAAAGGGGAAAAACAGTAGAAATAATTCGTTCCACTGTCTTTTGTGCGCTAAATCTTAAAGAAATAACTGCATCTTCAACTTAAGAGGGGAAATTTTCACCCATTACTATTTTTGGCTAACATGTGCTCGGATGATATACATGGATAAATTCTTTGGCACTTGAAAACTCGTGAACTACGCGATTCAATATTTCTGGATAATATATTATCTTCCCACTTTCAAATTTTCTTGAAATGACACGATACTGAAATTGGTTAATTAAAGACCATAAGTTAAAGTTGCACGCGTTTGCTTCAAACCCATTCTTTCACTGAGAAAATACAACTGCGTTAAATGGGTAGTCAGTAAAATGAGTTCGCAAATACTTGATTTTCTTGAACATCGTATTTTACAATTTGTAACATTCTGGTCAGATGTACAATATTATTACATGATACATGGAACAACTGGAAATGTTTAAATTAAGGCCTTATGGATTTCTTTAAAAATTATATCAACTTTGTTTTCCGATTAGTCCAGCTTTACATTTCAATAATTACAGACTTAACTACGATGTAGGCCTTCAGAGAAAAAAAAAACACACAAGAGTTCGAAGCATTTAATTCATATAAAAACCTAATTTTCTTACTTCCTAAGTAAACACTTGTTGGGCTCACAATTTTGGCTGGAGGCCAATTATACGTGAAAGAAAATTGATTCTCACCATCAAAGTAATGATTGACACATTGTTTTTTTATTTGTCAACCGTTCGAATTCTCTTATGAAATTGCCGATCATGGATTAAATCCAGTCAACAGGTTATCACGCATCCACCAGATACTGTGGGCTTGGACACTATTGTCCACCTGACACAGTGAGTACGAGGACATCTGTCCACTGTGGGCATTAAGGATAGGTAAAGCGTGGACAACTTGATTTGTCCATGGTGGGCGAGTGGAATCGTCAAAATAGTCGTTAGCTCTAGTGTATAATGGGACTTTTACACTTTTACTCATGCTCTGCACAGCAACACCCTCAATATATTGGTTTTATGTCAAGACAGTGCATTGTAATTTGTCCATTACAATGCTATTTGAAAATATAATAATGATTAATACATGTTAATATGGTATACTTGGACATTATTCCTTCATGGATTCTTAAACAGCTTACAGAAGCACAGAGAATAGAGAAAGAAGCTTTGCGACAGAGAATAAAGGAAGAAAAACTTAAAGTATTAGATGAAAAGAAAAAACAAAAGGAGCAAGAAAAAATAGAAAAAGAGAAGGAAAGGGAAAAATTGAAACAAGAAAAAGAAGCAGCAAAGGCAGAAAAGGAAAGAATGAAGAAAGAAGAAAAAGTAACGTATTTCATAACTCTAAATATGACATTTGAATAACACTATTTTCCCCAAAACATGTCTTTAAATTTGCATGTCCTTAATAGGTAAAGAAAATAGTCAATATATAATTGTTGTTTAACTTTTTATAAACTTTTGAAAATGTAGAAAACCAACTTAAATGTCATGCATATTGAGAGCCAATAGAAATTTCAATTGTTCCCCTCTGTTTGTAATGCTTTTGCGTGTGTGTGTGTGTGTTTTGGTATCCAAGTATAACGAATGTCATTAAAATTTTTAGATGGTAAAGTTATATCTGAATTGTTAGACAAAATTGTTACTTCTGAAGTTCAGTGTTTGTCTGTAGTCTTACTCCAGCTTCTATTATTCAGGATAAGAAAGAAAAAGAACGTCTCGAAAAACAGCAGCAAAAAGAGGAAGAGATGAGAAAAAAAAGAGAAGAACAAGAGTATGTAATTTTATTCTGGAAACTTTTTAAAATTTCCTGATTTACAGTAGTCCCTCTCTTATGTGGCCACCCATACTGCAATCCAAAACTGGCCACATAAGAAAGGTGGCCTCTGGAGAGGTTAGGCCAATTTCAGCATTTCATTGAAAAGGTTTATTTGCTTTAGTTACATGTACATTGTTTTGTATATGTAATGCATTTTTTTAAAGGCAAATGGCAATTAACTATTGAATAAAGATTTCTTTATTTACCATATATTTTGGACTAAAAGTAATTTTTTAGCTCACCTGGTCAAAGGCCATGTAAGCTATTGCCATCACTTGGTGTCCGTCGTTTGTTAACAATTTTTCTAAAATCTTTTCCTCTGAAACTACTGAGCGGAATTAAATGAAACTTTGCACATATGTTCCTTAGGGTATTTTGAAAAAAAATTTATGTTTAGATTTTTGATCCGTCAAAAAACATTGCCGCCATTACTAAAAATAGAACATAGGGCCAGACTAGTTTTTCACATATATCTCGAAAACCATTAGGTTTAGCCAAATTCTGACGTGGTAAAAGTGTTCAGCATGATGAGATTATCTGTGGTCAAATTTCATTTTGATCTGTTAAGCCACATAATGGTCCTTATGATAAGTCCTACCGAAGTCTTGAGTCAAAATTGTTAGACAACTTGTTAAATTTATTGCCATGGAAAGACAAAATTTAACCAGGTGAACGATTCAGGCTCCTGGGAGCTTCTTGTGTTGTTTTTTTTTTTTTTTTTTTTTGTCAGAAAGTCTTCGTACATTTGTTTTATAGACCTTTGAACTTTCAAACCCATTGCTTTCCCGACTAAAGCTTAAAAATTATTTGATTACATTCATTCATAATTCAGGGGTCAACTGCAAGACAAAAGCTGTCAATCAAACTGGTAATTGATTGACAAAGATAATTGGTCCATGCCATTATCAATTTTACGAATGAATATTACAATGTTTTATAAAATCTGTGCTATTCAGAATACACAACTTTATAACCGTCAGAATACATAAACATGATCTCTACTAACACCAATGGTCTATGTACCAATGATGAACATGGCCGGATACGAGAGGCTCATTCAAAGATGTGGCCGCTGGTCGCATTAGAGGGGTGGCCGTTTTTAAGGGGTCAATTTGCACTATAAGTTGTTTATGCAATTAAAATGTGGTCATATAAAACAGGTTTCTATTACTGTATTTACTCGCTATTAGTCGGATATTTGTTGCTTAATTTTTAACTGCTGGGAAGGGTTCCGACTTATAGACGAGATCTAGTTATGAACTAAAATTTTCAGCTTGAAAATGTCAAAAGCATGATAATTGACATGAGTGTGACACCAACATTGAACAGCCAGACCAGTACCGTTTATGCCAATATTAAATTGTTAACATCTGTTTTAGGAAGACTGTCTTCATCTTCTACCTTTTACAGCTAAAATATTATGCAGTGAAAGAGAATTTACTGTTTAGTCTTCATTTTGCCACAATACTAGTCTTTAATGATTTTATTTGTATTTCCCACTCATCCATTTTGTGTGTTGATTTTTACCTGTGTACACTCATATATCTTAAGACCCAAGGATGTAATAGAAACATGACACAACAACATACCAATAACGTGTCAAAAATAATCAATATATTAGTTGGTAACAGGAGTTGCGCTGGGCTTTGCCAATGTCGCAATTTGTGTGTTGTTTTTTTTTTTTTTTTTTTTTTTTTGATCTGGCTACAAAAATAACTAGTTGGCGATTTTCTTGGCACCTAGGTTATGTATATTAAAATTGACATAAAGTTTGTCAGCAATGAATATTCTCTCCAATTAAAGAGTTGTGTTGACACCTGGTCCAAAGTAATTAGACCAGGTGACCGTGACTCACAATATCCTTCTGGGAGGTGTCAATCAGATGTAAATATATTACTGAGCCAATCAAAACTCTTATCATCTGGTCAAAGGTAAACACAATCATGGCCATGTGCATGTGGCTACATACAAGCTTCGAAGCCCTGTAACATCATATGATAATTCGGAAACAGATTTACCTTATAACAATAAATTAAATCCAATTAACAATGATTATCCCATCAGGAAGTGTCTAAAACACTTTGAAAAGCAAGAATTGATAAAAGAAAATGGATGACATTTGTTTACACTTTTGTCATGTGCCTTTTCTTGGCGGGAAAATTGGTAAACAAATAGATGGGGATTCCCAAATTCTAATTATATTCAGATAAATAGAATTCCAGATAATTGCAAAGGGACATCTTAATGGTCAATGGTACTTTGCTAGAAATTTTATCACTTGAGAAAGGAATCAAGTTTGTTGAAAATTTATAAATAAAAAACAAAATTATATTTTAAGATGAATTAATTGGACCACAAAAGACAACAATGAACATGTTTTAAAATCAGGGACTATATGAGCATAGTTTATAAAGTCCTTTTTCTGGAGTAGTACTTTATTATTTTGCATATAAAAAGTGACTAATGGTTTTATATTCTGGCTAAGACTAGAGTTAAAAACCTACTTTATACATGCATCTAGAGTGAACATTTTTGCTCAAATTTCTGAAAATTTGGGACAAAAATTGGCAGCTGGCGTCAGAATTTTGAAGGCCAGAGCAGCCCCTGTGGTAATGGCAATTCTTTTAATGAATTTCTTTTAAGATAAATCACTTAAAATATCTTCTGAGTTGTTAGGTTTATCATAAACTTTTTGTTTTATTTTTAGTGGTTCACTTGATTTATGATTCTAATTTGGTTATTGGTTGTACCAAAATTAGAATGAATAAAAAAAAAATGGCCGTATGAAAACAATCCATATGGCTTGTCAAGAATTTATTTAATTAATTAATAATATAAAGCCCTGTGCAGGTCCGGGTGTTAAAAGAATAGGCCTGCAGCAGCGCTAAGCTTGTCGTATAAGGCGACTAAATGGTGCTCAGAAACCTAGCCAGGAGCTAGGCGCTCTGCCCACAGAGCAACTGGGATATGTGCCCCAGGTGGTTGAATGGGGTGCCCCTGGCGTGTTACATGCTGGGGTTGTCAGGCTATAATACTGAAAACCTGACGGCAAACCATAGTGGTGCACCATGTTGGGAAAGATGCCACATTACTTGAACATTAAAGAACCCTGCTGTGGTATTCGATAGGAGTAGGAACCTTTGCGCTCCGCCACAGGAGGCTAAATTGCCCGACCTTACCCATCCCCCCCTTTTTCCAGTGGCAATCAAAATTTGTCGACCCTATTGTCCTTATGTCCCATCCTTTTTTTTCATTTCATGTTCATCGTCTGAATATAGCTGAAATATTGCTGCTCAGACGTTAAACCCCAACAAACAACAAACAAATTAATAATATAAATCAACTCTGGCTTGTAATAATTTTTTCAACATTTATTTAAGTTATCTAAACAAACAGTTATACTCATTGTAATTAAAGAATGTTAGCGATGCAGTGTCAGAAATTAGTCCGACTTGTAAGTGGGTCAAAGATAGGTTCCAGAAATTTTGGACTGAAAAGGGGGTCCAATTATAGGCGGATTGACTTGTACTCAGGTATATACAGTAATAAAAATTGACATATGGAGGAGCTACAGTTTCATAACTTTTTCTTCAACTAGATTCTGGAATTCTTTTATATAAGCACATTTAATATGTGTACAACATTGTTGATTTGTACTTTGGTTGCACAGCTTTAACTCACTGATGTAACAGATTGTGGTAATGCATATGAATTGTGTTTTCTTATGTACATGCCTTAGAATACAATTTGAAAAAAAAGTAGTGCAAAAAGTCTATGAACAAGGGTGTTTTACAGATTTAAGCTATCATGTGTTGTGATATATGTTTGGTTCTATTAATATACTGAATATTGACATGATTTCAGGGCAAAAATGGAAGAGAAAAAAAAGAAAGATGAAGAAAAACGCCTGAAAGAAGAAGAGAAACAGAAGGAGAACGAGGAAAAAGTAAAACATTAACATTTAATTGTCTTTTAATGTTTTCATTCTTTTATATGTGTCTGTCTTCTGTGTCTGCTTGACTTTCAAAGGCAATTGTTGCACTGAAATTTCATTGGTAATGTTGGTAAATTTATGTGTATAATTCAATAATTGACCCCTCATTTTTTTTAAGCATGAACCAATGTAATATATTCAATATTCAGAAGTTTTCATGAATATGCTCGAGAATTGCATATTAAAGAATGTAGACACAATTTACTGGTATTTCAGTTTAATAGATTTGAACTACCTAAATAAGTAAATGACAAACATGAACTGTAGTTTAAAATGTGCAAATATTTCTGAGTAAATAAATAAATTGAAAAAAAAATGTATTTGTATTTATAGATTAAGAAAGAGAAGAAAATCAAAGAAGCATTTCAGAGTTTTTTCATCAAGAACAGCACATCACCTACATCTTCCAAGGTAAGAATATTTAGTGGAAGAAATATTGGTACTTCTCTAGTGAAATAGGTTTGAATAGTTGATTTCACTAGTTGGAATACAAGGAAGAGTGAATGATGGACCTTTAGATTTTAGAATGATACATGATTTCTTGAAAATGATCCAAAAAAGAGCATTTTAAACCTCTCACAAACAGTTTCGGTAGGATATATAGGAATTGGTACATCTAAACTGCTGTAAGGATTTGATGAAATTTTATCGGGAAAGTTGTGTATCATATGTAGATATGCACGAGGAGCAAAAGTTTTGCCAGAGAACCCAAAAAAGAAGATAATGCAACTGCCAGATTTTACTTGTTAATATCTAATAAGCGCTACTCTACAACCGCTCAAAGTATTTAGAAGAAATTGTATTTGATCGATGGGCATCATAATCATGTTGTGAATGAAGAAATATTTTTTGTGGAAGGATTTTAAAGGGAGACAATCCAATTTTAGAGGGTTTTCCTTCTAAAGTGGGGGTATTCTGTATTTCTTGTTATCCTGTTGTTCCTTTTTTAGACACAGAAAGAATCAACCGGTTTGTTCATGCCCTTCCAAGTGAAAGAGAACACAAGATTGGCTCCTGAAATCAGAAGAAAGGTTACTGATGAGAACAAAAATCTTCTTGATACTTTGATGAATGATCAGGTATTGTCTGGTTAACAAAAATGTATAACCTTTAATTCTGTTGTAATACTATACATACATATACACAGGGGAAAGGTGGGGTTTCAAATTTTTGATACTTTTTTGGCTAGATAGTACAAAGCAGGGTCTGTTTGATTTGTTAACTCTCATCCTGGAATGCATTAAGTATCTGCCATAGGATTTAAAATAGCTCTTTCATATGATATGTAAAAATATTTTAATAACTTACTAACTACTCCAACCACTTGTAACATTTCATTATCTTTTCAGTATATTTTGATAAAGAACTCATATTATGTTAATTATGCCACATGCAAACAAAGTTTTTGGAGTAGAAAACAAAATAACAATTTGTATGCAACATGTATAAAGAAAAATAATTAAATGTTGTGCCACTGAAAAGGTGGTTATCCAACTTATGTTCAACATGATTTTTGTCTACTTGAATTGGAGTGGGTGAAAGGTTTTAAGACAATCTTTGTATTTTGAGAATTGCACTATGAATTATAATTCAGCAGAATTCATTTTGTTTCAGAAATGTGATGCTTTGTACTTACATGACCTTAAAGGAAAAAAGATAGGAAAATCAGGGAAAACCTACCCTAGGTAAGAAATTCTAGTAATTTGTATTTATAATTCTTAAGTAGGGTTTTGGTGGATCTGGACGTGGGGAAAGTAAAATCTTGCTCCAAAGTAATTTCTGTCCTTTTAAGTTTTGTACTTATATATGATATGCTTATGTCACTACATTTTTTTTTTTTTTTTGGTGAAAGTGAAAAAGATCAAATCACAATCTTGGTTACACTCACTTGCAACTGTTTCTGCTGTTGTTGACAGGATACTTAATCTTTCACAAATCCATGAAGAATACTTCAATTTTTTAAAATAAAATTTTGGTCATGATTTGAGTGGGATGGACCGAAGCACACCTTAAACAGATTTTAAAAAAAAAAAACAACTAAAAAGTTAATCAAGCTTCAGAGCTGCAAACCTCAAAACCTGAAAAAAAAATTGCACTGCTGCTGTCTTATTGTTGTTTAAGTTATATGAAAGTTGTTTCTCTGATTTTGATACATTAGTTCTGTACTCTGTAAGGTAATACTATATACATAAAAAAATACATTGACCCCTTAGGCCCTTTGACTCAGTCATTGACTGGGTTGTTATTTCTTTGTGAAATAAATTGTTGGCTTTTTGCAATTACAAGTAAATGCATATTTTAGGGAAGCTGGTGATGATGATGTTGAACTTTTGTGCCATGACAAGGAGACAGTTAAGAAGGTTACATTCAGATGTAAACTGTTACAGTTCCACATGAACTATAGACCAGCTTATTATGGAACATGGAGGAAGAAAAGCAAGTTGATTAACCCTAGGAATCCATTCAAGACAGATTCGGTAATGACTTAGAAGAGCATATAACTAATTTAATTTAATCCACTGGGTGATCTAGGGCGTAATCCAGAGGAGAAATCATACTTCACTGCTAAAATATTTTTATCATATCAATATGAAGTTGTATCTTAGGGCTGTTCCAGTAAAACATACATGGGACCCGGGGACGGCATTTTAAAAAATTATATATATACTTGGTTGTGGGTTGGTGGAAAATGCATCTATGGCACGGTACTGGGCTTGGAAATTTGCTTCTGTGAGTGGTTGTTGGGAAAATGAAGGAACGTTCTGTTGAAAGTTGTTTTTTACTTTCTCGAAATGGTCCAAAATGAATCCCAGAAATCGCCCCGTGTTTGTTTTGACATTATTCTTGCAGTATTCTCGGGGTTTTGCATTGGAGCAATGGTGTGACCCGAAACGCCCGAACATCAGAAAAGATGTCAACTTCCGTCATTTGTTGATGTGGTTCATTAGTGTTCCTCATCTCTCGATTTTTATGTAGATTAGACTGTTGGTTTTCCCATTTGGATAGTTTTATGCTAGTAATTTTTGGGGCCCTTTATAGCTTACTTTTCGGTGTGATCCAAGGCTCCGTGTTGAAGATCATACTTAGACTTATTATGGTTTATACTTTAAATAAATCGTGACTTGGATGGAGAGTTGTCTCGTTGGCACTCATACCACATCTTATATCTATTCAGTGTGTCCGAATTATCATCAAAGCAACTCCTCCACAATTAAACTTCTTTTGAAACTGAATTTGAACAGTTGTTAAATCACTATGTAGTCATTGATATCAAGAATAACCCATTCCAAAACTTCAAAATGAAAGGGTATGGGCAATGGAGTGAATGTGTAGGTGACAAAAACACCAAATTGTCAAAGAACAGGGCTTTTACTTCTGTTCTTCATCTTAGAAATTGTCAGAGAGTCTACAACAATGGACAAAATTTCCATACCCTTAAACAAGATAGCCCCCAGTGTGCAAATGAGCAGAATTTTCCATATTGATAAACATCAATATTACTTTATACTCTCTTGTTCCTCACCTGTACAGAGTGCATGCAAACTTGAGTGATGCTTAAATACAGCAGATTTCCAGCTGAAAGTGCTAGGTGTACAAGAAGAGAAGTTTTCTTGAAATCATTGATCCCTGATAAAACAAATGGATTTTAGAAAACTTCACACAACTATCAAGGCAAATCATATGGATACACACAGAAATTTTAACTGGTTAGATGAGATACAAAATAGTTCATGGTAATACACCAGCTTCATATACTGTAACTGTTGTACAGTGTGGATCAATAAAACTTCTGCATTATCTTCTATTTCTCTTCACATACCAAATATCATCGACCTGTGATATAAATTGGTTGTTGAAACTTTGCTATGGACAAATACTCTTAAAATTGCGAATACCAGAAAGGTAATCCCAATATTCTGGCCTTCTTTTAATTTGTTCTTAGGCAAGACAAAAATCAAGATTTAGCTTTGCATTGAAAAGAGGATATGTGTGCATAAAAATGAATTTTAATATATGAAATGATTTTAATGTACAGATATATGAATGCACAAGAAGTAAAAGCATTAGTCTATACATGAATACATGCAACATGCAAGAAATAGGCAAAACAGCGAATATATATGTTTTTTAATCTGTGTCTTAACTAGGCAAAATGGAGGGGTGCAGCGCCCCACCCCTCTGCCATATTACCCCCTTAGTGCTCATTTATAATTATCTGAAGATTACACTTTTGTTAATAAATTACACCAAGCCAATTAAGAAGTGTCACCTTCATTTACCATATCCTGTCATAATTAACCCTCAGGTATACCTCAGGTAATTATTGGTGATCATACAGCTGATCAGGGTTGTCGGATGATAATCATTTACAAGAAGAAATTGGATCCGGATTGGATCTATCACCATTTCATGGACAGCCAATCATTGGTTAATAATTATTTTCTTTTGTACAATTCATTTTTAAAATATTTTCAAGTTGTCAGGTCTATGTTATATAGAACCATGGGTGTAAACAATTGCATGTTGCATATGTTTATTCAATATGTCAGTTATCTCTGTCAGTTCAATACTTTATAAAATTTTCTATATCGTCAACAGTACAGGTAATTTTTCAAAAGTTATAATTACACTAGTTACAGAAAATAATATGATTTTGAAATTGAATTGGAGCAATATTGAATATTTGTTACATTTCGTGCAACATTTTGCCTCATAGTTTGTCATAAATGTTAAGAATCACTTGCCCTTAATCTCCTTTATGGTGTGAAAGTATACCGCTTTAAATTCTACAAAACTAATTTTAATTTTTGTCTACACATCATTCTTGTGTTATTTAATAAGAATACATACATACAAGAAAAGCAAAAAAAAAATAAAGATATTTCTGACTTAATGGAAACATAAATTTAAAAAAAAAAAAAACTTCAAATACACCAATGTTCCTTTTTGGTTGAAAAAAACATGCTACGTGTTAAGTGCCCTCTTCCCTGTGCACTATCTATTTTCAAATTTTAGCTAGAACACTGATTATGTGTAAATGGAATGAAGCATTCATGAAATCATGCAATGTCTTGCTATTATCTGTATGAAATACATGTATGTCACATGCAGCTGAAATATATAAAAAATTAAAGAATCACCATGGGAATACTGTGAAAGAATATACATGTATATGAATTTTAATATACAAATAAATGAACGCAAGCAGTAAAAGCACTAGTCTATACACGAATATGATAGGCAAAAGTACAGAATATGTATAAGTGAAATGAAGCATTTATGAAATCATGCTATGTCTTGCTATTATCTGTATGAAATGTTTCGCATGCAGCTGAATTAAATAAAAAAAGTAATGTATTACCATGGGAATACTGTTAAAGAATATTTATAAATTTTAATTTGCTTATGTTGGTGCCTATAAAACTTGGGTTTTTACCTCCATGGGTGGGTAGGAGTGGAAAAATATCGCTTCTATGGGAGGTTACCCCAATTTTCAAGTGCCTTCCCCCCGGTCCCATGTATGTTTTACTGGAACAGCCCTTAATATGGACTTGTATTCTAATAAATAATAAAGACTATGAACTGACAAGTTTAATCATGTAATTCCATTTTCTATACTTGCAAATGAATAAGAAGTAATTGTAATTAAATATGGAAGGCTGATCAGATGGTCATTGAGAACTTTTTTCTTAGTAGTATGTTCTTAAAGTCTCTGGATGGTCTGCACCTTCATATGGTCTCTCTCTGAAAAAGAATATTTATTAAAAAAAATCATCTCTGTTCTGTCATTATGATGAAGTGTGTATGTTTACATGTTTGTTGTCAAGTGGGGATATTTTCAAATAATTGATAGATGAATGACTGTATCTTGAAGTGGCAGTCTATTATCAAATAAGTTTACCTGTTTTTTTTTAAATTAGTGACAATAGTTAATTCCATTTTAACAGCTTAATTATCTTTTGTTTAACCTTTTCAAAACATAGTGTCTATTCAGAAACCCTCATACACAAAACTGTGATCCAAGCTGAACTTGAAAATAAAAATTATTCTGCAATTGTAAATCTGCAGGGGTCAGTAAATGCTGAAATAAATTGTTGTCATCAAATTGAATAGTTAATTAAGGAACACAAAATGTACCCTACCTTTTGTGATTGTTTCCTTTGATTTTGAACTTGTAAGTTGAATATATATCATTCAAAAAAGATTCTGCTGATTTTATCCATTATTTAAGTCACCAAAAGGAATGAAATATTCCCTCAATTGCTTGGAACTGATAAAAATTAATTGAGCTTCTTCCAACTTAAGTTTTTTCTACCCTACAAAAATTGCAGCCGTTTTGGTTGTTTATTGCCTGAATTGCAAGAGTTATCTCTCTTTGGCAAAATCACACAGTGACTTCACTTCTCTTGAAAATACACGAGATGATGACTTTTACCTTTTTGTTTTAAATTCTTTGCAACTTGAATCACCATTTTTGCCTTGATGATCGATAGACATTGAGGAAGGTAAAATGTCCAGTGAACACAAATACTAGAATGATTTAGCTAAATTGTATTTGCATTTTTTTGGACGGAAATTATCGATTTTATTATTTCACTTTCAGTTTGCTAATAAAATGGCTTGGGTTGATTGGGTAATCATTAACAGACATATATTTTTTACTGTGATATTTTTTCTTGACTTCAAAGCTGCTTTTCTGTATTGATCACACTTTACAAATTGTGTTAAACACAATATAAAATAACGTGTGTGTGTGCAGTTACATTCTTAACAAAAATATTTCACCTTTACTTCAACCAAATCATTAGTCTCGAAGTAAACTTCTATGGTCCGATTCCCTGTTGTACTGTTCCTTTACACCTGTCTGTATATAATTAGAAGTCAATTAAGAACTACCGTAATCACTGACTGCTATCCTGACTGTTTTCGACTGGGTGTCCAATACACTTTGATGGACATGAAACCACCTGGTTAACTGAAACAGCAGAAAGACTTAATTGAAATGTTTGAAACTTTTTTACTTTCAATTTGGGATTAAATGAATGAGGGTTGGTTGGGTAACTCTAAACAGACATTAGACACAGTGTTTTCACTATTTTTTCTCCCAACAGGCCAAATAAAGATTTGAACAGGACAAATCTATTAATTCTTAATTAAATGACTTAAATAAATTACTTTTCCCACTTGGAACCGGCCAGACAGGTGTTTGAAGCATTCAAATTGGCCTCCAGCCTGTTCCAAATGAAAACACTGAGACATACATAATATTTTTTATGACCAAATACTAATACATGGACTAGTATGTAGAACAAACATTCATTAAGTTAAACAAAGATTTTTCTTTGAAGGAATTACTAGATTATGAGTATGACAGTGATGATGACTGGGAAGAAGAAGAGCCAGGAGAAAGTCTTTCTGACTGTGAGGTATGTACATATCTAGATGTATACCCAACTGGAGGGAACCATGTTTATTGTACAATTTTATGGAAATAATTAGAAATATTCTGCTAACATGTGAAATAGGTGGCTTAAAGATTTTCTAGTCTCTGTTTCTGCCAAGTTAAAGCTGAATGTTTTATCACAAACATCATTTAGTTGAAAAAGTAAGCAAGGTATGACCTTAACACTTAATCAAGCTCTAGGTTGTTCTTTAGTAAACGAATATTGAAAAATGAATAAGATTTAATTGTCCTGTTGGCAAGTAATCAACGTTTACTTGTACAAATGGTAGTTTCACTTGTCCTGGGCAATAGGACAACCTTTAATGCATACCCCTGCTAAGTACATCCCGTGATTTCAATTGTAAAATATTATTTTTTCTAGGATGAAGATGATAAAGATGAGGATTGTAAAGAAGAGGAGGGAGATGGATGGATGGTTCCTCATGGTTATCTGTCAGAAGATGAAGGAATTGATGATGATGAAGAGGTATAGATAATTTAATTAAGTTCTAGGCATCACTGATGATATAACGAGAATAGGTATGGTGAAAGAGACAACAACCCCACCTGGAAGAAAATATCTGCTGGAGGCCACACATTGGTCTTCAGTGAATGGCAAGAAAACTCCTCATACTACAGGGCATGCTGTAGCTGGCCCCAGAACTTCATTTTACACCGGTACAGCAAAAGAGTTGCCCCCTAATACTCAAGTAACAAAAAATAAACTAAAGGTGAAAACGAAACAAGACATACAGAAATACAGATTTGTTTTTATTTAAGATGTGCTCTGATTTTTGCAGTAAATACAAATTAGATAATTAACTTTCCAGATTTTTCAATTTTCTGCATAAAGATCCTTATTAGCTAAGATTTAGGTTGGTTTCATGGTGAAATTATAAACATTTGTTTATTGTGATTTTTTTCTTAAAGGAAAGATTCTGACGGAGTCATGCATTAATATAACATTTTCTTGTTTTATTTTTGCCATTATTTCATCTCAATTTTGAGTGAAATTTGAAACAAATATCACTAAAACCATTGATGACTGCCTCTGACCTGTTTTGAAAATCTTTACAGGTAACTCCAGAAGTCTTGAAAATTCGTCGCCAAGCTAAAGCTGAGCAATGGGAAAGCGAGTTAGCTAGACAGACTAAACCTGTGTTACCTCAGATAATAGGAGTTTTCTGGGAACAAGCAACACATGCTTTGCAAGAAGAAATCAGTAAACAGTTAGAAGAATACAGGGTACAAAATTAAATGCTGTGCAATTACTTTTCTCAAAAACATTAGATTACAGATTGAGCTTTGTAATGTTCATGAAAAGTGCTTAATTTTCACATTGTGTACTGTTTATTCAATTATGACATGCTTCAATGCTCTTTAAACCATATCTATGGTAAAAAAAGTGATAAGCACATGACCAACATTTAATCACCAAAATGTATTTCTACTGACTAAAGGCTGCACCATCTACTACTATACAAGTACTTTTTTTGGACCTAGGTCTTTGATCTTTAGTATGTAAATGCATGTTGCCTACCATGTTGAATTTCATATAAAATTGACCTTTAATATAAGTATTTTATAGATCTAAAGTTGCTAATTTTTTTACCAATTTTAATGAGGTGGGATTTAGCAATTTTATTTCTCGGTTCTATGATATGCTGAATTTAACCATGTAAGGGAGTCTGGGTCCAGATTTTAAGTTGTTCCAAATTTGGGTCCAAAATGAAACATTTCAACAAAAATGAGTTCTTGGGGATTCCTTTATATGCTGGATCTTAACCATGAATCTAGATTTTCACTTTCAAATTAAAGATGATTAATGATTATTTAATATGATCAAATTACTTTTGTGTCAGATACCTATGCTGCGTTAAAAGTAATCTCATTAGAATTCAGGTTGTATTGAGCTTATACATATACTTGTTCAAACTCTTGAAGATACTGCCTTGTGGTTCGACCATTTTTTTCTCTACTAATGAAATTGGTATTTTATAATCATGCATGTCATTTATTATTCCAATGCATAACTCGTTACATTCTTTCTTAAAATTTCCACTGAACTTTTTTATAAGTTAATGCCTTAGCAGAAGATCTATACAATATATGAAAGTTTTTTATATATTTTTTTGGTTGCAGGTTGTGATGTTAATGACTGGTCCTGTTCCAACCACATATAATGAACCACCCAAACATGGAAAGGGAGATAACTCATCTGAAGCTGGTTTTGACACTCCTAAAGTGAACCCACATAGGAAACCAGTACCAGAGGAAGGTAAGAATTATATCAATGATCATCTAATTGCTTTCAAATGTGAATTTTTTTCAAATAGCTAATCTTAGTTCTCATGATTCTAAAACTGTAACATTACATAAAATTTGCATGATTTTCAAAACAATGAAACTTAAAATTAAATGGGTGGTGTCCTATTTAGTCAGTATGCATGAAGTCTGTCAAATGAAATCTATTTTATTTGAATATAAATTGTATTCATATCTTTTACCATTCCTTAAAAACACCTATCACTTTAAATTTACAATAACATCTTCACAATTTCAGTATAATTAATATTTATTGAACGACATGGAAAATAATTTCCATTGCAGCCATGCCAGATTTGATTCGTCTTGTTCATGGTAACCTAATGGGAATAAAGAAGTTGATCAGGGAATTCCGTACATTTTGGAAGTCTAAGGCCTCAGGTGAGCAAACAGCTTCAACACAAAATATGAGTATGGAGATTGATGATACTGAAGCTAAGCAAGCAGACACTAGTTTGTCATTAGAAAATGTGAATGATAAATCTGTTAATGTTGAAAATGAAGCAGATGAAACTGAATGTGCAATATCTAAACGACAACTTGAGATAAAAATCAATGCTATAGCTGCTAGGGAGAAACGTGCTGAGTACAAAAAGGTTTGTTGGTATGTCAATGATGAGGTTCTTAAGCAGTTTAATTGTGACGGATTACCTATCCCTTCTGCGTGGGAGGCAATTACTCAACCAACCAAGACACCAGCTAAAACCAAACAGGATGATACTACTGCTCCTGGCTCTGGTCGTAAGACTCCAGTCCCCTCTATTGCTCAATTTGCCCGTCCAATGTCTCCATCCACTATTGCTGCACAACATGCTGCTGCTCAAGCAAAAATCTTGGCTGAGAAGAAAAAAGATATTGTGGAAGAGAAAGAACCGGAGAAAATGGAAGTTACTGACTCTGTTGAGGACAATCTAAATAAAAAGGGAGCCGACCAAAGAAAATTGACAGACTTTGCAAGACCTTTATCATCACCTCATTGTAAAAAACCTATTGCCATCAAACCTGTTGTGTCAGGTCAGGGTCTTGAAAGTCCTGATTCAACCTCAGAACCTAAAGAAAAGGACGATATAAATTTACATGTGAAGCCAATTAATAAGACCATGGAATTGCCTAAAATGAATGGCATGATTACTGACCCAGCAGGAGAAAACTTGAGGGATGCAATAGTGCTTGATTAATAATGTAGTGCTTTATATTCAATTTTGATTCCATTTATACTGTTTTATAATAGTTTATGTAATAATTTGTCTTCTCAATGTAACTGCTGGTATCTTTAACACCCATTTAATTTTTTTTTGTCTGCAAAGATAAAGCAATATTCTATTCATAGACTACTCTGTAGAAAAGAAATTTTTAATGCAACTGTGTATTATTGTGAACCTGGGACCTGATTTCCTTTTGTTTTAAAAGCAGAATTCCATTTTTTTTTTTAAACCTGGGTTTAACCATTAACCTTTTTACTGAGTATTTATTTCAAATTTTTCCATTTTCCACTTTCTTGGTTGATCTCACAGAATCAGGTTTGAAACCTTGTGTTAACAAGTGTATATTTTCCTTTATTCATTGTGATTATTGTTAGAATGGAATAGGAATGTTTATAAGTGGATGAAATGTATGCTGATCTTTACTTGGATGTTTAGTGAAAATGAATTTGCATGCCATTTGAAATAAGATATTGTTACATATAAGTGTCAACACAATTTTATATGGGAAGTCTTTCAAGAATTTTATTAGTATAAACTGTGATTATTGAAAAAGCCAGAACAGAACATGTACTTTCCTGTATTTTGAGAAATTATCAGTGTTTCAGTTAGCCAAAAGAAAATAAGTAATGTGCATAGCTCTTCTTCAAATTTAATGCTTCCTTATATCATGAAATATTTTATGTTTCAACATAATCATAACTTGACCTAAAAATTTTTTTTATTAAGATTGACTTTTTTCTAAGAATGTGTGCCCTTCTGTCCAAATTTACTAGCTGAAACACCATTTCCTTTTCTTTCCATGTCTTTATTTCATTCTCTGTAACTAAATTATTACTTAAGTACATGTTGTAAATGTGTATGAAAAAAATATATAAAAAGAAAATCTGAAGGCCTTTCTTTTATTTATTCCTCTGCTTATAGTTAGGAGGGTAAATAGGAATCCAGTTGGGCTTATCCAAATGAACTCGTGTGCAAGGAAGTAGATAACTAATGTTAACTTATTACAGCTAGTTGAAATAGACCAGTTTCAGTTTCAATATAAATTTAGGTAGGCTGCCAATTAGTTCAAATAGCTCTCTTGGTAGAAATCTGCTTTACATTATACCAATGTGTCCTACTTAACTACCACAGAACACCCATGTGATCTTTTGGACACTATTTTAAGTTGGAATAGCTGTCAGTTATGATGACATTAACCTCTAAATCATACCATCCATCAGTGTGTTTGGTTAGCTTGTACTCTACATTCAAGTGATTTACTTGGTTCTGATTGGATAACATTGTTGATTAAATTTAAATATTCATATAAATGGGTAATCAAAGCCTACTTTGAGGTTTTAATTGAACTTTGTCAACAACATTTTTTAAAGAATTAAATGCACATTCATACTTGACTTGTGTAGTAAACGTGCGAGATGTTCACTAATCATTTAGTTCATGCAACTCACTGAGGACACTCAATTCATTGTTAAAACTTCTATTATTACCATCACATTTTGGGGCATCTCAAATATATTTTTACAGGAAACCAAAGGAAATAGTAAAAATGAGATACTAGTATTTTAAAACCTTTCAGTGGGTTTCTTTTACCAAAAAAAGTAATTGTTTTATATTAAGAATCACATGAGCATTTTTCACCACTTAAAGGACATGGCTAGTTGAAAACATGGTCATTAAGGAAATGTGTAATCATGTATTTTAACATCACTTTCAGCTCTATTTTTATATCAAAAGACATCAAGTTTAACAATATATGTGTCTCTTAATTCTTTTTTAAAGGAAGTTTTAACAGTTCAATTACATAGTTGAAAATCAAAATGGTTTTGGTTAATAAATATTTAAGTAAAATTAACAATGTTATCCAATCAGAAACAGGTAAATCACTTGAATGTACAGAACAAGCTATCCAAACGTACTGGTGGCTGATATATAATAGGGGTTAAGGTCATCATAATTGACAGCTATTCAAACTTAAAAGACAAGTGTTCAGTGGTAATTAAGTAGGACTCGTGGGTATAATGTGTAGCAGATTTCTACCTAGAGCTATTTAAACTACTCAGTAGCCTACCTAGATTTGTACTGAAACAGAAACTGTTCAATTTCAACTAGCTGTAATTTTTGTGGATTCTGTCAACTCATATTCATGGGTATCAATTTTAGTGGTGTATAAAAAATGATGAGCATTATATAATTTTTAAACTCAATTTTGCAAGTACCATTTAATAGCAACTTTCTGCCCTCTACAAACAGAGCCAAAATTAGTACTCTTACAGTATACCCGTGCAAAGTTGGGGGATACAGGAATAACCTTGTCAGTCTGTTCATATGTCCAGTTTTCCATGAGTGAAATTCCTAATCAGTCTTTTGGGTTTATTTGGTGTTTTTTTTTCAAATTGAGGCACCATATGTACAAGTGTATAAAGGAGTGAGGTATAATGTCTGATGCCTGTGAAGGGAAATAATCAAACTTTCTGGTTTAATTTTGAAATGGACGGTATTCAATTTCTTAGCTTGTTCATAGTTTATGGAGTTAGCTTGATGCTTGCATGGATTTTGCATGTTTAATCATGATAAAACACAACTCCTTAACTGCTATATGGATTTTTATACACTGTTGAAGGCAGGTCATATTGTGGTACACAAATGTCCATCCATGTTAACATGTGCTTGAACTAGAGAACACCATGTTCAATAAATTTCAAACTTGGTCTAATGGACTGGAGAATTTCAGTGTTAAAGGATTTTTATTCATGACTTGCTATAACTCCATCATGCACTATTGGCATTGTTCATATAGATTCACACACTCACACCGTGGTACTGTATAAGAACCAGAAAAATGCAAGTTTTTGTCCCTACACCCATAAGGATTTTTGTAGTATAGAACTTTTGTCAGCTTTTCAATACATGTGTATTAAAAAATAACCTTATAAATACTGGAAAGACTCAACAAATATCAAAGTACAATTTCATAAAGATCCATACACTTGTGATTGCTAGTCTGGAAACTGAATTTCTCCAGACGATGACAACAAGACTGTCAAAAACTGAAATAATCAAATTTTTTGTGTGGTTAAAAGAACAATAATGTAATTTTTCCCACCATGAGGACTAGTAGACTGACATCGTAATCTTTTTTATAATGCACCACTTGATTGCTATATCATTGATCCAACAGGAATATGCATGACTTCCTATAACATACCCCACTGGTCTAAATTCCAAAGTTCAAGCAGTAACTTAACAGCATACATCATTTCAAAAATACCTTGATTCAAACAACGCTTTATAAGCCATTCATGTTTCAGAGTATCTACTTAGTGGTCCCACTAACGGTTATAAAATCCCTAAATATATATGTATATATTTACAGGGATACAACTCCTAGACAAATGATGAGGTTTTTTTTTATTATTTACAAATATAAAAAGTCAACACAATTTAAGTCAGATTTGCCAAAGCACTTTGGTCCACATATTTAAAGGCCTTGAATTTGCCAATTTTTTCTCCCTTTTCTGTGTAATGAAAAGATCTGAAGCACTGATCACAAAAGAAGCATGGATTTTCAGGAGCATGTTCACTGTCATATACTATCCATCTGAAAAGATAATCATAAGTTTTATTACAGATCATAAACCTAATTATTACTTCAATTTCAATAACAACCTTCACACAATGTCCTGACAGGTCTGACCTAAAAGGGAACATCTGATAATCACACAATGGCCTAACAGTTCTTACCTATCACAGAAAATCTGACAACCTTCATACAATATCATGATATTTCTTACCTAGCAGGAAACATTTAACAACCTTCACACAATGTCCTGACAGGTCTTACCTAAAAGGGAACATCTGATAACCTACACACAATATCCTGACAATTCTTACCTAAAAGGGAACATCTGATAACCTTCACACAATGTCCTAACAGCTCTTACCTGGTAGAGAACATCTGACAACTTTCACACAGTGTTCTGACAGTCCTTTCCAAGTGGAGAATACCTGATGACCTTAACAATGTTTAGACAGTCTTTTGACAGTCCTTACCAAGTGGAGAACACCTGATGACCTAAACAATATTGTGACAGTCTTATGACAGTCCTTACCAAGTGGAGAATACCTGAGGACCTGAACAATGTTGTGACAGTCTTATGACAGTCATTACCAAGTAGAGAATACCTGATGACCTGAACAATGTTGTGACAGTCTTATGACAGTCCTTACCAAGTGGAGAACACCTGATGACCTTAACAATATTGTGACAATTCTTACCAAGTGGAGAACACCTGATGACCTCAACAATGTTGTGACAGTTCTTACCTAGCAGAGAACATCTGACAACCTTTACACAGGGTTCTGACACATCTTTTCTTCTTAATCAATCTAGGATAATCTCGTACATCCAAACTGTCCTCTGGTGTAAACAATCTGACAGCAAAAATATGACAGGAATGAAAATTAATTTTAATTGTCATTTAAATTCTTTTTATTACAGTTGAACCTAATTTTTGTGCACTTCTGGTATGGTTTTGGTATACGTAAGTTAATGATACATTGAATCTACATATTGGGAACTACTGTATTTGGTTAGCCTCAACAAATCGGAACAGACCTCCAGTCCTGGTTCAATTTATATAAAAGACAATTCAATAATTGATACCAATCATGAAATTCTTCATCTCTTGTTTGCTGACATTATCCTTCTCCTTTATAATTTGAACTTGGGTAACAGTTTTACACTTGGCTTTCCCTTGACATACTGACAAGATTAGTAAAGGATATTCAAGAACACCATTTCCATTTTAAATTTGCAGAGTCCTTAGATAATTGTTTTGCTGTTTTAATTCTAAATAGTATATTGTAGCTACTACCTTCTAAATTCTTAAGATAGATAACTAAATTACACCATTAGAGGCATTGCCAAAAAATCATACCTGACATCACTGAATATAACAAGATGTTCACAATTGCCTTGATGAAGATAACAATATGGCTGCCCTAATTTTACACTAAGATCTATAAACAGAGTATTTTCCATTTTTGCAGTAGACATCTCCCCTAAACTTCTACCAGGCTGTGCTGCCCACTTTCGTATTGGTCTGTAAAAAATATTATTTCTTGGAACCAGAACATGCATGGTGTAACTACTGTAAGGACGAGAATTATCATTGCACAACAGAATGCTTTAAAGAATCAGATTTGATGTAAGATGTTACTCCCAATCCATCAATTAAAAACAGGGTATTAACAAAACATTTGGTAATACCAAAATAATGAAAGAGTAATCAAGGGAACCAAGATTATAGCGATAAAAAAAGGGGGGATGGCAAAATATTCAAAATGGCTGAACTAAAAAACTATATTTTAGATTTTGCTGACTTTGCTGATTGAACTTTTATGGTACTTAACAACTGCATTAAGTTTTAAAGAAATTCATTGATCCATTTAAGAATTGTTTTTGATTTTTGACCAGGTTATGTGCAATAACCAACTTTGGGGCAGTTTATGCTTCATGAACAATGGTCAAGTGTCCCAAAGAACCTGGTCAAAAATTTAAAAAATATCCTTATAATTTAATTCCTGGTCAATTAAAATTGAAATTAAGATTTATTCCTTCATCAAAGCCTTATTTAGTTTGGAATTATTTGAATTGTGTACCAGGGATCAATCTAAAATAATGATGTACCAATAAGTACCAAGTTAATTTATGGAAAATAAACGATCTTGCCCAGATGAGAAATAAACAATCAAATTAAATTATTCTCAAGTAATCATCTGGAAACCAACAAGGGAACTGTCACATCTTTTCAGAGTTTCACATTATACCCGGCCATTTGTGTGGCAGGGTGTAACGAGAAAGACATATTAAAAGTTATTTGATTTCTAGCACTCACTTTCATTAGTACCATTTAATTTTAAAATAATATGTTAAATTTGGCATATTCACATTGCTTATACCATATATCAGGTTATTTGGTGGTTGTAAATTAAAAAAAAAGACGATTTTTATGTTCAAGTAAGCAAAATGTTTAGTAGCAAATTATAATTTTGTTGGTTGATAGGTTGTACACTAAGCTCAGAGTTAAGTAGAACTCCAGCTAAGAATCATGCAAAATGTGATATATGGTTGGAAAGCCTACATATTTTTACTTTTGATATCTTGTTTAAAATGCTTTAGTAAACAGACATTAACATTTGGTTTTTCACACAACCCGTGCTCATAGGAGATAAAAATTGTATTGAATGCACTGTAGAATTCAAAAGTAAGGGAGATAACTCTGTAAATGACACTCAAATACAATAGAATCTATTGGATTTTCAATGTTGATTATCTCCTAAGAGCAGGCAGATTTGAATGAATAATTACACATTTCATAATATAGACCCATAAAACAACTTAATTACAAAAATAAAAATATGTAGCCTTTTTTTTGGGGTGTATCACATTTTTCAGATTTTGCATGATTCTTACAAAGACAGCTACTTAACATTTCATGTATTTTATTTTGGCATTTTTTAACAGATTGCTTCAATACATCAAAATCAGCATCCTGTGAAACTGACCTGCTGCATGGTACATTTTGTATGTACATTGAGAATGACATCTTTCTTGGAAGAAAACTTTCAATATCAATTTATTCATAAGAAGCAAAGTGATCAAATATTACATACAGACTAGGGATTATGATAATTAAAAAAACTTACAAACTGTAATCTTGACATTCAGGAGATCTTGTGTCATTATAAAACACACCCTCTATGTAGAAAAAGCCTGATTTGTAAATGTCCTGTAATCAAAAAGACAGAAATCTCTGATGGATTACTATCTAAGGAGAAACTAATCTCTTTCCTAGAAATAAAAGCATACAGTTTATTCACTGAGTGTTAGATCCCTAGTCAATTTTGACATATAACTATCAATAGATTTTATGTTTACATTGTTCAATACAAATGTATGTTCATTATATATACATAATTTCAGTAATTCAATTTTTTATTAACTTTAAGCACATCATGCTCAACAAGTACAAGCTAATTGTTTACAGCATGAAATTTTAATATTAATTCCTTGTATTTCCTGATACAATTCCAATTATTGCATGTTTACAAGAATCCAATCTCCTTGACTATGTCAAATTATGTAAATAGTAAACTTTCTTCATTTACTGGATATTGTTTGATGCAGTGGCTTCAGGGAATAATAACGGTATTTCAACATCTTAATTTTGGTTTCATCTATTATCTTGAGTATCAATTTTGGAAAAAAGACATTTTGATACGTACTGAAAATTGTGGTTTGTTGGTAAATGAATTCAACAATCAATGGATTTGTTCTCATTTTGGGTACAATTACCAAAAAAAACAAAACAAAGCTGACGAAAAAAAAATCATCTGGTTTTTTTTTAACTGATACTTGTTTCACAACATTGACATTTATAAACATCCATTGAGACATAAGTAATTTCAGATTTGAGTGAAAGTTACTGACATTTGTATTATATATTCATCAGAAGATTAATATTGCAGACTTCTTTTCTCTAGACAATAACTGTCAAATCAAAATTCAGGTTAATCATAAATCTTGCAACTAAAACTTCAGATGCAAATGCTACCTCTTGTTCCTCTGGAAGTGGTAAAACCCCAAGTGTGCCAAATGTCACTTTTATGATAAAATTAAATAAAAGACAGAAAGATATAAAAAACTGAATATACTGAAGGATACTCTAATGATTTATTTCTGTTGGAACTGGCAACACATAGGCTTATTAACAAACTGATATGCAGTTTAATTAAACAACTATAACTAGGCAACAGGATGTTGATTGCTCTGCCACCATGGTACTGGGATTGAAAATCTACGTCCTTTTATCATTGATTCAGAGATAATTGTATTATTTTATTCATGGTTCCAAAATAGCCACAAAATTGGTACCCTCAACAGCAAAAAAAAATCATGGTAATAGCTTCTAATACTTGTAATTGCATATTAGTACATAGAACAATTTTTATTACAAAAATTCAAATTTCATTGTTCTTTAAAAAATATATTATTGAGAATTTAACACCCCTTTTTTTAATGAAACACAGGTAGGAGAAATATCAGTTAAATTACCGTATTTTGGTGTATATTGTGTGTACTTTTTTACCAGGAAACTAATTTCAGAACATGGGAGTGCATATAATACACCAATGCATCGTTTCAACACATTTTTACAGACCTAAGATCAGTAAAGAATTAACCACCTCGAGGAAGTCAACATTGATTCAGAGACCACTTATGAGCTGCCAAAGCATATTTATGGATTTTTTATGAGTTTTTTGTTGACTTGTTACCTTTGTAAGCATGGATTGTCAATAAAATCTTGAACAGAATTTAGTTTTCATTTATTTCCTCCCAAAAGAACACGGCAGATTATGTTTACAATCGCCATACTTTCGTTTTGTGTATTGATTAACTAATGTTGTCACGTGGTTATTGAAGCGTTGCAAAGGGTATTTAGATGTCACTGATAAAGGTTTCACCTGTTAATTTTATATCTAACAAGCAATTGACATGTTTATTGTGGGGATTAATTAATCACAACGAGGACACGAGACAATTAGTTACCGGTAATATCAAAGGAGATTGTAAATTGTTTTGCAATGTGTATATAATTACGTCTTTACGATGTATAGGACTTGTTAATGATTTGAAAGAAGTAATTAAAATACACACAAGTTTAAACAATCTAATTACTGAATAACAAAATCTTGGGCACACAGGTCACAGAGCCCTAACATATTTCCACTGGACAAAGTAGTTTGTTAAAAAAAAAATATTGTTATTTACGCATCTTATTGAACTCTACTTCATAGTTATTGGATACTCTACTTTTTGAGAATATTTGGCTTCCTTTTTTCAGTGAACTAATATCAAAATCCTTTTCCAACATGAAAACTATTAATTTTAAATATAAACCCTTTATGTATCCCCGATACACATCGGAGAAAATTCTGCATTTCATTATCATGCTTGGCCGAGCTATCAACACACATGCCCTATTTGATGACCGTCTGCATTGTTCACTCAGACCCCTTAATTTGTTGAAGTAAAAACAGTCCACCTTCTAGAATTAGCAATCTTCAGAAATTTATTACTCTCAATAGACAACCTTTCAAAGTAATCAAAACATATGTCCAAGCTGACAATTTCAGCTATTGTCTACATTACGCATTTCATACCCAAATAATAAATTAATACACATAAACACGGACAACACAGATGAATACAAAAAGTAACAAAAACAATATTCTTTAATGAAGTAAATACACAAAACAGACGAAATGGTCCCTTCTATTTACAAATAAATTAAAGCCAGAAATGTTTGTGGTTCTAACAAGTTACGCAATTTTCACTGTGTACAATACATACATACATTGGTAAAAAGTTTTTAACATTAACTTTTAAAGGAAAAACCACCCTGCGCATTAGACAAAACTACGCACTATACACACCAAAATACAGTATTTCTCCACATGAACCAACAATAGGCATAAAAAGAATCAGTTTCTCCCATGAAATCTGTAGAAACCTTGGAAAATGTAAAATGGCAGGAAAAGGCACAAAAATTTAATCAACAGCTAAGATTGGAAAAAAAGTTTCATTCCATTGTAACCCAATGATTATATTAAACAAACTTCCTGCTCAGATGGGATTTAGTTATAAGTATATCAACAAAGAGAGTAATTCCTACCTTTGCATATGGTAATTTGTCATTATCTGGATTTTCACTAAGGTCATGTCCTACAGCAAGATCATTGACACAGTTAATCTGGTCCCTCAAATCTGTCAGATTCTGGGTTCCTAAAACATTGAACTTCATATCAGGTACAACCTGAAGAATAATACTAAAAGTTAAGTCCATACAATTCACTGAAAAAAAAATGATGAGATAAAAAAAAGTTGTTATTATATAAATGGTACGGAACTCATCATAGAGCTTTTGAAACTGCAAAAGTTTGGAAATGGTTAGGAGTCCTATATTACTGATAGAAATAGAATTCATCTTCCTTTGATTGGATGATAATTACCTGATGAAATGTTTCGTTTTATAACTGGACAATTGAAAAAGAGATTAAAACTTTCTATAATTTCACAGGTTTTAATCAAAGTTTGATAGAAAGTTCAAATCTCTTTGTCAATTTTCCAGTTAACTACCTAAGGAAGTTGACCATGTAAATGGACACTTAATCAATGGTATACCATATCTATTACCTAAAGCTAGTTATAGGTTACTCTCTGTAGCAAGTTCACCAAAGTTATAGTTATAGATGTCTAGACCAAAACCATTCGCTCTTTTCAGATTATATGGAAGTCTAATTTGTATAATGAAAACACATAAATTTTCACCACTTTTGCGGTGGATAGAAAATCTCAAAAACAGTACCTGAGAAATTGATTTTTAATACTATATAACATTTATAATTTTTTAAGACAGCAAAATTGATAATGACAAATATGCTCACTTGAAAGAATCCGCAAAAATTAATATGTTTAAGGTATAAATATATATCTATATATCATGTAAATTCTCTTTACCTTATTGGTTACTACTTGGTTATGCTTCAAAGGCTGATACACCTGAACAGTAAGTATGACATTAGGTAAATTGATGGCAAACTCGCCAAGCTCATGTGCATCCTTATTACTCTGGTAAAGAGCTGTGTTCTAGAAGTATATACACATATATATAAAGTCTAAATGAGGCTACTAATCAGAAAACTTAATAGGTATCAGACTGTAGAGACATGGCGATACAGCACAAACAAAAATATTATGTAAGTCAAGAGGATTGTACAATAATACCCTTCTATGCTTCTGTAATCTTCCCTGTATTAATTTGAACTGATGGAGCAGTGCAGCAAATAGAGTCCTCACATTCTGAGACACAGTGTATTATAAAAATTATCAAATCTTTAAAAATCTTTTTTTTAAAACAAAAATAAGTTTTTCAACTTCGAAAAATTTGTGTACATTTCTATCAAAGATAGATTAGCTTAATATCTTTCAAAAAAATAATTTATAAAAATTTATGTAATTTAAAGTTTAAAGTAATGTATAACTTTATATGTTTCTAGTATATAATATGGCTCACAGACAATACATGAATTATGCTTAACCATTAATAAATTCAACTGACATTTTTCTCATCTAATGCAGAGTGCTTCATTTTTTTTCCAACCAAAGTTTTGTATTCTTTATCCTTTTCTCTCATCCTAAGTTCCTGGCGCTGCATCCTACAATGATACATTTTCAAATAATTTTCAATATTATACTGAAACTAAAGGCTTTGTAGAGCCTGAATACCTCACCAGGAGAATTTTAAAACATGTAGTCATATCAATTTGTTGGAACAAAAAGTTTATCCTTTAAAGAGGTACCTATATTTACATGTACCTTGTTCCTTCTACCCACTGAGCCACCTGATTCAAACAAAACATTTGTAGAAGTCTTAACAAAAGGTTATCAATCCTATCAAGTTTCAAAACATTGGCAACTATTGCTTCATAGGATTTGATCTTAAAAACAAAAAATAAAAACACCCAACACCTACAAAGAAGAGAAAATATAAAAAAGGGCAATAACTCCAACATGGGACAACAGATTTTCAGGAATATATCTCCATGGTTAGATTACATCATACTGAACACTTTAACTATTATCAGAATTTGTCTCCATCTAACTGGGTTTTTTTTGGCTGTTTTTTTTTTTTTTTATAGAAATTTGCAAAATACTTGAAGTTTGACCACTATGGTACATTTTTAATAACAACAGTCATGTCTCTTGACAGATAAAAAATTCTGATATCAGTTCTGAACACAATACCCTAACATATTTGCAAAAGTTGATAAGAATCTTCAGAGAAGAGGATTTTCAAAAATAATAACACAAAAATAGCAAAACACACCGCAAAAAGGCAATAACAATAGAATTTCACATAAATTTGACGTAAATTCTTGTTTTGATTATCATCCAGAAATCAGAAAAAAATATTTGTTTCTAGCCCCGTAGTCTTACTTTGCTCAAGTCACACAGCCCAAAATTAATCCCAGTCTTTCTTTTGTGGTATGACGCCTAGTAATAAAATTTAAATGATATCCATTCACTTTTACTAGATAACTGTCCTAACATATACTACAATGGTCATACTGCAATTGACTATTGGGGTAAAGAATTGAACATTTTAGAAATCAGTGATCAAAAAGAGAGGCCAGAAACAAGCACTTACCTGATTTCTAACAATAACTTTACTATTAGTGAATGGATCTCTCTGATATTGTATAACAAGGTGCCACACCAACAAAGTAAATTTTGGTTTCATGTCTTTTTGGCCGCTAATTCAAAAAAGGTTCATGTCTTAACTCCAAAATTAATCCAAATCTTCCTTTGGTGGTGTGACATAAACACAGTTGATCAGTTAAGCCGATTTATTGATAATTTATCAACTCATTTGTCACAAGTCATAAAATCTCTCAAATTATCTTCCATTAAAATGTATATAAATAGAATGAATGACTGAATAATGATTCAGATGTAATAAAGTACACAATTTTAGGCACCAGTTATGAATTATACAGAAGTTGATGTACAATTATCACAGTAATCCCATCATCATGCAGAATAATTTTAACCATGGATTTCAATATATAGCAATTTATACATTGTAGTAGGGTATGCATGTAGTTACTATGTAGGAATCTATGAACATTACCTCGCAGCAACCAAATTCAGATTTTCTGGAATAGTTGAAAGCATTTCAATATCTGTTTTCTCATCACCACACAACAAGTTTTTTACACTGTAATAAATATTAATTTAGAATAAATTTATTATTTATATAAATTTACTTTATTACATAGCGTATTTAGTTCAAGGCAGTAAAACATAACAAGAGGCTCCCAGGAGCCTGAATTGTTCACCTGGTTGGATTTCGCCTTTCAAAGGCAATAAATTTAACAAGAAGTTTGTCCAACAATTTTGACTCAAGAAATCTTTGGTAGGACTTATCATAAGATCTTTTCAAAAATTGGAAGTTTCTTTTAATATATTATAGTTTTCGAGATATTGACTCAAAACTGTTAAAAAAAGGCATTTTTCCCCTTTCAAGGGCAACAACTCTTACAAGGAGTTATCTGACTTTTATTCCTGAAGACTTTTGTAGTCCTAATGATATGGATCATTCCAGCTATTGAAAGAATTTTGTTAACCTAACGTTTTGGAGATATATGCGAAAAACTACTGTCTTACCCCTATGTTCTATTTTTAGTAATGGCTACCATGTTTTATGACAGATTAAAAATCCTCACATCAGTCTATGCAGGATACACCAAGGAACATTGGTACCAAGTTTGGTTTCAATTGATCAAATAATGTCAGAGGAGAAGATTTTTGAAAGAAATAACATTAAATATAGCAAAAATCATTGAAAAAGGGCAATAACTCCAACATGGCTTAACAGATTAAAACCAAAATTTGACCAGAGATAGATCTCATCATGCTAAACACTTTTACCCTATGTCAGAATAGCTAAACCCAACAGTGTAGGAGATGTATATGAAAAACTACTGTCTGACCCCTACATTCTATTTTTAGTAACAGTGGTCATGTTTTTTGACAAATCAAAAATCCCCACATCAGCTCTATGCAGGATACCCCAAGAAACATTTATACCAAGTTTAGTTCTAATTAGTCAAGTAGTTTCAGAGGGGAAGAGTTTTGTATAATTGTTAACAATGACAACAACAACGACAACGATGGGCGCCAAGCGATGACAAAATCGGATCAAAATCAGATCAGAAGTATCATTGAATCAACAGAAAGCATCTTAGTTACTACCCTGTTTTCTTATTATATATAAGAAAACTCTCAGTCCAGTGATCAAATTTAAGGGGAAAACTTGCTAAATGCAAGTTGAAATTCAATTTTGCTAGTAGAAATTATTTCCACTTGCTAAAATTTGCTAGTAGAATTCTATAGGTCTTATAGATTAAGTCCAGAAATAACCCAAAAACTTTAATATAGCAAGTGTAAATTTTCAGTACTTCCTATATTTAGCTAGTGGAAAAATCAATCCCTACAGTCATTTTTTGACTCTTCAAGAGCAATAATTCCAACATTGATCAACAGATCATTATGAAAATTTCATCATAGGTCCGTCATACCATGCTGATCAATTTTACCCCCTGAAAGTTTGGCTAAACCCATTAGGTGAGTACAAAACAAGGCATTTTGAGGTGTTTAATGCACCTCCCAAACACACAGCTATATTACATATCTTTTATCATACTTGTAGAATTGCTTGGTCGTAAAAATGGGAAGTGGTCACAATTTTTTTAAAACTGCAAAAACAACAAAAAAATTAGTATTTCAAAATCAAATAACATTTCAAGAAAAACGTCATTTAAAAAAATTGATATTTTAAAAATAAGTCAAAATTGTTATTTAATCAAGTTAAATCTAACCTTAATTCATATTTGAAGTTACGTTCAAGAAGTTCTCTAGAACTTCACTTTTGGGGTTTCCATATCAAACAACCTAAAACGTTTTTTCTTGCTTATAAACATAAAAATCCTATGTTTTCATCACAGGAACACATTTCACTTCTTTTTTTTAAAAACCTAAGAGAGTGACTGATTGTCCCTTTGTTGCTTAAAATGCTGTTTTTTAGAATGCAAAAAAACAGAAACAAAAAACTTCCTGGCCCCAAAACTTTCACTGGAAATAATAAACAAGTTACTTCAGGTTACAGACCACCAATTCAAACAATAAGCATTTGGAACGTACCCAAAAATAGTACTACACAGAAATTAACACCTGTTCCTCAAAGTGCTGTGAAAAAAGTTCACATTTGATTTTAAAAATTTCAACTGTTTCTGAAAGGAAAAACATTTCTGTACATTTTATACATGCATTTTGTTTTTTGTGGTGTGAAGCCTAATCTCTATAATGATTTCTAAATATGCCCCTATCTTGTGAAAACACTGGAATTTCCCATGCTATTTATAGACCCTTCACTTCCAGTGACCAGTACTGCACTGCAAGTCTGCTAACCCCACATGCCATTCTGAGGATTGTGAACTGACATATGTAGAATCATGCCGATATATAGTCCTCTGCAGGTTAAAGATAAAATAAAGTCCAGAGAAGCCATTGAATATTGTGAAATTAGCATTGAAGCCTATGGAAAGTGGAATTAGTGGTTTCTAGCCTTCAATTGTAATACATAAAAAAAAACTTCAAAACTTTTCCTGCGTCTTTCCTAATGATGAAATAAAACATGACAGAGTATAAAAGCCAACAAGCCACAGGATGTGTAACAAAATCAGAGGGTCCACCCAATTCAACCTGTTGAGCCACTGCATACAATTGTATTGACAGAAGATGGTTGACAAGTCTGCTGACATATACATGTATTACCTAATCATCAAAGCTTATATAATTACAACTTGATAAGAAATACTGATGTCAAATATATGCCTGTTGAACACAGTCCACAAAAGAATTACCTTTCTGTCAGTTGTAGGTAATTTACATGGTATCCACAATTTCTAAAGAAGTACACAGTAATCAGAGGTTTCAGCATGAAGAAGAAGCATTCCAATAGCTAAGGAGAAGCACAGTAGTTCTGAACAGGAACAGCTCTTTGCCTTGGTTGCACCAGTACTAAGCAATGAAACTGTTTCATCCACTGAATTGACAACTATACTCGGCGTCACATAAATAACATACTGTTAAAATTTGAATAAAAATATTTTCTACGACTTTATTGACACCAACCGTTGTTTAAATTGTCTTAAATTTTTTTTATAGTGATTATTTGATTGCATTGCAAAGTATTTTTTTAATTTTTATTATGGCTCACCTCCTCACCAACATGAAATGCTGTACTAACTATTGAGTGGAAAGAATCCTTTCCATCAACTGTTTCTGCGCTTTCATGTCAACTCTGACATCATATTGGAGGAAAACAGTGGAAATATAGTACAAGTTTGACTGCTACTTCTAACCTTGTGATATGAAGCATAAATTCCATGAAAGTATAAGGTCCCAATTAGAACTTTAGACATACAATATGGTGCATAAAGCAATGCCAAAGCAAATTGTGAATAGAACCTTTGCATGCAATGACAAAATGCATTTGGGCAAAGCTACCGGTAAACTCAAAAGGAATTTAAATAAATGTTTCTTTTTCTATGTTGATGTGTCATCAAAAAGACATGTAATAAACCCTGTTGATGAAGAACGAAAAGTCTCTAAAGATTTTCTCAGTGACTTATATTCAAAGCAGGATGTATTTGTTGAAGAACAGCATTTTAATTTTGTCTCTTAGAAGCTTCAAAATACAGTATTTTAGTTTCGTTGGTATGATCTTTTTGTTAAGTTGATGCAGACATCCGTAGTTTTATACATTTTTTTCAATGTAAGAAAAACTTTTTATACAAAGTCCAATTTCGCCTGACCATGACTCACATCAACAACTATGTTATCCCTTATATATTTTTTGAAAGAATAAGAGTTGAAGTCTAAAAAAACGTATTCAAATGATTTGTTTGTTTGCAGAAATGAAATGTATTTTTTCAGCATTTAAACATTTTTTTCAGATTGATTATTACTCTTACAAATTAAATAAGTGATGTCTAAACATTTCATACATGGCACACAAACATGTTCTCATTTTTTTATTCGAATCTGCGTCATGCTAAAGGAACACTGTACTTTGAAATGCAAATGAATATGATAGAGTTTCCAATTTTTTTTAAGGTTTTGTTTTACAAGGTGACCAATTGGGTTATGTCCAAGATATGTTTTCTTTTTTTAACTTTAACTGCTACTGAAAGACTCTATTGAAGGTTTCGTTTAATTGTACGAGTCCTCCGAATTTTTGCGATACCTAATACTGATAAAAGGAATGTAATCGAATGCATCAAATTCAATTAGTAATATTCTATATACATCATATGTGTATGCCTTAAAGCATTAATAAAAGTGGTTAACATTTCTGCAGTTGATGCAGTTAGCTTCTGCTGTGTGACAATTTGGCAATTTGTGACAGATGAACATGAAAATTAAACCACAAATATCATCATAATGAACACTTATACCCTGTCAAAATTTGACTAAAGCGGAAGTCCAACAATTGTAGAAATATGGAGTCTGAATGTACAAATCCCATTTCAATATTTACTGGCAATACCTGTGGTTATTTATTGTAATCATCTTTCATTAAGTGTTTGCAGAGTAATATTAAATTTATTGGAAAAAATGAATTAAAGTGAGGTAACTCAAAATCTGGGATTACCTTTTTCGTATTATATACAAGCCAGGCTGCATATTTGAGGAGTATTGAAGAGAACCGATATTCAAGCAAACATCAAAGGACCAGGTGTAATAGGTATGGTAAGCATCCTCTGCTTTTCCACAAGTTAATGATGATGACCATAAAACGTCTATAGTGAATAGATGAAAGGAAGGTTGACAATACAGAACGATAAGTCATCACATTTGTATTATGGTTTTTAAGTCAACAATTTTTCTTTTCCATCAATCTCCGAGTGTAGGTCAAGATATAAGGCCGACTTCACATTGTTTGTAGTATCCTTCACCTCAAGTTCTTAAGGGGAGATCCAATGTATAAAAACCCTGAAACTAGGATTTTTTAACAATAATACCTCATCTATACAGCAGAAACGGAGATTAAAGGATCTGGCTAAACAATGTTCTTTCCTTTGCATCAGATCAGCTATAAAGTCAGCCTCATAAAAGTGAAGGGTTAACTATTTATTCTCATTTTTGGTTTGAAATTTTGTTTGTTTGGTAATTGTAGGAATCTAAATTCACCTTATAATCTTATTTCATTTAGAGCTACCTAGTCCTTAGGCCTGAATGGAAAAAAATCCTTATTTTTCAATAGTACATATTATGAAAATATCTTTGAATATAGAAATCAATATTTAAAATACCAAGGATCATCTATTCCAAAAAATTGTATGAATATTTTTAAATGAAGAAGATAGCAGCAACAGATTTTAATAAGCTTTTAGTGTTCCACATCAGTATATCAAAGGCATCTATGAAGCATCTCTTTGCTACACCTAGATCTTGAACTGCCTGGATGTTTGGAAAAAATAACCCTTATGTTTTTTACCCCAAAGTAAAATGTATCTCTTTCTGAATAAGAAATATTTTCAAAAAGTGGGAATTTTCATAATTCTGAGTTACTTCTGCATAGGAAATACATTTTTATTTTCATTATTGCTATGGTTACAGACAAATTTAAATGTGCTATTTCAAGACCTGCATCTTTTTAGATATTAAAATTAAAAGTGTAGCTTCTACAGATATAACAAATACTTCTTCAAATGACAAAAATATGATATTTTAAAACTTTCTAATTTCAAAAATAGGGCATAACACCACATGATAAGGGGGATAACCTTTCTTTCAGAACTTTTTCCCAATCCGTAAAAATTTAGACTCTCTGAATAGGTTTTCCTGATGTTAATCTTCATTTTCTTAAAGTTTTTTAAACATTGTAGGCAATAAGAAAGTATTTAACTTTCCCTTCTATTTAGCAATGGAACAAGTTAATTTCATGAACTCCTGAAGGTATAATACCACTATTACGGGGAACCAGTCGCCTGCACATACCAGAAAGTGGTCCATGAAAAACGAAGTATTTCCAAGGGTGCATTTTTTTTGTCATTTAGCCAATATATGAAAACTTGGTATCATCAGAAAGCTTATCATATAAGGTACACACTGAATATAACAGTTTTTAACTTAGATGTAGAGAATATTTTTTGGAGCCAAGCTCTTAAACTTCTTGATTTGTTAAATTTCCAAAACAAAAGTAATATTTTTAATACCTCTCTACTTTCACTCTTAGAAGACATAAAAGGAATGCTGCAGTTTTTCATGAGAGTCTTCTAAGGGTACCCTCTATAATAAAACCTGTAAGTTCATTTCAACTGAATTTAAAAAATATAATGAGGTTGAAAATTGCTTAATTTAACATAGAAAGCAATGTGACATTTAAACACCCTAACTAACTAGAAATGATCAATATTTTTTTTCCAATTATCTCCCTTGGAGCACCTGCAAACTGCTTCTAATTCTGCTATTGTGTCACTCTCCACTTCTAGTTCCTCTGCCAATAATTCTCTCTGTGGTTTATATTTTTTGTCATCGTCCGGTATCCCAGGGATAACGGTGCTATCCCATTTTTTGATAAATTCGCGAACATTTATTAAATCGGATACACCGCGAACGTAGCCAGACGCTTCCATTTGTTTTCATGTGTGGAACGAACATATATTTTACCTATGATAAATAATCATGAAATTAATCCGTATTTAAAAATTAAAAAAAAACATAGAGATTTATTCATTATATCTAGTATTAATGTAATCACAACCATAAACTCCTTACATTTCCCTTTTTATTCCGCGTATCGTCCCGTAAAATAATATGGCGGGAAATTTCCACGTGTTATCTGATATGTAAACAAATAAAAGTTGTTACAACACAAGAATTTTATGTGAAAACCGCGATTTCAAGGAGTACTCGTGGTAATATTCCGATATTGTAAGTTTTATCACATCAGTACGATTTTTGCATGTATTCTTTTTTAAAGATAGGAGAGGTGGACCTTAAATTAATCCCCTCATATTTTATCCCCGGTTATTGTTCCTAAACATAATTAACAATAAAAACGCACAAAATACATAATATGCCACAATCATGAAGTATATAACCAAGGATTTATATATCTACATTTAACTCCTTGATATAGCTGTTTTTGACTCTTACTTAATATTGTAAAATGATTTATTAATATCTAAAAAGGATTTTGTGATATTAGAAATCAAATCTGTTATATTAAAAATCATTGTTTGATATTAGAAAACACCCATTTTTGTCCACTTTGCCCTGCCGTAAGTCTAGTGTATAATCAACTCAAAGGTCATACATGTATATATGACATTGCTTGCCTAATCAAACCAAATACAATGTACCTTCAGTGGTTGAGTGTTTGGTTTGATTCAATATAGAACTTGTAATGCACAACTTATTTTATTTTATTTGAATCATTCTTATATGAGACCTCGTAGGATAGGAAACAATTAAAAATGTGTTGTATATGGTTATTTTATGGTTTCAAACACGTTTCTTTTCACCTTTCTGTAAAAGGTCTGGTGAGTTTAAGAGTAATCAAGAGAACCAAGGTTATAGCAATAATCAAAAGAATGTAATCCAGGGACAAAGACCAGACATGGTAAACAGACACACAACAAAGAACATAAAGTAACTAAAATCATACAAAGTAACAAAAGCAAATGAGCAACTCCGACTCCACTAAAAACTGGGAGCATGGACCAGGTGCATCGGTAGGGTAAGCGTCCTCTGTTTTTCTAGAAACACCCCTCCCCCCCCAGAGTTGCTCATAAAAAGTAAAGTCTGGGGAAAACAGACGAGGAAAAGAAAAATATGACCCTTTTCATGGTGCAGATGGATACACCATAACGATCAACAAGTTCATGATGACGACCATAAAACTTCTGTAGTGATGACTTCAATCTTGTAGCAACATAACCCTGTTCCAGAAGCCTATTTGTTAGAGTTCTAGCATGATACAAAAAGTCTGCGTAGTTTCGGCCAGTAAAATTACCATCACTTGGCGCTCATCTCCATCGTTGTCTGCTTTTAAGTTTTCTTCAAAAATCATCTCTTAAACCACTGAACAGAATTTGATAAAACTTTGTGATAATCATCCTTGGCATGTCTATTCTCAAAATTGTATGTATCTCTTATATGGTCCCATGTCAGAAAACATGACTGCTGTTACTAAAATTAGAACAAAGGCTGAAAGGTTATCACTATATATTTTTGTATATATCTCAAAAACCATGACAGATAAAGGAAACTTCAGACATTTTAGGCTCTTTGGCTTGAAAAGATTTATCATCCCTGAAAATGTCAAGACTTTTGGCAGTTTTTGTCCATTATTTAAAAAATGAAAGCAGATTGATGATTAATGTAAATTGATGGAATTATCAGTACTTTAATATCTATGTGTGGTGAAAATTTCAGAAAAATCTAGTGACATTTCTAGGAGTTTTGCTTCTTTAAAGTGTCATTTTTGACATTTTTATCAGCTTTTGCCTATTATTTAGAAATAAGAAGCGGATTGATGATTAATGTAAATTAATAAAATGTTCAGTATTTCAATATCTATGGTGCAAATTCAAGAAAAATCTGTTGACCCTTCTTGAAGTTATTGTTCTTGGAATTTGAAAGTGTCCTCTTTAGCTCACCTGGCCGTAGGCCATGTTAACTGCTGCCATCACTTGGCATCCGTTGTCGTCGTTAACAATTTCTTCAAACATCTCCTCTGAAACTTCTGAATAGATCTGCATGAAACTTAGGGTGATTGTTCCTTAGAGTATCCTGCATGAAATGACTGTTTGGACTTTTTGCATATATCTCCAAAACTGTTAGGTTTAACCAAATTCTGATGTAGGTAAAAGTTTTTAGCATGATGAGATCTATCTGTGGTCAAATTTTGGTGAAAATCTGTTGACCCATGTTGGAGTTGTAGCCCTTTTTGGCTGTTTTGTTTTTTACTGTTTTGATATTATTACTCGCAAAAATCTTCTCCTCAGAAACTACAGTACAGAATTCAATGAAAGTTGGTAATCTTGTTTTTAAGGTATCCTAAACAAAATGACTGTTTGGATTTTTGATCAGTTAAAAAACATGGGCCATATTAGCTATTGCCATTACTTGGATTCAACAAATAGGAGAAGTGACTTGGCATCCGTCGTTGTCGCTAACAATTATACAAAACTCTTCTCCTCTGAAACTACTTGACTAATTAGAACTAAACTTAGTATGAATATTTCTTGGAGTATCCTGCATAGAACTGATGTGGGGATTTTTTGATTTGTGAAAAAACATGGCCACTGTTACTAAAAATAGAATATAGGGGTCAGACAGTAGTTTTTCACATATGTCTACTAAACCATTAGGTTTAGTTAAATTCAGACATGGATAAAACTGTTGAGTCATGTTGGAGATATTGCCCTTATTCAACGATTTTTGCTATTTTTAATATTATTTCTTTAAAAAATCTTCTCTGACATTATTTGATCAATTGGAACCAAACTTAGTACAAATGTCTCTTGGTGTATCCTGTATAGAACTGATGTGGGAATTTTTAATCCATCAAAAAACATGGCAGCTGTTACTGAAAATAGAACATAGAGGTCAGACAGTAGTTTTTCGCATTTATACCCAAAACCATTAGGTTTAGCCAAATTCTGACTTTATAGCTGATCTGATCAGAAAGAAAGAATATTGTTTGGCTAGATCCTTCAATCTCAGTTTCCGCTATATAGATGACGTATTATCTTTAAACAATCCTAATTTCGGGAATTTGATACATCGCATCTACCCAAAAGAACTTTAGATAAAGGATACTACAGACACTGTGAAGTCAGCCTCATATCTTGACCTACACTTAGAAATCGATGGTAAAGGAAAACTATTGACCAAACTTTATGATAAACGTGATGATTTCTCATCTAGAATTGTCAACTTTCCTTTCATCTGTGGCAACATCCTTTCAGCACCTGCGTATGGAGTGTTCATATCTCTACTCATATGTTATGCCAGAGCTTGCCTAAACTACGCAGACTTTTTGTATCACGCTAGAACTCTTAACAAATAGGCTTCTGGAACAGGGTTATGTTGCTACAAGATTGAAGTCATCACTACAGAAGAAGTTTTATGGTCGTCATCATGAACTCATGGATCGTTATGGTGTATCCATCTGCACCATAAAAACTAATTTATTCAACGGGTCATAGTTTCCCTTTCCTCGTTTGTCTACCCCGCACTTTACTTTTTATGAGCAACTCGTCGGGTGTTTCTAGAAAAGCAGAGGACGCTTACCCTACTGGTGCACCTGGTCCATGCTCCCAGTTTTTAGTGGAGTGCGAGTTGCTCATTTGTTTTTGTTACTTTGTATGTATAATTTTAGTTACTTTATGTTCTTTGTTGTGTATGTCTGTTTTCCATGTCTGGTTCTTTGTCCTAGGATTACATTCTTTTGATTACCGCCATAACCTTGGTTCCCTTGATTACTCTTTCAATAGCTGAAATGATCCGTATTATTAGGACTACTAAAGTCTCCAGGGATAAAAGTTGTCAGTTGCCTCCTTGTAAGAGTTATTGCTCTTGAAAGGGGAAAAATGCCTCTTTTTAACAGTTTTCAGTCAATATCTTGAAAACTATGATAGATTAAAAGATACTTTCAATTGTTGAAAAGATCTCATGATAAGTCCTACCAAAGACTTCTCGAGTCAAAATTGTTGGACAACTTCTTGTTAATTTTTTTGCCTTTGAAAGTCTAAATTCAACCAGGCGAGCGATTCAGGCTCCTTGGAGCCTCTTGTTTGCATAAATCTCCATATTTGTCAGGTTTAGCCAATATCTTTCAATTGCTGAAATCCTTATTATAAGGCCTACAAAAGTCTCCCAGGGATCAAAGTTGTCAGATGACTCCATGTAAGAGTTAATTGCCCTTGAGAGGAGAAAAATGACTTTAGTTTTCAGCCAATGTCTTGAAAATTATGATGGATAGAATAAAACTTTCAATTGCTGAAATTATTCCTATTATAAGGCCTACAAAAGTCTCCAAGGATAAAAGTTGTCAGATGACTCCATGTAAAAGTGATTGCCCTTGAAAGGCAAAAAATTGTGTTTTTAGCAGTTTTCAGCCAATATCTTGAAAACTGTAACAGATGAAATGAAATATTCAGTTGATGAAATTAACCTGATAAGTCCTACCGAAGTCTTTATGAGGTCAAAATTATTGGACAACTCCTTGTTAGATTTATTGTCCTTTAAAGGCAAGAATTTAATCTTTTGTTTACATTTTGATCAGTTTTTGCCTTTTAAGATTGACAAAATGTTTGGTATTTCAAAATCTATTATTGGTGCCAGTTTCAGTAAAAGAATTGTCGACTTTTCTTTGAATTATGACCCCAGAAAGTGTCGTGTTGACCATTTTCCCTGTTTGTGCCTGTTGTTAAGAAAACCATAGGAGATTGATGATTAATGTAAAGTTAAAAAATATTCTTAAAAGATCTATGATTGGTGCAAATTCGGGAAAAATCTGGTGTTTGATAAAAAAAAGTATGTGATCATTTTTTTAAACTATTAATAAATATTAGAAAAGTGAGTGATTCAGGCTCTTGAGAGTCTCTTGTTTGCATATTCATATTAAACAATGATAAAGAAAATTCTTAGGATTCTTACATCATTTCAGGCATCTACAATGTATGGACTACTGGCAAGTGTAGGAATCAGTCAGCTTATAGGAATGTTTTGGTATTCTACTCTCTTCTTGGGTAGACCTTGGATGAAAAACAACTTCCCTGGCAAGACACCAGATCAAATCAGTAGAGAGGGAAACTTTCCAGTTGCCATTGTACTTTGCATAGTAGGACAAGCATGCCTTGCATTAGTTCTTCATTATGTCTTAGTGTAAGAGCGTTTATACAACAAATAACAAATCAAACAAATATATTGTATTTATTTTAATATCTCAAGTAACATTAGTAAATTAGTGACACCCTAAATTAAAAAAAAAGGTTTCATAAAAACTGATATCTCCTTAGGGAAAGTAAAATTACGGTCACGCATGAGATTCATTATTAAAGAATATTCTACATGTAATGTAGCTAGTCTTCTTAATTTCTTGCTGAGCATGTTATGTGTGGTGATTAACTATATGATAAAGTTATTTGTCAATGTATTTTCAGGTCAGTTCTAGGAATCACAAATCTAGAGTCAGCAGTTAAAGTTGGTGTAGCCTTAGGAGGTCTTTTTGCTATAAGTGACATCCCTCATTGTCTGTTCTCTTGCCGTTCTGGTGTTGTTTTCTTTATTGACCATCTATATGATACTGCAGTTTTTACTGCTATGTGTGTTTCCATCATACACTTCGGTTAATTTCACCTGTATATTTGTAGAATGTATACATAGTATGTGTATGTCATTTATTACCATACATGTTTGCCATTTGCTAGTACATCAGACTGCAGTGTGGTTATTTTTTTAAGTAGTAAGTGAAATTTTGAAGTTATAGGATATGATTTTTTTTTTCACTTTTTAGCTCACCTGGCCTATTTGCCATTACTTGGCATCCCCTTGTTAACATTATTCAAAAATCTTCTCAGAACTACTTTACAGAATTCAATTGAAGTTTGTTTGATTGTTCCCCTGTATACTACACAATCAAACCTTTTGGATTTTTTATCCATGAAAAAACATATATTGTTAGGATTAGCCAAATAATGCTCAGCTTAATCTGTGGTCAAATTTTCATGAAAATCTGTTGTCCTAGGTTAGTTCTTGCCCCTTTTTAATTTTGGATGTTTTTTTCCAATCTTTTATGTTGTACCCGACTTATACTGTTGGCTACAGAAATTTATACCTCTTACTTGAAACAAATGTTCATAATGCAATATACAGTGCAACCACATATATATCTTATTCAATAGAGTTGGAGATTAAAATTTTAGGTTTTCCGACTTACTTTACCAATATAATATACAAAAAACAATTGCATCACAATTCAGTAAAGCTATTATAAATGGAAGCAATGAATTTTGTAATTTTATAGTTGTCTTCTTTGGTCAATATAGAAAGTATTGACTCTGTACTTGTATTTGAGTTACTTTTTGTTTAATGTGCTATTTTGCAGTTGTTTTGTTTTTATATTATTCTGTAATGTTAGTTATATACGAATAGATTTTGTAGCAGAACAAGATATTTTATTATTTATCTAGTAGAACAAAATAAAGCATATCTGAAATGCATTTCAGAGGGCCCATCTGTGGTGAAAATGCTATTCATTGCCCATGCATATCATCAATTTGACCTCAAGGTCACAAGTTACCAGCCATATTACACAAGTTAACGAAGCACATCATCCTAATCTGATTTACCCCTATGCAGATATCAAAAGCACACTCCAAGACAAAATTTCTAGCCCAATAGGCTGACCAGATCAAAGTTCACGAACTATGGTCTTCTGCTGATCTACCCTCATGCTCAATATCAAAAGATAGCAAAAAAATAGTCTGAACACCTTGTTACAGACAGGATGGACTTGTCACAATACAATACAGCATCTGCCACTTTTTGTGCACTTTTTCAACTTACTGGAAAATATCTAGAGTTGAGAAAGCAGCTTGTTGCTATGGTTACCAGATAAATTATAGCTATAATTGATCCAGGTACATTCTATTTTCATACAGGTCTGCATGTTGTCTTTGGTTAAAGAAATACTTGTTTTTGGCCCCTTATTCCTAGGACTGGTTAAGCTTGTAATCCCAACCTGCCTTACTGGTAAGGAACCATGCAACAAAATTTCATAGAAATTCATTTATATCCACTGGAGAAATTCTAGCAACCAGAAAATGTTTAAACTTAAAAAGAGAAAAATAACTGAAGACAGAAAGGGGAAAATGCTGTATTTCAGCTTCTGAAAAGGTCCCCAGGTACTCTCAGAATGCAGAATTGGCTTTCAAAAATTCAAAATTTTCTTGGGAAGTGGGGGGAATGCCCCTAAATCCCCTAACAGGTTCACACAAAATACCTGGGTCCCTAACTTTTGACCTGGGCTACCATTTTTTAAAATGTAGGGCCCAGGTGGCTAATACTAGTGAATTTTAATTTCTGTCACTGGCCAGTCTACCGAGTTGTCATCAATGTAAGTCCCATACAAACATAAAATGGCATACAAAACACAAACAACATTATCTTGCTATCTTGGTTCTGAATCAATAAATAATAGTGAATACACAATTAAATCAAGCACTTAAATAGCTGTCTTTGTAAGAATCATGCAAAATCTGAAAAATGTGATACACCTCAAAAAAGGCTACATATTTTTGTTTTTGTAAATAAGTTGTTTTATGGGTCTATACTATGAAAATTATTCATTCAAGTCTGCCTGCTCACATTGAAAACCCAATAGATTCTATTGTATTTGAGTGTCATTCACAGAGTTATCTCCCTTAATTTTGAATTCTACAGTGCATTCTATACAATTTTTATCTCCTATGAGCACAGGTTATATGAAAAACCAAATGTTATTTTTTGTTTACTAAAGCATTTTAAACAAAATATCAAAAATAAAAATATGTAGGCTTTCCAACCGTGTATCACATTTTGCATGATTCTTAGCTGGAGTGCTACTTAAGTATAATAATGACACAATAAACAGTCTTCAAATTCAAATTATATTTTTCCCTTCTAATATGTTGACTTCTTACACTTCACTGAGAGTTTAAGAGTATAAATTCAGAATATGTTTTTTTTTATAAGTATACAACAATTGCTTGTGGTATCTTCCTGATACAAATACTGAATAGAAGTATCAACGGGTTTTCTTTTCAAGCAGAATAGAAAAAAAATTCCAATGTCAAAATTCAAAAGTATTAAACATAAATATTGTATGTAAGAGGAAAATGATCCAGTTATCAGAATTAGATAAGTAATCACAGATAACGCCTCACATGTGAAATTTTCAAAGCAAAAAAAGGGCACAACTCCTGAAATACTTATGCAATTCATACCAAAATTTACCAGACTAGTATTGCACTCTTTATAAGGCAACATATTCAAGTTAAATACCCATGATTTGCAGAGCAAGGGTCTTGAAATAATTAGACCAGCAAAATACAAATAGTAAAAGAAATTTTTAATGCAGAAGTTAGCCATGTCTATGCAACTGCTGAATGAAGGATCTCTATTGAGCAAAATGCACTCAAAAGTCTGCATTAACGGTACATGGCTTTCCCAATCAAAACCCAATATTTGGATGACTTCAGTGAAAGGCATATGTAGACATAATAATAGATGTATAAAGAGTACTATATAAAATCATCATCAAAATCATTGTAGTCATAATTGCCTCCAGATGATGCTGCCAAGTCATTAAAGTCATTGTCCCTCTCTGATTTCAGTGTTATTTTATTCTTCTTTTTACTTTTCTTTGCTGCTTCCTACAATTAACGAATAAGAAACATACATTCGTTACTTCTTCCATGAAATAATGTTTAAAACATGCCATATTATCAGTTTTAGTGCAAAGTACAATTACCATTACAATAAATAATTTTAAGTAATTTGTTGAAATCCTTAATTTTAAACAGACTTGTTTCACAGAATGAAAGTTATGACAAAAGGTAATGTTTTTCTTTCCTTTTGTGATACAACTAATCTCTGTCTATAATTTAAAACAAAAATTAATTCCAGCTATTCATTACTTCATCTTGACAAGAGTTTTTTTCCTTCTGAAGAATTCTACATCAATATATTTTTTAACTCTTGTTTTTCTCCATCTATTCAAAAAGAAATTTTTAATATTACTTTTTTACAGTATAATATACCTTGACTAATTTTTGCTTTTCATGGTAGATATTTGTTAAATTCTGTCCTAATTTTCTACAGTCTTCAGCTTCCACTAAAATATAAAATTTATAAACATAACAGAGAAATTATGTATTGTTAAAATGTTTACAAGTAGATCTAAACTATTTAATCCTGTTATCTCCTTGATTTTACAAGTTAAGGTAAGAAAGGTATAATGTATTCAAAATTGTCAAATTGATAGTAGCAAATCAGTTCTGTCAATGTCTTATATTCTTTTGTTCGATTTGTTTCTATATCAATGGAGTAATGTATCTAGTTGATGGTAAATTTCCAATTCAAGTTCTTTCGTGACGTATACATTATCTTGAGGAATTCCTCTTAAAATTTTTAGAGGTTTAACATGGAATACACTGAAAACATGAACGTATGTAAAACACAGGGATGATTTTATGAGGTCTACAAACAAAGCAGAAATTGGCAAAAATGGTAGTAAATATACTGGATTTGAAATAGTGGAATCCTGTTAAAAAGCAGAAAAAAATCATCCCTGAAAACAGTAAACCCACCAAGAGGCTCCCAGGAACCTGAATCGCTCACCTAGTTGAATTTTGCCTTTCAAGGCCAATAAATTTAACAAGAAGTTGTTAAACTATTTTGACTCGAGAAGACTTTGACAGGACTTATCATAAGGATCATTTCAGCGATTGAAAGTTTCTATCTATCATAGTTTTCAAGATATTGGGTGAATACTGTAATAAAAAAATGTCATTTTTCCCCTTTCAAAGGCAATAACTCTTACAAGGAGTTGCCTGACAATTTTGTCTCAAGAAGTCTTTGGTGGGACTTATCATAAGATCTTTTCAACAATTGAAAGTTTCTTTTCATCTATCATAGTTTTTAAGATATTGATGGTTAAAAAAACAAGAGACTCCCAGGAGCCTGAATCGCTCACCTAGTTAAATTTTGCCTTTCAAGGGCAATACATTAAACAAGAAGTTGTCCAACAATTTTGACTCAAGAAAACTTCGATAGAACTTATCATAAGGATCATTTCAGTAAATCTATCATAGTTTTCAAGACATTGGCTGAAAACTGTAAAAAAAAAAACCTGTCATTTTCCCCTGTCAAGGGCAATAACTCTTATAGGAAGGCATCTGACAAATTTTATGCCTGAAGACTTTTGTAGTCCTAAAAATAATCATTTCAGCCATTAAAAGAATTTGGCTACACCTAATGGTTTTGGAGATATATGCAAAAAACTACTGTCTGACCCCTATGTTCTATTTTTATAAAAAAAAGGCCATGTTTTTCGACGGATCAAAAAACCCCAATTCAAATCAATGCAGGATACCCCAAGGAACACTTAACCTGAGTTTTATTTCAATCGGTAAAATAGTGTGAGAGGAGAAGATTTTTGAATGAAATAACATTAAAAATAGCAAAAAACTTTGAAAAAGGGCAATAACTCCATCATGGCTTAATAGATTAAAATGAAAATTTGACCGCAGATAGATTTCATTATGCTAAACACTTTAACCCAGTCAATGGGCTTAACCTAACTGTTTTGGAGATACAGTCAAACCTGTGTTAACGACCACCTGTTTTATGCGACCTAATTTAGGTCCCCCCAATTCGTTTTTCTATTTTTTTTAACTGTATTAAGCGACTCCCTGCGTAACGCGACTAGCGACCGTATTATTCATGTCTAAATGGTTTAAAAAAAACTGACTTACGCAACCTTTTGATTTTAGCGGAAGTTTTCGAAAACCAGAAGTAAAGTAATTTTAAAACAAAAAATTCTGTCAAATTTACGAAAATATCCGGAAACTCGCGGAAATAAATACTGACGTATGAATAATAATCAGTTGAAAACAGTTTACATTAGATACGAAAATGGCGACGAAAAGAAGTTTTAACGTTAGAACAAAAAAGTAGAGGCAATTAAATTGTTGGACAATGGAAGTCCAGCATATAAAGTAGCTGAAAGTTTTGGAGTAGGAAAAACACAGATTCAAAACTTGCAAAATCGTAAAGCTGAAGTTCTCGAGGATTTGGAGAAAAACATAGCGGGCTCATCAAAACGGAAAAGACATAAGACCGGCAACGAAGATATAAATAACTTATGTTTGGAGTTTTTTTAAAGATGCCGTCAGTAGAAGAATTAATGTGACAGGACCACTTCTAAAAGAAAAGGCATTACGATTTGCAGAGGATTTAGGGATTACTACATTTAAAGCATCAAATGGTTGGTTAGAATCCTTTCTTAAAAGAAACAACATCAAATTTGGAACAATGAGTGGTGAACGAGGGGACGTGGATAACGAGACTGTGAATGAGTGGAAAAAGAAACGTTTGTCTTTAAAGTGTTTTTAAAAAATCCTAGATGTCAAACCTGTATTAAGTGACCACCTGTCTTATGCGACTTTTTTTACCTACTCCCTTGAAGGGTCACATAAGACAGGTTTGACTGTCCATGCAAAAAAAACTATTATCTGACCCCTATATTCTATTTTTAGTAACGGTGGCCATGTTTTTCGACGGATAAAAAATCCCCACATCAGTTCTATGCAGGATACCCTAAGGAACATTCATACCTAGTTTGGTTCCAATTGGTCAAGTAGTGTCAGAGGAGAACATTTTTAAGAAATAACATAAAAAATAGCATAAAAACGTTGAAAAAGGGCAATAACTCCAACATGGCTTAATAGATTAAAATGAAAATTTGACCGCAGATAGATCTCACCATGCCAAACCCTTTCACCCCGTGTCAGAATTTGGCTGAACCTAACTGTTTTGGAGATATATGTGAAAAACTACTGTCTGACCCCTATGTTCTATTTTTAGTAATGGCAGCCATGTTTTTCGACAGTTCTATGCAGGATACCCCAAGGAACACTAATACCAAGTTTATTTCCAATTGGTCAAGTAGTTTCAGAGGAGAAGAGTTTTGAAAAATTGTTAATGATGATGAAAGACGACAACGGATGCCAAGTGATGGCAATAGCTTACATGGCCTTTAGCCAGGTGAGCTGAAAAGGCATTTTTCCCCTTTCAAGGGCAACAACTCTTACAAGGAGTTACCTGACAACTTTTATCAGTTTTGGAGATATATGCGAAAAACTACTGTCTTACCCGTATGTTCCATTTTTAGTAATGGCTGCCATGTTTTTTGACGGATCAAAAATCCCCACATCATTCTATGCAGGATACACCAAGGAACATTTGTACCAAATTTGGTTTCAATTATCAAATAATGTCAGAGAAGAAGATTTTTGAAAGAAATAACATTAAAAATAGCAAAAATAGTTGAAAACAGGCAATATCTCCAACATGACTCAACATTTAAAACCAAAATATGACCTGAGATAGATCTCATCAGGCTGAATAATTCTATCCATGTCAGAAAAGCTAAACCCAACAGTTTTGGAGATATATGTGAAAAACTACTGTCTGACCCCTATGTTCTATTTTCAGTAATAGCTGCCATGTTTTTTTATTAATCAAAAATCCCCACATACGTTCTATGCAGGATACCCCAAGGAACATTTATACCAAGTTTGGTTTCAATTGGTCAAGTAGTGTCAGAGGAGAAAGATTTTTGAAAGAAATAACATTAAAAATTGTTGAAAAAGGGCAATAACTCCAACATGGCTTAATAGATTAAAACCAAAATTTGACCACAGATATATTTGCAGATCTCATCATGCTGAACACTTTGCTCCTGTCAGAATTTAGCTAAACCTAACAGTTTAGGAGATATATGTGAAAAAATACTGTCTGACCCCTACATTCTATTTTTAGTAACAGCAGCCATGATTTTCGATTAATCAAAAATCCCCACAACAGTTCTATGCAGGATTCCCCAAGGAGCATTCATATCAAGTTTGGTTCTCACTGGGCAAGTAGTGTCAGAAGAGAAGAGTTTTGAAAAATTGATGACGAACAACAACGACAGACACCAAGTGATGACAATAGCCAGGTGAGGTAAAAATGAAACATTTGACTTTAAAATAATTTATCTTAGCAAGTGGGTACAAGTTACATTTCTACAGATAGAACATCAATATTAATATCTCTAAAATTGCTTGTCAACTATATGAGCTTGTATATTATATTTTCTTATGAATATGTATACATGATACAAAAAATCATTAAGTAATGAATGACCCAGAGGGGAATTGTACATATGGGGTCATAAATTAAAGACATTCATACATATAAAGGGCATTGACAGCAGAATAGCTTGTATGCCTGTTGCCTAGTGAAGAGCCATAAGAAATATATCAATAACGTCTACTTACAACTAACAACTAGATCTGTAAACAGTTTTTCGAGAAATGAACAATAATGTTTAGATTTCTGAAAGTATAGTAAAAAAAACAATTTTAACTTACACAATATTACAAAGGTAGAACTAACCTATGCATATAAAGTAAGTCTAGAATAAATTAAATAATTTGATAGGCATTCCTATATGAACTTTAAACTAGTTGAAATATTACATAGAAAATTGCATTTATACAACAGGGAAAGTTGCATGATGATGTAACAACTTTGCTCATGACAATGAAATCTATCCTGATATTTTATACCAAATAAACTTACTTCAAAAACAGTAATTTTATTCTTAAGAGCTTCACCAAACTTGCTGAAACCTTCTTCATCTTCTGGATACATTCCATCGATTCCACCTGTAGCTTTACTTACACCTGTGGAAAAATTCCTTCAACAGATCAATAAAATCATTAAAAAGTTTGCAGTTTTTAAAATTATCTTAAGACTTATTTCTAAACTTACACTACACTCAGCAACTTGTCAGGGCTCCAGCTACTTGAGAAAAACAAGGAGAAGTGACTTCTCTTTTAGAGACACTATGGAGAAGTGTGGATGAACAGGGAGAAGTGAATGCGCAGGCAGATCATTTACTAATGCTTTTTTTTAATTATGTGTGTTATATTTTACTGACATAAACTTAATATAAGCAAGCATTTTCATATATTCATTTTCTTTTCTTGAGATGTATGTTACTTTTTCTTCAAGCTACATATGTAAGTAACTAAATATTTTGGACAAAATGAAATCAGCCTGCCGAGTGAGTGATAAACTGTATCATATATTCATGAAATTGAATTTCTAATCTTTATCACTACTTCTTACCAAATTTATTACAGCCAAATTAATAAATGATTGAGTAAAGCAAAGCTTCTTACAATGCATTGTCCTACTGCATTGTCTTTTTTAGCAGCACTGGAATAGGAAATTACACGCAGTGACATTCTGTTGGAATTTTCATTTTGTTCTGTTTTTTTTTTCCTGATTCCACTAAATCCATAATGATTTCATGTCCAAAATATACAGTCTCTTGATATAAGAGTATCAAGAATCATGTTAAAAATTTATTACTGACAAATCAAGATTGAAACCTTATTGACAAATATTGCAGCGGTCGGTATGAACACGCCTAAAACATAAGAAATGTTGCGTTGAAATGGAGAATTTACTGTTCTGTTATGAAAAATGAAGATCAAAAGGAAACACTTCGGGTTTTCTACCTAATTATCAATTGAGATAAATTTAACCCAAGTCCAAAGAACCTGCACGACTAATTTCCACACTACGTATTGAATATGAAAGGTAATATATTATCATACGCTGAAGTGAAGAATGTTCATTCCTAATCCTGTCTTAAATGTTTGAAACAAAAAGCTGATTTAAATACTTGCTTGTAACCGATAATCGATAGATTTTAAAAAATTTACAATTTGTTTTCCCAAACGGGCGCCATTTTTCCTTGTATTGTTATTGAAAGAGAGATAAATGGTCCAAATACCGCTAACAGACGGAGTACAGTCTCGATCATGGGCAACGTCTGAAAATGAGTGGGCGACTTCACTTCGCTTTTGGTTTCATCTGAGGGCGATGTGAGCGACTCCAGGGTGACTATTTCACCCGAATCGCCCAGTAGCGTGAGCCCTGCATGTGTTTCTCTAACACTCAAGTCAGAGTTTTAAATCTGTGTTATTTGGTGAAACACGGTGTCAGTCAGATTTTTTATACGATGAAATGTGAATGTTACACCCACTCATCTGGGATATTATATAATCTGGTTGTTAATTGTGTACAGAGAATCACAGACCTGGGTGTGAAATCACCCAGCATGGTGAAGTTAATCTCATTGATTTCCGCCAACATAGACGTTAGTATAGTATACCAAAGCTCCCAGGTCACTGACCTCAAAAATTCATTTGGTACCTCTGAATATCACAACAAGGGAGTCCTGGAGGACATGTGAAAAATCTTAATCCAGTCACCGAGATCGATACTAGTTGATTTGTTGATAAAAAAGCAGTTGAGACAATTTGCACATGGTATAAAAAGATTGACAAATATAACATGAAAATCATAAAAAAAAAGAAAAGGCATTTATCATTGATACATACTCCATAACTGTCTGTATGAAGTTATAATTAATTGCAGTCCATGTGATGACCAGACATTGTAAAAAATGTGTTCATTTAACTTTCTAAAAATAGACAACTATATATGTGCCAGATTCGTCAAAAGGATTATTTTTTATACAGGAGTAAGCATCAGTCGGCATCCATGAAAGTTTGAAACCATTAAACAAAACTTATAATTAAAATATATGTAGGTTGATATAAGAAATTTCTCTGACAGTTAGCTTGAAGCATTTTAGCCGACTGAGGATGGGCTTCTACTTTACAATTCTTATGTACACATTATCTTGGGACCTGTTATTAGTTCCTTTTATTTCCTGAAAAGCCGGTGAATTATTAAAACTATCAGAAACTAAATCAAAAGATTAAATTATTACGTGATAAAAATACGAAGTAATATTTCTATATGATATCTCCCACTCATTGGACGTAGCTGTAAATAAAAAAAACAACACATCAACAAATAATAAACATGTACAAAATGAAAAAAAAAATGATGCAGAATTTTTAATGACATGACTAATTTTTCATCTTAACTATAGTGCTCTGAATCACATGAGAAACAGAAACACAATATACTTCGTATCTTACAATGAATTCCCTGTTATGCCTCATTGAATTTTACCACTATTGCAATATACAAACGGTCAGTGTTGGCTAGGTGGAACATGGGTGATTAACATTCAATATGTCAGTGTAACACTGAGTTTCACTCAGGTCGGACTTGAAAGTTCAAGAAACAAATGTCGCTGAGTGCAGTATATTTCAACGACTTGTATTAGTAAAATATATGTAATATAACGAGAATAGGTATGGTGTATGTGTCAAAGAGACAACAACCCCACCGGGATGAAAATGTCAGCCAAAGGCCACCTATAGGTATTCCATGACCTGCAAGGAAATCTTCATATCAAAGCTTTTGCCTACCGAACGTTTCTTTAGCTAACAGTAAATCAGACTCCTCTTGAAGTTTTTGTCTTCTGATTTTTTCTGCCAGCTCTTCTTCTGGAGTTAATTTTCTGTTTTTCTCCTTTTCCTTCAAATTAAAGGGAAATCAGAATTAATAGACATATAAATACTAATACATACTGTCGAAGTAAATGTTTTGTGAATACTTAAAATGTGCATAATTCAAAATTTATTTACAATAAAATCTTGATTCAGCAGCTTATTATAGATATAAAATGCAGACTCAAAAGACTGACATGGACAATGAAGATCTACATGTATCACTATTTGTCATAGGCTGTGTTGTACTTTACTTTTGTAACAAAAGTAAAGTGATACAAGAATGTCAAGAAAGATATTATTTATGAAAGTACTAATAGTCAGTCAAATGGTAGAAACAATTCAATTACTAAGTCTGTAACCTATCTAATTACTGTAATCTAACTTATTTTTGTTTTTCAGGATATGTAATCTGTCACTACAAAATCATCAAAACTTGGCTCAGTATAGAGAAGCATACAAAAAGATGTTCTTCTGATATATGTTTCAATGCCTTCATTTTGAGCAAAATATTATAGATGCACAAACAAAAGAAAACTTGAAACTGTAACCTGCTAAAATATCCTTCAATGTATGCAGCTATTTAGAAATGTGTGCGAGATTGACAGACCATGCACAAACCTATAGATCCCTATGGCAAAATTGGACTAACAAGTAACTTACTGCTTCCTCTTCAGCAGCCTTTGCAGCTTGCTTTTCTGCAATTCTGTCAGCTAATTTCTTCTTTTTCCGTTGAAAAAGTTTTGGTTTGTCTTCACCTATCAAAACAATTTTTTAACAAATAATTAGAAAGGAGAAAATTCATTTAGGAACCCTTTTGGCAACTGACAATTATACACAAAATATATGAAGCACCAGAGTCAAAGAGCCATGTGGCCATTGTTAAAAGAGTGAAAAACTGCACAAAATTTGGCATTTTCTAGACTTCAACAAATTTTCCCAATCTCCACAAAGTTTGAAGGGCATATATGACCATATATGTTCAAATTATTACCACAGACCAATCAAATCAACTATGAAACAAACTAAAGAAATGGAGAAACAACATAAATTTTCTTTATGTACACTTTGTTCTTGAGGCAAAATTCTGCCCTTACCGAACCAAATTCTATATTCTAAATTCAAATGGAACAAAAACCCTTGAGGTTTAAAACATCTGAAGTTTCCAATGAGTAAAAAGCATCTGCCATACTTTTTAAGAAGAAAGTTTCATTGAAAAGCCCATGTGGTTTGTTTAACAAAGCTATCTTAGAATGGTTGAAAACCAACAGAGGATCTCAAAACATACATGTAACTGCAGAGAAAACTTCCAATATCATCCACTTATCAAGTAAATGTAGATTTTCATATAACTGTTGTTCAAAAGAGATATAAATTACATAGAATGTACTGTAGAAATTCAAAATAAAGGGAGATAACTCTGAAAATGACATAAAAATGCAACAGAAAGCATTGGATTTTCAATGTGGATTACTCCTAAGAGCAGACAGATTGGAATGAATAATTATACATTTCATTATGTAGACCTATAAAGCAACTTAATAGCAAAAATAAAAATGTGTGGCCATTTTTTTTAGTTGTATCACATATTTACAGAAAAATGAATGATTCATACAAAGACTACTTAACTACATGTACATTGTATTTTACTCACTGAAACCTACAGCTTAATTACACATACTTCCAATTATTCAGACAACACTATCAGAAATGAGTTTGATTGCTTTCGATTAATTGATTAAATTACAATTACTTTGTCAAATGTATGATAAAATTAAATGAATGATTACACTGGCAAGTAATCGTGATTACATCTGATTACAATGAATTTGCAGATAACTAGGAATTAATGGACAGGTTTGGAACATTTTGTTTCTGTTATTTGTATTTTTCATATGGCTTTAAATTCTTTGAATTAATAACAGGTAATATTATTTTAAAAGTATAATTGAACATCAGCCTTTAATAATTTATTAAACCACATAGATCTATAAAATATATACAAGTTCAATAAAACAATTTGTGACTTTCACTAGCATTTTTAAGAACCATTGCACTTGATTCATATTTTATTGATTCTACTTATCAATAGTAAGGCTAGCTATAACCCATTGGTACCTTGAGAGTGGTGGGTAGGTCAGTAGGGAAAATATTTTATTTTATCAGCATTGAAAAATGATGTGTATACATTGAATCAGAAGACAAATTTTGAAGAAACATTTTATATTTTGACTTAATTATTAACAATGGTACCATGAACATTGACTACAATGTAAGATCATTTAAAACAAACAAAAAAAAGACACAGAAAATTCAGATCTTACAAAACTGCTCATGACAAGACAATGTATAAATCAACATTGACTAGAATGTATTCAAAAAATGTAATAAACACTGACTAGAATGTATTCAAAAAATGTAATGAACACTGACTAGAATGTATTCAAAAAATTTGAATAAACACGGTCTAGAATGTATTTAGAAATTGAGTAGGGCTTTTTCTGAAATGTGCAGACTGGGATTAAAGACACTTTAACAATAAACCTTAGATGGTGGAGTTTCATTTTAACTATAGGAAGAATTACTTGTGAAATGATAATTTATGCAGGGTGCCAGGTTTAATGTTTTGATAAAAAAATGACTCAGTGTTTCCCAATGTGAATATTTAACATGGAATGATATCTGAAGAATTTTTTGTTGTTTCCATTTCTGATAGTTTATATGTAGTTGAATTCGGTACATAATCCTTTCTTTTTCTACTGAGCATTATATTGAAATTAGGCAGCATGGAAATTAATTGATATGGAATATATGCTTGGATGCTGTTTGTTTCTTGGTGTAGTATTTGCCCTTGGACTTTAGATTTTGTCGTGCGTAAGGATTTCATGGTTGCTACAATTTGTACTTGATGAGAAAAATGTTACAAAAATTTTCTCAATAACCAGCAATGCTGAAAAATACTTCAAGTCGGTTAACAGGAAGTAGATGTCTAATAGTTCTGAAATTGACTCATACAATGCATACCAAATATCAAGAGACTACAATAAGTATTTAGTAAGAAAACCTGCAAGCCCTAGGCGCATGAAGGGAGGACAAAACAGCAACATATGCATGGTTTTAGTAGGAGCCAGGAATGAAGACAAGATAAGAAAATTTGATAAAAGGCAGTTGGAATTATTAAGTAGTGCCAACCATTCAGTACTTCAATTTAGGCCTAAGCTGAAGCAGAGTATAGTCAAACTAAGTAATGAAGAAGAATTTTACTGCTCAGAAAAGCTCAGGACTAAATTCTGGGACAAAAAATTTTATATTCACCTTGAGATTGTCTTGGCTAATTACATGTACTACTGTGAAAGTACTTTAATTCCAGGATACCAATTTTCATAGATAAGTCAAGAATCCTCAAGTTTGAGGATTCTTGAATTTGTGGTTTTGTGGTTTCCAGTATATATAGATCAACCAAGGTTTTTTCCATCTTTTGTGGTAATTTGGTTCAATTATCCAATAGATTCCACTTGACCACAGATATTTTTTACAGGATATTGTACAGTTTGAAGTAAAATTTCACAAAAAATTTATACCAGACTTTTGCCAATGTCTTCTATATTTTTCATAGTTTTCTATATTTAACTACTTCATATTTTTTTTTTTTTGTTAAAACAAAAGAAATAACAGTTTTAGAACAAAACAGTTACAAATTTACAAAAATCTATGTTGGGAATCAATCAAAATTTCCAGATCAATGCTCATATCAATATCGATTGATGATCAGTGTTTGGGAGTTTAATAAAGATGACCCTTCAATACTGCATTGCCAGTTGGATGTCTTTCCAAAATAATCTTTGAGTATTTAATGAAATTCCTCAAAAATTTGTACGAGGAAGTCATAACACATACCATTCTCATCCATCTGATCAGGTTTTTTCTCTTCATCATCTTCATCTTCCCAATTATCCTGATGAATAATAAGAAAATTCAGAATAAGAAGCAGGTGGAAGTTTACTACAAATAGACTATTCTGAGTGTAAAAAAGAAGTTTTCATGTGAAATCAAAAAATCTGTGGTAGTCTAGCATCTTATTATTGATGACAAATAACAGGGCACTCATGATGGTAAAATGAGAATCATTTCAAATCAATGAAACATTATGGGCATCCTTTCTCTCACTATGACACCGCTGAAAGCACGAAATCAGGTCATATGCCAAAAGTGAAATTCTCTTAATGTACAGATACATTTGTACAATACCATCATTTCATAGCTAGTCCATAGCATAAATTTAACATGTACAAAAACACAAGACTGATTACAAAATAAGTACATACTACAATTACAATTGTTTTAAGCTGAAAGAATTTCATTTTACTTTATTTTATTCTATTCATTTTAATCCAATTCAATCACTACATCTCCCTTTGACAGGCTGGGAACAAGTCCTGAAATAACGTTTTAACCGCAACTTGAGTTTTCCTAATAAGAAATATTATAAAACAGGGATTATTTGTGTAATTTTGGGTAGGTTTCACAAAAAAAGTATTTTAGTTTGTATTATTTCAAATCACCTCCAAATAAAATCCAATACTTACATTGTCATAGATGCACTGCAAAGTGCTCTTTGAGCGGGATAAAACATTTAAGGATGCTCTGTATCTTATTACCACTATGAACAAAATTTGACAAAGGTTTTTTTGACATCCTGGACTACACTGGGGGGTCTTGCACGCTTGATTGAGTCTAAATTTGACTTTATCCAAACTTTATTTATAGAAGAGTTCTTTGCGATGTCATCACTTACCTGTGATAAGGTTATCCACAGAGTAGCATTGGACATCAACTTTAAATCAAAACTTTTTAAATTTTTTTAAAGATAATTCAAATATTCTTTTGATTACTTACACTGCAAATAAAACTCTTTTTATCCATGAAAATTTTAAATAAATATTCAGTAATTAGACTATATGAGCATAAAGTTTCATAATAATTTTATATGAAAATAGAGGTTTACATATAAATATCATTACAAATGTATTTTTCAAATAAGAGTTATAAATTCACTTACAATACCTGGATTATTTTATCTAAATGAAAAATTTTCAAGACCCAAACTTGATATAAAGTAACAGTTATAATGTATAATGTTTTGAAAATCAGGATTCTAATCAAGAAATGTCAATTGTTTAATCATTTGTTTATTTGCCAACCAATTTGACATGCAATTAAGTGAATTGACATCACAAATGGGATAGGTGAACTTCCCTATATTGCAGAAAAAATCACCATACATGTATGAGGAGTACAACCCAAAATAAGAAGCATTGGCATACGTTTCAGACATTACACTGCCCTCTCAGTACTAAGCAGTTACAGATAGAGCCTCAATCTACTAAATGTACTACCTATAGAAGTAGTACATAGGGGCCAGGCACAGTCTGGGATGGGGATCCTAAGATAGGAGAGGGTGATGGCTGGTTAACCCTAATTTCAAGACTTAAATTCTTTAACTGTTATAGATATAATACATATAGCTTGAAAAATCACACATTCTGCAGCTGATATTTCTTTTCTCTTTAAAACATTTGCCATATCAATTAAACCAAGAAAAAAAATGTCTTTGGTTACCCTACCCACCTTTTTTTTGCAGCCTACCCAAGGTTATTTATCACAATATCTCCCATGGAGAGATTTCAGTATACTCTCCACAGCTACTTGCTGCCTATACTGCTATTCAAGTCAAAATTATGTCATATAAAACATTGATATCACAAAAGCAGGGGAAGCTACGGCTAAAAAACATCCTTGAATACACTCTCAGACCATTTTTATCAATTTAAAACAAATTTTATGATGATCGTTAATGTTTTGAAGGAGTTACAATTTTTATTTCGGAGGGAATATCTTTTGAGGGCATGACTCCGGCCACCAATTTTTTTTATATCAACAGTTGGTCAAATAAATATGTTGACATCACGAAGGAATGGGAGGCTACAGCTATAAAATTTCTTATAAACTTCCTCAGACTATTTTTGTTCTATTTAAAACAAATTTTATGATGATCATTCGGGTTTTGAAGTAGTCTGAATTTTAAATTTAGAGGGAAAACCTCCTCTAGGGCGTGACTCTGGCCGCCATTTTTTTTTAAGTCAAAAGTAGATTAAATAAAAATACTGATATCAGGAAGGCAGCAATGGGATGGTATGGCTGTAAAACTCTTTATATACACCCTCGGGCCATATCTGTTCAATTTGAAACAAATTTTATGACAGTTCGCGTTTTTCATATTTATATTTTAATTATTGTACTATGAAAAATTGTGTGAGATTCCAATCCTTGCTATATATAAATCCCTGACCTATCCTAGCAAATTTTATTGGTACTTTTTATGAAATCCCACAAACTATCATTTTTTATTTAAACTAGGGAGGTCGGTAGTGCGTTTATCGATATTCTTGCGAGAGCAAAATTCTCAATTTTGAGTCAACTTTAACACGTTAGAAAATGGTTAAAAATCCATTGCATGACAATAAAAAATATATGTAATTGAAGATGAGACATTTCTCTATCTAAATATACAACTTTCATTGTTATTGAAGTTGATGGTCATTTGGTACAAACGTTTGAAGTGACGATACTTTGAGAAAAATGGCCGCCTGAAAAACTATGTGTCAAAGATCATACCTATTTCAAAATTCATTCCGCAAGCTATTACTGGACCGATTTTCTTCATTTATGGCTTAAATTTTTGGAAATATCTTCAATTTTGATAATCCGGTTGTCAGGCTAATTTTTTGGTTACAAAACATACTTTTTACGCAATTTTAAGGAAAAACATGTTGAAAAAAAAAAGTTTTTGCATACCCGGAATGCACTGACAGTCGGATTCCGAAAATTTAATCCTTTCTGCGTCCATCTGTAACCCTGGTTTCAGAAGAAAAACAATAATAGCTTGCGGAATCGATTGGATATTAGGGTGGTCAGGGCGTGGTTTTCACAAAAATCAAAGCGGGACCAGTTATCGTTCTTGCTAACCGGATGTTACTGATCCGCCATAGCTTCTGTTAAGATTTTCGAACACTCGTGGATAAATGCCTTTTACCGACTGTTTTCTGGACGGATTTTTGACTGGTGGTGCAGACAACGATGGACCTAGGCCATGGAGGCCAATCACTTACGGTAAGTACCTAAATTATGTCTAATATAAGCCTAATCGCCCTGTTTCCGTAAGGTCAAATTCTAGAATGACCTTTTATCATCTGCAAGCTTAAAAACTATATTCACCTTCTTGGAAGGTCTGATTTTCGTTTGATTCTGCATGAGCTGATTTAAAAAAGATTACTCTCATTTAGCATTAGTTGGAATATGTTTCCATAACATTTTTATTAAACGATGAATATGTAATGAGGTAAATTCTCCCAACGTTTGATTGCAATCCATTCAAAATCTTTCGGACTTTATCGACTTTCCTATATTATCGGAAGTCTCTGTATTTTACCTTGCTTTTTTTCTATTGGTTGGGAGCATTTGCACATACTGCATTTAATTTCCTTGATAATTCAATTTTAATTTATATGTAGTGCCCAATTTATATGAAACTCGCATGTTTAAGCATAAACCTTCTTTATATTTATTTTAACTGTTTTATTTATTCAAAATTATCATATGTAGAAAAAAAATTCAACCTTAAATTGCTTCTTCAAATGATACACAACTTTTTTTTCTGGTTTTCATTTTATCAGTTAATATATATTAATTATGACTTTTATTAGAACAATTATCATGTAGCCCTGCTTGTACTTTACTTGATAAATAGAACTTATTTGATGAGATTTATATATGTGGCAATTGCATATTTCACATATGACCTGCATCTTCTTAAGTTTACTTTATATATTCATATTGTACAATTTTTAACAGCTAACTTACATATTCATTTTTTAGAGGATTGTAGATGCTCTACTTATTTAATATTCATATACATGTACAATTGCGTGGAAAAGGTTTAAAATCCTAGTAATATACATTATTTATCATTAAATTTTAATTAATTATGGTTTAATATTTTTTTTGCCTTTTTAGGATCACATTGATTGACTCATAATACCAATCTTTTGTTGTATGTATATGAAACATACTTGTACTGTGTTTTTTCTTCTAATTATTGATTTATTTCAGAAGAAAGTATTAGTAAACAGGCTGCCTAAATATTTATTTTATTTTGTCATATAAAAAGTAAACACTGATGTAAATTTTATTATGATTTAGTTTTATTTTCTGTTTGTTTTTCATCATTTTAGTTTCATTTTGTTGAGTTCTGGAGATGTTTCGAATTCATGGTAAGTTAGTTTTTATACTTTGATTTAGTTTAGTAGCTTTATTTATTTTAATAGTAAAACTTTTGAGTCTTTTAATTATGGTAACAAATAAGCATTTACATTTGAATCATATATTACTTACAAGAACTGTCGATTAGTTTTGTGTTTAGACTCTGCTTTAAAACTGCTTCACAGTACATATTCATTGAATTCCACTACTTGTTTATTTCAGATGGCCTGAGCAGCATAGTGGGCTATGCTATGAGACGAATATGGGCTGAGTCTGAGGTAGGACCATGTGGGGTACAGTAAGTAGGGTAGTTCCAGACACACCTGAACCCGATAACCTGATTGGTAAGAGAGTTCAACACTTGATAGAAGAACCAGACGGATCACGCAGCGAAATTATTCATATTAAGTTATTTAACATAACATTAATATAACCTTATAAAACAATCTTCTTGTTTTGAAATGAAGATAATTATTCTGGAAAAGGAAGTTCGGTGTTTTTAACTCCTCGCCACATCTTTTGTCAACCGCTTTGTGAGCAACCAACATCAAATAAAGTTTTACATTTTTTCAGATTGTTAGCAAACCAGATTATGATTTAATAGAAAGTAAACTAACTGTAAGTAAATTGATAAGGTAAATGATGTTAATAGGTGTAATGTCCTTATGTACATAATTTCTTTTGTAGATTTGGCAGACATAGTAGATCCTGGTGAAGAAACCCTTCTGGCCTGAAATGGAAACTTTGAAAAGTTCATTAAACTTAATCAAATGATGATATTTTGTTTATTATCATTGAATGTACATAATAGTACACATGAGGAAACAGCTAGGGCTTCAAAGTTCCATAGTGAAAGGATGCGCATTGGTTCAAGTCAATGTATTCATAAAAATTTTCTCAATTTCTTGGGAAAACAGCATTTGTTTTTGAAATTTTATTCAATTTTAACATAATAATGAGATTATTATGTTAAAAGACCATATTTAAACAAGAAAACATTACAAGACTACATTAGGAATCTTAGAATTGACCAGACCTTGATATAATATTATTTTGCCACTTTTTGCGGCAAAAATGTATGTTTATTTTGATTATCGTCTGGCTTCATTTAAGGTATAGGCCTAACAAATTTTCATCCACATTAAACATTTTATAGCAAAATAAGATGAAAGTATCTTCATGTGAAAGCTTAGATTCTAAGTTTTAAAATGGTACCACATAAGTATATGGTAGGTTGATATTTTGATCAATATAAGCATAAATATGCGGTTTTTTTTTGTAAATCTGAAATTTTCAAAAATGTTCGATTTACCCCCATTTTTCAACATTTGCTTGTTGGTTTTTAAATATAATTCAATTATTTCTTGATAAAAATGTGTTTTTACATATTTAATCACAATAACAATAACTGTCATGTGCTAAAAACTGCTTTTAAATTCAAAATGTCTTTTTTTGTCTGACCTTTCGCCATTTTTTCCACTGAAAATAGCTCTAAAATTTACCCTAAAATGTAAATTTTCAAACTCAAAAAATTTTTTTGAGCTGAAAAACATGATTTTTCAAGTCAAGCAACTTTATTGCCACACAAAACAAGTGACAGAAAAAATTAAATATTTTTTTTGAATTCTTAGTAAGCAAAAATGTATTTTTTTGTTGAAAAAACGCATTTAAAAAAAAGGGGGTCTGCCGCAGTGTTTCTGATTCCAATGAAAAACAAATCCGAGGTTTTGACATAATATTTGTTTATTTATTTCTGTTTAATGGATTACTCTTGAAAGAACAGCAAAGTATCAGATTTCTACTACCTTCCAATTTCCAAATATGAATATCCAAAAATGGCACTTTAATTCACGATGCTGTTGACACATAGCAAAAAAAAAACTAAGTCCAAAGTGTTTTTTTGCCAATTTTAAAAAAGTGTAATTTTCTTTGTATCTAAGATACAAGTTTCCTGAATGGCTTAAATCAAAGTATGAAATGGCTTTATTTAAATGATTAAGACACAATGTATGAATTTATTTACCTGTTTGACTTATGTGGGCCACAGAAGTGCCCAAAATGTGACATTTTTGCCTTCGCAAGAAAAATGACCAAAATTTTGAACTTTAAATTGTAATAACTTTTGAACCCCTTGACCGATTTTAAAAATTTTTGCACCAGTAAGTTACATTTCTTGGGCTCTTTCAAACTAATATAAACTTGTACATTTTCTATATACTTCATATTTTGACTGACCTCCCTATTTAAACACTACTCAAGTCAAGAAATCCTCTCATAAGTGTCCATATCAAATAAATATAAAAAAATTAAATCAGTTTTACATACATTCCTACCCTATTTTTTCATCCAATGTAACCTTTAACAGACATAGTTTTTTGCTGGTTTTATGATCTCTCACTGACAAGGACAGGAGAATCTTGAAATCTGGAAATTTGATTACACTATTCGACCCAAGATCGTTCTATGACAAAAAGTGTAACTGAAAACCTTAATTCTACGTAAATATTGTAAAAATGAGAATATATATATATAAATGAATAACTGAACGAGTGACATATTGCAAGCACGTGAAATTTTCAACGTGTACAAACCTTGACATCGTCTTCATCTTCTCCTTCCCATCGATCTGTACTTTTCACTGGCAACTCTGGATCAAAGTCTTCGGCATCTAAAAACAAGTAAATGAACTTGTTAAAATAAATGTTTGAAAGAGCTATTTTGATAATATTTTAACGAAATGTGTTGACAGCATGATTACCCCATTCGTCCGACATTTTGAAATTCTATAAATAGAACTTCCTTTTTTGCGCGGGAATACTATTTTTTATTATTATTATTGTTTATTGTAAATTGAAAATGATAATTCTCTTGAAAAAAATTTATGTTAAATCAATATTGAAAACTGTGACAAAAATTCCGGCCATTTCTTAAAGAAATCTGGTACAATTATGAGCCTACCAAAATGAACCCCCCAAAAAAACCCGAAAACCAGTCGGCACTAAGGTGCGAGACTGTTCTGTTTACAAATGGAAACTGCATGACGAGCTTACACGTCTTTATATTGACAAAAAGTAATTGAAATGTTTTAATGGTATTGTTTACCAGAACCAGGGACTGTATATTAGAGAGAGGAGTTGTAATGATCTATGTAGACTGTCGTGATTATTTGGCTATTTATCGGCCAATTTTCAAAAATGGAGTTTCTTTGCAAAAAGACAAGTGTTTTTAAAAGTCACAGAATGGATTTTGATGAATGATTTATCAAATCAAGTAGTTTGGAGAATTGCAACACCTTTTTCATTTTTTGTAAATAAGAGGAATGTTAATGTTTTAATATTTTACAACAAAATTAGGTATTTTTAGGCAAATAACCTAAAATTCATTTTAGGTTGATTTGTCATTAAAGACATAAAAATAAAGAGATAAAAAAAACTTGTTAATTAGCCAATTTATCGATAAAATTATCACACAGCAGAGAACAAGATTCCCTGACCTTTCCACTTATTTATTAAAGTACTTTTTCCCCTTTTGATGAAATGATCTGAAATAATTGTAACAGATGCCCAGAAGTTGCAAAAATGGGACACTGCAGATTTTTTTAATTGTCTTGTTAAAGAGAATTGTTGGGAAAGGTTGAAGTGAGAATTATGAATTTAATTTTGAATTATTTTCATTTTTCTTAAAGATTGGGGGTAGGTAACTTGTTTTCGTTAATTCTATTTCATTTGTTTTGGTAGAAAGAAAAATGTGGTAGGAACATGAAGCTAATATATAAAAGAATGAGAAACTGAAAATTTTATTTCAATATTCGCAATACTTTTTTTTTGTATGATCATTTAAAGTCAATTTGTTATTTGTTGATTAAGTAAATATGAGATCTCATCCCGCATGTTATCAGTTATTTGCAAATCTCATGTATATTTGTGCTTCTGTTGTCATTGAATGTTATGGACACTACAGCATGTATGAAAACAAAGTTGATAAAAATGAAAAATCTGCTGAATGGAAATGACTATTTTTTTTTATGAGTCAGGTGTAACCAGTAAGAGGATGAAGTTGAATATAATTATTTTTGATAATAATGCCATTTGCTGTTTTACTTTAACTTGAATTTTTCTTCATAGGAGTAGGAACCTTTGCGCTCCGCCACAGGAGGCTAAATTGCCCGACCTTACCCATCCCCCCTTTTTCCAGTGGCAATCAAAATTTGTCGACCCTATTATCCTTGTGACCCATCCTTTTTTTTCATTTCATGTTCATTGTCTGAATATAGCTGAAATATTGCTGCTCGGACGTTAAACCCCAACAAACAACATCTTCATAATTTAACAAAACTTTAAGATGTGAGCTATAAACTGATAAACATTTTGTTTTCATCAAAGAAAATCTAAGAAAGAACCTTTCTTGGTATTACTTGTTAACTCCTGGCAGTCTGTCTCTCTCCTGGTATGTATAAGTCAAATATAAACCTTGCAGGTTTTTTAAAAAGTTTTTTAAGTATAAAGACCAGGGACGCACAGTTATTTTAATACATTACATATATGTAGACTTTGTTAGGAGTGACCACTGACCAGTCCCTGTAATATGAAGTCCAGGTGGAAAGCATAATCAACGGAACCAAGATTTGAGTGGAAATCGAAACACTGTTTTGGCTTGTCCGTCTGTCTGTCTATCCATGTGTCTGGCACAAAAATTGTCAGCACAACTCCACTGAAAATAATGAACCAAATTTTACAAAACTTGGTATGTAGCAAGAACATCATATGTAGTTGTGCAAATTACTAGGATATTTTGATGCCCCAATTTTTGTGGGAGTTATGCCCTTTGAACTTAGAAATTTGTCAAAAATCCTTCAGATCAATGATTTTTTAAACAGTTGTTTAGTACCATGAAATTCTGGTTAAGTTCAATGTTCAACAAAATCCAAAATGTAATTTTTAAGTGAAGCAATTTTGAACATTTTGCCATCTCCCTTTTTTCACCACAACATGGCAAAAAAAATGTTTGGCATTTCACCAAATAATACCCATTTCTCTTTTTTTCACCCATTACACTGTGGGGTATCATTTAATATTCCACGAATTCCATGCATGTAATTTTAGTTACATGTTGAACTTTAAATTTCTTTCTTTCAGATATTTAAATTGACCACAATGAGTAGACAACAGGCCTCTAAACCTACAGGCACGAAACCAAAACAGGTTTGATTGGTTGTTTTCCTTATGAATAACTCACTCAAAGCAGCATTTAACTAAATTTCAAACAATACCCAGAAGTAGTGCAAGCATATCATTGCCATTAAAAACTTAAGAGTGAAGCAAATGTAAGACGTTTTTTTTTAAGAAACTTTAAATTGATGAATATAGATTGATAAAGAAAATGTTTAAATAAAAGAGAAAAGTTTTGATATTGAAAACAGTGCCAGTTTTTTTGGGTTGTTTGATGGCATTGGGGACACATACCAGGTTAACACCTGAGTTAAGAGATTAATGAAAAAATTGTCATACTTCCCACTCCCAAGATTTAAGCTTATTTGTATCCATGATTCTAGATGAGTGATATAGCACAAGCTACGATCAAAATATTTACAACTAGTAAAATCCTGCATACATGTACTGGTAATCATTGAGGTCACTTAAAGAATAATTTTATGTGGTAATTTAGGGTGCTGGTAGAGGAGCTCCATCTAGTAGAGGAGCCAATTCTGGTGGCAGTAAAGCTGTTTTACCAAAAGGAATGCAACCAATAGCCATGAAAAAGCAGGATGGCATGTTGGTCCCAGAAGGTAATAAATTGAGACATGGAATATATATTCTTAAAATATATATATTGTTAATTTCAAAACAGTACCAGTATATACGAACATATTATCTTTCACATTCAGGGTGACATAAACCATCTTTAAGAAGTAGTGTCACTTTTTCTTCTGTAAAATAGTAAATGTTTTGAATATAGTGGTTATTGAAATTCAATTAACTACTGAAGTATTCTGCTTGCACAAGATTTAGGGATTTATCTATTGAGAGTAGTGGCACTTTCAAAACTATATAATTTAAGACTATTTTACCAGCTTTATTATCAGCTTCTTGACATTGTGTAAATTTTATTTATAACTTAACATGACAGGTTACACCATGAGAAAGATAGAACCAGCCAAAAACTATGATGTTGTATCATTTGCCAGAGCTATGAATCAAGATTTTGCTCCTCGACTGAAAAAGTTATTTGATCCTGAAGTAGAGGCTGCATTAGCTGCACAAAAATCTGGTATGTAGCCAAAAAAGAATACTGGTAAACACAGTCAAAAAAGGCAAAACTTAGAAATCTCAGACACCTTTCAGTAAAGTTTTCAGACTTGGGCAAAACTTAGCAAGAGTACTTGAAATTTAACGTGGTTATTGTTTAATTATTTATTATTCCTACTTGAAATTTAACACCCGTGTGTTTTATTCTTTACTCAGACACAGTTTTTCGGTTTTTTTTTTTTTTGCTATGGTAACCTTAATGAACACATTATTTTAGGTTTATCTATGTCTGCTAATTTTCATTATTTTTGTTATTGACAAAACTGTAGATTTTTTTTGGTGATATCTGTGATGTATGTACATTTTATTAAGTTATAATTCAGTTGTATTCACTTTACTATTTTGCAAATTTAAACATTTTTCAACTTGAGTTTCAAATAATGCTTAAATATTTGTGTATTACATTTGTCTACTGGTATGTTGTTCTCTTGCATGTTATGATGGAGATTTCATTAGCAGCTCAACAGCTTGTTCCTTTAAAACCGTAGTGGTGTTGCCCCTACCAGTACACATGGTCAATACTTCTTCGTTCCTTATATCTTTTTTAATAATACCAATGTCACTGAAAGCCAGTCTGTCCATCCATAACTTGTATGATTACTTAAAAATATTACAAGGGATTTTTAAAAAATTAGACTATTTACCTTGACAAAAGCACCTTGTTTTCTTTTTATGTTTCATAACTTTATTGTTTCAGCGTTATTAGACTTTAAAAATTGGTAACTGTACTGTAGTATCATGGGCTTAAACATGGTTGTTTCTTTGTGTAGTCTGGTCATTTATTATAGATTTTTGTTAGTACATGTATTGCAGTTTCTATGAAGAATAAATAACTTTTTACTAGGTATTTACATTGGATGGAGATGCCCTGAGTTTAAACATGACTGCCAGAGGATTAACGACTATTCAAAGTGTTTCTGTGGACATCTATTAAATGGACATGCTAACTACACTGGTAAGAGGTTTAGTGATTTATAGGTTTGTATAACGATTTTGTAGAATATTATTAAATAGGCCTGCATGCTTGTACATTATTCAAGCAAATTTTGGTCGTCCCCTTCGCGGAACTCAAACTCGTACCGCTGTGACATCTGTGGCAACACCACCTGCACAGAGTCAAGCGCCCTAGACCACTCGACAAATTTGACAGTTCTAACATCGTTGGGAATTTTTCAGACCCTTCTATACTTACATTATCTTCCATGTATCAATTTGATCCGATGGAGCAATGTAGCAAATAGAGTCATCACATTCTGAGACGTTGTATATATGTAAGTATATATATGTATTTATACAAAGTTAAAAATATTTGCCTGCTCGCCAGCCCAAGACTTGCTATTTTTTGGCAGGGCTGGCTAATTTTAGCAAAAATTTATATAGCCATATAGTAAATATATTGGAAAATTGTATTCAGGACTGGCTAGAATTTCAGCGAGTTTCCTACCCTGATATATATATATGTATAAAGTCCATGTACACACATTTTTTACATCTTTTTATTTAGGCAAAAGTGTTCAGGTTCCATGTAGACAAGGGGGATGTAAATGTAAAGGTTTTGCATGGATTCCATCTCGTCCTGAAGATGTTGGCGAATTCTGGCATCAACGACGAAGAGATTTTGATCCTAGTACATGGAGAGCAAAATGTCGATGTAAACATACACATGAGGAACATGATCCTACTGGCATGAGGAGATGTAAATCAAGAGGTAGATGTATCTACTTACTTGGGGGTGGTTCACTTTCATGAGGTACATGTATCTACTTACCTGGGGTTGCTTCACTTTCATGAGGTACAAGTATCTTTCTCACCTGGGGGTGGTTCACTTTCATCAGGTACATGTATCTACTTACCTGGGGTTGGTTCACTTTCATCAGGTACATGTATCTACTTAGCTGGGGATGGTTCACTTTCATTATGTACATGTATCTAATTACCTACTTACGTGGGGTTGACTCACTTTCATGTTTTCATGTGCATGCTTTCTTTTTATACACTCCTGCAAACAAAGTTGGCATGTATTTTTTAATTGTCTTGTATGTCCATCCATATTCAAGTTTTGTGGGTTATTAAACCTTTTTCTGTATAATTCATTTGGAATATTTGGCCACTTAACATTTGGCATTCTAACAGAAATTCTAACAATTGACCAAATCATACCGATTCCATCTTATTGGTTTACATGCTAACATCATGTAAGTGTAACTTTCCCTGTATTGCTCATATAACATATAGGAGACTTGGAAATTGAGATATTGTATTTAAATGTACATATGGTAATACAGTTATTGCCAGATGCAACAAGGTTAACTAAGAAAATTATACCAATCATTCGAGGGTTTTTTTGGCAGATGTTGTAGTTTAACTCAAATGTACATCATAAATTAAGTTGTTTTGCTTCATAACTTAACAAACAAAAAGCCGAACATTTTTGAGGTTGCTTAAATTTGCAACATGTGAACATTAGAGAAACAGAAAATTATGTCAAACTACATTTCTACACACTGAACATTTGAGAAACAGTACACTATTTCATGTCAAACTACATTTCTACACTCTGAACATTAGAGAAACAGTACACTAATTCATGTCAAACTACTTTTGTACACTCTGAACATTTGGCAAGTTTTACACTAGCAATTTGAAAATTTAATTGTCTTGAGAGTAGAATGTCATGAACAATAGACCCAGTGTAAGACATATTTAATTTTACAAAGATGTGTCTCATTAACATGATTTGTATTATAGGTTGCTCCTGTGGACATTTTGATTCCAACTTCCTGTGTGCTGCATGTGACAACCACTGGGAACGACATGATACATTTTTTGAAACAGAAGATGTGAGGAGGCAAAATGGTCTTCCCGTTGGTTAGTTACAAATTACTCTGGAAATATTCTTACCTCTTGGTTTCAATTTTCATGATGCAATGTTTTTTGATTGGGTTATCGATAAATGAATTCTTGACCTGATAGTTTTGGTATAAATATTTCCCTTATTATCTCAGGATGTTGGACGGTCATAATATAAAATTCATTTTGTATAACAAAGATATTCCAACTTGATTTTGAAATAATTTATTCTTAATGTTGGTGAATTTTACAGAGGTTAAAAGGGAAAAATTTCTCATACAATTAAAAACATATTTCTTGATTTTTTTATAAGTTTGTGAAAGGAACACTTAATTGACATATTTATGGAAAATAGTTTTTTGGTGGAAAATTTTTTCTTTTTATCTTCAAAAACTAAATTCCCTTTTAAGCTCACCTGGCCAAAGGCCAAGTGAGCTTATGCCATCACTTGGCGTCCGCCATCGTCATCGTGGACAAATTTTAAAAAATCTTCTCCTCTGAAACTACTGGAATGACAGGTTTTAAACTTGGCATGATTATTTCTTAGGGTGTTCTGCACTAAATGACCATTGGGATTTTTGATCCATGAAAAAACATTGCAGCTGTTACTAAAAAATAGAACATAGGGGTCAGATTGCATTTTTTTGCAAATAACTCAAAAACCGTTGCCTATAGCAAATTTCTGGCAGGGTAATATTGTTCAGCATCATGAGATGGACCTATGCCAAAATTTTCAAAATGATTGGTTAACTGATGTAGGAGTTACAGCCCCTGAAAACAGTTTTTTTTTACATTTTTCGCATATGCAACTTTGAAAATCTTCTTCTCAAAATCCATTGCACAGAATTCAATGAAAGTTGGCATTTATGTTCCTTAGGGTATCCCACACAAAATGATTGTTGGGATTGTTGATTCATGAAAAAACATGGCCGCCGTTACTAAAACTAGAACATAAGGGTCAGATGGCACTTTTTAGCAAATAACTCAAAAAACATTGCCTTTAGCAAATTCTTGGTATAGGGTAAAATTGTTAAGCATCATGAGAAGGACCTATGCCAAAATTTTCAAAACCATTCATTGACTAATGTAGGAGTTACGACCCCTGAAACAGTTTTTTTGTTGTTTTTTTTTTTCACATGTACAACTTTGAAAATCTTCTTCTCTAAAACCATTTATTGAATGAAAATAAGCATAATAGTTCTTTAGTGTATTGTGCTCAAAATGACTGTTGTGATTTTTAATCCGTGAATAGATATGGCTGCCTATACTAAAAATGGAACTTAGGGGTCATAAGACAGGTTTTTGAAAAAAATTCTAAAATTGTTGCCTTTAGCAAAATTCTGGTTCAGGTCATGAAAATGCTATGAATAATTTTAGTTGATTTTAACTTAGCCTGTCTCATTCCTCAAGTTTTTCAAATAAGCAGATGGTTAACCAGGTGAGCGATTCTGGCTCTCTTGAGCCTCTAGGTATACATTTCAGTATATAGTTCCTTTGGTTTATCTCACCTTGGAAATAGCTTTTCCAGAATTTATTTTTTGAAAATTTTTCTGCTTATATAATAGACATCAAAAGTTTGTCTGTATATTTTAAGAAATCTTTTTTTACATTAAGAAATATTTGCCAGTTCAGATCAATTATTTGTATACAAATAATCAAGATACTTGAATATGTGCTCAGTTGTTGAAGTATGATCATGCTTTAAACTGGGTTGTCAAAGTCTTTTCCATTTTTCTACAAGCAAGTTAATCTGTAAATCATTATTAAGGTTAAGTAAATTGGGCTCACTCAAAGTGGGAGGTATATAGTAATCATATTGTCAGTCTATCTGTCCATCTCCAATGAAACTCCTCTGAAACTGCTGAACAGAATTTCATGAAACTTTTCTAGATGTCATTGTACTCCTCCTGTTTTGTTTTTCCATGCGAATGAATTTTGGGGTGGGTTTCCTGTATGGTTTCAAAGGGAGAAGAGCCCATGGGTATCACTGTGTGAGCTTGGCTTACTGTTTTTCTCATTTTAATTTAATATGCTTTATTAGAGAACTGGGTTTAAAGATTTCCTTTTATTCTATGATACTCTATGAATAATACAGCCACTGAAAACAAAGAATGGAGATTTAACCTTTAAAAGATTTTGTAATTCTTTAAACACAAGTACCTTGCTTATAAGCTTACTAACAAGGTGCTGTATTCTGATCTATATGGTCTTGGTCTTGGAAAACAGCTATAATTTGAGGCAATTGGCTACTACTCACACTCCATTGAAACTTTGTTTTTATACCATCAGCTTGCAGAGTTAGGGATATAGTGATTGTGATGTCTTTCCGTCTGTCCATTCTTCCTTCCATTATGCAGAGGACTACACATCTCTATCTTTTTCTCCTCCTACACCACTCTATGGAACACACACACAAGCCACGCCCAATAAGTCACGTGCTGCTCATATGGCAATTGAAAATTGACCACAGTTGTGGTCTCAAAGCCTGTTAAGGACATCATATTAGAATATCAGATAAGGGAGCAGAGGGAAACAATTTAGTTATTACCGGTACTGCTCTATTTTTAATTTTCAGTACTCATTTTCAGTACTTTTTGCCCTGAAGAAGGCTGTAAGGCCAGAAATTTTGGCATCATTTTCTCTATTTTATTATTTTCAATTTGTATTTTATTTGTATTTACTTCCCTTTTACTTTTGAAATGTGGCTATTTTTCTAGTTTTTGCTTGTGGATAACATCATAATTTTGAGAGTTTCTGACACTGATGAGAAATTACATCCTGTAAGAAAAACTAAACACTTTTCTGAAAATATTCTAGATAGAATGGAAATTAAGCCTCATTTAGAAATTCAGAACACTCGTCAGTGTACATTGTACATGTATCAGCTGGTTTTGATTTTAAAATGTGACCACAGCATTTTTAATGATAGCAAAATTAAAGATCATATGAATTAAGGAAACGATAATTATACAGTATTTCATTTTTTTTCTCTAGATATATATGATTACATGCTTTACAAGTTCGACAATTTATACAAATTGCAAGAAAAGGTGAATAGAAAAGTGAATTTTGCCAAAAATTAAATTTTACCTTGTTGTGTACTACCATTGAAGGTACTGATTATATACCATTTGCTGAAATGCCTGATCTGAGAAATATAGCTCTAACTGGAGATGAAACTGATGACTCTAAATACCTAGCTCTGACACAAGGCGAAGGATCAATTCCACATAACCAAAGACCTGTTGGGAACAATGCTCCAGTCAACTTCGGAGGAACAAATAAAAGTGGCTTCAAACCAGTCTATGATTAAATATTACTATGTTAGTGCAACAGAAATGGTTTATGTGTATTTCTACTTACTAACAATTCAAAAACAGTTTTCTGATGAAACAACAGTTATTGCTTTGTGTAGTTTGGTCGGTCAGAACTAAATGGCAACTTCCTTTACTCTTAAAAAGTAACCTTGTAGGCATGAAGTTCTGAATATAATCAGATCAGAAGAAAGTTCCTCACAGATTCTTTCAACAAATACAGAAATGATATTTTTTGTGACATGAAAGACTGACTGGTTCCAATTGACAATAGGAATAACTAAGATCAGTCTATAATATCTTGATTTCAACATACTCATCTGAATTGGTCTAGAATGTTATTGCCTGAAGGAGTTCATGAGAACCAATTCAAAAATTGTCATTACACATATTTTTGCCAATTAGAACAGCCTACTCTCTAGTATTGCCTTGCTTGCCAACAAGTAAATAACTCTGAAACTAACCTGATCTAAGATAACAAAAAAGGGCAAGTATGCCTACCTGTTCCAAGTTGTTTTTTTTAAATGCTGTTAAAAGATACAAGACCAAAATATCTACACTGGCTGAAGTTTGTGAAATAACACATGACCTATTGATATATTAGTTGTTAAGATCTTTTATTTTAGTTCGTTGTTATTTATTTTTAGAGTATTTTTACTATTTTGCACTGATTCTTGGGGTTTATACTTAAAATATGCACAGAAAATGTACTCAATTAATGTTAATGCATGTATTCAATAACTTGTATAAAAAGTTCTACATTCTTTTGATTACCGCTATAGCCTTAGTTCCCTTGATTACTCTTCTACAAAATAGGATGGATGTAGAACTATTATATTCAACAATTAAGAGCTAGATTGGATTCATTATAATAGAAAATGTGCAATTGCTTGTTAGTTTGTTTAACTTGGTCTTGTTTCAATCTTCTACAAAATGTCCTTTTATGTTATCAGTAAATGATCCACAAATTTTTCTGTGAATGTATGTTATAAAAATTTCCACTATCTTTAAGCAAATACAAATCTTCATTTTATTTAGGTTATGAATATGATAAAAGTAATGATAATCCTAGATTATTATCTCTAAATGTTGATTGTATTCATTAAGGAGGTAGGCCTTGGGTAAGGGACACAACTCTTACAAATCATTGGAAGGTTTGTATTCAGCAGTTTACATCAGTCTCATGTAAGCATCAATATAACTAAGACTAATTTCATTCTGTTTCAAATGAAAGCTTGATAGGCTTTGGTGAAATTGAATATGATACAAACATACCACTGATTTCATGAGTTACGTCCCTTACCCTAGGTCTACCTCCTTAATTTCTGCAATGTAATCTGTTATCTACATTTTTTGTTTGGTGTTCTTTTGACAATTTGCTCAAACAAACATTCCATTTTGTTATAAATATAGCAGTCACATGTCTTTATGTCTTTACTGAAGTAGACAAGGAATTTGCAGTCAGATGTCTTTATGTCTTTACTGAAGTAGACAAGGAATTTTCTTGTTAGGGTTATTTTGCCATTATTTTATTAAACTGAACATGGGGAAAATTACCCCAGACAAAACTCTTCACAGGGGGGCAAAGTCCTGTCCTTTTTATATGGGAAACAGGTTTATGGTTACACTACCACAGAATTGATGAAAAGCTGAGTAGTTGTCTAAGAGATTTTTAACTGTACCT